>OY720043.1:13748831-14452231 GCA_963082485.1 Eudonia mercurella
GAGGGGGGCATACCCGTTACTAAAAGATGAGCATGGAGTATTTTCTTTTGTTTTCAGTAACTTTACATTGTTTTTATTTTTTTAACCTTAAATGTGTTTTTTCTTTCAAAAGCAAATAACTTTTTAATCATTATTATTGGAGTAAATTTATTGGTCTACACGGTAAAAACAACATTAGTTTTCGTTATGGAGACAAAAAAATTAATATTGGTTTTATTATTTTCATGGTACAGACAAAATACCTCGTGGCCCTTATTTTGTTTTGAGTTGCACCTACCATGTTATTTCTGCACCACCCTATGGTTGACTGGTAGAGAATGCCTCGGGCATTAAGTCCGCCCATGTAATATATGTTGCAAAGGTTTTAAATAAAATAAAATAAATAAATAAATAATTAACCTGTATGATGGAATCTCAAGCAGCAAGAGTAAACTTTAGAAAGCAATAATGTTAAATTCAGTACAGCCATTCCGTTGTTATGATGGAACCCTAGCAGGGTCGTCATGTAAGGAAGTACGTGTTGCACGGTCTTCATGTAGTGATGTACGGGTCCTGGGTTATGTGCAGTGACGCATTATGGAGGAAGCTTGGCAGAGGCACCTCTTAATCGTAGGTTCGATGAGTGTTCCTACGGCGAAAAAATCGGTCCGACAAAAAGTCGGTCGTGGGCTAGTCGTTAGTCTCGGTACTGATTTTAAGGAATATTTATATATAAAAAAAAAAAAAAATTCTGTTAGATACTTTCCGTGGGCGGTTACTTTATTTAATTTATTTATTTATTAAAAAAGGCTTACCAACTAAATACATACAGAACATTTATATAAACTTATATAATCATAAAAACGTGTATATACATATTTAAATTAAAGATACGCACAACATATACTGAAAAATTAAAAAGACATAAACTTAAAAAAAAAATTTAAAAGTAAAATTTTAAGGGCTATTTCTCAGTATTGAGGTACAATTTAACACACTTCTTAAAAGAACCCAGTTTGTCGCTCAATATATCTATTTAATTATGGCTTTTAGATAGCTCATTGTAACACCTAAACATTGCAATAAGAGGAATTGCTTCCATAATTGTTCCTTTTAAAATCAATCAAAAAAGGCTTAGAATTGTGTCTGGTAGTTAGCCCGGGTACTTTAAAATTTACCTGTGATAAGAGGGATGGACAATCCATATCATCATTAAGTAATTTATAGAAAAAATTTAACGACAAATTTGGTCTTTACGATTTTCCAACGATTTCCAAAGATTTTACTTGCACTAGACGCTTTAAAGCTTTTGCTGTTGAAGACGCCAGTGGTCGTTGTCGTGGTCGTGGCCGAGTTGTTAGGCGGTTATCACACATTTTCGCTTCATCTTGCATTTTTATCTTATCTTAACAAACTGACACATCCTAAACATAAGCAAAGGTATAGACATGCCACAGCACTTAAAAAAAATAAACTGGTTTCTTGGAGAACAGACGCTGATCAGCAGTTACGTACGTCTCTTCTCGTGTCTGGCGTCGCGATCATGTCAATGTCAGCCGGCTGTCCCGCATTGAGGTCAGGTATTTTTACATGCACGCGGAGCTAGCGCACGCGACTGACATTTCAGTAGCGATAGACGTAACTTTAACGATAAATACCGATAGTAGCAGTTTATTTACACTTAATAGAGTAGCAATACATATCAATATTAGTCTATACGTCGCATAGGACCCACTAGCTTGAGGAGCTCGATGGCGCAGCGGTCAACGCGTCCGGTCTGCGATTACTAAGGTAAAGCAACTTTGGCAAAGGCCGCTCATCTGATGGGTGACCAAAAGTATATCATCTTGAGCTCTTCCGTCCTTCGGAAAGCACGTAAAGCCATTGGTCCCGGCTGCATTAGCAGTCGATAACAACCACCAACCCGCACTAGGCCCGTCTGGTGGTTGAAAGCCCGTTCTCCCTATCCATCCATAGGGAAGGCTCGTGTCCCAGCAGCGGGGACATAAAATGAGCCGGTGATGCTGATGATTACTAACGAGCTAAGACACTAGGCCAATAACATCCACGCTTTTACCCAATGCAGAGTGGTGGATAGATAGATAAAGATGGATAAATACTTTATTGCTCACAGAAATAAAAACAAAAAAATACAGGTACACATCTAATACCTTTAAACGAGCAATTCTTGTATCACACTAATATTATAAATACAAAACGGATGGATGGCTGAAACTGCGGGCGGCCGCTAGTATATGTATATATGTTACATTCCCTAAGATATGATTGAGTGAAGCGATGGCTGATTCATATGTCATACTCGTGAACGGGTGCCTCCTGTGGAGGCAGGTCTGCTCTTGCTTACTTATCTTATTTTTATTATTATTATACTCGTATACTTTAACTTTTCGGTGTTATGATTGTCCTTTTTTGTGTGTTTGTTTGTGTTGGAAAGTGCCCTTTTATCATAGGGCATTTTCCAATATTTTTGACTCTGTAAGGGAGAAAAGAACTTGACACTTGCTGAGTTTCTTGCCGGTTCTTCTCAGTGCAAGGTCTCTCGCCCAGAGTAGACTTACGAACCGATGGCATAATGACGTTCATAAGAGCTATTTGTAGCCTAAACTGAATAAATGATTTTAAAATTTGTTTTTTTTTTAATATAATCTCAATTCGTTTCAGGGGCGATAAATCGATCTAGCTAGGTTTCATTTTTAGGTCGGTCATCTAAGTACTAATCTTAAAGCTAGCATGGGCAAAGGCGGTCTTAATAAGTTCGTTATAAGCGATCTCTTCCAAACAACCTTTAGTTTAGGAATCCAACATGGAGATAGAGGAAGTGCGCAAATACAATAGAATAAAATGCTTTAAGATTAACTTTAACACTCGCAAACCGGGCGCGTAAGCCACTGCGCCAACGAGCTCCTCAAATGGATCATCATCATCATCATCGTCATCATCATCAGCTCATTTTATGTCCCCACAGCTGGGGCACGAGTCTTCCCTAGATATAGGGATAGGGAGAACGGGCTATAAACCACCACGCGGGCCCGCGGATTGGTGGTTGTTAACGACTGCTAATGCAGCCGGGACCAACGGCTTTACGTGCCTTCCGAAGCACGGAGGAGCGAGAGATGATAAATTCCTGATGATGATAAAATACACTCAATTGGATATCCATAAATAAATATAAAATTTATATATGTCCTCAGTTTGCGGAATCTTTTATGTTCCTTCATATATGTACATCTTATTACATTTTTTTCATATAATATGTTTCGTGCAAGACCCTTACGTTTTCCTCTTTTTATTACTCATTATAACAAATTATTTTTCTTTCGAAACATGGCGAAGTTACATAGCTGTTTTAAAATTCTAAGTTATTTGCAGATTTTAGATGATTTGTTAGTCTACGGCACCGGTTTAGACCCAAAGGTCCCGGGTTAGATTCCCAGCGGGGGTACATATTTGTGTACCAATTTAGTTGGTGGTAGGGCTTGTTTATCCGCCTGGCTAGCTACCACCATCTTATCTAAATATGTCGCCATAACATCAATGTTTGTAGCATTGTTGTTTCGGCAGCTAGAGATAAGACAGCCAGTGGCTCACTAGTTGAGGATCCCGGGTGAAGGCGCTTCCATCATTGGCCTTATCATCACTTAACATCAAATGAGATTGAGGCACTGTGCTTACCCATAAAAAAAAAGCTGCTCAACCTTTTTAAGAGTCAGGCCAAAAGGGACGATTCAAAATTCTCTGGCAGGACACTGATCGTTGCTATTTTTGTTACTTTGATAACCAATGAGTTTAAAAGTCTTTTGCGACAAACAATATAATATTCCGAAGTGTAATTGTTGTAAATTAAAATAATAAAATATAAGCATCTCATACCAAAAAAAGAAACAAAATTGTATGTAACAAAAATCAAAATGTGGGGCTGTTACAATCAATGTGATTTCTGACATTGTTGCTCTTAGTCCTCGCGCGCCATATGCACTACCGGTAGTGCATAAGGCACGCTATTCATTAAAGGAATTTTTTGGATAAGCAACTATTTAAAAGCTATACTAATTATATTTCATCATCATCATCATCAGCTCATTTATGTCCCCACTGCTGGGGCACGAGCCTTCCCTATGGATGGATAGGGAGAACGGGCCATGAACCACCACGCGGGCCCAGTGCGGATTGGTGGTTGTTAACGACTGCTAATGCAGCCGGGACCAACGGCTTTACGTGCCTTCCGAAGCACGGAGGATTTATATTTATTTTTGTTTATTTTTTTGTTGTTTGTGCCTTTGTTATCTTAATAATATCCTACTTTTTGTTGTATAAAAAAAATATAAAATACCACCCCAAATTGTTGCAATACCCTTACAGGGTCATGTTAAGGGACTATTTATAATATTGTAAAATCTGTACCATACCAACATGATGCAATAAATAATTATGACTATGACTATGAAATACGTTGCTCAGTTAGAGATGTACGATATTTTTATTAAGATAAGTTAAGATTTGAAAAAATCTTTTCACAAACATCATCATCATCATCAGCTCATTTAATGTCCCCAGGGGCACGAGCCTTCCCTATGGATGGATAGGGAGAGCGGGCCATAATCCACCACGCGGACCCAGTGCGGATTGGTGGTTGTTAACAACTGCTATTGCAGCCAGGACCAACGGCTTTACGTGCCTTCCGAAGCACGGAGGAGATCGAGATGATAAACTTTTGGTCACCCATCCAATGACCGGCCTCTGCGAAAGTTGCTTAACCTCAGCACTCGCAGACCGGGCTCGTTAACCACTGCGCCATCGAGCTCCTCATCTGTCTCTTCCTGATCTGTCTCCTCCTCATCTGTGTATATACACTATATCTATCTATCTATAATTGGTACTGCGCCTTACCCGGTTTGTCAGAACGGCAGATTAAATTCCCACACGTGGAAACATATCAACTTATTCCCGAATTATAATTTCTTTGCGACAAAATTGGCATTGGCACCCACAATTTATATTTCTATCCGTCATGTTGACAAGGAAAACGAAAACGAACTTCCTGTACCTAGCTTATAACTTAATTTCCTTTCAAATATTCAACAGTGCTCGAAATCACAAAATAAGGAAATTGCAGAAGGTAAGCTACCTTCCGCGCTCAAGCAACGCGCACATAGACCCTTCTCACGAATACGGAGATTTCGGAGCATCTCGAACCTGTCTGTTTTAAATATCCCATCGCGCACAAAGAAATTTGGTGACTCGCACTTCTTTGTCGCACCTCCAAAAGATGAAATAGTCTACCAGCACGTTTTCCCTCCTTCCTATGATATGGGGTCCTTCAAAAGAGGAGTGAAGTTTTGAAACGAAAAGAAGAATTGAAACTTTTACCTGATGTAAATTTGTTAACGTATGTATATTTTTTTATTTTGTTTTTTTTTTTACTTATTGTGGTTGTCTTCTATATTTTTTGTGTTTATTGTAATGGAAAGTGTCCTGCTATGATAGGGCATTTTCAATATTTTTGACGCTGTAAGGGAGAAAAGAGCTGGACACTTGCTGAGTTTCTTGCCGGTTCTTCTCAGTACAAGATCTCCCACCCAGAACCGATGGCATAGTGACATTCACAAGAGCTACCTGAATAAATTATTTTGAATTTTGAATTTTGAAGAAGCACCTTGTGGGCCGGCTGAGTGAGGTTAACTGATGCTGCGTTTGTTTTCACGCTGCACCAGTTATCTTCGCGTCTGGACTCCATTTCCACTTAACATCAGGTGGGATGGAGTCATTTGCCGAGCTATCAATATTTTTTTTTTAAAAAACCAGTCCGAGCGCTGCCGTTGCGAATGACACAGAATGAGTTTTTACTAGCCTGACATGTAGGCGTGTACCTATTTCTTTACAAAAACTTTTATTTAAAAAAAACAATTTTTATTTTGCAATTTCTACATTACGTTACGGTTTGGCTAGAGAGAGCTAAGAGATCGCTCCTATATGTAAGGTCACATTTTATCAACTGCAAATATTTTGAAGATAAATTCAAGAAGTATATGAACTATTTTTATGAAAAAACCTTAAATTTTTATACGCTAGTTTTCAAGAAAAACGCCAAAAGACATTTCGATTAATAAGTAAAATAAAGCACTTTCGGTAGTTTCAATTTAAACGAGCCAAAACAGAGAGGCCGCAATGCCTTCACCGCTTACACGTGCCCGTAGTTTCATTCAAAGGAGCCAACAGAGAGGCCACTCATAAAAATATTACAATTTTTGTGCCAGGAAAAGTAAAAAAAAAATAACCTGCATTTTTTTTTTTTTTTTTTATTTCTCTGATATAATTAGATATTTAAATATTTAAATTTTGCAGTCGTAAATTGTTTTTACAGTTGATCACTCGATGCAAGTAAGTTACATGTGATAATTTATTTATTATTGAAAATTACAAAATTAAAATCTGAGATTATAATAACTTAAAGTAACTAAAACTAATACAAAACTAAAATACGGCGTCAAAAAATTCCTCCGCATCGCAGTCGACTGGTAAAGTACCCAAGAGACTGGCGGCATTTCCACGTTGAATGGCAATGCTTAGCCTCTGGCCAAGGAAAAAGCCAGCCTTTGGGTCATGGGAAGTGTCAACCAGCCGTTTGGAGATTTCATTAAACAAAACATGAGCATTCGGACCCCACGGCCCGAGGGTTTCAACCCCAAACGGCTCGAAAATATAATTACCGATAAGATTATTATACTTTCGCCGCTTGAGGTTTTCAGCAGCCGCAGCAGCAGCACCAGCACAGCACGCAGTGCTAGGAAGATGGGATGGCGCAAGAGTATCGACACAAGTTGCATCCCACACTAAAGGCCTACCCAACTTCCAAGGAAATAAAGACATGCCGTCCGGTCTCTTGCCATCGTCGCGTGCCAAGCCATTGGGTTCTAATATAGCTGGAACGCCGACGGTGACAAGAGCTCGTCGGATGATGTCATTAATGTTCGCGTGCCGTGCTAAGCGGCCCGCACTACGGCTGCAAGATAGGCCGTGATGTCCGAGGCCGTTGACAACTTCGCCACAGTGACAGCGATGGGGAGAACAACAAGGAGCTCCTAGACGCAGGGAAGCAGCGAGGCGGAAAGTAGTGTCGTCGAACAAAGTACCTAAGTTCGACGACGGTAGTGCATGAAGCCAAAGACCCGACTCCCACTTGCCCACAGCCAGCAGGCGCGCACGCTCCGCAGTAGTAGCAGACGTGATAAGTAAATTATTCTGTACTACTCTGCAAAGCGGCTCATCCCACCGTCTCTGGGAAGATGGATAGACGGGTGTATCTGAATTCGGGCAAGCGAGTCTCCAGGCATCCATAGCCTCGGTGAAGCACGGCACATCAAAATTAATCAGTGTGGGGGCTAGGATTTTCCTGATCAATTTTTCGGTGCCATGGACCGAGGATAAGAAAGCCGGTAAACTAATACTGGAAATTTTGCGGACCCCGAGGCCTCCCATTCTAATTGGAAGAGTAGCTTGTGCCCATGAACGGTCGTCCAAGGCCACATTTAAAATCGACGTTAAAGTATGCCGCATAATTTGGTCCAATTTATCTAAAAGATGACTGTGCATCCATAAATGGGAAGAGCGAAGGAAATATATTAATTTAGGGCCGAAACAACAGTAACGAATTAAGGTTATAGCCGAATGCATGTTAATTTCAAACAATCTTTTCGAAACGTCATTAAAATTTTGTATTTTTTCATCGATAAAAACGGGAAAGGAATTTTCAAAGATTGGAGACCCAAGGAGACGAAGCGAACTTTTTTCAACAATCTTGATTTCCGGAGCTATTGCGTTAAATTTGGGAAGTGTCAGAAGTCTGTCAGTACTGTCTGTTAAAAATAGTTCACATTTCGAAAGGTTGAGATCAAGGCCAATGGAATGAAGTTCATTTTTAAGAAATTGAAGGTCATTTAAAACAGTTTCTTCGTCGCCTCCCAAGGTTCCATCATCAAGATTCCAAACGTTAAACTTGGAATTCAGCTGACGAATAATTGGGTGAATGGCTAAACTGAAAATCACAGGCCCGAGGGGGTCACCTTGTTGACAGCCAACAGCAGATTCCAGAAGGTTGTCTCGATACAGTAATTTAGAGGGGTATCTGTAGCATTGCCAAAGGAAACTATAAATTTGTGGTATTTCTTTTTTAATTTCTATCAACAAGGTGTCCCTATTAACAGAATTGAAGGCATTCTTTATGTCAACCTTCAGGATGACCTCTCCTTTACCAGAATTTAGGTAGGTCGACAAAGCGTGTACGGCAGCCTCACAGCACCCTTTGGAGCCGAAACCTAGCTGCAGGGGCTGAAATTTTTCCGAAATAACCTCACCATAAAATTTACAGCAAATCTTGGCTGCCATACGACGGTAAGTAGTTCCCACGGCAATGAGACGAACACCGCCATCGCTTTTACGCAGGGCGCATAGATTGGCCCCATACAAAACGTCGATGATGGCCTCGTTCACCTTGCCGGAGAGCATAAGGTTAATCAGAGCCGTAAGCTCCTTCAAGAGCAACTCACCAGCAGCCCCGGCACCTGAACAGGTAAGGTCCTTAAGGTGCTGAGGAGTCAGGCCGTCGAGGCCGCCAGCAGAGCCGCTCCGGAAGGAGCAAACGGCTGTTACCAACTCTCGACCTGTAATGGTGAGGGAGCGGTTATCTGAATCAGGGGGGTCGGGAAAAGAAAGGCCATCCGTTGGGGCAGGGTGTTTGCTCTCCAGAGCTGCAAGCGTTTCTGGAGAACACTTTGCCACTACATCACTACTAAAAAGAATCCTGGCTGCTCCGCTAATGTCACCCTTCCCTAACTTAGATTCTACTAGATGAGATATACCTCTTGAAGAGTTATATGTCTGGGTCTGAAATTTGGAATCTAAATTATGAGTCTAAATATTACAGTTTTCTTTAATTTGTGCAGATAAAGTCTTTTTGGTTGCCAAATCCTTTTGTACGTGTAGAATTCTGTAAGGGAAGGTGAGAAGCTGTTCCCAAGCACTTTGCGAGTTCTCCTGGGCTGCAAGACGTACACAACCTGCTAGGTTTTGAGCTACTAGAGGTCTAGCGCTGCGAGGGACTCGCTTCAAAACAGAAACAGAGTTTTTGAATTTTGAAAGGGTTTTCCAAAACGGGTTAAAAGAAGATGAAGCCGGAGCTGTAGACAAAGATGTTGAGACAGGGTCTGAAGTTAGTGCATTTTGTGGTTTGTGTACCTTTCCAATATGAGCATTCAGACCCCGCTTACCTTTAAAAAACCGTGCTTGGGTACACAGCGGACATCTCTCCAGGATGCTCAGTGATGTCGAAGGTTGACTAGCACTGACACTATTAACCAACACATCGCTGCTGCCACTAAGCATGTACCTATTAATAAAGAATTGTACTTAAATGTAAATAATAATAACTATAGAAACTAAAAAAATAAAATAAAAATAAAAATAAAAAAATTAAAAAATAAAAAAAAAAATGTAAAAAATAATAAAAATAAAAATGTAATAAATATAAAATGTGACCTTATACAAGCTCACTTTAGTGTACTCGTATCACGTAAAAGGTGAGTTTTAAAAAGAAACTTAATCAGTAAAGGATCCAGCCATCATCAAAATCAAGTCATCACTACAATTGATGGGTAATGGCTTAATCACCACGCTTGCCAAATGCGGGTTGCATTATACTCGTATACTTTAACTTTTCGGTGTTATGATTGTCCTTTTTTGTGTGTTTGTTTGTGTTGGAAAGTGCCCTTTTATCATAGGGCATTTTCCAATATTTTTGACTCTGTAAGGGAGAAAAGAACTTGACACTTGCTGAGTTTCTTGCCGGTTCTTCTCAGTGCAAGGTCTCTCGCCCAGAGTAGACTTACGAACCGATGGCATAATGACGTTCATAAGAGCTATTTGTAGCCTAAACTGAATAAATGATTTTAAAATTTGTTTTTTTTTTTATATAATCTCAATTCGTTTCAGGGGCGATAAATCGATCTAGCTAGGTTTCATTTTTAGGTCGGTCATCTAAGTACTAATCTTAAAGCTAGCATGGGCAAAGGCGGTCTTAATAAGTTCGTTATAAGCGATCTCTTCCAAACAACCTTTAGTTTAGGAATCCAACATGGAGATAGAGGAAGTGCGCAAATACAATAGAATAAAATGCTTTAAGATTAACTTTAACACTCGCAAACCGGGCGCGTAAGCCACTGCGCCAACGAGCTCCTCAAATGGATCATCATCATCATCATCGTCATCATCATCAGCTCATTTTATGTCCCCACAGCTGGGGCACGAGTCTTCCCTAGATATAGGGATAGGGAGAACGGGCTATAAACCACCACGCGGGCCCGCGGATTGGTGGTTGTTAACGACTGCTAATGCAGCCGGGACCAACGGCTTTACGTGCCTTCCGAAGCACGGAGGAGCGAGAGATGATAAATTCCTGATGATGATAAAATACACTCAATTGGATATCCATAAATAAATATAAAATTTATATATGTCCTCAGTTTGCGGAATCTTTTATGTTCCTTCATATATGTACATCTTATTACATTTTTTTCATATAATATGTTTCGTGCAAGACCCTTACGTTTTCCTCTTTTTATTACTCATTATAACAAATTATTTTTCTTTCGAAACATGGCGAAGTTACATAGCTGTTTTAAAATTCTAAGTTATTTGCAGATTTTAGATGATTTGTTAGTCTACGGCACCGGTTTAGACCCAAAGGTCCCGGGTTAGATTCCCAGCGGGGGTACATATTTGTGTACCAATTTAGTTGGTGGTAGGGCTTGTTTATCCGCCTGGCTAGCTACCACCATCTTATCTAAATATGTCGCCATAACATCAATGTTTGTAGCATTGTTGTTTCGGCAGCTAGAGATAAGACAGCCAGTGGCTCACTAGTTGAGGATCCCGGGTGAAGGCGCTTCCATCATTGGCCTTATCATCACTTAACATCAAATGAGATTGAGGCACTGTGCTTACCCATAAAAAAAAAGCTGCTCAACCTTTTTAAGAGTCAGGCCAAAAGGGACGATTCAAAATTCTCTGGCAGGACACTGATCGTTGCTATTTTTGTTACTTTGATAACCAATGAGTTTAAAAGTCTTTTGCGACAAACAATATAATATTCCGAAGTGTAATTGTTGTAAATTAAAATAATAAAATATAAGCATCTCATACCAAAAAAAGAAACAAAATTGTATGTAACAAAAATCAAAATGTGGGGCTGTTACAATCAATGTGATTTCTGACATTGTTGCTCTTAGTCCTCGCGCGCCATATGCACTACCGGTAGTGCATAAGGCACGCTATTCATTAAAGGAATTTTTTGGATAAGCAACTATTTAAAAGCTATACTAATTATATTTCATCATCATCATCATCAGCTCATTTATGTCCCCACTGCTGGGGCACGAGCCTTCCCTATGGATGGATAGGGAGAACGGGCCATGAACCACCACGCGGGCCCAGTGCGGATTGGTGGTTGTTAACGACTGCTAATGCAGCCGGGACCAACGGCTTTACGTGCCTTCCGAAGCACGGAGGATTTATATTTATTTTTGTTTATTTTTTTGTTGTTTGTGCCTTTGTTATCTTAATAATATCCTACTTTTTGTTGTATAAAAAAAATATAAAATACCACCCCAAATTGTTGCAATACCCTTACAGGGTCATGTTAAGGGACTATTTATAATATTGTAAAATCTGTACCATACCAACATGATGCAATAAATAATTATGACTATGACTATGAAATACGTTGCTCAGTTAGAGATGTACGATATTTTTATTAAGATAAGTTAAGATTTGAAAAAATCTTTTCACAAACATCATCATCATCATCAGCTCATTTAATGTCCCCAGGGGCACGAGCCTTCCCTATGGATGGATAGGGAGAGCGGGCCATAATCCACCACGCGGACCCAGTGCGGATTGGTGGTTGTTAACAACTGCTATTGCAGCCAGGACCAACGGCTTTACGTGCCTTCCGAAGCACGGAGGAGATCGAGATGATAAACTTTTGGTCACCCATCCAATGACCGGCCTCTGCGAAAGTTGCTTAACCTCAGCACTCGCAGACCGGGCTCGTTAACCACTGCGCCATCGAGCTCCTCATCTGTCTCTTCCTGATCTGTCTCCTCCTCATCTGTGTATATACACTATATCTATCTATCTATAATTGGTACTGCGCCTTACCCGGTTTGTCAGAACGGCAGATTAAATTCCCACACGTGGAAACATATCAACTTATTCCCGAATTATAATTTCTTTGCGACAAAATTGGCATTGGCACCCACAATTTATATTTCTATCCGTCATGTTGACAAGGAAAACGAAAACGAACTTCCTGTACCTAGCTTATAACTTAATTTCCTTTCAAATATTCAACAGTGCTCGAAATCACAAAATAAGGAAATTGCAGAAGGTAAGCTACCTTCCGCGCTCAAGCAACGCGCACATAGACCCTTCTCACGAATACGGAGATTTCGGAGCATCTCGAACCTGTCTGTTTTAAATATCCCATCGCGCACAAAGAAATTTGGTGACTCGCACTTCTTTGTCGCACCTCCAAAAGATGAAATAGTCTACCAGCACGTTTTCCCTCCTTCCTATGATATGGGGTCCTTCAAAAGAGGAGTGAAGTTTTGAAACGAAAAGAAGAATTGAAACTTTTACCTGATGTAAATTTGTTAACGTATGTATATTTTTTTATTTTGTTTTTTTTTTACTTATTGTGGTTGTCTTCTATATTTTTTGTGTTTATTGTAATGGAAAGTGTCCTGCTATGATAGGGCATTTTCAATATTTTTGACGCTGTAAGGGAGAAAAGAGCTGGACACTTGCTGAGTTTCTTGCCGGTTCTTCTCAGTACAAGATCTCCCACCCAGAACCGATGGCATAGTGACATTCACAAGAGCTACCTGAATAAATTATTTTGAATTTTGAATTTTGAAGAAGCACCTTGTGGGCCGGCTGAGTGAGGTTAACTGATGCTGCGTTTGTTTTCACGCTGCACCAGTTATCTTCGCGTCTGGACTCCATTTCCACTTAACATCAGGTGGGATGGAGTCATTTGCCGAGCTATCAATATTTTTTTTTTTAAAAACCAGTCCGAGCGCTGCCGTTGCGAATGACACAGAATCTGTGAGAAACACAGAATCTGTCGTGAGAAATTGTCTATGGTGCGTTGCTCGAGCACGATTGTATGAAGCTCACCTTCTGCAATCTCCTTATTCTGTGCCCGAAAGGCACAAACAAAATTGATTACCAGTGCCGATGAACCACAAAATTATTTCGCGAACGTTTGGAAATCATTCAATTGATAATTTAATTCCTACATCTGTGGGCCCGCCGCGCGCCGTAGCTGACTGACGAGTCATTCAATTAACAAAGTTTGACTTCGCTCTAGTTCAAAGTACTTTGCAACCATACAAATTTAATTTGTAAACAAATCGATATATTTAAATCACTTGTAGGTACTGTTGTAAAAACAACGTACTACGCCTGCATCAACATATCCAAAACTGTCACATTTAGAATAAAATAGAAAAGAATAGAAAACATTGATTAGTGATACAACATCATTACACCAAAAATTCAAAAAATAAGTGGCACTAACAGGTGCCCGCTCAGCATGATGTCAGGCCTCCTAGTTTATGGGAAACCTGACGCTGGTCTTCCGTGAACACCTTAGTGTGGGAGGGAGCACAACCACAAAGCAACAACAATACTCACTTGAACATATTACATACACACATACACAAAAACTTACACTTACACACTACTTATACATTACATCACGACCATCCAATACGAATGGTCGCCCAGCCCAGCAAAGTCAATGTTGACAGTTTTACTAGCCTGACATGTAGGCGTGTACCTATTTCTTTACAAAAACTTTTATTTAAAAAAAACAATTTTTATTTTGCAATTTCTACATTACGTTACGGTTTGGCTAGAGAGAGCTAAGAGATCGCTCCTATATGTAAGGTCACATTTTATCAACTGCAAATATTTTGAAGATAAATTCAAGAAGTATATGAACTATTTTTATGAAAAAACCTTAAATTTTTATACGCTAGTTTTCAAGAAAAACGCCAAAAGACATTTCGATTAATAAGTAAAATAAAGCACTTTCGGTAGTTTCAATTTAAACGAGCCAAAACAGAGAGGCCGCAATGCCTTCACCGCTTACACGTGCCCGTAGTTTCATTCAAAGGAGCCAACAGAGAGGCCACTCATAAAAATATTACAATTTTTGTGCCAGGAAAAGTAAAAAAAAAATAACCTGCATTTTTTTTTTTTTTTTTTATTTCTCTGATATAATTAGATATTTAAATATTTAAATTTTGCAGTCGTAAATTGTTTTTACAGTTGATCACTCGATGCAAGTAAGTTACATGTGATAATTTATTTATTATTGAAAATTACAAAATTAAAATCTGAGATTATAATAACTTAAAGTAACTAAAACTAATACAAAACTAAAATACGGCGTCAAAAAATTCCTCCGCATCGCAGTCGACTGGTAAAGTACCCAAGAGACTGGCGGCATTTCCACGTTGAATGGCAATGCTTAGCCTCTGGCCAAGGAAAAAGCCAGCCTTTGGGTCATGGGAAGTGTCAACCAGCCGTTTGGAGATTTCATTAAACAAAACATGAGCATTCGGACCCCACGGCCCGAGGGTTTCAACCCCAAACGGCTCGAAAATATAATTACCGATAAGATTATTATACTTTCGCCGCTTGAGGTTTTCAGCAGCCGCAGCAGCAGCACCAGCACAGCACGCAGTGCTAGGAAGATGGGATGGCGCAAGAGTATCGACACAAGTTGCATCCCACACTAAAGGCCTACCCAACTTCCAAGGAAATAAAGACATGCCGTCCGGTCTCTTGCCATCGTCGCGTGCCAAGCCATTGGGTTCTAATATAGCTGGAACGCCGACGGTGACAAGAGCTCGTCGGATGATGTCATTAATGTTCGCGTGCCGTGCTAAGCGGCCCGCACTACGGCTGCAAGATAGGCCGTGATGTCCGAGGCCGTTGACAACTTCGCCACAGTGACAGCGATGGGGAGAACAACAAGGAGCTCCTAGACGCAGGGAAGCAGCGAGGCGGAAAGTAGTGTCGTCGAACAAAGTACCTAAGTTCGACGACGGTAGTGCATGAAGCCAAAGACCCGACTCCCACTTGCCCACAGCCAGCAGGCGCGCACGCTCCGCAGTAGTAGCAGACGTGATAAGTAAATTATTCTGTACTACTCTGCAAAGCGGCTCATCCCACCGTCTCTGGGAAGATGGATAGACGGGTGTATCTGAATTCGGGCAAGCGAGTCTCCAGGCATCCATAGCCTCGGTGAAGCACGGCACATCAAAATTAATCAGTGTGGGGGCTAGGATTTTCCTGATCAATTTTTCGGTGCCATGGACCGAGGATAAGAAAGCCGGTAAACTAATACTGGAAATTTTGCGGACCCCGAGGCCTCCCATTCTAATTGGAAGAGTAGCTTGTGCCCATGAACGGTCGTCCAAGGCCACATTTAAAATCGACGTTAAAGTATGCCGCATAATTTGGTCCAATTTATCTAAAAGATGACTGTGCATCCATAAATGGGAAGAGCGAAGGAAATATATTAATTTAGGGCCGAAACAACAGTAACGAATTAAGGTTATAGCCGAATGCATGTTAATTTCAAACAATCTTTTCGAAACGTCATTAAAATTTTGTATTTTTTCATCGATAAAAACGGGAAAGGAATTTTCAAAGATTGGAGACCCAAGGAGACGAAGCGAACTTTTTTCAACAATCTTGATTTCCGGAGCTATTGCGTTAAATTTGGGAAGTGTCAGAAGTCTGTCAGTACTGTCTGTTAAAAATAGTTCACATTTCGAAAGGTTGAGATCAAGGCCAATGGAATGAAGTTCATTTTTAAGAAATTGAAGGTCATTTAAAACAGTTTCTTCGTCGCCTCCCAAGGTTCCATCATCAAGATTCCAAACGTTAAACTTGGAATTCAGCTGACGAATAATTGGGTGAATGGCTAAACTGAAAATCACAGGCCCGAGGGGGTCACCTTGTTGACAGCCAACAGCAGATTCCAGAAGGTTGTCTCGATACAGTAATTTAGAGGGGTATCTGTAGCATTGCCAAAGGAAACTATAAATTTGTGGTATTTCTTTTTTAATTTCTATCAACAAGGTGTCCCTATTAACAGAATTGAAGGCATTCTTTATGTCAACCTTCAGGATGACCTCTCCTTTACCAGAATTTAGGTAGGTCGACAAAGCGTGTACGGCAGCCTCACAGCACCCTTTGGAGCCGAAACCTAGCTGCAGGGGCTGAAATTTTTCCGAAATAACCTCACCATAAAATTTACAGCAAATCTTGGCTGCCATACGACGGTAAGTAGTTCCCACGGCAATGAGACGAACACCGCCATCGCTTTTACGCAGGGCGCATAGATTGGCCCCATACAAAACGTCGATGATGGCCTCGTTCACCTTGCCGGAGAGCATAAGGTTAATCAGAGCCGTAAGTTCCTTCAAGAGCAACTCACCAGCAGCCCCGGCACCTGAACAGGTAAGGTCCTTAAGGTGCTGAGGAGTCAGGCCGTCGAGGCCGCCAGCAGAGCCGCTCCGGAAGGAGCAAACGGCTGTTACCAACTCTCGACCTGTAATGGTGAGGGAGCGGTTATCTGAATCAGGGGGGTCGGGAAAAGAAAGGCCATCCGTTGGGGCAGGGTGTTTGCTCTCCAGAGCTGCAAGCGTTTCTGGAGAACACTTTGCCACTACATCACTACTAAAAAGAATCCTGGCTGCTCCGCTAATGTCACCCTTCCCTAACTTAGATTCTACTAGATGAGATATACCTCTTGAAGAGTTATATGTCTGGGTCTGAAATTTGGAATCTAAATTATGAGTCTAAATATTACAGTTTTCTTTAATTTGTGCAGATAAAGTCTTTTTGGTTGCCAAATCCTTTTGTACGTGTAGAATTCTGTAAGGGAAGGTGAGAAGCTGTTCCCAAGCACTTTGCGAGTTCTCCTGGGCTGCAAGACGTACACAACCTGCTAGGTTTTGAGCTACTAGAGGTCTAGCGCTGCGAGGGACTCGCTTCAAAACAGAAACAGAGTTTTTGAATTTTGAAAGGGTTTTCCAAAACGGGTTAAAAGAAGATGAAGCCGGAGCTGTAGACAAAGATGTTGAGACAGGGTCTGAAGTTAGTGCATTTTGTGGTTTGTGTACCTTTCCAATATGAGCATTCAGACCCCGCTTACCTTTAAAAAACCGTGCTTGGGTACACAGCGGACATCTCTCCAGGATGCTCAGTGATGTCGAAGGTTGACTAGCACTGACACTATTAACCAACACATCGCTGCTGCCACTAAGCATGTACCTATTAATAAAGAATTGTACTTAAATGTAAATAATAATAACTATAGAAACTAAAAAAATAAAATAAAAATAAAAAAAAAAAAAATTAAAAAATAAAAAAAAAAATGTAAAAAATAATAAAAATAAAAATGTAATAAATATAAAATGTGACCTTATACAAGCTCACTTTAGTGTACTCGTATCACGTAAAAGGTGAGTTTTAAAAAGAAACTTAATCAGTAAAGGATCCAGCCATCATCAAAATCAAGTCATCACTACAATTGATGGGTAATGGCTTAATCACCACGCTTGCCAAATGCGGGTTGGTGATAACAAACGCGCGACTGCTAATGTAGCCGGGACCAACGGCTTTACAAATAAAGAATAAAAACCGAATATAATTACTGTATTAAAATTATAATGAAATAAATCATATATTAAACATAATTGTTATTCATTTCAATTAAAAGCCTATCGGAACCGGAAATACATCTAAAGGCGTCGCGTCATGCCTACCAGAGCGTCAAGCCTCTAACAACTAGTTTGCCCCAGTTGAGAATCGATCCCGGACCAACTTGTAACAAACCGTATAAGATACTAATGTAACGAGTTGCCACAACACATTATTTGTTTATTAAGTGCCACAACTGTTTTATTCCGTTGAGTTATTATTTATAGCATTTGTTATAAACCTCCTTGGTTTTCTACCCGGGTCGTGGGTTACACATTTCGATTCACCATTTCATCGATCTGATGATATCGAGATGATGATGATAATCGTAAAGGTTAGCATGATGAGCTCGATGACGCAGTGGTTAACACGCCCGGTCTGCGATTGCTAAGGTTAAGCAACTTTCGCAAAGACCGGTCATCGGATGGGTGACCAAAAATGTATCATCTCAAGCTCCTCCGTGTTTCGGAAGGCACGTAAAGCCGTTGGTCCCGGCTGCATTAGCAGTCGTTAACAACCACCAATCCGCACTGGGCCCGCGTGGTGGTTTATGGCCCGTTCTCCCTACCCATCCATAGGGAAGGCTCGTGCCCCAGCAGTGGGGACATAAAAATGAGCTAATGATGATGATGATAATGGTTCCAGTTTCCGAAATTACATACTATACTTTATTTAGAAAAACATATATTATTAACGAACTATTATGCTTATATATGTACAATTATCCTATCAGATTTATTAATATCAATTATTTGTCAAACAATTTCCAATCGATTGCCCTAATTGGATATAGGGCCACTAAATTAGTAATAACCATTTCGGTAAATCAATTTATAGGCACTATAAAGCGACTTCACTGTACAGTCAACAGGAAAAATCGATGACCAAAACTAGAATACCATTAGAATACATACACAAATATTATATTATACATACTCTTATCTTACGTCCTTCTTCCAAAAAGAAGTAGACAGAGCATCGTTATAACCAATTTTGACTAAAATCAGCGTTAGTATAATCAAACTCCGAGGTAGGATATTCAAAATTCAAAATTTAAAATCATTTATTCAGTTTAGGCTACAAATAGCTCTTATGAATGCCATTATACCATCGGTTCGTAAGTCTACTCTGGGCGGGAGACCTTGTACTGAGAAGAACCGGCAATAAACTCAGCAAGTGTCAAGCTCTTTTCTCTCTTACAGCGTCAAAAATATTGGAAAATGCCCTATCACAAAAGGACACTTTCCATCACAAACAAACACAAAAAAAGGACAATCACAACACCCAAAAATACAAAAAAAAAAAAATAAGTTTGCAAAAATTACATCAGGTACCTACCAATTTCAATTTTCACAATGTCATACAGTACTAATAAAAGTCAAAAATTATCTAAGAAAACAAAGTTAAAGTATACGAGTATAATAATAATAAAATAAGATAAGTAAGCAAGAGCAGACCTGCCTCCACAGGAGGCACCCGTTCACGAGTACGACATATGAATCAGCTAACTATGAAATAGATAACATCAGTGATATACAACGCAACAATATATGCGTAAAATTATATGTAAATAATCATAAATATAGCTTGCTTAATTCTTAACTGATCTTTCGATATTTGTAAAAATATTAAGATCGGATGTTGATGACGTAGTTGTCGACATTGAATAGGGCTCCTTTGGCTTAGTAAGTAAACGTAGATAGGGTTGATTAATTTCGGCGAGTTGGATTGAGCCACGATAGCATAGTTGGCAGTGCACCTGACCCGCCCCCCAACCGCCTAACACTCTCGCTTTCGATCGCTTCTAATATAATATCGAGATATAATATCGAATAATACCGAAAGCTATAGCCTATAGCTTTTGATATTGCTTTCATATTGCTTTCGAAATGACAAGATGACGCCTCCTCCTCGCCTCGCCTTCAAAGCGATCGAAAGCGAGAGAGTTAGGCGGTCGACCCCCCGGCATGTCATGGGGTGCGGGTTCGAATCCCGCTCGTGGAACTTTTTCAACACTTTGTCTTTTTTCAAATTGTAATTTATTCGCAACAATATTTGCTTAAAATATATGTAAATAATCATCAGTGATGGTTGCATCGAGGAGCTCGATGACGTAGCGGTTAGCGCGTTCGGCTTGCGATCTTGCCCGCCAAGCAACTTTCGCAATGCCGGGTCGCCTGATGGGTGACCAATTAAAAACATCTCGAGCTCCTCCGTGCTTCGGAAGGCACGTTAAGCCGTTGGTCCCGGTTAATGTCGTAAGATGGCAGTCGTTAAAACCCACCAACCCGCATTGGGCCAGCGTGGTGGGTCATGGTCCAATATCCCCACGTGCTACTGATCATGTGGGAGGCCTGTGCCCAGCAGTGGGACGTTTATGGGCTGATGATGATGATGGGTTGCTAGCCGATTGATGTGTGAGTATCTTGGAACCCTTGACCCTTAGCCAGCTTTTACGACATAAGTACATGGAAAGTTAGGTAGCTAGTGCATTATTTTCACGTCCCAGCATCGGTATGGCATTGCCGATGAATATAGAATACCGTTACACGAAATAGAATAACATCCAACCAATATTAATCGCCTCTATGGTCTAATAGTTAAAACCACTGGGCTCAATCCCGGAGACCCTGGGTTCGATTCCCAGCGAAGGTACATGTTTGTACTCGGTTAGGTTAGTAGGGCTTGTTTTAAGCTCACCTGGCTAGCTACAACCATCCTATAAAAATATGTTATAGCATTGTCGTATTCCGACAGTTAGATGAGATAACTAGTTCCTTAGTAGTAGAGGACACCGGGTGAAGGGCTTCATCACCAGCTCATTTTATGTCCCCAATGCTGGGGCACGAGCCTTTCCTCTGGATGGATAGGGAGAACGGGCCATAAACCACCACGCGGGCCCAGTGCGGGTTGGTGGTTGTTAACGACTGCTAATGCAGCCGGGACCAACGGCTTGACGTGCCTTCTGAAGCACGGAGGAGTTCGAGATCATACATTTTTGGTCACCCATCCGACGACAGGCCTTTGCGAAAGCTGATTAACCTTAGCAATCGCAACACGGGCGCGTTAACCACTGCGACATCGAGCTCCTCAAGCCTCTCAAGTGAATACCAATGTTTTGTTTTTGATCATCAAGTTTTGTTGTTGACTGTACATTGGTTGAAGCGGTTCGTAAATTAGTTATAAAATCCATTATTAACCTATTTGATTAGTTTATGATTGTTATTCATTATTCATATTTCTATATTTAAATCGAAACTGAAAATAGCACTTGACGAACTAAATATCAAACCCTTTCACCGAACTATCGATAGTCCAAGTCATCGTGAAATCATCAATGTCGATGTCGTTCAATGATAGTGATACGATTCGAGTCCCAGAATCAACTATCTAGAGTTAACTATCACTATCATCTGTACACTATCATCAGTGGACTATCATTGATGGACTATCGTCGATAGTCTATTATTGGTAGGTTATCATAGATAGACTATCATTAGTAGACTATAATCAATAAATTCAAAATCAAAACCATTTATTCAGTTTAGGCTACAAGTAGATCTTATGAATGTTACTATGCCATCGGTTCGAAAGTCTACACAGGGTACTACTTGTACCATCTACCTTGTACTGAGAAGAACCGGCAAGAAACTCCGCAAGGGTTTCTTTTCTCCCTTACAGCATTAATATATGTAAAATGCAGGAGGACACTTTCCATAACAAAAAAATACACAAAATATGAAAGACAACCACAACATGTAAAAAAATTCAATTTAAAAAAAAAAAAACAAAAAAATAATAAGTAACTAAATAGAAAATCAACTGAAAAGGCCGGAACAAGATAAAAATACAATTTATGCAACATCATACATAACACAGTCGGAGGCACGCACAAAGTGAGAATGATTTGACTTATCATTAAATATTATGCCTCCGACTGCATGTTATGTATGATGTTACATAAATTTAATTTTTATCTTGTTCTGGCCTTTTCAGTTGATTTTCTATTTAGTTACTTATTATTTATTTTTTTTATTTTTGACTTTTTAGTTAGAAAAATTTCATGATATGCCTTTTTGCAATCCTTGTGTTGAGCCCTCTAATTTAATACCCATAATGAAGTATTCGAAAAAATAGGTTTTCATCAACCCCAATGGCGTCGCACAGCCGCCATATTTGTTTTTTTAACGTCACCTATCTAAGAACACTTGGGCAGCTAAGGCGAATCTAACGATACCTCAATTATGTAAATACGTACAGCGGTTCTGGAGATGAGGTAATAAAAATATCACATACAAGATAGGCGCGAAAAACATAACCCTTCCTTTTCCATTCGGGTAAAAACACAGTAAAAAACCTAAGTTAGCAAATTTACATAGACTATTATATAAACGATCATCCGTAGACAATCATTGGTGGATATAATCAATAGACTATCATCGGTAAACGACGATGCCTAATTAAGTAAGACACCGCAGAAACAGAAACATTCCTTTATTCGGATTAAAATATAATTTATAAAATAAGGACGCGCGTACGAGCTGAAAACCGATAGATAGACAGACGTCATTGTCCGGTAGTCGCCGGTGTCGTTGGTGTCACTGCGTCGTCCTTGCTCCCTCTTCCATTGCCGTCAGTATGCTTAACATCCTCCCCCCCTTGGAAGCTGAAGTTCCAAGGAGCTCATGAGAATCTCCTGTGGGCAGAGCGCAAACTTTTGTTAATGCTCTTTTTAAGATGCCCTTGGAAGTAGTAATATCCACAACTCTGCAAACACCGTCAGTTCCATAATATAATTTGCTGATGCGTCCTAGGATCCATTTCATCGGTGGAAGGTGCTCCTCTAGACTGTCATGAGTAGACTATCATCTGAAGCTATCGTCGGGAGACTATCATCGATAGACTATCGTGAGCTGACCGTCATGAGTTGACTATCATGAGCAGACTATCATCGGTAGACTATTATCAGCACCACGTGATAGCCCCGTTCCTCTTTGAGAGAATAACCACAAACACAACGGTGTGTTTGCGTAAAGTTAAATTGTAGTCTCAGAAGTAAACACTCAGGTAGTTCCTTCAACTTGCTAAGACCTAGATCTGCCTACAACTTAGTTCTCACTAGTTTGCGCTGCTAGGGTTGCCACCTGTACTATATATTATAAAGTATTGTACGTTCTCGAGGAGCTTGATGGCGCAGTGGTTAACGCGCCCGGTCTGCGAGTGCTGAGGTTAAGCAACTTTCGCAAAGGCCGGTCATCGGATGGGTGACCAAAAATGTATCATCTCGAGCTCCTCCGTGCTTCGGGAAGCATGTTAAGCCGTTGGTCCCGGCTGCATTAGCAGACGTTAACAACCACCAATCCGCACTGGGCCCGCGTGGTGGTTTATGGCCCCTTCTCCCTATCCATCCATAGGGAAGGCTTGTGCCCCAGCAGTGGGGACATAGATGAGCTGATGATGATGAAGATGATTGTACGTCATTTCGGGTAACTGTACTCTATAATTTATGAGAACAATAAAGTACGCGAAAATACTTTATTTCACATATTTTATTTCTCTGGGATTCTTTTTACATATAACATACAAAACAGTTGCTGTGCAGATGTTTAGCAGTGATAATCATTTATTAAAAGTTGCTAAAAACAATGAGAAGTATTTAAATAATCGTACTTTATTTTGACACAATGTACTTTTTTTCTACTTTGTAATAATCAATGTACTGTAAGGAGGTTATATGCAGCTCATAGTAAAAGTTAGTTTATTGCATTTGTATGTAAGCCTCTTTAGCCTGGATGAATATTTGAATCAGCGAACATGTAAAATTAAAAAGGATTGCAACGTTTTGACAGATAGACGTCATAGACAGGAGCGAGACAGCCCGGCTCAAGAGCCGAGGTGCTCTGAGATCGGTTTAATCTAATGTAATGCTATTTAGAATACACGAAGTGACGTGCAACTGTTGTTCTTATTCTATATCCTAGTAGGATTCCCTAAGTAGTGGGAACACTACAGTACTTCATTTGCACAAATAAAGGTGGCAACCCTAGCTGTGGCCTAGTAAATTAGCACCGGTTGCTTCCCTGTTGGTATCGTTTGTGTCAGAAAATAGGAGACTGCAGATGGTAAGTTTCATAGAAAGGCGCACGAACAATATACATAGACATGAAATCTCTCAACAGCTACCCTCGGACTGGTTCAAAATAGTCCGAATTTCCGTTACCGTGAGAAGGTCTATAATGATGTGCGTTGCCTGAGCGTGGTAGGTTTGCATTATGGGTGCGCCGACCAAAAAAGCCAAAAATGCAGACACGGTTAAGTTGATATAATTGAAAATACTAACGTATTACATAAACAAAATACATATTTAGTATCAATGGAAACGTGTTTACAATTAGTCCGATCCATAAATTAATAGCACACTATAATTTTTTCTACAATATGATTTAAAGTTGGGCAAAAATCATGAAAACGAGTGGCGGCGTTTAGTTGATATCTTATAGTTTATCTTAATTATTGTACCTCTGATTTTGTCTAAACAATTACCAATGTATACTACTCAAAACAAAATAAGGGCCACGAGGTATTTTTTTCATTTTGGTGTAAATTATTAAACATTTACATATTGAAAGTAGTAAAATATTGAGTATACAAACTCTTTGATACCTAAACTTTTTAATATTGTAGTATTCATCTAATGCTGGCAACAATTTTAAATAAAATTTGATTTAAAATTATTTTTGAAAATTTTGATTGCATTTTCTTTGACGTTTTGCTTTCCTTAACTTCTTGGTTTATTAGAAATTATCAGAGTTCATTGATATCTCGAGTCCGAAACATCTTTTGCAATATGCCACAAGCACGCAGGCGTCATATGGACTCGCTGACAGCAACCAGAGCCGTTACAATGATTGAAGAAGGTCATTCGCAGCGATCTGTGGGTTTGCAATTGGGATTTTCTCGAAGAGCTATTCAAAATCTATGGAATCGTTTCCAAGAGACCGGCAGTGTTAGAAGAAGACCTGGTTCGGGCAGAGTTTGCATTACAACAGCTCAAGAGGATCGTTACATTCGATTAAGTGCGCGCCGAGATCGCACAACGACGGCCCGCAAGCTGCAAAATCGTTTACGGCTCACAACGGGTACTCGTGTCAGTGACCAAACTATTCGTAATCGATTGCATGAAGACCAGCAGGCATCAAGAAGGCGAGTTGTCCGTATTCCATTAACCAGAAATCATCGTGCAAATCGTTTAAGATTTTCCCGTCAACATTTGGACTGGGACATAAACCAATGGGGCATGGTGCTCTTCACAGACGAATGCAAAGTTAAATTTTTTAACGACTATCGGCGTATTAGAGTATGGAGAAGACGCGGCGAGAGATTTTCAGAAGCCTGCATCCATGAAGTCGATCGTTTTGGTGGTCCAAATGTAATGATTTGGGGCGGGATAAGCTTACACGGCAAAACTGAGCTCGCTATTTTAAATGAGGGTACTGTTACTGCTCAGCGGTATATTGAGGAAGTCGTCAGACCACATGTGATCCCATTTGCCCAGCGAGCGGGTCCTGGATTCATCTTGATGCAAGACAATGCTCGTGCACACACGGCTCAAGCGACTCGGTTTGTACTGGAAGCGTCTCAAATTCAAGTCTTGCCGTGGCCGGCGAACAGTCCGGACTTAAATCCAATAGAGCACATGTGGGATCAGTTGAAACGAAGAGTTAGAGACGGTGATCAGGAAATCCACAACCAACAGCAACTCATCAACGCTGTTAAAAGAGCCTGGGAAGAGATTCCAATGGAAAATGTCAGGCATTTGATTGAGAGCATGCACTCCAGGCTTCAGGAGTGCGTAACGAAACGAGGGGGGCATACCCGTTACTAAAAGATGAGCATGGAGTATTTTCTTTTGTTTTCAGTAACTTTACATTGTTTTTATTTTTAACCTTAAATGTGTTTTTTCTTTCAAAAGCAAATAAACTTTTTAATCATTATTATTGGAATAAATTTATTGGTCTACACGGTAAAAACAACATTAGTTTTCGTTATGGAGACAAAAAAATTAATATTGGTTTTATTATTTTCATGGTACAGACAAAATACCTCGTGGCCCTTATTTTGTTTTGAGTAGTATATATACTACAAATCGTCCGTCTCAAATTTTAGATTTATCGAGTGGTTTTTTAAATTATTAGTTTTCAAATTAACACGTTAATTTCCCCATACAAAATTAGTATGGCCGCGCGGCATCAAGTAAATATGGCCGAAGACATTTCAAATAAAATATATGACACTTGTCACTTACGGACGGCGCACCCTCTTATCATCTGGGTCTCCTTACTTTGTGCCCGTGTTTGGTCATGTATTGAAGTTATAGTTTTTTTTACCACTTTTACATTTATGACATAAGAGGGTTAATGAATAAAATAACTTATAACTCCTCTTCATTCTACTGATTTCCTTTCCTACTCTTTTTCTGTGCTTGCTGTCCGGTTATGGAATTCTTTGCCTGAGCGCATCAGAATTGCTCGTTGGAGTCGTTCAAGGGTCAAGTTCGGAGTCATTTTCTAAATTCACTTTAGCTAAATATTTTTATTTTTCGGTTTATATTGCATAAACTCTTTTTATTAAAAATATTTTTCTTTTATATTTACTTTATTTGATATTATTATTATTATTTAGTTTCTTTTTACTTGCACCCATTTTATTTTCTTTATTTTATTATTTTTCTTTTACCCCCTTTCTACCCAAAATAATTAAAAAATAAGCGAAATTTAATAAATAACAAATGAAACTCAAAATTCAAAATTCAAAATCATTTATTCAGTTTAGGCTACAAATAGCTCTTATGAACGTCATTGTGTCATCTGCATCGGTTCGTATAAAAACTCTGTATAAAAAAACTATTTAAAAAAAATACTTCGTTATAACTAAAAGATGTCCTCCAACTGTGGGCTTATGGGAATGGTCCCAAGAATACATGCAACATTATACTGCTCTAGATTGCCAAGCTAAATAAATGAAAGAATTATTTTTTTTTTTGTATTGTTGCTATAATAAATAATTTTTATATAACAGCAAAGCTACAATATCCACTTAGAAGTAAGAAAAATTCAAAGCACTACGTCTAATCACACATCAAGTATCAATACAAGGACAGATGAAAACGCTGACCGACCCTTGAACTTGCCAAAACCATAATTAATTAACTTTCAATTAAATTTCCTTAACAAGTTAGTAACTATATAGGTACCAACTTCGGATGTTTGTAAGTTTCAATGGAAACTTCTATTAATTCTATTAATTCTATTCTATATCAGTTCTATTAATGAACAGATTGCCCAGTTTTGATGGAATGTCTTGAATTTTCGTTGATTACCATAATCTTTAACTTTAATTTGATATGAAATTTTAAATTTTATATTTCTATTGTGATGTAAATCAAAATAAATAAGTCACAGTCCTAGTAAAATCTTTTCATTTTTACCAAACCTTTATGTTACACGTTGTATGTATAATTGTGTATTATGTATGTGTTCTTGTGTATTCTAATTTAATCATCATCATCATTATCATCATCATCATCAGCTCATTGTTCATGTCCTCACTGCTAATTTAATAATTTGCATTAATCATTCACGCATAAAAAAAAAATTAACATGGTAACTGGTGGTAAATGGTAATGGTAATTATTTTGCTCTACCATCCGGTGATTGGGATATCGGAAGCTGCTTAACATACACAATAAGGTATTGGCTAGTCAGTAGAGAAACTTAGCAACTGTCAAAAACTATATACTTTTTTTAAAGTTTACGCGAACACTACACATTTAAATGAAACAACTTTTACGGATCTACTCGCGTTTATTTTACACATTACTTTTTAATGTTTATCCTGACGTTTCGAACCCTTTGCAGGATCCGTGGTCACAGGGAGACTGAGGTGTTGGTCGTCTCATAATTAGTTAGTAGCTTGTATACTCTCATTGAAATTTAATCAGGTGCGTTCCGTTTTACGCAGAAAGAGCTTACAGTATCTTTTGGTCTGGCAGTATGTTGTTGGTGCTGGGATTTAATATTTTGTATGATGGGATCCCAGGCTGGTGGTAGATTCCAACCATCTTCTCTATTAAAATAAACGCGAATAGATCCATAAAAGTTGTTTCATTTAAATACTTTTTTTTACTAGACATTGTATGGGAATGGACACTATGACGTCACTATTTTTAACCGACTTCAAATTCAAATTATTTATCTGTAATAAATGTGGTACATTACATAGGTGAAACAGGTTAGGTTGGGCATCGCACATTTAGCTAAAGTATTAGCATACAAATATTTAGTTAATATAATAAAAGTTAAAAATTCTAAAAATAAAATACAATCTTTCACATTACAATCATTGTTAACCATTTTCTGAGCGTTAGCTTAAACCTAGTATATGGGAGCTCCATTATATATAATGGGATTTTATTATAAATTCTTATGCACATTGCGTAACAATTATTTAAATAACACGTTGTTTTGGGAATAGTGTCCAATATCAACCTACGAGGGTTCCTCGAATTTGTTCTATAATGGTCCTTTGCTGCTGTGAAACATTCATAATTCAAAAAAGGAGGTTCTCAATTCGACTGTATGTTTTTTTTTTGTATGTTTGTTACACGATAATTTCGCCAATTATGAATTGATTTTGATGATTATTTTTTTGTTTGGTAGGTCATACTTCAGAGGTTTCTTCTTTCTTCGGCAAAGGCAGATTAAACTGTTCTTCTTGGCTGGCACCGACTCCAAAAATAACTGAATATAAATTATAAATAGGTATATGAGTATCAATAATTTCGTTGATTGTCCTTTAATAATGTCCTTGTTTTGATGTAATTAAAATATATTTTTTACGTTTTAGTTTAAGTACGTAATATTTTCATATAAATACAAAATAATACTAATAAATAAATTATTTTAGATACCTACTTATTTAAAAGATTGTTATTAGTTAGAAGTTTTTTTTTTATAGTTGTTAAACAAATATTGAAACACTTAATATTGTAAATTAGAACTAATCTATTTATAAGTTTAATGTTCTGGAATTAATTTCTATTCCTATTGCAACTTAAACGCGATAGCCGTTACACCAGCAGACTATAAAACTCATTTTTTAAGAAACCAACTTTTTATCCAAAATCAAATTGTCAACCACAGCTTTCTTAGGCAGAATTAAAAAAAACCTCGTCGCCGACACCCCACAGATTCGTTTTTAATGAAAATTGCGTCCGAAAGCGCCCTCTATCGCGAAATTTGTGGGCCACGGGGGAGACCCCAGCCTAATTTATGTTTTACAACTTCCGCTATAGGAAAAACAAATTACCAATTCCGAACATGCTGCGACACAGAAACTGTGTCAGCGGACGGCAGATAATTATGTTACCCTGGCTATTGGGAAAGGAAGATGCCATTGAAGAATGAACGTTATCAGTCAAACTGACTTAATGTCAGTTTACATGCAAATCAATTGTTTTTCACGCAGATAACCTCAAACGGCGAAAGTATGAGAATTACGGCGAAATTATGAGAATTTGTCTAGAGATCTCATATATCTCGATGTGTATTGTTTGGCTTAATATTATTATCTAAATTCTTTGTTAGTTTAAAGTTTTGACATCGAAATCGTTATTAATTGTTTATTTATGTTTTTTCATTTATTCGTTTTGACATCAAATTGTATTGTGATTATTTTATTTTTGTTATCCAAAATTGACATACGATAAATTTGAAATTATTTCTTATGTTGCCTGAATTTTTTTTTTATCCTACGGATAAGCACTTGGCGTTCATCTCATCTGATGTTATGTGATGATAAGGTCGAAGGTGGAAGCGCACTTCACCCGTAACCCTCAACTAGTGAGCCACTGGCTGTCTTATCTCTAGCTGCCGGAACACAACAATGCTACAAACATTGATGTTATGGCGACATATTTAGATAAGATGATGGTAGCTAGCCAAGCACCAACCAAACCGAATAACAAACATGTACCCCCGCTGGGAATCGAACCCGGGCCCTCTAGGTCTAAACCGGTGGTCTTAACTATTACACCACAGAGGCGGTTAAAACTAACTAGCATTTTAATTCTATTTGTATAGTTACATCTAAAGTTAGATATCAACAAAGCCTCATTCTATATATATGAAGGCACGTAAAACCGTTGGTCTCGGCTGCATTAGCAGTCGTTAACAACCACCAATCCACACTGGCCCGCGTGGTGGTTTACGGCCCGTTCTCCCTATCCATTCATAGGGAAGGCTCGTGCCTCAGCAGTGGGGACATATGTGGTGACTGGTGGTGACTCGTTTCTTTGTCGCACCTCCAAAACATGGAATAGTTTGCCAGTACACGTTTTCCCTCCTTCCTATGATATGGGTTCCTTCAAACGAGGCGTGAAGAGGCACCTTGTGGGCCGGCAGAGTGAGGGTAACTGATGCTGCGTTGTTTTCACGCTGCACCAGTTATCGTCGCATCTGGATTCCATATTCACTTTACATCAGGTGAAATGGAGTCAATTGCCGTGCTACGTATAAAAAAAAATTAAAAAAAATGAGAGGATGAGGACTTAAGATTTAAAGTTCATAGTAAGCTGAAGTTGTTGATGCCATCCAATGATTTTTTCAGATTTTGTTATTCGAAATATGAATGTATGGTGTGAGCAAACAAGAACACTTTCGATATGCATATAAAAACAATGTCAAAGAAAAATCTCTCACTGCCGATGCCGGCCGGCTCGGTTTTAAAAATCTATTAATTTTAAATATGTGAGTGTTTGGCGGATTCTTTGGGGTGAGTTTAGGGACAGAGTTTTAATATACAACGTGTAACAGGTTAAGCGCACACCCAGAAAGTAGTATGTTATATATAAATCGGCTTCTCAATCGATTAAAAATGTAGGTAATTTTTTTTTCCAAAATTATTAAAACTTGTTGAAATTACAGTCACTCCCTCGTTAAATAGTTAAAACAAATTAAAATAAAACGTAAGTCAATGCAATATGGGGCTTTTTAAAATGCGGTAGGTCGGTAGGCGTTGATATGCCCAAACTGTTTGCCCTCGATGAGTATAACTAATAACTTAAATAAACCAATTTAATTAAATAAAAGTAAAATTATTTTGCATGTTTTTTAATTATATTTAAATATTCTAATTGGGATGTCTGAGGATGTGCGTTCATTCTGTAACATGTTGTATATATATTATGTTTTATTTCGGCAATACACGACTTAACTAAGGACTTCAAAGGTAACGAATAATAGGCATAAAATATAAAAGCTTTGAACCAGCGCACGCGGAAAATGTATCGAAATTCCTCCTGAATCAGACTTAGGAAAGGTATATTTTATCATTTTTTGTTCCGTATCCTTTATTCTAGTACAATAATGATCGAAGGTTAACTAGCACTCTGTAGTCTAGTAGGTCTTAACCACTAGATCACAGTGGAGCCTCGCATGAGTTCTATCACATTGTAATAAAGGTTGGATTTGTTAAATTGTTTCCCTCCACGATTCTTCGCAGCGTGGCTTTGCCCTATTTCCGATGGCAATGATTTATTTTTAAACGACAACATCTTGTGTTAGTAGAATGTGCCAGTATAATTAATCAACCCATATTCTTTATGAACACGTTAAAAGTAAAGGTAACCTAATTTTATTTTATACTTTTTTTTTATTCTTATACAGGGTGTTTGGTAGATTGTCAAAACGAAACAGACGGGTTGAGCAGGCTGATGTTGCTAGCTGTCAAAGGAAACCTATGCTATGATAGAAAGAAACAGGAGATGTGTGTAAGAGTGAGACAACATTTTTTACTTGCTCCAGACATGGTAATTAAATAATCCAATTAATTTTCCCTAGAACTAAATTATTTCTGATGTGTCCGAATGGACGAAATTAGCGAATTACTCAAGCTATTACTTTTTAAATACATATGGCAGACCGTTAGAAAGAGCATGAACTGGAGATATTCTCATAGAATTGGAAGTATTCGATCATCATCATCATCATAGTCAGCCATATGACGCCCACTGCTGGGCATAGGCCTCCCCCAAGGATCGCCACACCGATCGGTCCTGCAGATTATTCCATCAGTATTCGATCAGTTTTATTTAATTTTAAAATTAAATTTAAAGTTGAGCTTTTAGTTTTTATTTTTCCACTTCAAAAACGTAATTTTTTTCAAGTTGATATCTGTGTCGGATAACAACTTTACTAGAACAACACAACATTTGACATTTAAAAACTAACATTTTGGTGGCTTGACCCAATATTCTTTTGTTTGAGTTTAAAAAATAAATTTCCATTATTTAAAGAAAAAAAACGAAAATGTTATGCTAAAATAACCGTAAAGCAAAATCCAAGCCATTGGGCCTAAACTAGGTAGCTAATGGCCTCCTCAACCCGCCGCGCCGTTTCGTTTTGACAACCCTCTACCAAACACCCTGTATTTTTTTGTTTAAGTTTTACCGGCTCTTTCAGCTAGTTCTTGTGGTTAAGACTACCGGTCAGATCCAGAGGTCTCGGGTTAAGCAGAACAATTGATAAGCGGTGCGACAAATAACCTAAAGTAGATCGAAATAAACGCCTTTTATTTTATTTATTTATGAAAGCAAAGAGAAGGTTCAACGGCTGAACGTGCCTTACATGGCGCGAAGATTAACTAGATACAACTTATAGCAACTTAAAATCACAAGTTACAAACAAGTTCAATTAAAGTTGTTAGATGTGACTAGGAGAGTTCAGCCGCCTCATAACAGGGAGGTACAGTCGACTCCACTAAAATCCGACCATCCTTAAGTACAGTCACTGCCTTGTTTAATATTAAATATACTAATAATGATTAGGAAAAAAGCAAAGTATTGAAAAAACTCCACGAGCGGGATTCGATAAGCACCCCATGACATGTCGGGTCAGGTGCGCTACCAACTATGCTATCGTGGCTCTTGCCTTTTTTCAAATTGTTTTTTGTTCGCAACAAAATTTGCGTAAAATTATACTATACATATAACGATAACCATACTATTCGGTATTTTTTGTTGAAATCCTTAATTTAATATGTGCAGAAAAAACTTTGAATTCCAATTATGCACGTACATAGGAGTGTGAGATTTGGCATAGGTAATATTCATAGAGAAAAGGAGTGCAGAAAAATAAAATTTATGTTTTATATGAGTTACAGTAATTTCGACCAATGGGCGACCACTTTTAATACGCTTTCAAATCGCTTCAAATCAAAGAAAAAAACATGATAGAGTCCACATAAAAAAAGATAGAAGATACTTTATGAAAAACAATATATATCCCTTCCCTTCCTAACCCTTCAATATTCCTAACCCTTCTGAACCGGAATGGTCAGAAGGATGCAGGTTCAAATCCTGCTCGTGGAAATTTTTTCAGCATTTGTGTTTTTGTAATTTGTTCGCAACAAAATTTGCGCTAAAAATTATTTTAACATTAACAATATAGAGTAATGCATAGAAGAGAACTTTTTTTATTTTGTTGTTGTTAATATTATTATACATATACTACGAGTATTCTATTCTATTTACTTCGATATTATTGATAACTAATTAGTATATTATCAATACGTGTAATCACTTGATATCCCTTTAACGTAACAGTACCAATAAAATTATAGCTTAAATATGGTCCCACTGCTATACAAAGGTCGCCATCATTGAAATCAAATCATCACTGCCATTGATGGGTATGCAATTAATCACCACGCTTGCCTAATGCGAGTTAGTGATTACAAATCGGAAAATTCGAAACACGCTATGCCCTACCTGGGAATTGAAGACAAGACCTTATATCGTGCTAAACGTTTTTCCACTCAGCCATAACGCGTCACCAATAAACCCTACCCATCTCAAAAGAACATATTTGAAGTAAAGAAAATCACAAGCTTTTGATTCCAAGTACGGAATCCATACATATGATTCTGTATTTTGTATGTACGCGACTTTTGTATTATTATTTTTATTTGAAAAACTTGTTTGGGTTTGTTTATAAATAAACATTAACCCCCTTTTCATAAAAACTATATAAGAATTGTTTAGTTCAATATTGTTTTGTCAACGTCACACAAGCGTCATTTTGAATTTGAGAAAAAGAGACAAAACATTGATTAACTAAATTATGCTTAAATAGTTTTTATGAATAGGGGGTTAATTTCCAACTTCTTGGCGGGAAAGTGAAGAGTCATCAGAGATCATGTCTGCGGTTTTGTTTTATTTTCTAAAATTTGTGTTATGTCGAATATTAATGTGAAATAATGGTGGATTATTAACCGTTAAGTGTTCGTGAGTGTGCATGAGTGTTGGCAAATGAAACAAAACAGTACAACGTCAATTTTCAAAATCTCTCAAGAAGAGTCCAACATCTTTACTGAGATACTCGAGGGGTTGGGGGGTAAATCATTTCTCAGTTCTCATTTCTATTATTTATCATTCATCATCATCATCATACAGGAAATAAATTTTAATATTGTTTATTTATGTATTACTTGTAAGTTTTCATTGGCTAAATGCTTGTGCAAAGCTATAAAAAAAACAATAGTCAGATTATAGAAAAAATAATGGTACCTACCTCAGAATTCCAATGTATCCAAATAAACGTATGCGCCAAACTATAGTAATTGGGCTAACGGCATACTTTAGCGTCCTTGTCTAAAATATGTCTAAGGTTTATTTTCATCTTCATATTCTGGCAACCACCACAATGTCACAATTTTATCCACAACCACTAACAGACTGAAACTTTCGCGCGAGCGAGCAAGCACTTTAAAAACTTCCAAAACTAAAAAAATAAAACAAAAAAGTTGTCAAATTCAAAAAAGGAATCTCAACGTCACTTTTCGATTTTCGAACACGTGCCACCGGAGTTGAAACGCGCGCGCGACCGTCTCCAACGCCAGTCAAAAGCATACTGAAGTAGTCTGAGAAGGTGTACGCTTTCATGACAGAGTGAGATGGATTTATGCAGAGATGTAGCTGTCTCTATTGCAGAGCTTCAGGAAAATGCTGAATGCAGTCAGCTACAGATAGCATTCAATGAATCGAGACTAGTCTGCAAAAAGATGGTATATTTAATAGACTTTCGTATGTAAGCTGTCTGACTGGTGGATCAAGGCAACGACATCTTAATATAGCCCCAAGGAGAGTGGAGTATTTCGTAATGCGGCATTCGAATGGATGCCATTAGCGATCGCTTTTTCTAATTTATAACGTTATTAGTATGATGAAGTTTTAATTTTGTTAATGTTTCATGATTTACGGCAGTAAGATAGTATTTTACACGCAACAAGCTGCTTCAGAGCTCGGATTGTAAAGAATGAGCGGTTCTTTTGTTTAAACAGATGAAAATCGTTGTGGTTTTGTTTCTCGCAAACATAGTGATTTTATTTATACAGCAGCGGCAGGAAAGCGTCTTCTATTGAATAAATTTTTAAATAAAAAGTTTCAAGTCGCATAAAAGATCTCTTGCAAAGAAACTTTTATTAAAATTTTCATAATGTTTAAAAAACATATTGAACATGTAATTAGTACAAAAAATAATAGAAAATAAAGAAGATTTAACTATTTGTTGGTTCTCAATTGGGTACTTAAAGATAAAGCTTTAGTAAAATCCCCAAATTGTGAGGAACTGAGGCCTGAAATAGGTTTCCAAAAGGAAATCTGTGCTGACAGGTAACCTACCAGGTTAGGTCAGTATGTGATAGATATATATAAAATGTATAAACAGACAAGAGGATTTAAACAAAACCAGCATCAGGTTTTAATCAGGATTATAACAATTTCTTTTTTTTTATGAGAGAGTTTGCTTATTGCCGAATCACCGAGCTTTTTTGGGGCGGCGAGAAAATAAAAGGGTTCCAAGCCGTGTGAAACGAAGCACCGTCAGAGGTTTTCTAGAGGGAACGGCATCGCTCACTAGTCCGCGTCCCCGTGCCCTACTAGATTCTCCGAGGGGTTCGGATCGGATGCATTTTATATCTTACTTGGCCTTTATTTCACTTGAGGCGATGATAAGGCCAAAGGAAGCGAGCGCACTTCACCCAGAATTCTCTACCAATTTTTCTTCAGCTCATTTTTATGTCCCCGCTGCTGGGGCACGAGCCTTCGAGAGAACAGGCCATATCCATACGCGGAAACAATGTCCTCCTATTATATACATATATTTTTTTCTACTGTGTTGGAGCAATCTCTATACTATATATAAAATTCTCGTGTCACAATGTTAGTTGACATACTCCTCCGAAACGGCTTGATCGATGTTTATGAAATTTTATATGTATATTCGGTAGGTCTGAGAATCGGTCGTAATCTATTTTTCATACCCCTAAGTGATAAGGGTGGTCCACCCCAAACATTGTTTTTTTTAACATTTAATTTTCCAATACAAAATGTTCTACGATTTGTTTGTTTTGTTTTCATAGAATCTTTTAAAGTGGTACGAAGTCCGCCAGGTCAGCTATTAATGCTATATAATAGTATAATATACTAGCATTATTGTTATGAGGACAGACTTAGATAAGATGGCGGTAGCTGACCAGGCGGGTTTTTTTTTGTTTTTATATTGACACGTCATAGTGACCACATCCTGCCTGATGGTAAGCAGCCGATGCAGTCCAAAATAATGAGAGCGCTCCTCACCGTGGAACAAGCACGGTGACAAGCGCACCCACTCATGACGGCCTGCATAAATGCCGTTTCACGCCCCGCTTAAAAGACCCGGGACTATAGGAGCTGGGAAACACATGCGCCGGCAAAGAATTCCAAAGCCGAATGATCTTACAGAGGAACGACTTGCCAAATTTTTTGGTACGAGTACTGATTGTCTGTACAGTATGATGGTGGTTCCTAAGACCAGCACGTGTAGTCCGGGAGAGGAAAGGAGAAGGCGGGATTAGATCAAAAACGTAGTAATTCCGGTAGAAGACACTGAGTAAAAGCAATGTCTCTTCGCAGCTGGAGGTCCTCTAGAGAGGCTGTAACCTCAGCATCTCCAATAATGCGTACCGCTCGCCTTTGCAGTCTGTCAAGTGCATCGAGGAGGTATTTAGCGGAGCCGTCCCATAGATGGGATCAATACTCCATACTCGATCGCACCTGAGTCTTGTACAGCTAACAGCGCTGCTCGGGAGTGAAAAACCGCCTCACCTTATTGAGAATACCCAACTTACGGGAGGCAGTTAAAATAACACTCTCGATGTAGCATTTTGGGTTCAGTTCCTGGCCGATGTCCATGCCAAGAATGCTGAGGTCCATCGAAATGGATAACGGAGAGTTCTGAAGAGAGGGAGGAGTAAGGAAGGGAGTTGGAGTAAGGAAGGGAGTTAAAAGGGCTTACAATAATGCCTACACAGCCAAAGTCCAGTACTATATGTAGCTGGATTTCTAACCCGGTACTTGTGTGTTTGAGACTGGTAGTTTCACCACTAGACCACTAAAGCTTCTTGAGCTTTTATATAATTTTTTTTTCTTTTTTAATTTTATTCGGGAAACATACAATACAATATTTGTTTATAAATGTTACATACAATTTTACATACATCAGTTAAGTTTCAACTTATTAGGTACATAATTATGGATATATATAATTTTACGCATAAAATATAAATTTTGTTTTGTTGGATAGAGCCACGATAGCATAGTTGGTAGTGCACCTGACCCGGCATGTCATGGGGTGTGGGTACGAATCCCGCTCATGGAATTCATTCAACACTTTGTCGTTTTTCAAATACTTATACATGAGTTTGGGTAAACTATTCATATAACTAACATATATTACATTTCTTTAATCTGTTATCTAGCTTTTCTAGTGAAACTAACGATTTCCAATAATTAAATAAATGTTTATTAGTAGCTGATTAAAAAAAATAAACCGATTCAGCCAAATGTTAAATATTAGTAAAATATTTTACTAAATTAATGTAATTTATTGATGAAATAATAGTGGTTAATCGACGTGACTTAAGGCGACTAATAGCGTAGTAAACAAACACTAAAAATCGACTTAAATCCAAACAATGTCTCTGGTTTGGGGCACGGATTGCTAAAGATTGTGAGTTCGATTCCCAGCTGAGGCAAGTCGTCTTTTTCGCAAGATAAAATTTTACTAGAAAAATCAACCACCTCGCACATACATTAATTCAAAACTTTAAAACGACATAAAAAATTAGTCTCGTTATAACAAAATCGATCATCGTAAAAAGCGCTTTTAACACGGCTTGCTTCTTTAGAAGTTTATAGCTGCTAAAATGTTTGAGAATAAATGGGTTTTAACGTTGAAAACTAAAATATGGATTTATCAACCGCAAAAAGCCGTGTTTTAAAACTCACAAATTATTAAAAGGTTTTATTTTTAAAGCAAAATCAAAAAATCTTTTTTTTTTGTATTTTACCAACTAAAGTAACTTTTCCTTTTCTTACTCTGATACTTCGATCACAGCTCTAAAAGGAAAAAAAATACTTCATTAAACTTTAAGATTAGAAAGTAACGGTTAAAAAATTCCAAACTCCTTGCGTCAGCCTGTGTTTCCAATCTAATATAATATTGGGGTCTTCAAATCAAGACTAAATAGGTAGCTTCTAGGCAAGCATGTTACATCGTAGGCTACATCATCACTTATCAGGTGAGATAATAGTCAAATGCAAGCCTATCTAATTAATTAAAAAAAATCAGTGAATACCTATGACAGTTTTCAACAAAAAAACCTTATCTCACTTATATCATGACGTTATAATAAAATATATTATATTATTCTACTAATACCTACTTAGGGGTACCAATAGGTACCGGTGTACGACAGGAACCAGTAATTGACATATTTTTCCTTTAATCATTAAAACATGGTCAGCATCTGATCAGCACTTTAATAACAGTTGAATACAGACCACCTGCTTCCTAGCTGTCATGCTGTAAATAAATATCAGCTATGTTATTTTTTGGTCACGAAGAACGTGTCGAACACTGGCCTTAAAGGGTCGCACACTGGCCTTAAAGTGTCGAACACTGGTCTTAAAGTGTCGAACACTGGCCTTAAAGTGTCCGACACTGGCCGTAAAGTGTCCGACACTGGCCGTAAAGTGTCCGACACTGGCCTTAAAGTGTCCGACATTGGCCTTAAAGTGTCCGACACTGGCCTTAAAGTGTCGAACACTGTCCTTAAAGTGTCGTACACTGTCTTTAAAGTGTTCAACACTGGTCTTAAAGTGTCGTACACTGTCCTTAAAGTGTTCAACACTGGCCTTAAAGTGTCGAACACTGGTCTTAAAGTGTCGAACACTGGTGCCACTACCCATCTATCTAATATAACGAAATGGTCGTAAATTTTATTTTGTAAAAAATTCAAAATTCAAATATCGAAATTCAAAATAATTTATTCAGTTTTGGCTACAAGTAGCTCTTATGAATGTCACTATTCGCCATCGGTCTGGTCTGGTCTTAAGGTGTCGAACACTGGCCTTAAAGTGTCCGACACTGGCCTTAAAGTGTCTTACACTGTCCTTAAAGTGTTCAACACTGGCCTTAAAGTGTCGAACACAGTCCTTAAAGTGTCGTACACTGTCCTTAAAGTGTTCAACACTGGTCTTAAAGTGTCGTACACTGTCCTTAAAGTGTTCAACACTGGCCTTAAAGTGTCGAACACTGGTCTTAAAGTGTCGAACACTGGTGCTACTACCCAACTATCTAATATAACTAAATAGTCGTAAATTTTATTTTGTAAAAAATTCAAAATAATTTATTCAGTTTTGGCTACAAGTAGCTTTTATGAATGTCACTATGCCATCGGTTCGTAAGTCTACTCTGGGCGGGAGATCTTTTACTGAGAAGAACCGGCAAGAAACTCAGCAAGTGTCCAGCTCTTTTCTCCCTTACAGCGTCAAAAATATTGGAAAATGCCCTATTATAGCAGGACTCTTTCCATTACAATAAACACAAAAAATATAGAAGACAACCACAACATGTAAAAAAAAAATATACGTTAACAAATTTACATCAGGTAAAAGTTACAATTTCCACAATGTCATACAGTACCACTACAGTACTATCGTAAAAGTCAAAAATTGTTTACGAAACGAAGAACAAAGTCAAATTATAGTGAATAATACTAAAAATAAGATAAGTATGCATGAGCAGACCAGCCTCCACAGGCGGCACCCGTTCACGAATATGACATATGAATCAGCCATCGCTTCGCTCAACCATATTTTAGAGAACGTAACGACCCGACGCACACGCCACCACCGCAGAGACAGTAAAGAGAGCATGACACACTCAAGATACTCTAAATAAAAACTTAGTGATCTATATTGTATGCAGAAGCAATGCAGAAGCAATGCAGAAGCAGAAGCAAGCAATCTTTAAAACAAGCAATTCAAAAAAAAACTATCACTAATTAATAGAATCAGGCGTTACTTTGCGAAAATCCATGGTACAAAAAATGTAATAGATTTAATATATAGTGTTAATTCCGCTAAATCACTCGTTTATCCAACTTATATGCAGTACGCATGCACCGCTCTCCGCAAAAAATATGCACAAGTAGAAGAAAAATTGGATGCAAGCGAACAAGTACACCAATGAAAATTATTGATTATCTTAATGACAAGAATGTGTGGTCATCTTAGTCTGGTCGCCATGTGTAGTTACACTTTTGTATACAACTCTAAAAATCCGAAAATAGTTACTTTTGAGCAGCCTGTAAATTTAAAGGGGTGCCGCGCGGAATTTCGAAAATTTACGTGTTTTTAAGTCACTGGTGCTAGGCACTGAATAGGTCATTTACATTAAAAGAACTAGTGTTGGTTAGCTTGATCCTTTCACAAGGTCATGGTTGTCTTGGAATTTGAAACAAATACCCAGAAACTGCATAAACAATACGTAAAAGTAATGATACATAAAACTTATTTCTTCAGAAACTTTGTAAATATAGCACAAATGAAACAATGATCCGACATCAATATGTTTGTATTGATATTCCGCAGGCCACTGTTGTCTTATTTTTCAATTAAAAAATATGAATATGAAAGTATTAAGACTTTTATTATTTTTTACCCAAACGCCTATGATTTTACGAAAGTAAACATTGCTCTAATTAAATCACCAGCCTACTCTGTACAGATATTAGTGTGCGTGCGTATTCGTAGTCGTGCGCCGTTGTCATACCACTGCCACGCGCCGCTCGCTCGCTATCATAAAGAAACTTGAAACTCGCAGTTTTGCGTCCGCGTTGCACCCCCTTAAGTAACACTAAATGCATTTAGCATTTTGTTTCACGTTTGATTCTACTCCTGAAGCTGCAATTTTGATACTTAAACACGCACACTCCTTGTTTGGCATTAACCTGCTTGTGTCATGTAACATAATGTGTCATTCCACTCATATTTATGCGAGAGACACTTCCAAAGTGGTAAAATGTGTGTGCCCCCCCCCCCCTGTAACTTCTAAAATAAGAGAATGACCATGCAAACTTCCACCGAAAATTGGTTTGAACGAGATCTAGTAAGTAGTTTTTTTTTAATACGTCATAAAGTACAGAACCCTTCGTGCGCGAGACCGACTCGTACTTGGCCGGTTTTACAGTTTAAATAAACTCAGAAATATAAGATATGTTCGAACAAACACAAACCCTTTGCCCTCCCCTCCTAAGCATCCACTTGGAAGGGGCTAAGTCAAATTATGGAAGTCCCGAGTTTAGAAGTTCAGTAATGACTCGCAAACAAAATTACCGTTTGATATAGGAGGAGACATTGTTAAAACACGGGGACGAGCGGGACTCATATCTATTACTTCCTGATTATCTTTTGTCGTCACCAATCGTTCGCTCCCACACTTTTGTATTGCAAAGGTCGATATTGTTCAAAATGATTTTTAAAGCAAATTTTGTTGCGAACAAATTACAAAAACACAAATGTAGAAAAAATTTCCACGAGCAGGATTTGAACCTGCACCCTTCTGACATTCCGGGTCAGGTGCTCTTCCAATTGAGCTATCGTGGTTCTAACCAGCCCACCGAAATTATTCAACACTTTTTACTTTGTAAGCCAAAGGCGCCCATTCAATGTCAACAACTACCGTCATTAACATCCGATCATAATATTTTTACAAATATTAAAGATCAGTTAAGAAGTAAGCAAGCTATTTTATAAAATGTTCAAAATGATTTTTAAAGCAAATTTTGTTGCGAACAAATTACAAAAACACAAATGTTGAAAAAATTTCCACGAGCAGGATTTGAACCCTTCTGACATTTCAAGTCGTTGTTGACATTGAATGGGCGCCTTTGGCTTACAAAGTAAAAAGTGTTGAATAATTTCGGCGGGCTGGTTAGAACCACGATAGCTCAATTGGAAGAGCACCTGACCCGGAATGTCAGAAGGGTGCAGGTTCAAATCCTGCTCGTGGAAATTTTTTCAACATTTGTGTTTTTGTAAGGTCGATATTGTAAAAGGTTTTTTTGGATTTTGCTGATTGCCTCAGAATGCATTTTCAGCTTTACCGGGCCTTTTAGGGGGCGGCGAGAAACTTAAAGCGTTCCTCAAGCCGTGTGAAACGAATCACCTTCGGAGGTTTTCTAGAAGGAACGGCATCGCGCACTAGTGCGTGTCTCCGTGCCCTACTAGATTCTCTGAAGGGTTCGGATCGGATCGGATGTAAAAGGTTGTTTCTTTCTTACGGTAAGATGTAAGTACATACTTGGCATTTGTGTTTTTGTAATTTGTTCGCAACAAAATTTGCGTTAAAAAAAAAAAATATTTGAACATTTATAAATAGCTTGCTTACTTCTTAACTGATCTTTAATATTTGTAAAAATATTATGATCGGATGTTAGTGACGGTAGTTGTTGACATTGAATGGGCGCCTTTGGCTTTCAAAGTAAAAAGTGTTGAATAATTTCGGCGGGCTGGTTAGAACCACGATAGCTCAATTGGAAGAGCACCTGACCCGGAATGTCAGAAGGGTGCAGGTTCAAATCCTGCTCGTGGAGATTTTTTCAACATTTGTGTTTTTGTAATTTGTTCGCAATAAAATTTGCGTTAAAATAAAAAAAAAATTTGAACATTTACTTACATACTTGGGTTTCATATCACCTGGGTGCTAAGTGCGAGTTTCATTCGCCAATCGTTAATGTTAACGAAACGAGAATTTGTATGGCAAAATTTTAACTCTTCTCGTATGTCGCCAGGAGGCGCTCCTTCAATGCCATACTAATTTTCGTTTTCGTAAACGTAATCGAACGAATACGGATAGCAAACAAAACCCACACTAGGCACCCGGCTCGGCAGGCTTATTACCGAAAAAAGCAACCAGTTGTTAATTGTACAATTGCAACGCGACTACTCTAGTTGCGGTTGATAAATTAGTATTACGGAAACAAATCGCTCCCTTAGTGCATTTGCGATTAAAATGTATGTAGGTAATAGTTTAATAGCAACTAGAGCAGTTGCTTGCTTTTTTAGGTAATAAGGCTACCGGAATCGTCAACCACTGAGGCTCTGGCTGGATATCTTATCTCGAACAGTTGTAAGCGAAATATTTAGATAAGATGGTGGACTAGCTATCTACAGGCGGACTTAAAACAGTTTCTACAATACTAAAGTTTTTTTTAAATCGAACTACTAATTAAATTCAGATCTATGTCATAGAAAGTTTTATAATTGAAATAAATTATAATTAATTCATCATTTGATGATGATTGAATATTCATCAACCATCACAATTCATCATTCATTCATTCATTCACTATAAGACTTGCTGTAGCCGCGGTTTCACCCGCGTTATTTAAAGGTTTAGACATGCTGTCGCGGACTTTTTTTAGAACTTTTAAAGGGGAACAATTTCGTAATACATGACTTTTGCGTAACTTTCACCGTTTACGCAGAGCACGCATGGAAAGCTCTCAAAAAAAAACAACCCGTTTTACAACATTTTTCATTGCTGCTTCTATTAGTCATAGCGTGATGTAATATAGCCTATAGCCTTCCTCAATAAATAGACTATTCAACACAAAAATATTTTTTCAATTCGAACCAGTAGTTCCTGAGATTAGCGCGTTCAGCCAAACAAACAAACAAACTCTTCAGCTTTATAATATTAGTATAGATTATTTTCGTCTGATTTACTACTTTATACTATTTTATTTATACGCGAAGCTTCAAATCCCACTCGTGGATTTTTTTTACAATTTTTACAAATTAATTATAACACTTTTAATATTCATAAATATTTTTCTAAGAATAATCGTAACTTAGTTTAGTACAGCGCAATAAATTTAAGTAAGTACACACTTTAAAGTAATCTATAAATTACGCCAGAAAATTGTTTAATCAACCGAATCCAATCAACAAGGTGAAATGGAGTGTAATATCACTCTGTTAATGTTTCAATTGGGCTCAAATGTGGGTTGTGGTGCCACTGTAAGTGGCAAATTGATTTCTATATTTAGATTGTAATCTGCAGCTTTTTAGTACTTTGTAAATATAACACACATATTCCGTGGTCATTTATTTTTGGCCTTATGTAGTACAAGCACTTTGCCCGCGACTTCGTCCACGTCAACTTTGTATTTTTTTACAAAAATCAAAAAAGAAATTCCCAATCCAAATAATACAAAACGTCTGTCCATCTTGAAATTTTAAAAGAAACCTTTTTTATCAAAATAAAATATAGTCTATGTTACCTGCAAGGAAAATAGTACAAAATCAGTAAAAAGTTGTTCTAGAGATTACCCTCCTCAAACAAACAAACAAAGTCACAAACTTTACCTCTTTAATAATAGTATAGATAGATATATGTAGGTATGAAAGTGATTCTGTAACATGTGTTATAAAAAAACAAATAAATGAATAAAGCTCAGAAACCTTCGTAAGCGTGCGCATAACAACTTACCGAAGTTTCATCGCAATCGGTTGAATTGGTATAGGAACTCAACAGCCTAATAAAATCCTCGCCCAAAACTAATAGTGTAACCTTTACTCAACAATGTACTTTTGTAGGATACAAAATCAGCCTTGGCTAGCTAGCTCTATGGTGACGCGCGGGCACACCAGCGATCTTTCGTGGATCAGTCGCTACTGCCACCGCGATAGTGTGAACTACGTGCCCGCGCGCCGCCTCTGCCTCTGTTTGGGCGAGGTTAAAGATTCATTCACTCTATACCAAGATTTACAACAAGGAAGCACACCAAGGTTTCTTCTCACCAGGGTACGAATCACTAGTGTAGTGCGAATTTTCTCCACTGTCCACTGGAGCTAATGTTATCTGCAATCTTAGTTCCTTCATCGTGCTACTCACAATTTACTGTTATTTCATTTCAGTTAACTTGACGGACGGCGATGGCGGCCTACCACTTAATTTGTTTTAAGATTATTATTGTTCATTATTGTAAAACGTCTTAGTTGTGTGTGTTGGTACCCTGGTTTTAACATAAGGTCTATATATAGCATAATTATTGTCAAAATCAAGCTACGAATACATGGTTGTGGACGTTTTAAATAGCGGCTTTGTACCACTTTAGTTAGGCTGTTTTTCTGTTTAATTCGAAAAATTCTAGAGAAATATATAGCAACCTTCAAGTTGCACGCCGGTGGTAATCTTTAAGCATACATACAGCACTTAGATTTAAACTAATTTGTGATTTTTTTTATATGTAACTAGTGTATGTTTAGTTGGTTGTCGTTAATAAATAAAAATAAAATATATTACAAATACTTGTATATTTCTACCGTGCTGTCAGTGCGGCTCTACTTCGTTTCAGTAAGTAGTCGGCCGGGACGCCACTTATTTTATAAATAAATCCAATATTAGCTCATTATACTACTACTACTTACTATTACTATTACTACTACAGCTTGGCTGTTCTTCTGCCAAATTCACAAAATCTGGAATAAAATTATAAAAATCTCATATAATTATCTCCCACGCTATTAGTGGGGCCCCACCTCGCTCCAGATAGCCGGCCGGGACGCCACTTGTATGATGAATGAATCCAATACGGGCTCAGTCGTCAGATCTAACAAAGCAAACACTTCATTTGGCTTTAGATACTCACTTTTCGACGGCAATTTCATTGTTCCTCTTTGTGTTGGTGCGAGTTTTATTTGCTTAGAGGCGCTGTTTCAATGCCATACAAATTCTCGTTTGTATGCCGTGACCGAATGGCAAATAAAACTCGCACAAGGCACCTATTGGTAAAGAACGTAGAGGAGCAGGTATCGATCGAAAAGCTCGATGGCGCAGTGGTTAACGTGCCCGATCTGCGAGTGCTGAGGTTAAGCAACTTTCGCAAAGGCCGGTCATCAGATGGGTGACCAAAAAATTTATCATCTCGAGCTCCTCCGTGCTTCGGAAGGCACGTAAAGCCTTCTTTAGCAGTCGTTAACAACCACCAATCCGCACTGAGCCCGCGTGGTGGTTTATGGCCTGTTCTCCCTATCCATCCATAGGGAAGGCTCGTGCCCCAGCAGAATAAATGAGCTGATGATGATGATGATGACTTGCGCGGAACGGAGAAGTATGAAATTTCGAACATTTATAGTTTATATAGAGAAGGTTATCTGAATGTAAATATTTTTTTTTAAATTATGCATAAAAAATACATTAAATCAACAAAAACAACACTACACACACTACCATGAATTTGACACACACGCATATGTAATAATATATAATAATAATAATTTATTCAATATTCAATATCTTTTACAAAATAAAACAAAATGTACAACAAATTCTTACTAACTAGGAAAAATACAAATCATGCCTGAACTAGGAAATCCTGTTTTTCAGGCGAGAAATTAGGGCTAAGCATTTTAAAATAGGTATAATTATCATTACTTAATAGGTATTTACATATGCATTTGGTGAACAATAAAATCAAAACATTAATCAAATAAAAGAAAAAGGAAGCGATAACTTATATACTTAGCAACTTTCTTTTGAATTATGAAACAAAATCTACGAAATAAAAATAAATTAAAATTAAATAAGTAAGTATAGTAATGTTTACTTATCTACAGTCAACAACTTCTCTGTATCGTCATAGGACATTATTTGCAGGGCATCTTTTAAAGCTATCTTACACTTATTGTAATTAAGGGAATATATATTTGCTATCGCATTAAGTCTATTATAGAGAAGTGGTCCCAGGGACATGTAAAATTTGGAGGTATAAGCATGTTTTGTTCCGATTCTTTCTGTACAAACTATGTCTTTTCGTCTTTTATTTCAGAGTTGAAAGGAAGGGCAGCATGCTGCTTTAGTACTATACTCAATATAAATAGCTGACGGACTGTTAGAACTTTACATGATTTATATAGAAGGTTAGTAGGAAAAAGGAAAGGGCGGAAAGTGGACACCTTGAGAATCGCTCTTTGAGCTCTCTCGATTGTTAACAACAACGATTTACCCGCTCCACCCCATGAGCTAATACAGTATGTTAGTATGGACTGGCATAGAGTCAGGTAAACTTGCCTGATCATTGTAGAGTCTGCAATATAGCGTATTTTTTTGAACGCAAATATCATCTTACGTATCCTATTACTTAAGGCTTCTATATGAGGTTTAAAAGAAAGAGATTTATCTATTATAACGCCCAAATATTTTATTTTATTCGTATTTTTAATACTGGGACACATACAATGGTTGCCATTGGGGACTCTACAACAATGAGCATATAAAGTTAAGTTAGTTTGTATTGACATTAGTTTGCGCATTGAGAATTTGATATAGTTAGTTTTATCGGCATTTAGTGTTAGTAAATGATGCTGTAGCCAATTATTAACAATATTGAAACCATGTTGCGCATGTTTGTACACTTCTTCTTCTGAATCAGCTGAAAAAAGAAGCGCAGTGTCGTCAGCGTACGATAAAATTATGCCATGCTCCAGTTTGAGATTACAAAGGTCATTAATGTAAATCAAAAACAGAGAAGGTCCTAGGATACTTCCTTGAGGTACGCCAAAGGATGTATTTCTCTTCTCAGCACTGAGGACGCTGCCAATCCTTACGCATTGGGTACGTTCTTCCAGATAGCTTGTAAATAGTTTTAACTGAGTTCCTCTTATACCTAAAGTTTCAAGTTTGCGCAACAGAATAGGGATTGAAACTGTATCAAAAGCTTTGGCGAGGTCCAGGAAAATGCCTATTGTGTGACTTCCTTTATCAAGTTCGTGTATTAAATAGTCAGTTAAATGGTGTACGGCATCGGCAGTCGATACTTTAGGTTTGAATCCAAACTGTGTCTTAGATAATATTGATTTATCCTCCAAATATTTAATTAATCTTTTATTTATAATTTTTTCTAATACTTTAGACAGAGACGGCAATAAGGATATAGGTCTATAATTTGACACTTGATCTTTACTCCCAGATTTGTACACAGGCACAACAATGGCTTTTTTGAGACACTTAGGAAAGCTTCCTGTTGATAGACATTTGCGGAAAATATAAGTCAGTGGCGAAACTAAGATATGTCTAAATTGTTTGATAATTGCATTAGGAATATTATCCCACCCAACTGCACAGTCATCTTTTAAACTCATAATTATGCTTTCTACTTCGGTTTCGTCAGTATCAAGCAACGCAAAGGATGATAAGGATGTGCAACACATAGAAGTAGTGCTTGTCCGATTATGTGATTGGCTTTGAACTTTTTCTGCTAGACACTGACCCACCTTAACAAAGAAGTTATTTGCAATGTTAGCAGCTGTCAAATCTGATGGGTGTGCCTGTAATAAACCTGTAGATGACTCATGTTGCTTTGAAGTATATGTTACATTTTTTATATGTTTCCAGATCTTTTTACTATTTGAACCAGCCTTTTCCAATGCAGTTTTGTCATAGTGAATTTTTACTTTTTTAATTAGGTCATTACAAAAATTTCGATATCTTTTGTACGTTAAGGCTAGGTATTCCTGCAGAGGCCGCGCTATTGAGTTTTTTCAAACAATCTGAGACATAGAAAACAAGGTTTTAAATTCTGGAAAAAAAGTATGTATTAGTTAAGGATCTAATCTAGTGGAAGTCGCATTCAGTTACAAAATCCAATGAACTTCACTCGATTAAAAAAAATCCCAAAGTTACCCCTTTTTGCAATGTTTTTTCAATATGATGACTAAACTACTGATATTTTCCATTTATTTTTTGTACTCAATTGAAGACAATACTATATCGCAGGGGAATTCGCAGAGTTTGACTTGATAAAATTATTGTCTTATTTACTATGTTTAAATATCTACGAAATGCGCGAGTACGGCTGCTCGGCAGGCCCGATCAGTCGCGCTCGGGCGCTTACGGACGACGGACCTGTGTCAGTTTTTTCCGTGACTGCCAATCAATCCGTTTTTGTCGTAAAAAATTATATAATTATTGCAAGTTATTCATAATGGGCAATAAACAATAAACGCTTACAAAGATTCATGCATTCATGTCTAAAACTTATATTATGGTTATAATTCGATAGTATAAGAATATCAGTATGACTATGTACTGAAGATCGCATCGCTACGATTTTTGATAATTCATATTTTGTCTATATCGGTACCTCTGCCGGGTTGGATTTAGAAATAAGTCGCCTGAATCTGAGAAAACTGAATGCGTAGGGGGCTCAAGGAAGCTCGTCTAAGATCCCCTAAAACAATTTCGGCTGCCGGAGTTACGTTTGAATATTTTTAATTAATTTTTAAAATTCGTATAAAATGTACTGTGAATGCGTGTAACTATTTTCGATGCTTCTTTAGTCAAAGTCAAAGTCATATATTTTTTATTCAAATAAACTAAAAACTAAACTTAAAATTTTTTTACCTACTACCCATTCTAATTGGTTCTATCAAATACAAGGGCAGCTTCACGTTACTGAAAGACGACTCTGTCTGCTAGAAATCTGGGCTGGAGAAAATGAACCTTTGCTTACAAAACGCATCGAAAGGGACGATAATTTCTGGAAAACGCAAATGGAGCCAAAGTTGGTCCAATTTTACATGAAATGTTTAATGCCGGAAATGAGGATCAATCACATAATAGCAAATCTGATTTTTACTATATACATCGTATGCGCAATCAACTACTAAGCATTTTATTCTTAAAATATTAAAATCCGTCAAGAAATGATGAAGTTATTAATGTTTTTCTGAACGGCTATTTTAAAACGCGCGCGCCTGCTTGCCACTCACGATGATGTCACAGTACATAGTCGTGCTGACTCGTGCGACCGTAGGTATGTACGGGTCAAATCGTGCAAGGAATATTTGGATCACTTCCCGAGGACCGATCGAGATGAAACTTGGTATATCTACGCAACTTCGATAGCAATTCAATAATATGGCATCATGGAACTGGTCTGATGATGCAGTCGGAAGGTGATCATAGGAACTGAGGTTATAGAGTTTTATTTAACTCATAAGAAATTCACATTTCACTTACTGAGCTAACTAGGAACTTTGCAATGAAACAAGGTAACCCCGCCGTATTTGTGCTTATTTTATTTGTCTTGATAAAAACTAACCTTGTGTGGTGCCCAAGATCGATGATGAAACTGAAAGGTCAGAGGAACTCCTAGACTGTAGGTACTTACATGTTAAAAAGTTAAAAGTAAAAAAAAATTTAAAACAAGCTTTTTATTAAATTCTAACCGCTTCTGTGGTCTAGTGGCTAAGCCACCGGTCTTACACCCAGAGGTCCCGGGTTCGATTCCTAGCGGGAGGTACATATTTGTGTACCTACTCGGTTTGGCTGATAGTAGGGCTTGTTAAGTCCGCCTGGATTTTAGTTTTTTAAATAAGTTCTAAGATGCTGTACTTTTTCGCAGACACATTAATAAGTAGGTACCTACTAAACTAAAGTAAAAAAATTAGTTTTTTTTGTTTTATATTTTGATATGTTTCATGTTTTGTGTTTGTGTTTTAAACGTTTTTTTATTTATTGATTTATCATCTGTGCGTGTTAGCTGAATATTTTGTAAGTAAATAAAAATAGTCCTCTCCGGGTCTATCTATGTGCAAAATTTCATCTAAATCTGTTCAGCCGGTTCCACGAGATTGAGTAACAAACAAATAATAAACATTTAACCGCCTCTGTGGTCTAGTGGCTAAGCCTCCGAACTTAGACCCAATGTCCCGAGTTCGATTCCTATCAGCGGCGCGTTCTTGATTTGTTTGGTGGTTGGGCTTGTTAAGTTCGCCTGGCTAGCTACCACCATCTTATCTAATACCGGCGCCATAATAAAAATGTTAAAAGCATTGTTGTATTCCGACTGTTAAGAAATCCTTTTGGGTCTTTTGGAACACAAAAAAACAATTTGTCCGGCGTAGCAACACTTGTATTTTCGCATCGTAGCACAATACAATATTTGTAAGACGACATTATCCATTTACGTGTATTTACTACGTACGAGTCAACGCACTGCAAGCAACTGTGGTTGAATGCGCGGGTAGATCCCCCACTATCCATTGTGTATATCCATTGATGGATATAATCTGGGATTGTTTGTCCCACTATATCCATTGCGACTTATCTCAATACAGGAACTGCATACTGGTCATGTTTTTATAATAGACTAGCTGACCCGGCGGACTTCGTACCGCTTTGACAGTTTCTATGACAACAATAAACAAATCGTATTTCTATTTATTTATTATTAAATATTCTTTTTTAGTAATAAATATAACTTATGTTACTCAAGGATAATGTAGCATTATAATAGTGAAAGAATTTTTAAAATCGGTTCAGTAGTTTTTGAGTTTATTCGTAAAATACAGTCGCGGGCGGCAAGCGGCAACTGCCGAGCTAGTGCGAGCGTAGCTGATGACGTCTGCGTTTTTGAGAATGCAGCACGAAAATCGCTCTAACTTCGTCATTTTTGGTCCAATTTCAATAATTCTTTTTTGGTTAATTGGTTTTGATGTGACTGTAATTCTACATATTTAACTAAAATTCTCGTTGATCTTCATTGTAGATAGTAGACAAGCAAGTGGAATGCCAATAAGAACGTTGTCCTAACAATTACGTTGTCCTTACCATATCAAATTTGCAACCGGGTACAAGCACAAGAGAAATAAATTTTTAAGAATTTTGAGATTAAACATAATAATATTTTGAATTTAATTTGATACCCTTATTTCATTTATGCCAAACATTCTTTGAAATAAATAACCGTGCAATCCTTTCTGGTGGATACTTAACTTAGCCCATGAAATTGAAGTAAGAAAAATAATTTTGAAAATAAATAATAATATTATAATTAAATGGATACCAAAAAACATTAATTCATTAATAATTACTTACTTTATTTATTTACGAAACTCGTAACTCTACTTTATCACTACTAAACAAAGTTTGATCATAAAAATGCACTTCTAAAGCAAAATAAAATTACCCTACTGCTTATTTCTATACTGTATCGGTGGCGAGCGGGCGGGCGGTGTCATGCGAGTTCACTACCGCTACGTCCGCGCGAAACGCGGCCGAGACATCGCTAAATGCCTACTTTGACAGGAATACCTAGCCTTAATTGTAAAATTGAGTCATCCGGATGACATTTGGCTTTTATATGCAGTTTGTCTCTGTGTTTCATACAGCGAATGAGACCTGGGGTAATCCATGGTTTTATATTATATTTTTTGTTACTAAGTCGTGTACTGATCGTGTTTTTCTGAATTGCATGTTGCACATTTTCTATTAGGTATAACATACAAAACTGCGGGTCAGCGGAAAAGTATATTGGGTCAAAGTTAATGTTACGTAAGTCTTCTTCAAGTTTATTTTTATTTAATTTAGAGACTATGCGAGTCTCGTTTAACTTAGGTAATTTACAATTTAAGGTTAGTAGGGCAGCATTGTGATCGGTTAATGCCGAGTTAATAACAAGAGTAAGTGCGGGAAATTTAGATTTAAGTAAAATATGGTCCAAACAAGAACCACTTTGATGTGTAGGAAGCGTGTGCGTAGGGAGTAAACCATGGAATGAACAAAGGTTAAGGTATTCCTGAGCATCGGCATCAGTATTTTCTGGAAGAATATTGATATTGATATCGCCAATTAAAATTATATTTTTGAAAGACGATAAATTTTGCAAGTTATCGTTTAGAGAGTTAATAAAATTATTGATATTTCTAAAAGAGGGAGGTCGATACAAAGCTAATATTGCAAAATCAGATCCTATTTTTATGAGCAATCTGTTACAGTCTACAATGTTTGGTTCCTCGACTGAAACATTAAGATGGTCCCTCGCATAAACTATCACCCCATCGTTTTGGTTGTAATTTGTATGACTTTTATACATACCGTATCCTGGCATTACAGGTACGCTGTATTGTTTTGCAAGCCAACATTCGGTTAAAACCACAACGTCACAGTTTATGTTTAATCTTTGTTGAAACGTGCTAAAATTATCAAAATTCTTAAAAATACTGCGTATATTTTGTGTTAGTATTGTTAATGGGTTACTAAAAGAGGAAATATGTTGTTTACAATTTTCAATGTCACAAACTTTAGACTCCGATACAGAGAAATTATCTAAATCATTAATTAAATTATTAATCATATTATTTGTAAAAGTAAAAGTAAGCGAAACTAAAATTAATTAGAGTAGGCAGAGAAAAACCCTTATGAACGACGCTCTTAGGCGCCTTCATAATCAATAGAGTTAATATACCTCTTTTCAGCCATTAGTTTAGCCGGGCAGTCAGCAGCACCTGTCAGGTGGTTACCCGACTTCTTGAAGTGCAAGCAGGTAGCGCATTTGGCCTCTTCTGCTTTCTTCGTGCATTCCTTAAGAGGGCGTATAAACCTAGAAAAAAAACAGATTCCACCCGCGCCCCTTTCACGCCCCGCTTTCGTCCGTGCGTACGGCGTGGCGGCCAACGCAACAAATTGGCAGGTCGCTCCCTCGTGTGTACTCGTGTTTAGTGCGATCGCGCACAGTATACCTAAAATAATCAGATAAAAACCGGCTAAGTGCGAGTCGGATCACCTAGCTGTACTTCGAAACACTAAAATACTCTTTGCTGGTGGTAAATAATACGCAAAGGTAAGTAATGATATCATATATTTTTATTATATATTGCTACTTTAAATATTTAATATTGTTTTATTTTATAAAGGCGTAGGTGCCATGAAATCTTTAAGCATTTTTGTATTATGTAGATTATTTTTTGTATCATGTAGATTATATTATCCCTTTCAGTCGCACTTTGCTATCGACAGAAGTAACTGCAACAGTCAGCGGTTGCTGTCGACACGTTAAAGGTCAAAGGCCTACCATCCGACGCTACAGTTACCTCTATTGATACCAAAGTGCTGCTCGTGTGTAAGTGCTCTTACTGTTATATCTCTTCTTCAAAGAGTGTCGACAATGTAAAAAAAGAAGTCTAATTTTATTACAAAAATATCGCTTTATTTACATAGATTCATAGGTTTACATTTTTTTTTTTCAGAATTCGTTCCCTGGCTTGTACCTGTACTGCAAAGAACAGACAGAAAGAAGGTAAGTTAAAACATTTTTGCATTAAATTATGTATTTAAGGTCTGTTCATTCTAACTTGTCTTAAAATGTAACAATCTTTATAGAACTTACTATTGAAATTTAATGAAAAATTTTATTGTTTTTTTAATGGTAAAAAAAACTAAAATATTGTTTACACTTAAGATAAACAGACTTTCTGTAATCAAAGTCAAAGTCAAAGTGTCAAATATTTTGTATTCAAATAAACTTTAGAAAAGTACTTTTGAATCGTCCAAACATTTTTTTTACCTACTACCCATTCAGGACGTCTATTTTTTAGTTGTGGAGAAGAATGGGCGCAAGAAACTCCACAGTTTTAATATAAGTAACGACATTTACAAAATTATATGCCGTTATCAAGTTATACAAGTTTAAAATTACTTGACAATATTTTAAATTAGAAATACCTGTTGGGGTGATTGAAGCATTTTTAACCCATGCTGTTTTGTCTTGAATGTAATCAGACACTTTATAATAAGCTTTTTTACAAAGCTTTTCTTTAATGACGATTTTAAATTAAATCATAAGACAAAAGAGGAATTCTCTTGCAAAATGTTTGGTAATATTTTAAATAAATGTGTAATTAATTCTAAGAAAAGCCCGTCTCAACCTACAATTATTAAAAATGTTCAGTCAATCAGTATGGTTCACCAGAACATTCAAGGAATGATGGGCAAAGATCCAGAGATTGCATTGTTCATGAACGATAATAAAGTTGATATTCTGTGTATTACTGAACACTGGCTTAAAGATCATCAGTTCATGTTCAATTTTAATAATCATTTGGTAGGTAGTTCGTTCAGTCGAGTAAATTCAATTCATGGTGGCTCCTTAACTATAGTCGATAAGAAGTTAAAATTAAAGGAAAGAAAAGACATAATGAGCCTCTCGGTTGAGCAAACAATAGAAATAGCTTTTGTGGAGCTGGAGCGACTTGTTGTATTAAGTGTATACAGGCCTCCGTCAGCATTGTATGATTATTTTGAAAAAGTAATGGATGAAGCATTATATAAAATCCGCAATGTAGGTAAAAAGATAGTTGTTTGCGGTGATTTTAATATTAATTTGTTAGAAAAGTCTACAGGTTCTATCAAAATTAAAATTTTATTTCAATCATATAATTTGAATAATTTATTTTTGGAGCCGACTAGAATAACTGCCACTTCGGCCACTTGTATCGATAATATATACACTGATCTAGTACCTCTGTCTAAACTCATTATTAATAAACTAGACTCTGATCATTGTGGCCAAATGGTCAGCCTTCCACATCAGTGTCAGCAAGTGAAGAAACAGATTATCACTGTTGTACCAAAAACTGCAGGTCGTCTGGAACGCTTCAAAATAATCTCTATGATAATATATGTTATGTAGAATATAATGATAACCCAAATGAATTTTGTAATGATTTCTTTCATAAATATTGTTTAGAATTTAATAAAACTTTTATTCCAAAGATGATCTCGGTTAGTGGTACTGTTACTTTTAGTGAATGGGCTACAATTGGTATCCACAAAAGTAGAAAGCGACTTTATGAGCTATATGATGAACGCAACTATAACACCAGTGAAGATTTCAAATTGTATGTCAAAAAATATTCTAAGTTATTTAAAACAGTATGTCGATTAGCAAAGGCAAAATTCCTGAGTTCAAAGATTAAGCTAAGTGATAACAAAATAAAAATGACATGGAATATTATAAATAGTGAAACTGGAAATGTCAAAAGTCGTAACAATGAGTACAAATTGAGCTTCGAAAATCAAATCTTAACTTCTGATGCTGATGTTGCTGCGGCATTTGAGAAGTTTTTTACTGATATTCCAGTTTCAACTACAAAGACTTTGGACTCGTCCCCCACTGTAGCTGAAGCGGTTCTAAAGGAAAATGTCAAACCTAGTGAAAAACATTTTAGTTTTCAAAAAATTGATTTTAGAGATATAATTAAAACTTTTAACACTCTTAATAAAAAAAAAGACCGTTTTTTCGTTTTTTGTTTTTTCCGTTATTGAGACAATAGCTTCAGTTTTAGCTTGCATATTTAACGAATGTATTGACTGTGGTGTTTTTCCTGACCTAATGAAGCACAATAAAGTAATTCCATTATACAAATCAGGTAGCACATCTGACCCCACTAACTTTAGACCAATTTCTGTGCTACCTACATTTAGTAAAATATTTGAAAAGATAATTCTGGACCAAATTCAAGTTCATTTTTATAGAAATAAGCTTTTACATTCATTTTTCAGGTATCGCGAGGCATTTCATCTGCGAGCTCTTCGAGATCTACGAGATCTTCGAGCTGGATTGTACAGTCAGCAACGACAGACTTTTCATGTGTTAACATATAAAAAAATCAATATTATGTTTACATTCTATGGTTTTTATAAAAATAAATATACGAATAGCTTTAAATTAAACAACTGTAACGAACTAACAGAGTTGATGAGAGATTTTTGCGTACGAGTTTGACCGGATAGCATTCATCGGCTTGTGAGATATTACGACATTTACGAGCTGCAGCAGTTCTGAAATACAAAATAATTGTAAATCACAAGTTTGTACGGTAATATACGAAGTATGATACAATACTTCCAGAATAGCTAATTCAACTTAATTATGTATGTACTGTGAAAAAAAATTACTATACATACTGCCACCAATACGAGTGGTCAAAAGCATCGTTCTGTTTTGCATATACTATACCCGGTACCCGCGTCGCCGTCATTGCTTCAGCGCTTCTAATACATTGTATAGTGAGCTCTAAAGTTAATGCGTAAGGGTCGATATTTCAAGGTGAGACTACTCATCACCAATGAAAAGAAATAATAACAATATTATGATAATAATATCTTATTTTAACGAAATATTTTCTCGGCGCCCTGAGCACAGAAACACAGTCCTCTCGTCTCAACAGAGTGATCGCGACTAATCGATGAAACAAAACATGCCTGTTACCTCGGGTCAGGTGCGACAGACTGGAGCGTTCTGCACGGAATAAGAATGTCGTAAGCGCCGAATTAGTTTTAGTTTATTTACTCGTAAAATATACATTTTTTTTTCAAATCGCTAATACAGTCGCTCGGTAATATAATTTGATATTATGTGTTAAAATATTGGCTCAGTAATATGCGTCAAATTGAAAATAAATTGATTCTAGTTGAAAAGTAGACGTAAGTTTGTGATTTTATTTTATCGATAAAATTTTAATATATTATGTTTTTGCTTAAGCCAGTCCCTTTCAAGTATGCTGTAGTATCTATGATATTTTTTTCGGGTAAATCGTGGTTTATCTTCTAGTGTTAAAATCAAATCTACGATTGGTGATTTACCTTTATACCCCCTCTTAATAGAGTGACCTTGATCGCCACAGTGGCCGCAGGTGTAGGCTGTGTCCCGGCATGATTTGGCCGCATGACCATACTGCTGGCACTTATAGCAACGCGTGACCAAAGTGAAATCTCTAACAGGGCAAGATGACCAATTCACAAATACTCTTTCATTTGTGATCAGGGCTTTGCGTATGACTGCTGACACTTCTATGATATAATTGCAGGTCTCCGATTCTTTCTTGCCCGACTTATGGCTTAACTTTAGTGACGTCAAAAACGATTCCAGGTTGGAGTTTGGTAGTTTATCGGCAAGGTTTTGATTGTCTATACAAGTAAAAACTTCCCTTTCTTGCATGGAAGACGGCACTCCGATAACAACTACTCTTGGCTTACGTTTGTGCGGCTCGTCAACTGTAAGGCCAGAGTTTGTAAGTTGTACAGATTGTTTCAGCTTAACAATATCGTCCTTGGTGTCTGTACTGATTATAACACCGCCATTTCTAGTCTTGCGTAGGCCTCAATGTATTTATATATTAAATATTTACATGCTATAATTATATAAGGTCATTTTTTATCAACTGCAAATATTTTGACAAAACATCTAATTATATCAGAAAAATAAAGTCTTCGCATTTAAAAAAATCAGGCTTTTCAATACTTTTCCTGACACAAAAATTGTAATATTTTTAAGACCGGCATCTCTGTCGGCTCTTTTGAATGAAACTAGGGGCACGTGTAAGCGGTGAAGGCATTGCGACCTCTCTGTTTCGGCTCATGTGAATTGAAACTACCGAAAGTCTATCATTTTGAAAAATAAAAAAATATTACATTAACGACGTCTTATCCCTCCTTCTGGTGCTTCTGATTGTAATCACTTCAACCTCGCACCTATTTTTGCGCTTAATTAACTCACTAATAACTACTATTTTGTGTGTATTCATCATCATCATCATCATCAGCTCATTTTTTTGTCCCCACTGCTGGGGCACGAGCCTTCCTTATGGATGGATAGGGAGAACGGGCCATAAACCACCACGCGGTTCCAGTGCCGATTGGTGGTTGTTAACGACTGCTAAAGCAGCCGGAACAACTGCTTAACGTGCCTTCCGAAGCACGGAAGAGCTCGAGATGATACATTTTTGGTCACCCATCCGATGACCGGCCTTTGCGAAAGTTCCTTAATCTCAGCACTCGCAAACCGGGCGCGTTAACCACTGCGCCATCGAGCTCCTCATCAGCTGTGTATTAACTCACTAATAACTATTATTTTGTGTGTAACCTCCTTATTAAGTCACTGGTTAAATAGCTTTTAACTTTTAACACTTTTTAGTATTTTGATGTTTTTAGTTATAATTGGCAATCTGTTAAATGTGTTAAGTTTAGCAATTTTCGTTGCCGACTGTACCGTCGACGTGATTGTACTACTTTCGCACAATTGCGTTGTCGGTCAAACTAGCTCGTCGATCAAATGGTTCTTCGATTATTTGGCGCAGCGCAAATGGGACTCGCTAAAGCGTTACTCCAATACTGAAGTGGAATTGGTGGGGGTATGAAATGGCAGGTCAAATAATATTAATAGCAAATACAACGTGTTACAGAAATATGTGTAAAAAAATTGTGTAATGACGTTATAAGTCGATAGTAAAAGCTTGTTTTTTTTAAAGGTTTTTTTTTTACTTTGAATTTATTTTCTACTTTTTAGTTATCTATCACAGTTAACCATGCTTTTTATCCAAACTTAACGTGTATACAAAATTTCAGCTCCATCGGTTGAAGATCTGCTTCAAAATTGAGTTTCAAGCTTTAGAAGTCCGCCATATTGGATTTACAGTGACGCCACTTTATTTTTCGACTTATTCTCAGCAAGCCCTTCCATTTGATACCCATATTGTAGGAATGCATTAAAAATAATTAGTCCACCATCTTGGGTGTGCCGCCTTGGATTTAGAATGACGTCACACCATTAAACATGCATTGTCATCCGAACTGAATCCATTGAAGATATCTGCTTCAAAATTAAGTTGCAAGATTCCACCCGGACACATTTATCCATACATACATTGCAAGTTAAGGGAGTGCAGCGCGGACGCAAAACTGCGAGTTTCAAGTTTCTTTATGATAGCGAGCGAGCGGCGCGTGGCAGTGGTGTAACGGCGCACGACTACGAATACGCACGCACACTAATATCTGTACAGAGTAGGCTGGTGATTTAATTAGAGCAATGTTTACTTTCGTAAAATCATAGGCGTTTGGGTAAAAAATAAGAAAAGTCTTAACATTTTCATATTTTTTAATTGATAAATAAGACAATAGTGGCCTGCAGAATATCAATACAAACATTTTGATGTCCGATCATTGTTTAATTTGTGCTATATTTACAAAGTTTCTGAAGAAATAAGTTTTATATATTCGCTCATTTATTGCAAGACTGACATATCTCAAAATTACGAGTTTTTAGGATAACATGAAAAAAATACTCTATAGTCAACTTATTTTTCGGTACAAGAAAGTCATAAACATTCTTTCACTCTCGGCCGCTAGCGGCGAGAAGTGTCGCATTTGCACGCTGTCGGGGGACGGCATCTTTTCATTTCAATAAAGTATTATCTCAGTTACACAAGAAGACGCACGCGCCGTACTCCGCAAGGACGTCGTATTTGGAGTTAATACGTTCTTGCGACAAATGGTAAGAACTATTTTCAAATTGCATATTTTTACAATATGGAATTATTTAGTGTTATGACGTAATTGCAACAAAAAACAAGTTGTATATTTTTGTATTATTCAACAATATGACGTTATTGCTGATAAAACTACGAATGAGTTTGTATTAATTGTTGTTATGCCGCTATTGTATCAAAAACAATGTATTTAAACATTGAACATGAAATTTAATATTTAGAATTAATCGTCCTTGCAGAAAACATTGAAGAATTCAAAGTTTTATTTTAGGTTATGTTGTTATTGCAACAAACATAGAGTTTTATTAATACTTAATCTTTTTAATTTTTTTTATTTTAGGCGTCTCGCGGCCGATTATTAGGTTATCTTGTCGACAAAAAAAGTGGCGCAGACGTGGAAGATGAACCACCATTACATGAAGTGACCATAACACAACCACCATTGCAAAATAGATGCCAACCCTCTACTTCGCCCAGTTCTAGTAATAGTAGTTCTAGTTCTAGTTCAAAGCTATTTAAGAAAAGCATCTGAAGCTAGAAAAACGGAAATTGTATTTTATAGTGACAACTATGCTGGACAGCAAAAAAACAAATTCATGGTAGGCCTGTATTTGTATGCGCTGTTACAACACTTCACATAAAAAAATAACTCATAAGTACCTCATAAAGGGTCATACGCAGAACGAAGGAGATGCAGTAGAACGGCAGGTCAAACGCCAAGAAAGAAGCGGCCCCATGTATACACCAAAATCTTTTGTATCTGCTATAAAAATGGCTAAAAAAAGGGACCGCCTTTTAAAGTACTTTTGTCGATCTTAAAGAACTTTTTTCAAGTTTAGGCTATGTGAATCCCGGTGCTATGAAAATTAGTGAGGTCAAGGTGTTTGAAGTAAGGAAAGACAGTCCTAATACCGTCTTAATAAAAAAATCTTACAATGATCAAGAGTTTGAAAGTATTGTTATTATCAAACGAAAAAGAGTTAATTCGGAGCCACGGTTGAAACCAGCTTCCGCAACAAAACCAGGCATTTCAGAAAGGAAAAAGAGTGCTGCTGCGGTTCCCAACGATTTTAATTTTATTTTCAAGTGTCTATGTTTGTTTTTTTACTTTGTTTAGTTTTTTATATTTTGACTATATTTAACTACTGGTTAAAGATTTAATAACTAATTTAAGTTGATTTTAGAACTTTTTTAAATATCACAAAAAATCTTGATAAGAAATATTTATAAGAAGTACAACGATAACTACAAATTAAGAAAGATTTATAAACTTTTAAATTAAGTAAAAGTTTTGTTAACTACTATTAAAATGAAAAATGAGTACCTAATGGAACTGTTTTATTTCAGAATGTTATTTCAACCTTTTTGCAATACGGTCACAATTCGTTTAAATCACCAATTTTTGTTCATGTTTGTGGTGTAAGATTGACTTATTTTGGAAAAATACTCTTATTATGTAACTTTTTTCTGCAACAATGCCACAAGTGAGTACCATAAAATGTTATTTATTTATTACTACAGGGTAGCTAACAAATAACATAATTTAAATACATGGTTTTAAAGTTCATTAATACACTATTACATCAAAAATGGTTTGCCAGTATTTTATTTGCAATTTTTGTAAAAAAGATCAATTTCAAAGTTTAAAACCGCTCTCCTGTAAAATTACGTTTTTTTCATTATGACAGTCTTGCAATAAACAAGCGAATATCATTACTTTTACGCATTGTTTATGCAGTTTCTGGGTATTTGTTTCAAATTCCAAGACAACCATGGCCTTGTGAAAGGATCAAGCTAACTTACACTAGTCCTTTTAATGTATCTGACCTATTCAGCGCCTAGCACCAGTGACTTAAAAACACGTAAATTTTCGAAATTCCGCGCGGCATAAAAGCTTGTAAAATGAAAAGATCCATAGTGTATCGGATCTAAATCTTGTATGTTGTATACATAATTATTAACTTTAATTTGTCATGCAATTTTAAATTATGTATTTAGGTGTATTAGTGAAGTCATGCGCGTCAGGCGCGCATCAGTTAGCAGCAGTGATTATAAATGTAAGTACACAGAGGATATTAAACCACTAGGGCAGGGCTGTGACTCGTTTATTTTGATGTGACATCGCAATAGAAATATTGAAGTAAATAAAAATAATAAATAAAATAAAAAGCAAGTTTATTTTTCTCAAACATTTCACTTAACATAATGTAATTACAATAGACATAAATCTTGTAAGTTTTATGAGAACTGGTGCCCGAAAAGGCTTAGGTAGCCCGTGAACAGTCACCAGGTGCACCACCACATCTAAATAGTTTGAGAAAAGTGAAAAAAAAAACATATAAGTACTTATAGAGAAAGCCAAAAATTTGTAATTGTATAGTGTAAAAAACCTTGTTCGGAACAGACTAAGGCTGTATGGCCAAATGGTCAGTTTCGCGGTGCCGTAAAATAAAAGATAAAAATGGCAACCGGAAGATGTCAGATTGTGTGTGGTAATTTATGGCGGCGGCGCGTACACATTACTTTTTGATAACTTGTGAATATTAACCTCTGGCGAGAGGGAATTGTACATTTTTGCTTTTTGAAGTGTACTGTCCTGCCTGCTGCAGGAATCTGCGAGTTGTGCTCTAGTGCAACGAGAAGTGAGCGAGCTTACAGCTCCGGTAACCTATCTGGATAATAGGTAGTGGACTATACGTGTCCACGGGGCGACTAGCTTGAGACACTAGTCTTAAAAGTACCGGATGAAGAATGCGCCTCGGTGCGTCCTGATCTGGCGTTATGACCTGACGTAGATGGTCCCTTGTGCTTGCACAAGGATGTCTGACACCTACTTTGTAACCTGATGGTTGGTAGGGGGTGTCAGTATAAACTTTAAAGTAGTGTTGAGTGGGTTGTCCTGCCTGCTGTCCCTATCTACTGACCCTGATAGGTAGGGTATGGCAGCTGGAACTACGGGTCCGGCTGTCTTTTCAAGGGTACCACGGGAGTTCCGGATCCTAAGCCCCCTGTCGGTTATGCCTTCGCGGGCGTCTCCGACAGGTTCCGGACATGGGTTGGACTCGTGGTGGCGCGTGGTTAGCTGTAGAAGTGGGAATGTTCGTCTGCCTGGTTGATGTGGCCAGGCTTCCATTTCGTGCACAGCGAGCGGGTCCAAGTAGCGGTCTCGAGGGGCCCGAGGCGAAAGGACTTGCGGGGCACCTGAGTTGCCCATAGTTGGTTGTCATGCTCGGTGGTTTTCACTGAGCAGAGCTCCAACATCTCCGGCACTAGTCTGGATAACTAGTAGAGGTGCCCGCTAGATGCAATACCTCCGGTTGAGCCAGCCGCGTAGGATGTTGAAATCGGCAAGGTGCCTGGATAGGTACTGAGAAGTGAGTGGGCTTACAACTCCGCCACCAAAGAGGATAATTGGTAGTCAACTTAGAGTTGACGACCCGAGCAGTGGAATCTGCGAGTTGTGCTCTAGTGCAACGAGAAGTGAGCGAGCTTACAGCTCCGGTAACCTATCTGGATAATAGGTAGTGGACTATACGTGTCCACGGGGCGACTAGCTTGAGACACTAGTCTTAAAAGTACCGGATGAAGAATGCGCCTCGGTGCGTCCTGATCTGGCGTTATGACCTGACGTAGATGGTCCCTTGTGCTTGCACAAGGATGTCTGACACCTGCTTTGTGACCTGATGGTTGGTAGGGGGTGTCAGTATAAACTTTAAAGTAGTGTTGAGTGGGTTGTCCTGCCTGCTGTCCCTATCTACTTACCCTGATAGGTAGGGTATGGCAGCTGGAACTACGGGTCCGGCTGTCTTTTCAAGGGTACCACGGGAGTTCCGGATCCTAAGCCCCCTGTCGGTTATGCCTTCGCGGGCGTCTCCGACAGGTTCCGGACATGGGTTGGACTCGTGGTGGCATGTGGTTAGCTGTAGAAGTGGGAATGTTCGTCTGCCTGGTTGATGTGGCCAGGCTTCCATTTCGTGCACAGCGAGCGGGTCCAAGTAGCGGTCTCGAGGGGCCCGATGCGAAAGGACTTGCGGGGCACGTGAGTTGCCCATAGTTGGTTGTCATGCTCGGTGGTTTTCACTGAGCAGAGCTCCAACATCTCCGGCACTAGTCTGGATAACTAGTAGAGGTGCCCGCTAGATGCAATACCTCCGGTTGAGCCAACCGCGTAGGATGTTGAAATTGGCAAGGTGCCTGGATGGGTACTGAGAAGTGAGTGGGCTTACAACTCCGCCACCAAAGAGGATAATTGGTAGTCAACTTAGAGTTGACGACCCGAGCAGTGGAATCTGCGAGTTGTGCTCTTAGTGCAACGAGAAGTGAGCGAGCTTACAGCTCCGGTAACCTATCTGGATAATAGGTAGTGGACTATACGTGTCCACGGGGCGACTAGCTTGAGACACTAGTCTTAAAAGTACCGGATGAAGAATGCGCTTCGGTGCGTCCTGATCTGGCGTTATGACCTGACGTAGATGGTCCCTTGTGCTTGCACAAGGATGTCTGACACCTACTTTGTAACCTAACGGTTGGTAGGGGGTGTCAGTATAAACTTTAAAGTAGTGTTAAGTGGGTTGTCCTGCCGAGGACAGGTCTAGTGTAGTGGTTTTTGTTAGTAAAAAACTTGGGTGGCTCTAGACTTGGGTAGTTCCTGAATGAATGATACGATTGAAGTACTTCACCTATCTAGTCCATATGTATCACTCACTCACTCTAGTCTAGTCCAAAGCAGTTCATTTAGTTCAGTAACTCAGTGATATGAGAGTAAAACGTACGGATATATTTGTCAGAACTGCAAGAGCGAGACAGATGCCCGGCCCGGCTCGCGTGACCCCGGTGAGAGTACTAGCTAGTTTCGCGCCTAATCTGACTCCTTAAAATTTGAGACAGTGCAAGCGGAAATATCCTTTAACGACTATGAATTAAGACTTAGTATTAACGATGATAGATGGATGTCAAATTTGATTTTTAGAGTAGCACAGTGTTTGTTTATTCTTGTTATTTGTTTGCTAGTTAAGCCTGTGTTAAGTATGAAGGAAAATCAGTTTTCTATGTAATATTTTCGGTATTGATATATAATACGTTTTATAATCGTAATTCTTGACTGCTGATATCTTCTAAATCTTTAATTAGTTAGTAGTCATTAGAATAGTTCTGTCCACGATAAATACAATTATGCAATGGAATTGAACTGAATATGAAGTAGTAATGAGTTAGATGATGTTGCAGACTCTTTCAAATACCTTTTTAATACTTTTTAAGTTCTTATTTTTATTCTTTTTTGAATATTGACATTTTTATAGATTTTTGCTTTTGTCTTTGGTTTTTTTTGGCTGTCTTCGGTTGTGATTGGTATCGTGTGTGTAAAATTAATAGAATATAGAAAAATCACACTTATTTCCTGTTTTTGATCATTTTAGTATATTAGTTCCTCCCATTAATAGTTGTCGTTTTCATTTGGTCCAATACTAGATCTACTGAACTAAATGAACTAATTGAACTAGATGAGTGATACATATCCTTAACTCCCACTGAACTATATCACTCATTTCACTTCAGTGAACGATTTTGCACATGTCTAGGTGGCTCCTTAAGAGCAAGTGAACACGCGGTGTAAACGCGACGAAGCGTGAATTCGAAATACGATCGGCATCGGCGCGGCGCCCTGCTGACGCCTGCTGGTCTTGCGTGCCGATTAGAGGCACCGGATTTGATAGCACCGGATTTAAGGGGTTGCAGCGCGGAATTTGAAAATTTACGTGTTTTTAAGTCACTGGTGCTAGGCGCTGAATAGGTCTTATACATTAAAAGGACTAGTATAGGTTAGCTTGGTTTCACAAGGTCATGGTTGTCTTGGAATTTGAAACAAATACCCAGAAACTGCATAAACAATACGTAAAAGTAATGATATCTAAAAACTTATTTCTTCAGAAACTTTGTAAATATAGCACAAATGAAACAATGATCCGACATCAAAATGTTTGTATTGATATTCCGCAGGTCACTGTTGTCTTATTTTCCAATAAAAAACATGAATATGAAAATATTAAGACTTTTCTTATTTTTTACCCAAACGCCTACGATTTTACGAAAGTAAACATTGCTCTAATTAAATCCTACTCTGTACAGCAGTGGGATTCCGGAGACATGGCACATTCGAGTGCGAAAACGTTTCGAGTCAAGGATGTTTTTTTTGGACAAGTATGAATCAATAAAATTGATTATATTTCGTTTTGCTTTTAACCAAGAAACTACATTAAACAGAGGTTTGGCATTGAGATATACATAAAAAAATTGTGAATTAAACATTATTTTTTAAGTTTAAACGTTAATTACAGTATTTAAAATTAAAATTAAAGATTTGTAGCCAAATAGTCTTTACACCGATGCTGTTGCTGTATTGACGTTTTGTCATTGCACCAGTCAATTATAAAGTGACGCATATTTAATAAAAATTTCAATAATTTCAATTGGAAAGACACTCCAGAAGCCATAACACAAGAAAATAATAATACTTTCGAAGATGTATTAATCGGTTTTGTTACTGTCTTTATTGAAAGAAAGCTCATGCTTTAGACAAAAATGAAAAACGTGAACAAGCCAACCAAATTCGGACTTTATCGTCGTCATCTCTGTTAACCAGAGATGACGACTATGTACGAGTCTACAAGTTATCTGAGGAGCTATTTAACCAACTAGAGCTTGAACTGCTTCTCTTTTAACGTATTCAACGACGGGGTAAAGGGCTTACAACTCGTATAAAGGTGAGCAAGCATTCCCATTTTATACCTTTCTATTGCATTGGTAGTTTATTTGATTATGAGTCTGTTAAAAAATCATGAAATCGAGTATCTAAGTGTACAAGGGTAGTGAAGGAGTACTCTTCCTGGCTTCAAGGTTCGACAAAGACCGAAACTTTAGAAGTTTTCAGGAATCTTATTAAAAAAAAATAAAACACTTTCAAAAGCAAAAATATTGGCAAATCTGCACATCAGTCTCTCTATGACTACGACCCTGCAAAGGGTTCGTAACGTCAGGATAAAAAAATATAAAATCAATGTGTAAAATAAACGCAAGTACAATGTGAAGTGTTCTCATATAATTTAGTAAATAATATCATCATCATCAGCTCATTTTATGTCCCCGCTGCTGGGGTACGAGTCTTCCCTATGGATGGAAAGGGAGAACGGGCCGTAAACCACCATGCAGGCCCAGACATTTTTGGTCACCCATCTGATGACCGGCCTTTGCGAAAGTTGCTTAACCTCAGCACTCGCCGGGCGCGTTAATCACTGTACAATAAATATTAAAGTACAGGTTTTATAAAGAGTTTAAGATTTCTGCAATAGTTTTGCATAGATTGCACTCTTGTAGCCATGAAGAGACTAGCAGAACACGAAGAGCGGTTTTACTGTCACAAAGTCTACCATGCAACAAATGTCCAATTGGTAAAATTAACTTAATTGGTAAATGGTGCAAAAAAAATATTATTATGAACAAGCTTTCTACTTCTTAATTTTATTTTTTAGATTACTGATTTCTGATGCGATTCTTAACACGTTACATGCTGAACAAACATTATGGTGGTGCAACCCATGACAGTTTTATCTTCAATTACAGTGTTATAAGGGATCACTTAGAGGCATTGACTAATGCTGGTAAAGAAGTGGTTCTGCTTTGTAAGTATTGTGTTCAAAATCCTTTTAAAATTGATAATGTTACCATAACAGCGAGACGTCCCCCTAAACCAACAAATTTGAAAATTATATCTGAGTCACAACATCTCAGCAAGTTGATAAAGTTTTACTATTGCAACATCTCTCAAAAGTGCAGAGTTCTCTGGGAAATACCGTTTGTGTCATGGTACTTAAGGCATAATACTGATTTTAATCCAACGGCAGAGCTGAATAAATGAAATATCATTTTTGTAGTGAAATAGAAAAATAATATTTATCCACTTTCACACACAAATTTTTCCACTTTTAAAAGCCGTTAATTTTGAAGTAAAAACTGGTTGCTACATTTTTTATATATCCTTAAGATATTACTTACATAAAATATCTATTGAAGGACGGGACGGACGGATCCCATGCAAAATTAGTAGAACTATCGTCGTCAAGTCGGTACAAGCATCGGCCTATTGTTAATATTATTTGTTAAAAGAAGAACACAAGTTAAAATCAAACCATAACTATGTATTTTGATAGTAAACTAATATTTTTTTAAGGTGATTCCGGATACGCTCAGCGCTCCTACCTTTGACTCGAATTGGTAATACTGAAGAAAATACTCCAGTAGGCCTACCATCAACTTTCAAAAACGTTTTATTTTAAGCTAAAAATAATATTAGTCTAATCGGTAATATGACCTCCATAAAACAAGATTGTTTTATTCCAGATAATGAATTAACATTACTGTTTAACTGTTTTTTCAATTTCAATTTCATATTGTGTAAATAAAATTAAATTAAATTAAATTAAATTAAATTAAATGTTTTTATTTCTCAGACAACAAAGATCCATATAAGTGGTCCTATGTTAGTACTTAATAACTAGATGGGAATGGGTTATGCTACACAATGCGCTATAGCCTTTAATGAAGACTTCTAGGGAAATAGGTAAAATAATAATAGGTTAATATAGGTCTGTGGACCTAGCCATGTGGGCATTCTGGCTGCTATTGACATAAATATTGTTTTTTATGTCATAACTAGCGGCCCGCTCGCGACTTCGTCCGCTTGAGTGAACACCCGTATCCCATAGAACCCTATGGCAGCGCAGCACCACCTACCGGGTCCAATTATAAGCATGTTTTATACATATAAATCTTCCTCTTGAATCACTCTATCTATTAAAAAAAACGGCATCAAAATCTGTTATGTATAGTTTTAAAGATCTAAGCATACATATGGTTTTATACTACTATGAGGAGTATGAAATTTCGCACATAGTTTATATAGAGAAGGTTATCCGAATGGTAGTATTTTTTTTAAATTATGCATATAAAATACATTAAATCAACAAAAACAACATTACTCACACTTCCATGTATTTGACACACACGCATATACTAAATTTGACACACACGTATTGAGTGTCTTTAATGCGGCCGACATCTGTCAATGCCAATCCAAACTCACATTCTATATTTTTAGGCATCCGTAGCCAAATGGCAAAAAATGGAACCCTTATGGGTTCGTCATGTCTGTCTGTCTGTCTGTCTTTCTGTCTGTCTGTGTGTGTCTGTCTGTCTGTCTATCTGTCTGTCTGTCTGTCCATTCGTATGTCACAGCCACTTTTTTTCGAAACTATAGTGTTAAAACTTGGTAAGTAGATGTATTTTGTGAACCGCATTAAGATTTTCACACAAAAATAGAAAAAAAAACTATAAATTTTGGGGGTTCTCCATACTTAGAACTGAAACTCAAAAAATTTTTTTATCAAACCCATACGTGTGGAGTATCTATGGATAGGTCTTTAAAAATGATATTGAGGTTTTTAATATATTTTTTTTTAAACTGAATAGTTTACGCGAGAGACACTTCCAAAGTGGTAAAATGTGTGTCCCCTGTAACTTCTAAAATAAGAGAATGATAAAACTAAAAAAAATATATGATATACATTACCATGCAAACTTCCACCGAAAATTGGTTTGAACGAGATCTAGTAAATAGTTTTTTTTAATACGTCATAAAGTACGGAACCCTTCGTGCGCGAGTCCGACTCGCACTTGGCCGGTTTTTTAAATTTTTTCGTTGCTTAGGATACAATTCGTGCAGCCTAAATAAAATTACGGTCGAATTTGATAATTTTGTAATAGACCTACACTAGTTATTGGTAGGCATCAAGAAAAATCGTACATAAATGTGTAGTGTGTGGTTTTGGGAGTAGGTACATGGTATCCAGGAAGATGTGAAATAAAATGTCACTGACAGATGACCCAGATTTTGTCGGTCATCAAAGGTCATCAAGTGGTTTTTAATAATTTTTTGGACTAAGTATATGCAATATGCCCATGAATTGTTGAGGTGAAGTGTTTCCTATACGTTAATTCGTTTTGAATTTAAGCTTTACTAAGATTTAAAGTGAAATAGATTGATTTTGACTTGAGTACTTTTTTTTAGTTTTCTTCGTCTGTATTATATTGAAATCTACTTATTTTTCCCTAATAAATGATTTTTGATTAATTTGTTATACTCATTTGCCTTTTTGCTATTTAATCTTCACTTGCCATATCACCCTTTTGGTCTAGCGGTTAAGACCACCCACCGGTCTCAGACCCAGAGATTCCGGGTTCGATTCCCAGAGGTCGGTGGAAAGGCTTGTTTCTACTCCGCCTGGCTAGCTACCACCATCTTATTTAAATGTTAGTAATATTGATATGTTCCAACATTTAGAGATAAGGATCCCGGATGACGAGCGCCTTCGGCCTTATTATCACAGGTGAGATAAAAGTCAAGTGTTTACTCATAAAAAAGAAAAAAACTTTATGGTAGTAAGTACTAAATAAAGAAATGAAAGTCCAAATTTTTGTGATATAGTAAGTGTGTACAGTAAGTAACGTTCAACAGCTCAACAGTACGTCTAACACCATCTGTTCCAACCCTGTTCGTAAAAGAGTGTTGGACCTAACTATAGAGAGCTATAACAGGTGCCTCAACTACGAGTAGGTACTTACGTTTTCTCAACTTCAAAAAACCTTTAAAAAATAAACGATTTATTGTGTAAAACTATATTGATAGTAAGGGCAAACTGCTAAGCATCATTAAACGACAATACAAGGAGAATTTTGCTGAGTGCAATCATCTTCTTAACATCCGCTCTCCTCTTGCAGCAACTGCTGCAATCTGCCTTATACAGCGGCTTCTACTAATTTAAAAGTTCCTGAATGGTTTAATCTCAGCTTTTTATTGTGATAACTCGTACGGTAATTTTCCACCCATACAAGTGGAACCTGATTTAATTAGAATATACACCATTTTGGGCAGGCCTTCAACAAGGTGAACCGACGATCTGGTAATCGTCGCGGGAAGCTGCTGGATGCGAGCAGCACAAAACTTTGGTTTGCTTTTGGCTGAGATGATGATGATACACCACTGTTAAAACCATTTCAGCGCATAATCCCGTGGGGATGTTGGCATGAGCATTCATTAGACTTCGTGCCATGTTGCAACGACTGTTCGATTATCCCTTTCTGTACTGTGGACTTGTGGAGTATAGGGCATCACTAGTCACTGCTTAATGCCTTCTTTGCAGAGTAGTTATAGCTTTTACTTTGCCATTATTAAACTCGCCGCCGTTGTTACTGAACAATTCCTTTCTTGTTACTTTAGACGCTATTACTGCGGACAGTGTTAGTGACTGGTTGACATGTACTTCAGCTTTCTATTGCATTTATGGCACTATTAAAACTCTTACATTTTAGGAAATCTCTTTCAAATTTTGCTTCATCTTCGGCTGTCTTTGTCGGCGCCCCGAATGGTCTGGTTTTTTTGCTGTGCATATTGTCCATGAATCCCAGCATTGCCTTATGCTCTATTAGAATTTAGTAGGTATTCCAAGTTTTATAATTTTGCGAGTCAAAATTCCCAACATGACCTTTGCCAACGCGGCAACCATCGCTATTTTGAAGTTTTCAAATAGAAAACTATAATCTGCTACCACTTTAAGAAATAAATGATTTTTGATATGTGTAAAAGAATATTGACAGTAATGTTCTGCGAAAAATAACAAGCAAGTTGCTAGGCAACATAAAACGACAATACAAGAAGGAGTATCTGCTGAGTGCTTAGACCATGAGTGAAATCATCCTAAACACATCTACATCTTAAAATTATCTACATTATTTATGTACATGTATAACTATATTCTAAGTCGTAATTATTCGCAGCCCGACTTAAAGCAAAGTTACTTTTTGTAACACTTTAAAAATGCATAAGCCAAAATAACATTAAAAAATCCTCTATGAGAATACCTACCTCTTTTGTCAATAGACCGTGAAAAAGATAGCTCTATAGCTACTTATTATTTGAGAGGAAAATTCAAGATTTTGACACGGTACTGTCAAATCTGTATCGTTTACATTTTATTACCACCTCGATAGTTGGGGCGCTCGCAGCGTTTTTAAATTCAAGCTACATAGCTACTTTTTATTTGACATAAAAATACGAGTTTTTGACACGGTAATGTCAAAAACTCAATTGTGGTTAGTTCATTTAACTACCACATTGATTGGTGAGGCGCCCTCGGCGTTTTTGAGTTTTACAGAATACTATGCTGTAGTCCATATTTAAGCAACGACTAATGCTGAATTAACTATTTTATTGATATATGTATCAATGCCAAACCTCTGTTTAATATAGTTTCTTGTTTAAAGCCTAAACGAAGTATAATCGATGTTATCGATTCGTACTGGCCCCGCAAAAACATCCCTAACTCTGTCAAATCGTGAAGTCGACAACAACATGTAACAGGAATCGACATGCAGGTAGGCTACTATTGACGCAAACTCAATCTCAATACAATTCCAATCCGAAATCTAAAAAATTCAAATGACACTATTAAAAGCGATAATAGCGCTACATTGAAATTAAATTGCGTGGAAATTGACTGAACAAATTATTATCGAGATGGGGCGTTCCGAAATTGCGAAACTTATCCCAATATCGATACATATTAATGGCATTGGAATTGTATTGAGATTGAGTTTGCGTCAAGAGTAGCCTACCAGATATTAGTGTGCGAGCGTATTCTTGCCGTGCGCCGTTGTCACACCACTGCCACGCGCCGCTCGCTCGCTATCATAAAGAAACTTGAAACTCGCAGTTTTGCGTCTGCGCTGCACCCCCTTAACAGCGAGCTGTTGACTCAAGAACCTCTTCTTCCTTAACCTTCCTTGCCACCATCCCCTCTGTCCCTTTAGCCATACAGGTGGGTTACTCTTGAAACACAATTGCATTAATCAATTTCCAATCACAAATCTAAAAAAATTCAAATGGCACTCTTAATAGCGATAATTGCGCTACATTGGAATTAAATTGCGTGGAAATTGAGTGAACAAATTATTATCGAGATGGGGCGTCCTGAAATTGCGAAACTTATCCCAATATCGATACATATTAATCGCATTGTATTGAGATTGAGTTTGCGTCAAGAGTAGCCTACCAGCTCGGAGGAGCGGCCAAATGCAGTGAGGGTGAGTTATTTGTTTGATTTTAAGTTTGCTGTCTTTTTAGCCACTCGGTGGAGCGGCCAGCTAAGGAGCTCGGTGAAGCGCCTGACTAGACGGGGTACTCCACATTGACAGCTTGGCGTTTGCGCTATGGGCCTCGCAAACCCAATAGCCAGCTGGTGGTCTACTTAACAAACCTCTCTGTGTAAAGTGTGTGTTCCCCCCCTGTAACTTAAAATAAGAGAATGATAAAACTTTAAAATAAATATAATATAATATAATATAATAAATATATGATGTACATTACCACGCAAACTTCCACCGAAAATTGGTTTAAACGAAATCTAGTAAGTAGTTTTTTCTAATACGTCATAAAGTACGGAACCCTTCGTGCGCGAGTCCGACTCGCACTTGGCCGGTTTTTTTTAGGATAGTATGTAGCACAAATAGTTGGCGCACTGTAAGAACTTCACAGGATTTGTATAGCTGTTCTGTGGGGAGTCCAAAGGGTCGAAAGGTGCTCACCTTCAAAACGGCCCTTTAAGCTACCTCCAAAGGCAGATCTGACTTAGCTACCCCATGACATGATGCAGTATCCAAGAATTAACTGTACAAGTGCAAATTATACTTGTTTCAGGATCTAAAAGTTTGCAACATGTCGAAAATCCTTAAATACATACCACTCTCTCCTATCTTAAGAATCGATTCCGATTCCTGTGTGACTCACACTCACGATCATTAAGATCGTCGAATAACATGACGCTCAAAATACCAACCCATTCAAATTCAAAAATGTTTTGTCCATCCAAAGGTTGACTGGAAGTGATCACTCTTAGTGATAAGACCGCCCTTTGTACGTGTATTTTTATGTATTTTTTGTCAAATGTTTTATTTTTGGTGTATAAAGTTTATTTATCTCATCTTATCTTATCTTATCTTATACATACATAAGTTTTCTAACTCGCCCGCACAGATGTTCATGTCAACCGCCTCTGTGGTCTAGTGGCTAAGACCACCGGTTAAGACCCAGAGGTCGCGGGTTCGATTCCCAGCGGGGGTACATGTTTGTGTACTCGGTTTGGTTGTTGGTAGGGCTTGTTTGTCCGCCTGGCTAGCTACCACTATCTTATCTAAATATGTCGCCATAATATCAATGTTTGTAGCATTGTTGTGTTCCGGCAGCCAGAGATAAGATAGCCAGTGCCTCACTAGTTGAGGTTCCCGGGTGAAGTGCGCTTCCATCATTGGCCTTGTCATCACTTAACATCAGGTGAGATCAAGGCACTGTGCTTACCCGTTAATACAAAAAAAAATTTTCAATGTGATTCCTATAACAGAGTTTGTTGTTTGTTTGACTTGTAGTTTAGACCATTGGTGATTGTTTGGACAAAATCAGAGGTACAATAATTTAGATTAACTATAAGATATCAACTAAACGCCGCCACTCGTTTTCATGATTTTTGCCCAACTTTAAATGATATTGTAGAAAAAACTATAGTGTGTTATGAATTTATGGATCGGACTAATTGTAAACACGTTCCCTTTGATACTAAATATATTTTTCGTTTTTTTTATACGATAGTATTTTCAATTATATCAACTTAACCGTGACTGCATTTTTGGCTTGAATCAAGTACCACTTACCACCGGCGAATGATAACAGAAATTACCAAACTAATTGATTCGTCTCAATCAAAACATCTAACAATTAACCTTGCAAATTTATGCGGAATCCAAATATTCGTTTAACTGCGCGACTCAGCTTCACCACAAGACAACGAGACTGCAGAAGATAAGCTTCATACAAACTCTTTTTTTCTTTGAGAGAATTTGCTGATTTGCTTTTTTAGTTTCACCAGGCTTTATTGGGAGCGGCGAGAAACTTGAAGGGTTACTCAAGCCGCGCGAATTGAAGCACCGTCAGAGGTTTTCTAGAGGGTACGGCATCACGCACTAGTGCGTGTCCCCGTGCCCTACTAGATTCTCCGAGGAGTTCGGATCGGATTGGGGAGTCATACAAACTCGCTCGAGCAACGCACACATAGACAACTTTGCACAGATACGGAATCTCGCAACAGCTGCGCTCGGACTATTGCGAGATACGAGTTCGTGCAAGTCTATATATGCGTTGATCGAGCGCGGTATGTATTTATTTATTTACTAGGATCACCAACATAAGGTACAACAATTAAATCAATATAAATATAAAATCAATAAAAAAAATGAGGGTCTCGATGGCGCAGTGGTTAACGCGCTCGGTTTGCGATTGCTGAAAGTTATGCAACTTTCGCAAAGGCCGGTCATTGGATGGATGACCAAAAATTTATCATCTCGAGCTCTTCAGTGCTTCGGAAGGCACGTTAAGCTGTTGGTCCCGTCTGCATTAGCAGTCGTTAACAACCACCAATCTGCACTGGGCCCGCGTTGTGGTTTATGGCCCATTCTCCCTATCCATGGAAAGGCTCGTGCCCCAGCAGTGGGGACATATAATGAGCTGATGATGATGATGATGATGAAATATAAAATGCAGAGTTGTTTAGAAATAACAGTCCTTATAATTACAGGTAACCACAGCATGCGTAGATAAATTTAAAATTTGAATAAATTATTAATTAGAAGAAGAAAAGAAAAAAGCCCATATACTGTCCCACTACTGGGCAAAGGCCTCCATCATTGAAATCAAGTCATCGCTACAATTGATGGGTAATGGCTTAATAACCACGCTTGCCAAATGCGGGTTGGTTATCACAAAGCCGGGCTATGCATTGAAAAAGGCGAAACACACTTTGCCCGACCTTGGAATTGAACCCGGGATCTTTGGGTATCAGACCGAGCGCTTAGATTTTGATTTAGATTTTGATTTAGATTTTGATTTTAATTTTGATTTTAATTTTAATTTAAAACTGTCATAGTCTGATTTTGTCTGTTCAATTTTATTTAATCTGTAATGAATGAAAAGTATCTGTATTGCTTGTTTTATATTTTTTGTCTTGTCTATTTCTGTTCCGTTTATTGATGATAATTATATTGCATGTCGTGTCTGCCTATAATTAAGACAACACTTAGCCTTAAGATAAACTTGTATTTTTAAAATTTTAATAGTGTATGTTTTGTTGGTAGGCCATATAAAATTAATTAATTAAGCTTACTTTCTGGGGTCTGGTTATTTTGTGGCTCCACAGTGAGGTTGGGAGGTTGCGCACCGCGCAAAATGCCTCATATCGTCAATTTGCCAGCGCGGCTCGCGAAAGGCGGATGGCGACTCACGTGCGGGGAAACGGAGAGAAACGCACGCGATCTATGTATTAAGTAAGTTAATAGCCTATGACTGTCCTATTGCTGGGAAAAGGCCTCCATCACTGAAATCAAGTCATCACTACAATTGATGGGTAATGGCTTAATCACCACGCTTGCCAAATGCGGGTTGGTGATCACAAAGCCGGGGTATGCATCGAAAAATACGAAACACTCTTCGCCCGACCTGGGAATTGAACTCGGGACCGTCGGGTATCGGGCCAAGCGCTCTGCCACTCGGACATCAAGGCGTTTTACTTTTCCTGCGACTTAAATATAAGAACATATTATATTTTTTCTTTATTAAGCCTTACCCCATTAATTGTAGCGATGACTTGATTTCAATGATGGAGGTCTTTGCCCAGCAGTGGGACTTACTTTACTTTACTAGTTATTTTAAACCTCACATGCAATACACCCTTACGACACCATTCAGAGGGAAAATAATAATATTATATTAATAAATTTATTTATTTTCAGGCAACAAAGTTTTTACAAACAGCCCCCGACAGCTTTCATATTCCTTTCGAAATGACAAGATGACGCCTCCTCCTCTCCTCGCCTTCAAAGCGATCGAAAGCGAGAGAGTTAGGCGGTCGGCCCCCAGGCCCATAGACCTGTATATATTATAGCTATGTTAGTATTTAAACACGTCCTTGTGCTGGTCCGGTGGTGTTAGCTGGCAGTCTACCGCGAAAGCACCACGCCCTTCGGCCAGAAGTCCTCCTTCATGAAGATGTCGTCCAGCTTGGCTGTCGGTACTCGCACCATAAATGCCTTGAAGCTGACATTGTGTCGCGACTCCAGCGGCTCCACCCTCAGAAGGAAGTTTGTCTTCGTCTTGATGTATTCTATCACGTTCTGCACGGTGATGGCACACCATCACCGTGCAGAACCACAGTGTAGGCGCGACAGGTACATCGGCGTGGTCGGCGTCGCAGCTCGCAACAGAAACTGAGGCCCTGTCAGTGCGGTACCGCAACGGTTCTGTTTCGGCCGCTGTCGGTGCGCCCTCTTTCTTTGGACCTTCACAAAACTTTCGTCATCTTGACCCTTGATGGCGCGCTCTGGCACTCTCTGAGCATCCTTGTTGGATGCAGCAAACACAGGCGTAGTTTCGGGGCTTCGATGGTTTTGACCACGGCATTCCGAGCGGCACCACGAGCGTAGGCGAGTAAAATACCTGATGAAGACCGCTCTACCTTATGTTAAACAGAATCGGAGTCTAGATACAAAGATAGCTATTGGAGCAGGATTGTGCCTCATAAGCCGTCAACCGCCTTTCCAATCCGCAAGTTCCAAGCAAATTTAAAAAGACTATTGAATCGTTCAAATACAATTTTCTTTCTAATTATTCGTAGGAAGATGTTTAGCTGTGAAGAAGATTAGGCGCAAGAAACGGCACATATTGTTTATATAGGACTTAAAGAAAATGAAGAAGGGAGATCTTTGCCTTATACTAGAAATGTATGGATTCATAGTAATAATATTATGAAATCATATATTTCAAACTCACGTCCTTCAGCCGCTTTGCGCCGCTTTCCCGCTCCAATTGAACGACCGTGTGTTTCCAAACGGAATCCATCGAATCAGCCTGAAATTCAATTTGCGATGCATTTAGCGAGCGGCGGGGCGGACACATAATTGGATGGATTTTAAATTTATTTTTTTTATACATTCCACGCGTTTGCTCACCCTTCACTACTTCATTGGATTGTTTACGGTTACCTACGCGTTAAAACATGTTGAAATGCTTTTGTTTTTCTTTGATATAGCGCTTAGTTTGGGGTGGCTTACTTAAATGCAGCGTGGTTATTTCGATAGATAGATAATTTACTTATTTGCAACAAAACATGCACACATTTGAAACAAAATTCAATACCTAATGATAATAAAATACTAAATAGAAAAATGAAAATTAAATTTATAATAAAAAAAGCAATTAAATATAGGCTTGTGTTTAAACGCCTACCAAAAATTTATAAATTCTACTACCAATAAAATTCGAAACGCTTACCAAAACGGATAAATGTGTTTTTATTAAATGCAATGAAAATATATGAATATTTCAGACCAAATATGTTATTTTGTCACCGAATAGATAACACCAATATTTTATGCCTCGAGTTTCAATTTTTGCTTTCTGTTGTCTAATAATTCTAACCTATCATGTGACCTACAGGAGTAGGGCAGCTAGTATCCTCAATCATTTGAATAATATTGTAAAAAATTGGTGAGCATTTATCCATTTTGGGAAGAAAAAATAATATTTATACAGTCATTTAATTTATTTGGTACTTTAATTAATTTAGTCTAAAAAATATTTCTGGTGAGCGTTTAAATTAAACCCTTAAATATACAACTATCACAAACTTTGGTTATCAATTGTGTGCCGTAGCGATGCAAAAAGGTGGAAACTCTCACTGAGTTTCCACCTTTGCTCATGGAGCAAATCACTGATTTTCTTGAAGTTAAACTTGAACTTGTTTGAATGTAGTTTGTATTGAAAAATCTCTGGGAGTACTGAGCCGATTTTATTTTTGTTTTTACTAGTAAATAGGTAAGCTGTACCTCAGTAATGCAGGCATATTTTGATCCCGACCAAACGCTATGTTCCCGGAGCCACACGAAATAAATGTTAATTTTTATGTTAGTAGTTGAGTTAACAATCTGATAGCGAATGATACTCAAAAGTCGGTATAAAAATACACTAGTTATTGTGTTTTTTTTACAAATATCAAGAATTATATAGCTTCTTCTCGTAGGGAAGCTCTCGTTCAGATGGAAAGATAGATAGATTGAATTACACTTTATTTATAAATATGAAAGTACCTATCTATATTTTCTTCATCATCATCATCATCATCATCATCATCATCTTCAACTCATGTTATGTCCCCACTGCTAGGGCACGAGCCTTCCCTATGGATGGATAGGGAGAACGGGCCATAAACCACCACGCGGGCCCAGTGCGGATTGGTGGTTGTTAACGACTACTAATGCAGCCGGGACCAACGGCTTTACGTGCCTTCCGAAGCACGGAGGAGCTCGAGATGATATTATATTTTTGGTCACCCATCCGATGACCGGCCTTTGCGAAAGTTGCTTAACCTATATTTTATTGCAAATAAATTTATATTTCGATAAAGCCTTCGTCTTGCCCGTGTTTGACTCCCACTCGTGGTCGTGATATTTTTTTCTGACTGAATACAAAACATATACAGAAAGGGCGACATATCAACACCTCTGTCAGCAAGGCTTTTATCGAATAAATAACAAGAGCAACATGAAACCGTATTGCACCCGGATATCCGAAGCACAAAATAACGAGACTGCAGAAGGTAGGCTTCATACCAACGCGCTTGAACAACGCACACATAGACAACCTCTCTCGGCCACGGAATCTCGCAACAGCTGCGCTCGGACTCTTCCGAGCTGCGCCCCTAGACAAGTGGCAAAACGCTAATAGAATAGTAATAAAAATTTTAAAAAATGACTATTGTAAGGGATTGACATAAGTCAACGATACGTATAAATGACGTTTATGTCAATCCGTGTTGTGTCAAGCTTTTCCGTGATCTGTGGCCGTGAGAGGTGTATGTATGTGTGCGTAACTCGAGCGCGTTTGTATTAACACTTTAACAGCCGACCACGTACTGGGTACGGGCGGGTGGGATCGTCTTAGGACGTTGATCACGTCATCTGTACGGTAGGTATTGATTTTCTTAGCGTTTGTTTTAAAATGACGTCCGTGGTACGTGATTTGCGTGTAACCCGGTGTAATGAATTTTAAAAAATATATAGATTTATTACAAATAGTTTTTATTTTATAAATCTTACAATATCGGCAAAAATTGCCGGCGTACCAGGAAAGGTGCGCTTTAAAGTACTTATTTGGCTGTTAAAGTGTTAAAATTACCTTCTGGTGTCATTAATTTGTGTCCGAAGGCTGTAGGAAGTACGCGCTTCACTTTATTTACACGCGTGCCTCGAGGGGCATGTCAATCTTATTCTTATTCTTATTGAAATATGTGGTTATGGTTTTGGGGTACCGTAGTAAATCAGGAACCTTAGCCGTGTTCCAGTTTTTGAACTATGTCGGTTGCAAACAAATTACAATTAGAAGATGTGTTGAAAAAGTTCCACGAGCCCGAATTTCAGGTGCACTACCATCTATGTTGTCGTGGCTCATTCCAACCTGCCGAAAATCAACACTATCTACTCTTACTTTGTAAGCCAAAGGAGCCTCATTCAATATCGACAACTACGTCATCGATTCCCCGTGTGGTGCCGGGGATAAAGAATTGCACCACCCCATCTCTTCCCGTGGGTGTCGTAGAAGGCGACTTAGGGACCATTTCAGAGGATGGGCAGCAGCGTCTCTTTGTGATAATTCTAACCATACTGCGATCGCCAACCCGCCTGCCAAGCGTGGCGATTATGGCAAATTCCTCTCAATCCTGAGGGAGGCCTTTGTCCAGTAGTGGACGTCTATTGGCTGAGATGATGAACTACGTCATCAACATATTTATACTAATTTTAAAAGAATTATGCAAGCTCCATATCTATAATAGCTGTAGCCCGCGGTTTCACCCGCGTAAACATTTTTCCGTTTTTGCAACATTTTTCATTGCTGCTCCACTCCTGTTAGTCATAGCGTGATGTAATATAGCCTATAAGCCTTCCTCGATAAATGGAACACAAAAATATTTTTTCAATTCGAACCAGTAGTTCCTGAGATTAGCGCGTTCAACCAACCAAACAAACAAACAAACTCTTCAGCTTTATAATATTAGTATAGATTAATAAAAAAAACTTACCTGATCTTAACTTATGATAAATCACAAACAACAGAAACACGTGTTGAGTATCGCCTTGCTTGCACACATACATATCACTTGCTTCCGAGCTCGGTTCCCGTACAATCTATATAATTTTACAAGATTAAGAAATGAAATTTTACTAGAATAAAATCTCAAATCTAAAACGAGTCTCAGAAAGCTCGAGGGGGCTGGTTGATGTTTTTCTAGTAAAAATTTATCTTGTAACTACATATAGCATTAAGAATTATCATCATCATCATCATCATCAGCTCTTTTTTGTCCCCACTGAAAAATATCTTATTGACATGCAGAAAACATCAAACTAGACTAACTTTTGGTTTTGCCACGATAGGCATTACATTTACGGTTGGGGCTTGCGTTCCGGCACCCTTGAAGCGAGCATTGTTGTATTTATTTTTGCTCATTTCTATTATCATTCATCATCATCGTCATACAGGATTTAAGTATTACTTATAAGAAAAATTACTTTGACACTGGCTAAATATGCAAAAGGCACGTCAAGCATAGGCGCGAAAATAAGTCTGCAGTATGCGAACATTCCCTAGAGGGGCCCAACCATTACATCAGATTTGATAAACCGCAAGTACTCGCTAGAAAACAACGATTCATACCTAGGATGATACGCGAGGCTATTGAAATTAAAAAACATCCTAATTTTAATAGAGAAGATGGTTGGAGTCTTCCACCAGCCTGGGACCCCATCATACAAAATATTAAATCCCAGCCCCAACACCATACTGCCAGACCAAAAGATACTGTAAGCTCTTTCTGCGTAAAACGGAACGCACCCGATTAAATTAAATGAGGGTATACAAGCTACTAACTAATTATGAGATGACCAACACCTCAGTCTCCCTGTGACCACGGACCCTGCAAAGGATTCGAAACGTCAGGATAAACATTAAATAATGTGTAAAATAAAATAAACGCGAGTAGATCCGTAAAAGTTGTTTCATTTAAATATGCTAATCGCACAAAGCCATCCGACAAAAGGAAAAAAAAAACTATCGAAAACTGGGCTTAAAGTGTCAAACATTGATGCCACTATGATTTTGCAAACCCATCTTTTACCATATCCACCATCATCATCATCAGCCTACACACGTCCACTGCTGGACATAGGCCGCTCCAAGTGCACGCCACTGAGCACGATCCGCGACTACTCATCATATACCATATCCCACTCTGTAAACGATGAACGCGTAAACACTCTCATATTTTAATATGCGTGTTAATCCGGGAATAGACCGGCGCTTTTGATCCTCCAATGGTCCCGTTTAATGTAAGCATTAACTGGTAGTTTTAACCGACAGTAACTGATGATTAATGACTGTAATTAGCGGCTGCCTGCGTAATTAGGCAGTTACGCAACGGTTTTTGCTCAAAACGCGTAATTTCGATGATGATTCTGATGTACGTTCACGCTGAATAGCGATAACTCTAAAGGATTCACGAAGCGGTTATCCATTTCATAATTCGATTACTGAAAATGCAACGCCTCCCATAAAATAATGTTCATTAAATAAATTTAAATGAATTTATAACCCACTTAGTCCTACCGGGTGTTATAACACCTCTAAAAGTATCAATAATCTGATACTTTTAAAGTTTCATTTACAACCACACACAAACGCCTGATCGGTTTAAATGGGTTAAATAATTATTATTTTTTTTAAATACGCCTCGGTGGTCTAGTGGCGAGAACTCGGCCCGATACTCGAAGTTACCGGGTTCAATTCCCAGGTGGGGCAACATGTGTTTCGGGTTTTTCGCAGCCAGGGTTTGTGACCCGCATTTGGCAAGCGTGTTGATTAAGCAATTACCCATCAATTGAACGCCTTTGCCCAGCAGTGGGACAGTTATAAGCTATTTACTAATAACTTTACTTTTTATTAAAAAAAATTGTTGACTCTGGCTTCTGTTTGTGTGTGCTTGCTTGTAACAGCTTAACGGGTCCTCCGAAGCACGTCTCATTGGTTATACTATTCGTCTTAGACCCAGAAGTCTCGGGTTCATTTGCCCCCGAGGGGGGAGCACTTAGCCTACTTGTTTGTACTCGGCTTGGTTTTACTTTTTACTTTGAAAGCCAAAGGAACTTTTTCAACATTTGTGAGAAATTTAAAATAAAACTTTTTACAAATCTACCTACTTGCGGTTATTTTACATCATCATATAACTATTTAAACTATCATGGTCACTTGCAATAGAGAAATTATTATCGGGATTTTTACTATGTTTATTATTTACGAGTATCCGATATTTCGGCACAGTTGCATGCGCCATGATCACGGAGTTAATGCGGATGATTTTTTTATGAGCAGACAAAACGATCTACCCTCTTCCTCAGTCGTTTTTTGCGCTCGATGCCCGTACCACCGGTTTCTAAGTCACTATTCACTCGAAAATCTCACTACACTCATCTCACGACACGCTACACTCACATCAGTATTGGAACGCGAAAGGGGTTTTTTGTTGTTCTTGTGGTCTCATAAAAAACTCACCCGCATTAACTTCAGTAACTCCGTGACCATGGCGCATGCAACTGTGCCGAAATATCGGATACTCATAAGTAAGAATCCCGATAATAATTACTCTATCAGGTGAGATGGAGGCTAGATGCTTACTTGTAAAGAAATTTAAAATAAAACTTTTTACAAATCTACATACTTGCGGTTAATTTACATCATCATCATCATCACCAGCTCATTCTATGTCCCCACTGCTGGGGCATAAGCTTTTCCTATGGATGGAAACACAACAAAGAGAACGGGCCATAAACCACCACCCGGGCCCTGTTAACGACTGCTGAAACAGTCGGGACCAACGGCTTTACTTGCCTTCCGAAGCACGCAGGAGCTCGAGACGATAGATTTTTGGTCATCCATCCGATAACCGGCCTTTGAGGAAGTAGCTTAACTTCAGCAATCGCAGACTAAACAAGCTTATTTTAAATGTTATTATGCAACCAATAATCCTAGTTTGATTGAATTTGTCAAAACATGATATTGTCAATTCGAAACTTCTGCTTCAAGAAGGTAATCCGTTACAAATAACAGTAAGCTTGCTAACCTAAACAACAGAATACTAAACTCCCGTGAGCGATGGACCAATAGACGAGCTTTAACAAAACTACCACCTAATCCTAGAGCCACTAACTTCAAGAGCCACTCCGATTGTCTAAAAGCTCACTTACAAACTAAATGATAGAAGCTGTGGTTTGAAACAACAATTTATTTTGTGCATCTTTATAAATTACTAGCGGTCGCCCAGTGGTCGAAATTCATTCAACCTTAAATAAATACAAAATAATAATTAAAATAAAATTATTTTTTTATTGTTTCTTTGTTTTTTTTCTGTAATGTTGTAAGACAAATTATGTGTCTTTTGTTAATAATTAAATAATTTGTATTTAACATAACAATAAAAAACATTACAAATTCTCTTAATTGTTTCGGCTGAAAGGCTTATACGCATGGCCAAAAAAATTTAAAAATAAACAGACTTATTTGTTTGACATTGACAGATTTAAGCCATCCGCATTTTTTATTTTACCGCCTTAGGAGGCCTTAGGCCACGAATGCGGGTAAGCCATTACTATTTAATCGAATTGTTATACAATAATGTAAAACTGTAAACTATAATGCGTCATCTGTTTGTTTGCACACAAACATTTTTCTTATTATCATTATCTACTATGGTAACATGTTATAGTTTATTTAATGTCTATTATATATAAGTATAGATATTTTATTTAAGTATGTATGTATGTGTGTGAAGGGTATTATTTGTACTGTATTTGTAATTAATCATTAACGAAAATTAATATAAATTAATATGCAATTAATCATTATTTGTACATATTTATTTAATGTTAGCGCATTTCCTCTATCTCTTTCTTGGATTCTTTAACCAAACGTTGTCTTGAAGAGATCACCTGTAGCAATAAGATCGCCTTTGCCCATATACTAGCTTTAAGTTTTTATTTAACTGTTGTTTTTTTTTTGTTTCCATCTGTTTGTAAGCAATAAAGAATAAGAGAGAAGAGAAGAAGAATGTATCTATCTATCTATCTTTCTTATAGACTCGCTAAAATCCCTAGTATTTCCCATATCTCCAGACTTCCTCACTGGTCGATCTTAATTAATCATCCTGTATACATCCCGACACGGATCAGTGATTCAATCGTCATTCGCACGAATGCCATTGATGCCTATTAGCCGTATAGCTCCAGAAATGGCCGGTCAACCCCCGATTTGGCCGGACAGCCCCAGAATTGGCCGTTAACCCCAACAAAGAGGCGCTCGCTAATTAATTTCTTGGTCTTTATTGTTATTGTGTGCTGGTATTGGTATTGACCGGTCGATTTGGCTATTGGCGCGGCAACTGTCATGACGTCAAGATAGCACTGCCAAAGGATAAAGACCCTTATCATATTGTCTTAGAGACGTTTTATAATTTACTGTTTTTTAATTTATTTAAGAACATAACTTTTTAAACTATCACGGTCACTATCACTTCATCATCATCATCATCATCGGCCTATCTTAGTCCACTGCTGGACATAGGCCTATAATAATATAGGCACCATAATCACGAATGTAAGAAATGACGTTAATGCGGGTGAATATTTCATAAGCAAATTTATTTTTTTCATTAAATAAAATCCATAGTTAATTAACTGTATAAATTTTACCAACCATCACTCTGTATATTAATGTTTTGTGTATTATTCTTATTTATTTATTTTATATCATTAAACATTTAAAATAAATGTATGTTTATTGTCTTGTTTCTTAGGGCGAAGGGTAAGGCACACTAGCGCCACCAATTGATAATTTGACAATTACTAACGGACCGGATCTTTTTTTAGACATTGCGTACCGTCCGACAACAGGAAAGCATCCATAGTATTTATTTAATAATTGTGCACTACTTTTTGTTGCGTGGTTTATTCACAAAACGGGCTATCGCATTTATTCACAAACAATGGCCACTGTTGGTGTTAGCGAATGAATACAAAAACAAACCTAAAAGTAGTGCACAATTATTCAATAATAGATGTTTGCCCAGTATCGGAAGGTCCGCAATGTTTGAAAAAAAATCCAGTTTAGCAGTTATCAAGTTAAATTCATTAGCGGCGCTAGTGAGCCTTACCCTTCGCCTTAAAGCAACAAATAACAAATGTATACCGTAGCATCTCGGTCAGTCAGGCGGGACATCGGGCTAGGAAAAAACCTGCATCTCGAATGATGGGAAAAGTTCCACAAAACTGATTGATTCAGTATGAATGTGGGATCAGCAGTCAATGTATGTAATCATTATTATTGTATTACTGCAGGTCATTTTGGTTCAAACAGTAAGTCCACAATAAATACTGATTAATAAATTAAAAAAACGCCTGAAAATCACATACTGGACTCCGGATTTGAGACCCATTGTAACTACGAGTTTTTATGCTTGCAATTATTATTATTATTTAATTAAAACGGTTACATAACCAATGACAATAAAATAGGATATTTTATTTTGCGTATGAACAGGGTACATGGGGAATGAGGAGATGTTATAACATTGTTAGGCTGATCCTATTCAGCTAACTATAGCATGCAAAAGTAAAATTAGAGTAAAAAATTAAATACAATAAAATTATAAAATTAAAAACAAAACAAACATAATTAATCAAAATTCATTTAAGGCTGTATGGTGCAGTTCCTCTGCCTTTTTTGATCAACTGTGTCAATAAAAAAAAATCTGTTTCGTTCATGGGCAGAAAACATTTTTTTTTTTTTCATTTTGTTGATGGCTTCGTGCGATTTGCACATTTAGCCAGTGTCAAAGTAATATTTCTAAGTAATACATAAATAAACAATATTTCGTTTCTGTATGATAATGATGATGAATGATAACAGAAATGAGAAGTGAGAAATGATATACCCCCCCCCCCCCCCCCCCCCGTCCCCCTCGAGTAGGTATCTCAGTAAAGATATGGGGCTTTACTAAATTTGACAAGTGACGTTGCACTGTTTTGTTTCATTTGCCAACACTCATGCTTATGCTGAGGCAGGGTCCTGATTGGCTCGTCACACTTTTACGTTGTTTTGTTTTTTGTATTTGTGGAAATTATGCTACTGTTTTATTATGTTGTTATTTTTGTTTATTTCTTTTGTACTGTGTGATAGCCAATAAATGTTTCATTTCATTTTTTTCATTTCATTTCATTTCATGCACACTTACGAACACTTAACGGTTAATAATCCACCATTGTTTCACATTAATATTCGACATAACACAAATTTTAGAAAATAAAACAAAACCGCAGACATGACTCTTCACTTTCCCGCCAAGAAGCAAACATAAATTAAAATTAAATATAATGAAAGGTCGTACATTAAGAACTACATGAAAATGAAGAGATCAATTCCTGCTAGGGTAGTAACACCAGTGTTCGACACTTCAAGTCCAATTTTCAACACATTTATAGTCGCCAAAAAATAATATTTCTTGTCATTGAAATGAAACAACTTTTACGGATCTACTCTTTTATTATTATTAACGAGTAAGCACAGTGCCTTGATCTCACCTGATGTTAAGTGATGATAAGGCCAATGGTGGAAGCACTTCACCCGGGATCCTCAACTAGTGAGGCACTGGCTATCATATCTCTAGCTGCCGGAACACAACAATGCTACAAACATTGATGTTATGGCGACATATTTAGATAAGATGGTGGTAGCCAGGCGGACAAACAAGTCCTACCACCAACCAAACTGAGTATACAAACATGTAGGTACCTGGGAATCGAACCCGATTTACTTGCGTTTATTTTAAACATTACTTTTAATTAATGTTTATACCGACGTTTATGACATCATTGTCATGGCTGTTATTGTCTATCAATGATATTACATTAATAATATCATTGTTATCTCTAGATATTGCAATTTCCTAGTGCTTGTGCTTACCAATTTTTCCTAAAAAGCAATAATTCATTTTAAAAAAATGGATGTTATTGATGAATTATATTTTATTAACAGTGAAACTAAGAATAATCAGTGAAAGAAAACAAATAAACTAAGAAACTATTTTTTGTTCTATCGAGGAGAGTTTTTGTTTCATTACTTATATTTGTTCATTAAAATAAGTAACAATTTGTATTTGGTTTTTTATTTTATAACAAATATGAGTAGTAAGGTGGACTGTATTACGACGAATCTGGAATACGTCAGATTGGAATACGTCGAATCTGGAATACGACGAATTAGGAACACGACGAATCCGGAACATATCGCTATTAATATGTTGCTAATGACTAAAATCGGGTACTGCCTCCCATGTTTAAGAGCCCTATTACAAATCTCCACTCCACTGAGTTCGGACGGCCGGTGCATCGCATTTTGTAGTAATTTTGCAGTTGTATTTATCGTTTTTATCGAAATAGGATAATAAATTCATGCTTAAAAATTATAAAATGTTTATTCCTCATGAAGTAACAATTATTCTGGTATAAATTTAGCTCAATAATATTATCGTAGAAAGGAGAAATTCACAGTTAACTTACAGCGATTTTCGAAGTTTTTTGGTTTAAAATAAGATTTTTTTTTCTATATAAAATCAATGATATCTAAAAATTCCGAGGAACTATACGACTACGTAAGAGATAACATTCAATTTTTTTTATTTCATTTGTTTAGTACAGTAGTTCAATCTAGGAGCTCAAATAGTGCCTTCGCGCATTTTATGAAAATCTTTCTCTGCCATTTTGGGTTTAATTAAAAAGTTAAGCAAAATTTACAAAACGCGAGGCCGGCCGCTACGTGCTATGCCAATAGTTATTCTACACTATTCAATAAGTCAATATTGTTAATGTATTTTTGTTTCTGAGATTAAGAACGCCAAAATTGACCATTTTACGCAAAAATCACAGTCGAGATGTAATATGGCTCTTAATGAATAAAGGAAAAAAGGACGATCATTGGGTCCTGTCGAACACTGGTCCGCTACCCTACAGCCTATATGATGACCTGTAATAGATAGACATAGGATAGGATATAGGATTTGGGGCTGTTTCCTACTGTAACTGGTATATTAAACACATGTGTAAGGAAAGTTATGAGCCATCAAAATGCTACGGTGACCACACTTGTAAAATTTAATCCTTACTATATATATTACTAGCGGCCCGCCCCGGCTACGCACGGGTGTACTTTTATTTTTAAACATTTTGAGATATAAAATAATAATATATTTTTATATATATATACTACTCAAAACAAAATAAGGGCCACGAGGTATTTTGTCTGTACCATGAAAATAATAAAACCAATGTTGTGGCCATAGTGACATTTTTATATATTTTTTTTTTTTTTTTACTACAATAAAGCAAGGGCGCTGCGTCACACACATCCTTTCCATACTCCATTTCCTTTTTCCGCTCACTTCAGCATCGAATCAACGCGCCCGCCGTTGACAGCACTATTTTATGAGGACAACATTACTGAGCTGTCAAATAAGAGATAGAACCGTCGTTGCCACCGCCGTGCGCACGCGCTTTTCTTCCGCTTATAAAATATAAAAAAAACTGCGCTATCGTGAAACAATACTTTCTGCAACCGCTTTAGTGAAATTTAGTGCAATTGGCAAGTTAATCAAGAAGAAGAAGCAACATCCAGTACGTCCTGTAACAGGCCGTCCGGCGTATGGCTGAACTGCTGTAACGGAGTGAGTACCTCCCGTTCTGATCGCCTTCCCTTCGATTCTCCGACCCATAAGGCGGCCAGAATCCCACTAATTGTGTGTTGTAGCAGTGCCCAGCCTCAGATCGCATTTCTCCTAAATTAACCGCCACAACAGTTTGGTACGCCTTCGAGCGGATAAATACTAACCTATTTACCTATGGTGTATATTATTACCACATTACATCGCTAATTTATATATTATTTGGGTCTATTAAAACACTATTACACTCTCCGCATTTCTTTCGCATTGCCAATTGCATTTTAGTCGCGTGGCCGAGCCACCATTTTGGTTTTACGATAAAATTGTTTAAATAACCGCTTAGTGATTGTTACGAAATTAACGTAATTTTCATTTGCCGCTACGTTTTTATACGTGTTTTTCTTTGTTTTCTCGCATAGATAAACCAATCCGCTTTGATTATCGCTGATTTTGTAGTAGGTACCTACCTAATCTGTCCGCCATTCTGCCGTCGCCATTCTGGCGCCGCTTTGTTTGTCACGCTAAATAACTGTTGCAGTACCTAATCTATATCTACGCCATCTTCACTATGGATGCAAATAAAATAAAAATGTTACAAGCAAAAAACAAAGCCAGTTTAAATAGGCTTTCTACAATTTATGATAGTGGAAAAAAGATTAATCTCTCTCGAATGGATCTACGTTCAACGGAAACATTTATGGCCGACTCGGAGTCACTGAATATTGTTCGAGATGAGTATATCCGAAATACAGATACTATAAATGAAATTTGCCTTAATCATAATGAAAAGTTCGAACCTGACTATTCGAATCTTACACAATTTGAAGACATTTTTACTAAAATAATACGAATTAGGTCACAAATTGATTCCAATAACGCTCTAAAACCTAAAGTTTGTTCTACTATAAAACTCCCGCCTATTAACATACCATTTTTCGATGGTAAATTTGAAAATTGGCCCGTATTTTACGAGTCATTTAAGTCGAATATTCACGAAAATACCGAACTAACAGATTCGCAGCGAATACAATACCTTATGGGTAAATTAACTGGAAGTGCTTTAAAATTAACCGCAGGAATTATTTCGTCTGGGGAAAATTATAATTCTATTTGGAACCACTTAGTTCAAAAATATCAAGATACTCGAGCACTTGGCTCACATTACATGAATATTTTATTAAACATTAAACCGGCTTCTAATAGTTCTTCGTCATTGAACACATTCATAGAAACGTTTGACGCTGCTGTCTCCGCTATGGAACAATTAAAAATTAAAGACTTAAAAGATTTTATATTGCTAAATTTAGCTCTTCGCAAGTTAGATTCTTCTACTGCCCAAACCTTTGAAATGTCAGTTCGTAACCAAGAAATTCCGTTATATAACGAATTATCCGAATTTATTAAAAGTCAAATCAAAATACTCGAACGTACTGCGTTACCTATTTCTACTGTGCGAGCTACATCTTTTCGCCCGCAACCGCCAAATACAGTCCACAAATTCCATCATTCATTCGTAGCCCGCGAGTCCCGCGACGACATTGACAAATATGCCAATAATAACAACAAGTGTCCTATGTGCAATAAGTCCGATCACTATCATCTTTACCGTTGTGATGAGTTCAAATCATTGCCCGCGTCCCGTCGTTTAGGTTTTATAAAAATGAAAGGAAGCTGTGTAAATTGCTTAAGTTTTACTCATACTGCCTCTTTTTGTAAATCTCATCATTCTTGTAAAACATGTAATAAAAGGCACCACTCATTGTTGCATTTAGAAAACTCCAATTATCAAAACAATAATAACAACAATTATCGCCATAGTACACCGCCGCCGTCTCGAGTCGCTTCACAACAAGCACAAACGGCTCCCGCCGCCGTGTCTGTCGCGCCCAGTGTCTCGCATTCCTCTCAACAGGTGTCGTTATGCGCCACTAGAGTATTAGCCGATAGGAGTAGGACGCACAATACAATTTTATTATCGACCGCGCAAGTTCATGTTCGTAATAGCCATAATCACAAGGTTTCGATTAGATGCTTAATTGACAACGCTTCACAAAATAACTTAATAACTTCCGCTTGTTGCAAACAGTTAAATATTAAAATTATACCGCTTTTTAACTCCACTATTAAAGGTGTAGGCACAACTTCGCGCCCCATTCTCGGTTATGTTAACTTACATTTAGAGTCGAAAATTAATTGTCATTCTTTCAAGCTTACTGCATTAGTTCTCGATTGTATTACGGACCGCTTACCAACAGAATATGTTGACACTTCTATCAGTGAACATTTAATCGATATTCCGCTCGCTGATCCACAGTGGCATATGCCAGGTGAGATCAACTTATTATTAGGTGCTCAACTATTTCCATATTTACTATTAGATAGAAAAATTATTATGCCTCCCGCACCGCCCGCGATTGAGACCGTTTTTGGTTTTATTTTAATGGGAGAAGTACCCGCCTGCGTCAAATCTGACAATCATTCTTATTTAACTTCTCGCCATTCATCGACCTTTTTAACATGCATCGACAACCGCACCGAAGACGATTCGCTCACTAAATTTTGGGAGCTAGAGGAAGTTCCCATAAAAAAGTATACCAGTCCCGCTGATAGTGAATGCGAGCGACTTTACAGCTCCACCACGTCACGTGACCCTACTACTGGTCAGTATTGCGTCTCGTTACCTTTTCGTGAGGACCCTAGTAGACTCGGTGACTCTCGCTCGGTCGCACACCGCCGCTTGATTTCTTTAGAAAAGCAACTAGCTAACGCAGAACTCCGAGTGAGTTATAACGAAATCATTAATGAGTATCTTGCTAACGGTTACTTAAGCGAAGTATTACCCGACGATGCCAATTATGGGCAGGGTTACTTTATTCCGCACCATCCAGTCGTACGCCGCGACAAGCCGACTACTCAAGTCCGAATAGTTCTAGACGCAAGCGCCAAATGTCATAATGGTCTCTCACTCAATGACATTTTACACACTGGTCCAAATCTTCAAGCGGACATATTTATATTATTACTCAACTTTCGCTTATTCCCGGTGGCAATTACCGCAGATATACAGCAAATGTATCTTCGCATTTTATTATCGCCTGATCATAGGAAATATGAAAAAATATTATTTCGATTTGACTCTTATAGTGCAATTCGCGAATTTCAGTTTAATAGGATCGCCTTTGGCTTGAAATGTAGTCCTTTTTTGGCGATGCGTACAGTTCGCCAGTTAGCAAATGACGAGCAAAAACAGTTTCCACTCGCTGTCCAAGTAGCTTCGCAACAACTTTATATGGACGATCTTATTACATCTGTTATCTCCGTAGATGAAGGTATACAATTATCAAAAGAATTGATAGAATTATTTAAATCTGGTGATTTTAATTTGACCAAATGGGCCAGTAATTCGCAGGAGCTTCTCTCTTCTGTACCCGTGTCAAACCGCGCCGCTCAGGAATTTTCTCTTAATGATAACATAAAAATATTAGGCCTCAAATGGCTTCCCGCTCAAGATACATGTTTCGCCGCACCTGTAATACTTTGCGCGAAATTGCTTATTAAAGAGTTATGGAAAGAAAATATAGGATGGGATGATAAGCCGCCCGCCTCAATTGTTTCCCTATTTCATACATTCACGCAACAATTACCGCTGCTTTCATTATTAACAATACCGCGTCATTTAGCTGTTTCTATAGGCAGTGAAATTAATGTAGTTGGTTTTGCAGACGCTAGTATGAAAGCATATGGCTGCGTTATTTATTTACATGTTACCGATCTGCACGGCAACGTTCACGTTCGCTTAGTGTGTTCTAAATCCAAAGTAGCTCCTGTAAAAGTAGCTACATTGGCTCGGTTAGAGCTCTGTGCCGCTCTTCTTATGTCAAAATTAATAAAATTAGTTCTAGATACGTACAATAATCGCACCGCAATTAAAAATATATTCGCTTTCACAGACTCTAAAATTGCTCTTTCATGGATACAATCTTCTCCTCATAAATGGAGTATATTTGTTAGTAACCGCATCGCTAAATGTCAGGAGAATCTTGACCCACAATACTTTTACCATGTCAGTGGTGTGAGCAACCCGAGTGATTGTCTATCTCGTGGTATATTACCTGAACAATTAATTAACCATAAATTATGGTGGCAAGGTCCCGAATGGCTTCAGCTTCCTACTACCGAGTGGCCTATCTCTCGGTTTGAACCCACACCATGCGCCGAATTACCCGAGTATCACAATAAAACACTCACATTTTCCACTTCTTCTGTAATTCCGAAACTACTTCACAAACTTGCTACAAAGTTTTCGTCTTGGAATAAAATTTTACGCATTATAGTTTATATACTTAGATTTTTACGCATTGTACCGCGCTGCGAACGCATTCAAGCTTCGCATTTAACTACCGCTGAGAAATATTTAATTCGCTCATTACAACATGTTCATTTTGAATCAATTATTCGTGGTTTATATAAAAATAATTTACCCGCTTCGCCGCTTCGAAGTCTTGATCTTTTTATAGATGAATTTGGAATCTTAAGGATTGGAGGAAGGCTGTCTAGAGCCAACTTACCTTTCGAATCACAGCACCCCGTTTTGTTGCCTAAACATGACCATGTAACTTACCTTATTATTCAACATTTTCACCGCGTATACTGCCATGCCGGCGCTAATCTTCTGTCATCATTACTGAGACAGAGATTTTGGATAATTTCGTCTAGAAATATAATTAGAAAAATAGTTCATTCTTGTAATCACTGTTTTAAAAATGCACCTTTGCATATTTACCCTAAAATGGCGGATTTACCAGCTTGTCGTGTTCAGGAGACAAAAGCATTTGTTCATACAGGCGTTGACTACGCCGGCCCTATTAATATAACCCCATGCAGACGAAGAGGGCAGAGAAGTATAAAAGTATACATTTGCCTATTTGTTTGTCTCGTGACCAAGGCAGTTCACATCGAAATAGCATCTGATCTATCTTCAAACACATTTTTATCTGCTTTTAATCGATTTATCTCTCGTCGCGGACCAGTATCATGTCTCTATTCCGATAATGGGACAAATTTTATTGGGGCCAAATCTCAGCTCCAAGAACTCGTTGCGAATCAACGCATTGAATGGCGTATGATCCCGCCCCGCGCACCACATTTTGGGGGTTTATGGGAATCCAATATAAAGAGTGTAAAAACTCATCTTAAACGCATAATCGGTACCCAATTATTGACATACGAGGAACTATTAACTGTTTTAGTCCAAATTGAAACAATTTTAAATTCGCGCCCGCTTTGTATTCTTAGTGAAGACCCATATCCAGAACCGCTAACTCCTGCACATTTTATAATGGCTTCACCACTTAAACAATTACCCATATCAGATGTTTCCGATGAAACTAGAACCTTATGCAACCGCAAACAATTACTTGACCAAATGGTTAATAGCTACTGGAAAAGATGGCGTTTAGAATATCTACATAATTTGCAAGTGCGACAAAAATGGCTTACAGATAAAGCTAACATCGCGATCGGTACTGTGGTTTTAATTCATCAAGATGATGTCCCGCCCCTACGTTGGCCAATGGGAATCATTCAGCAGATTTACCCCGGTAGGGATGGTACTGTTCGTGTAGCTCTTGTTAAGACTCCAAACGGTACATTTAAACGACCTATCGTAAAACTTTGTCCATTACCATCGCAATAAAATATTTAACCGCATTATACTATATATATTCATGTAACTAATTTATATTTTGTTAAACGCATACACCCCCTTATATTATACTATATATATCTACGTAATCAATTTATGTTTTATTTGACTCATACACCGCATTATTATTTATTACACCTTATTAAGAACCCTACGTGTTCTTAAGGCCGCGGAGGATGTTGTGGCCATAGTGACATTTTTATATATTTTTTTTTTTTTTTTTACTACAATAAAGCAAGGGCGCTGCGTCACACACATCCTTTCCATACTCCATTTCCTTTTTCCGCTCACTTCAGCATCGAATCAACGCGCCCGCCGTTGACAGCACTATTTTATGAGGACAACATTACTGAGCTGTCAAATAAGAGATAGAACCGTCGTTGCCACCGCCGTGCGCACGCGCTTTTCTTCCGCTTATAAAATATAAAAAAAACTGCGCTATCGTGAAACAATACTTTCTGCAACCGCTTTAGTGAAATTTAGTGCAATTGGCAAGTTAATCAAGAAGAAGAAGCAACATCCAGTACGTCCTGTAACAGGCCGTCCGGCGTATGGCTGAACTGCTGTAACGGAGTGAGTACCTCCCGTTCTGATCGCCTTCCCTTCGATTCTCCGACCCATAAGGCGGCCAGAATCCCACTAATTGTGTGTTGTAGCAGTGCCCAGCCTCAGATCGCATTTCTCCTAAATTAACCGCCACAACAACCAATATTAATTTTTTTGTCTCCATAACGAAAACTAATGTTGTTTTTACCGTGTAGACCAATAAAATTCCAATAATAATGATTAAAAAGTTTATTTGCTTTTGAAAGAAAAAACACATTTAAGGTTAAAAATAAAAACAATGTAAAGTTACTGAAAACAAAAGAAAATACTCCATGCTCATCTTTTAGTAACGGGTATGCCCCCCTCGTTTCGTTACGCACTTCTGAAGCCTAGAGTGCATGCTCTCAATCAAATGCCTGACATTTTCCATTGGAATCTCTTCCCAGGCTCTTTTAACAGCGTTGATGAGTTGCTGTTGGTTGTGTATTTCCTGATCACCGTCTCTAACTCTTCGTTTCAACTAATCCCACATGTGCTCTATTGGATTTAAGTCCGGACTGTTCGCCGGCCACGGCAAGACTTGAATTTGAGACGCTTCCAGTACAAACCGAGTCGCTTGAGCCGTGTGTGCACGAGCATTGTCTTGCATCAAGATAAATCCAGGACCCGCTCGCTGGGCAAATGGGATCACATGTGGTCTGACGACTTCCTCAATATACCGCTGAGCAGTAACAGTACCCTCATTTAAAATAGCGAGCTCAGTTTTGCCGTGTAAGCTTATCCCGCCCCAAATCATTACATTTGGACCACCAAAACGATCGACTTCATGGATGCAGGCTTCTGAAAATCTCTCGCCGCGTCTTCTCCATACTCTAATACGCCGATCGTCGTTAAAAAATTTAACTTTGCATTCGTCTGTGAAGAGCACCATGCCCCATTGGTTTATGTCCCAGTCCAAATGTTGACGGGAAAATCTTAAACGATTTGCACGATGATTTCTGGTTAATGGAATACGGACAACTCGCCTTCTTGATGCCTGCTGGTCTTCATGCAATCGATTACGAATAGTTTGGTCACTGACACGAGTACCCGTTGTGAGCCGTAAACGATTTTGCAGCTTGCGGGCCGTCGTTGTGCGATCTCGGCGCGCACTTAATCGAATGTAACGATCCTCTTGAGCTGTTGTAATGCGAACTCTGCCCGAACCAGGTCTTCTTCTAACACTGCCGGTCTCTTGGAAACGATTCCATAGATTTTGAATAGCTCTTCGAGAAAATCCCAATTGCAAACCCACAGATCGCTGCGAATGACCTTCTTCAATCATTGTAACGGCTCTGGTTGCTGTCAGCGAGTCCATATGACGCCTGCGTGCTTGTGGCATATTGCAAAAGATGTTTCTGACTCGAGATATCAATGAACTCTGATAATTTCTAATAAACCAAGAAGCTAAGGAAAGCAAAACGTCAAAGAAAATGCAATCAAAATTTTCAAAAATAATTTTAAATCAAATTTTATTTAAAATTGTTGCCAGCATTAGATGAATACTACAATATTAAAAAGTTTAGGTATCAAAGAGTTTGTATACTCAATATTTTACTACTTTCAATATGTAAATGTTTAATAATTTACACCAAAATGAAAAAATACCTCGTGGCCCTTATTTTGTTTTGAGTAGTATATATACTAGCCTATGTTACTCAGTGCTAATGTAGCATTCTAATGGTGAAAGAATTTTTTAAATCGGTCTAGTAGTTTTTGAGTATTTCGTTGCAAACATACATATAAAAATACATAGCTTTCCTCTTTATAATGTTAGTATAGATAATATTATAAATGCGATAGTAACTCTGTCTGTCTGTGTGTTACGCAATCACGCCTAAACTACTGAACTGATTTAAATGAAATTTGGTACAGAGATAGTTTAGCTAGAGCCTGAGAAAGGACATAGGCTACTTTTTAATACGAAAAAAGGGTTGTAAGGGGTTGAAATAGGGAATGAAAGTTTGTATGGAAATTACGTCATTCTTGAATCTAAAAGCTTTTGATTAGATATAAATATATACGACATTAAAAGTTTATAAAAATTTTACCCTAAATGGGGTAAAAATAGGGGATCACTATTCTACGCGGACGAAGTCGTGGGGATAGCTAGTAATATTATAAATGCAAAAGTGAGTTGTTTGTTTGATTGTTTTTGTATGTTACGCTTTCACGCGTAAACTATTCAACCGATCATCATGAAATTTTGTACATATATTCTCAAGAGTATTATCAAAGACATCGGATACTTATTATAAAAAAATTAATTAGACTCGTTAGCGGTTGAATCAAGTTTTATTATTTTTGTTTTATATTTATTTTAAATTCTTAGTTCTTTGCTTTATATTGGTACATGCTGTAACGACCTTTAATTAAGATTTGTATTTAGTTATAAGTTTCTGGTTGTATTTAGTGAATGTTTTGATACAAACCTTGTTGGTGGTCCCAAATACAATAAATAAATAAAAAAGGGAGTGTGTTTGATACGCTTTCACGCGTAAACTATTAAGGACTGATTTTCAATCGTCAGTTAAAGTTTGTTCATTGAATAATTTTTAGAAAATATGTCAAAATGACAGTGTTATTCGCTGGATAAAACTAATCTGAGGATTGAAAAATCGGGCCTTAATGATTTGTTTGTTTCGTTGTCATAGAAACTATCAAACCGCTACAAAGCTCGCTGGGTCGGCTAGTAAAATGCATATTAAAAATAAATGACATAGAGTAGTGGCACCAGGGTTCGACACAGTAAACCAGTGTTCGACACCGGTTTTAGTCGCCAAAAATAACATAGAATTTCATTAAAATTTCCCTGGATGTTTGCTAAGAGGTAGGGTGGTCTGTTTAAAGTGTAATTGTATTTTTTGTACATGATAGCAAATTGATAAATTTAAATTCTATTCAACCGTTGCTAAAGTCCAAAATAAAATGCTGATTTTTAATCATCATCATCATCATCATCAGCTCATTGCGGCCCAGTGCGGATTGGTGGTTGTTAACGACTGCTAATGCAGCCGGGACCAACGGCTTAACGTGTCTTCCGAAGCACGGAGGAGCTCGAGATGATAAATTTTTGGTCACCCATCCGATGACTGGCCTTTGCGAAAGTTGCTTAACCTCAGCACTCGCAGACCGGGCGCGTTAACCACTGCGCCATCGAGCTCCTCTCGATTGATTGATTTTTAATAATTAAATAAAAAAAGTGTCGTTCACTAGTTCTTGTCAAACATTGCTACTATCGAAATAAACAAACAAGCATTAACACACACAAACACACATGCACAATTACATTTCCTCTTCTTCTTCAACAAACCTACACACATACACACAAAACCTATCTCAGGCACCAGTCCAGTCATTTTCATCACCAGCTCATCTTATGTTTTTGGTCACCTATCCGATGAGTGGCCTTTTCGAAAGTTGCTTAATCTTAGCAATAGTGCTCTGCGCCACCGAGCTCCTCCAGTTATTTTACTGATGCTAAATGGATGCTATTAACCTAAGTACTACGTAATTACGTTTTGTAATGAAAACAACTAACCTAATCGTATATATATTGTATTTCTATTAAAAAAAAACAACTCGTCCCACATGACTATTCACTTTGGCGTTTTAATCGCAAAGTCACAATATAATAAATACCGGCCAGTGACGATCGGAAACCCCCGTTCCATTATCCCTGAATACTGTATTAAAGTGTCCCAAATGATACCGTTCGGCCTCCCAACGTTTGGTGACCCTACTCTAGGCCGAAGGACGAGGGTCGCCAGACAAATGTATTCGAGATCGTGACAAAGCGCTAATGTATTGACACCGCCCCAACATTTATTTTTTAAGGCCGAAACATTTTTCAATTGGACACCCGATCCGCCATCTTGGACTGACACCGACCTCTTTGGTAAATTAACTCTTTTGTGAGTTAATTTTTTACGCGCGCAGTTTTGCCTTTACTACGCTGCCTGCTTGTCTTTGATCAATTATGTACTGGATAAAGGATTTGGAATAAAAATGCATCATCTGAAATAATATTGGATAGCACCAATAGCTTCAGTTTACTATGAATCCTAATTCTTAAAAATAAAGATTAAAATAAGGTTGTAAAATATATTTACTGGCATTAAACGTCGTTGTGGCTCCGTCCGACAAACACATTCTATCTAGTACATCGAAGGTGTTTGTAGATCACTTTTGGAGTAACAATGCTGTTATAATACATAATATATAGGGTAGATTGTAGAGGTTGGTTTAATACCACATTCTAATCATTGTAATGGCTCCAATATTGCTACATTGTTACTAGATACATTCTAAACTCACCAAGACAATTAAAACTTAATCATCCATATCTTCCTTACCTATGGGAATGTTCTATAGTAGTAACCTTTCTTTGTAAGGGTAAGAAACTATGTCAGCTGTAGCTGACTTCAGTACAGTTGTTCAGACCATATTTAAGGAAGTAAAGTACCTGCTAAGTAATTTTTGTATTCCTTGTGATATTATGTTCTGCCAAGTCCACATTTTAAATATGAGACCGTCTCCTTACGTCTACGGCCCAGAAAGTCTATAAACTTTATGGGCGAACAGAACACATTGTAGAACACATACGGTCTGTGGACAAAAGAAAAAAAGGTAAAGCCAACCACAGATCATCAAAAAATTTTTTTAAATTTTTTATTGCATCAAACACCGATTTACAAAATAATTTTGCCAGGTGTTTTTTTCCAAAAGCCAGAGCTTTTGTAAAAAAAGTTAATTGGTACAACAGAAGCCAGTACCTTCCTGTCGATATTGACCATATACCTATGGTCTGCCAATGATCCGTATCCACGGCCAAGACATCCAACAAACACATCTCATTAAAATGCAACCAGATAACTTTCGCAACTGACAGCTTTTGGCAAAGGAAATGTAGCAATCCACTATAGGAGCATCTCCTCGGAGCTCGTGAATAGCTTCAAATTATCCGAATTCATTTGAAAGATGCTTTTATAAATGACTGAACTCCTTTTGAATTTATTTATCTGGCAATGGCAGGTAGTTTATAAGGGAGCCGATGAGCTGTATCGACTGTTTCGAAAGATTCATTTTGAAATACGACTTTCGATGTATTACTTCGAAGGAACAATTTCACTCGTGTGTGCCTTGTGGCACGGTGAAAGGTGCTACTGTTTTCATTGATTTATTATCACAGACACATTAAACTTTTAAAAGAAAACAACAGTAAGTAATTAAAATACAATTATGATCTAAATTGCAATATAAAATGTGCACACAGCTAAGTTGAGGAGCAATACAAAATAGACAAAGTTATAATAACTTACATGGTTCGAATATCCAGTAAGTAGTATAGATTACTATAAAAGGAGATACTTTCTTGAGTAAGCATTTTTAGGGTTCCGTAGCCAAATGGCAAAAAACGGAACCCTTATGGATTCGTCATGCCTGTCTGTCTGTCTGTCTGTCTGTCCGTCCGTATGACACAGCCACTTTTTTCCGAAACTATAAGAACTATACTGTTGAAACTTGGTAAGTAGATGTATTCTGTGAACCATCTGTGAAAAAGATTTTCACACGCAAATAGAAAAAAAGAATTTTTTGGCGGTTCCCTATACTTAAAACTGAAACTCAAAAATTTTTTTTTTCATCAAACCCATACGTGTTGGGTATCTATGGATAGATCTTTAAAAATAATATTGAGGTTTCTAATATAAATTTTTTCTAAACTGAATAGTCTACGCGAGAGACACTTTCAAAGTGGTAAAATGTCCCCCCCCCCCCCTGTAACTTCTAAAATAAGAGAATGATAAAACTAAAAAATATATATGATGTACATTACCATGCAAACTTCCACCGAAAATTGGTTTGAACGAGATCTAGTAGTAAGTCGTTTTTTTTAATACCTCATAAAGTACGGAACCCTTCGTGCGCGAGTCCGACTCTCACTTGACCGGGTTTTATTAGCATTATTTTCAAGATAAAATAAAAAAAATCAATATAAATAATTATGGAAGTAGAAATACAACGTCAATAATTATGGAAGATGCTGCGAAGAACAGAGAGCAGTGAAATCTCGTGTCGGAGGCCAAAACCCACTTCGGGTCACTGAGCCAGCTGAGTAAGTTAGGAATACTTCACTTGCGACCCTTAATTTAAAAAAAATATGCAATGCTTCGGCAAAAAAGCAAAAATATAGCATTATCGAAAAACGTGCAAGTTGGTGTTGCATGCAATCAAGCAGATCGTACACTCGTTAGCCTCAGTCAAATAGTTTAAAAAAAACACTGCGCTACAAGACCCTTTGTTTCCAATTAGTATGTATGTATGTATGTTTGCAACGAATAGACTCAAAAACTACTAGAATGCTACATTAGTGCTGAGTAACATAGGCTATATATTAAAAAAAAAAAAAAAATACTAAAAACGACCATTTAATTTTCCAATACAAAATGATTTGTTATTTTTGTTGTCATGGAAACCATTGATAACTCAATGATGGAAACTGTCAAAGCGGTACGAAGTCTGCCGAATCAGCTAGTCATATATAGAACACTGCGGCACAAGACCCTTTGTTTCCAATTTCTTACGATGACCGCTCACCATCAAGCAGGTCGTACACTCGTTAGCCTATTCAGTCAAATCGTAAAAAAAAACATTGCGCCCCAAGCCCCTTTGTTTCCAATTTCCTTCACGACACTCTGTTTATTATCTTCAGACTCCAAACTTTACAGATTCGATGAAACTAATAAAAGGTTATGCTCCATTTCCCAGGTACTGTCGCCGCAAAGAAGTGGGTGATAAAAATCAAAATGGCGCCAACTCACTCATTTTATATCAGGTTAACAGCGCCTACCTTGCTTCCAATTTCAGGCACGAACTCGGCACGTAGATTTAAATTGCACTTACATCGACATAAATTTAAAGTAACTGCTGCATTTGTAATTTTACATCGAAAATTTACTAAATACTACTAGTTTATGTTACAGTTATGACAAAACGGCAAAACGGTTATGTTCATCATCATCATCAGCTCATTTTATGTCCCCACTGCTGGGGCACGAGCCTTCCCTATGGATGGATAGGGAGAACGGGCCGTAAACCACCACGCTGGCCCAGCGCGGATTGGTGGTTGTTAACGACTGCTAATGCAGCCGGGACAACGGCTTTACGTGCCTTCCGAAGCACGATTATGTTAATGCATTGCATATATTCGAATCTCTGATTCATTTATTTCGCATAGTTATAATTCGATGACCTCCTTGGTCGAGTGGCTTGCACACCGATTTTCATGGAGTCGCCATCTCCGAGGTCCCGGGTTCGATCCCCGGTCGGATCAATTTAGAAATACCTGTTTTTCTAAATTGTTTCGGGTCCGGGTGTTTCATATGTACAATAAATATGTATTTAAGTATATTAAGTATGTTTATCCGTTGTCTAGTTAACCATATATCAAGTTTCTTAAGGAAGCTTTTCTTGGGGCTAGATAATTGGTGTGAATGTAGGAAACATTTATTTATTTAATCATTTAATTACACTTGAATATAAGTTGAAATTATAATTTTTTATTTTCAAAATATTTTTATACAATTAATTTAAAGTAGATTGCCAGCATAGTCAAATAAAAAATAGACCAAAAAATATACGGCAAAGCTTTGCTGCTATTGCATACATAACATAACTGATATAACCCAAACTATTTCTTACGACTGCGACTCGTTATGATTAGCCACTGCTAAACAATACCCAGATAATTCGAGCTTTGGTCTGTAGTTTTCTACCATTATCATTAACTTGGTACCTACTGCTGGGCGTAGGCCTCGCTTCGTATGTCTCATGACCCGATCCTGTCTTTTTATATATATTTTACGGGTAAGCACAGTGCCTTGATCTCACCTCACCTCACCTTGATGATAAGGCCAATGATGGAAGCGCAACTCACCCGGGTACCTCAATAGTGAGGCACTGGCTATCTTATCTCTAGCTGCCGAAACACAACAATACTACAAAGTATGATGTTATATGGCGATATATTTAGATAAGATGGTGGTAGCTAGCCAGGCGGACAAACAAGCCCTACCACTAACCAAACCGAGTACACAAACATGTGTCCCCCGCTGGGAATTGAACCCGGGACCTCTGGGTCTAAACCGGTGGTCTTAGCCACTAGACCACAGAGGTGGTTGCGTTAAGCCAGAAAAGTTACCGCTCTTTTACTATATCGTCGACCCACCACCTCACCTCATTACCATCATAGTAATTATTGTGTTTTTTGTACAGTACAGTAACAGTACAGTTATATCATTTATTATAAATATCGAATACTCAGAACTATTAAGTTCTATGATGTAGGTATGTGATCATCATATAGTATCATGGTGTAAAAAGTCATTACTAACATACTTAATTCGTCGTATATAGGATTTAAACAAATTTTTATTTCCACCCAAATACGTATCTGTGCAATCTACACATTTTATGCTCATCTCAGCCCACTGGGACCAAACTTTTAGGAGCCTCCTTACTATCCGATATATAACATTCATTTGACGTAACCGCTTCCTATGAAAAATTTAAACGGGCGAAACAAAACCTTATGGCCTACAACAGAAGGCACGATATACCTAGTGAGAAGAAAGACATTGAATATAACTTTACAACACTTTAAAATTGGGTACAGTAAGTTTTGGTGCACTTTCGCCTCGGTATTTTTCGGTTTAGTGTGTGGTTTAAGTGACAAGACTTAGGCGAGACAGATTTGGTAATTAATTAAAATACTTAAATTAACCTTATAAAAACAATACCTAAACTATAACTACTACTAACTATAAATAAAAAAATGCCCCAAATCATCCCCATCAGGCAGAGTGCCCAGTAAGATAGTAGCATTGCCACGTTGGATAGTAATGCTTATACGCTGGCCCAAGTAGCCAAAAAAATAATAATTATTGATACTCCTGTAGGTCACGTGATAGGTTAGGTTAGGTTAGTTCGACATAAATTCGACGACACATAGTTTCGACATAAATTCTCGTAAAATCTAGTACTCTACGTAACGCTAAACTTCTAAAAGCTTACTTTTGTATATTCGTTTGCCTCTCAACGAAGGCCCTTCATTTGCAGGCCGTCTCTGCTCTTACCACGGAAGCCTTTCTTGCGGCGTTGCAACGTTTTATCGCACGCCGTAGTGCCCCGATTCTCATCCGCTCAAACTGCGGAACCAATTATGTAGGCGCTAGGAATCAGCTCATTGAAGTACAAAATTTTATCGCCTCAAATAATGATGTGATTGCGCACAAGCTCGCTGGTCAGCACATTACGTGGTTACTAAATGTCCCTAAGGGACCGTGGTTCGACGCGTTACATGAAATCAACATAAAATCAACAAAGCAACTGCTCTATCGCGTAGTTCGTGAACAACACCATACTTTTGAGGAATTCAGCACACTTCTGGCACGAATCGAAGCTGTACTCAACTCTAGACCCCTCTGCCCCCTTTTGTCCGACCCCTCGGACTTTAAACCCTTAACTGCTGGTATGCTGGCCATTATCCGCTTATAGATGTTTTCAGCTCATACAGGCTCTTTCTCAGCGCTTTTGGATACTTTGGACCAGATCCTACCTCCATACCCTTCAAACCCGCTCCAAATGGCTCTCCCCCTCATCACCTCCTCAAGTCGGCGAACTCTTGCTCATCAAAGACGATAGCATGCCACCGCTCCAATGGAAACTGGGTCGAATTGCCCGCACAATACCTGGCAAGAATGGAGTGATCCGAGTTGTGGATCTGGACACAGCTCATGAACATCTATGCAGACCTGTGCTCAAGATAGCCAGGTTGCCATTGGATTCAGTTCAAGAGGAGGGTCTACCTCGGGCCCCCCAGGATGTTCGCGCCGGAAACGCGACGGTGCACTCATTCAAATACTAGATACGCCGCACAAGCCGACGGCGGAGCTAGTGTGCTGACGGACCGCGCGACCTTCACACTCAGCTGCTTAGACGTGCAGCGTTCATGTCATTAAGTTCTCACTGACCGGCCCGCCCGTGACGACGCGGCGTTTAACACAAGCCCATTCGATCAGCCATAGAGAAATGTAATTTTACCATCAGCTCTCCGCTCCAGAACCTTCTAGAACTATCTCGTTAATTGCCTACCGGCCGGTACACCCTTTCATAAAGTGCACGTGCGCGTGTGTGTGTGAACGCGAAATAAACGACTTCTACCAGCATCAGCTCCATCTCCACGACAGTCGTGTCGTGGCCACGCCGTCAACGTCAGCTCGCCAAGTAAGTCCGAAACATTATTCATCATCCATCCACCCTCAGCTCCCTATTCCTCCCCAATCTGCCCACTCTGCTGTGTCGGCATTGCCATGCCGGCAGCCGATACACCTAGCATACCGGTAATTCCATATATAATGTGACGGCAGTAGTCCGTAACAGCGTAGAAATGGGACGGAAGTATGTGTAACAGTGTAACATGTAAGAGTGATTTTGTAGAAAGTAAAAGTAGGAAGCGCGAAAGCGCGCGCCTTTTTGTAAATTTAAAATCGATATTATGAACAAGACATATTATTATTATTATTATATGTGACATATTGTGTCGTCATTTTGATATGTCAAATGTCTTCTAATGAGTATTTACTGCATTCTCTTTATGATTTTTAAAAAAATATACGTAATTGTTAATTATATATTCTATTTTCTATTGTAATATTGATTTCAAAAGGTGACATGTCAAATGTTACACATCATATGCGACTACTGTAAGGCTCGTTCGTTTTTTTTTACCGGTATCTTCGTTTGACAGAAGTATCGATACCAATTTTTTAACGGTATTAAAAGCTTTGCATACAATAAACATTCTATTAGCGTTTTGACACTTGTCTAGGGGCAGGCTATGCGCTAAGAGAAGCCGCAGCCACCCATGCTTTAGACCAACACTAAAACGCAGTCTCAGCGAAGGTGTCGCAAACATTTGGTAAGTCAGATGTCCTCGGCTCCAGCTGTCTGCATATAGACTGGAGTTCGTTACTTTTTACTGGGGCATGCAAGATGCAACGAAGCAGGTACGGACGGAGAGTTCTTAATCCCAATGCCACAATTCGAAATGGGCTGGCCGCTTTATGACAGGTATACTGTATTGCTTGTACTATAAGAACGACTTATGAAATAGTATATAGTCTCGAGTACAGTTTATGTGTTTTACAATAATGAGCGATTTTCTGACAGCCCAAATTAAAAAATAAAAATTAGTTCAAAAAAACTCGATAGATGGCGTTTTATTAAAGCCGAGCTACGGCTCGGCTTTAATGTTATGTACGCATAGAGGTTGTAATAAATTGTGCAGAGTGAACTTTTGATCGTCAACCAAAAAAATAAAAAATGAGTATTTTCATTTCAGGACCTATTCCTATTTTCCATAATTTTGTTCACGGTTTGACAGTTGAATAAAGGCAAAGGAATAAATAATACGCAGCCATACACGTGCTCTCCATGGACTCGCCTTTTACTAAGCGCCATCTATGAAGTCATTTGGAATATCTTTTTTTTGGGGGGTCGGAAAATCGCCCGTTATAGTATGTATAGTTTATTTTATCATATATTATTACTAATATTGTGTGTACTCATATTATTTTATTATATACTTTTTTAAATAATTATAAAGTGCAATTAAGCAAATAGCGCTTTAAAAATGTTTTTTTTTTGAGCGTTAATCAAAGGTCGCCGCTGACTGGGTTCCATGTGATGGACACCGGAAACGAGGCATGCCAAAGCGGAGATGGAAGGACGACTTGACCACTTTTTTGCCGGAGTGGTATGAGGTGCCCGATGATAGAGAAGAGTGGAGCCGCAGAGGGGAGGCCTTTGCCCAGCAATGGGTCACAAAATAGGTTAATAAAAAATATATTTTTTTTATCTTTATGTTACTCGACGAGACTTTTTGGCGGGAAAGTGAAGAGTCATGTATGCGGTTTTGTTTTATGTTCTAAAATTTGTGTTAGGTATGTCGAATATTAATATGAAATAATGGTGGATTATTAACCGTCAAGTGTTCGTGAGTGTGCAAGTGTTCAAGAGTGTTGGCAAATTAAATAAACAGTGCAACGGCACTTTTCAAATTCTCTCAAGAAGTCCGCGTGAGGACTTAGCAAAGCCCCACATCTTTACTGAGATACTCGGGGAGTTGGGGGGTATATCATTTCTCACTTCTCATTTCTATTATCATTCATCATCATCATACAGGAAGTAAATATTGGTTATTTATGTATTACTTGTAAGAAAAATTACTTTGACACTGGCCAAATGTGCAGGAAGCCATCAACTAAAGGAAAAAATTGGTTGTCTGTAAAGTCGGTTTACTGACGATAGTTGAACGTGACAACGTCTTAAGAAAGTGTCGGGAGGTGTTGGGGGTGTCGGGGGGTGTTGAGGGTACGTACCGCGGTGGCGATGCCGGCCACGGGCTTGCACAGCAGCCTGCAGCAGCCCGTCGAACAGGTAGGCGGGAGGAGTTGGGGGTGTCGGGGGGTGTTGGGGGTACGTACCGCGGTGGCGATGCCGGCCACGGGCTTGCACAGCAGCAGCAGCCTGTCGAACAGGTAGGCGGGAGGAGTTGGTGGTGTCGGGAGGTGTTGGGGGTGTCGGGGGGTGTTGGGATAATACCGCGGTGGCGATGCCGGACACGGGCTTGCACAGCAGCAGCAGCCCGTCGAACAGGTAGGCGGGAGGAGTTGGTGGTGTCGGGAGGTGTTGGGGGTGTCGGGCATTGGCGTATATAGGGGGGGGGCCGGGTGGGCCGGGCCCACCCCAGAATTGACTGGTGCCCACCCCAGGATGTTGGGCTGGAGAAATATCTTCACACAAAAACCATTTCAATCAAATACATAGTCTACAAGCGATTTCCATTAGTTACTTTCAAGTCACAAAAACAATTAAATTCACAAATACACAACGTACTAAGCTTGAGTACATTTGAATTTCGCGCCGCAACGCAAAGCGGCAAGCGGGCGCTCTGTACGCCATTACTCTTCTCATAGAAAATGTATAGTCCGGTCAATAAGTTGAAAAACGTAAAAAATAGACATAAAGCTCCTAAAAATATGAGCAATAGCTCATTGGATTCGGAATGACCTCTAGAAAAATGCAGTATGAGGATTTTACTGCACGTAAAAAATTGCAATTGTTATTAACAAAACAAGATAAAAAAAGGTATTTAGTTTTTTGTTAATATCTCAAAAACTATTAATATTTACGATATTTTGAAATTTTCGAAAAGAAAGTACCAGCTCCCGGAACTCTACCTCTATTATTAATAATTAAGGAATCCACGCAGTCATTACGGCATGGGTGCACTGACGATAAAGACAGCGTAAGTACCATATAGAATATATTTTTTTAAAGTAACAAATATGAATTTAAAATTTTTCAAAAAGTTTTGCAATTGTTCATTTGCTAATCTTTTTCCAATCTCCGTTGTCATAAATGACAGTTTAAATAATAAACCTAAAATTGTTTGACTCAGTGGAGCCTTTCTTATATAATAAACTTAACAAAATCACGAGTTAATTAAAATGAAAAGTCCAAGAAATGTAATACATTTTTTTTTAAACAAATGTTATATTATTTCTGTTTTCGAATCCAACAATGGCATTAAGTAACGTTGGAAATTTTTTGTTTTGTTGAGCAATTTTTTATAAACAAATAGACAAGTTTGATATTTAAAAACACACACAACAATTTGTTGTCTTGGCAAAATATATATATTTTTTAATTTTCTTTAATTTTTTTCAAATTGTTTATAATCGTTTTATTATATTTAGATTGTTTAAATAATTAGTTAAGGAATAGTTTCAAAAATCATAATTGGCATTTCTCCACAGGTTAATTATTTTTTTTTTTGTCAATAAGTTCATTGTTTGTTAACTTAACAATTTTTATAAACAAATTCTAACTACCGTTAACTTTAGACAAGTTTGATATTTAAAAACACACACAACAATTTGTTGTCTTGGCAAAATATATATATTTTTTAATTTTCTTTAATTTTTTTCAAATTGTTTATAATCGTTTTATTATATTTAGATTGTTTAAATAATTAGTTAAGGAATAGTTTCAAAAATCATAATTGGCATTTCTCCACAGGTTAATTATTTTTTTTTTGTCAATAAGTTCATTGTTTGTTAACTTAACAATTTTTATAAACAAATTCTAACTACCGTTATATATTTTTTCTAGAGCTAAAAAAAATAACCAAAACAGCAATATACTTATATCAAAATACTTATTATTTTTAGTATTTAAATATATATATAATTTTTGATTTATAATTTGATACCATAATTTATTAAAAATTTTAAATTCATATTTGTTACTATACCTAAAACAAATATTTTATGTGGTACCTACGCTGTCTTTAGCGGCAGTGCAGCCATGCCGTAATGGCTGCGCGGATTCTTATTTTCAGCGTTAAATTAAAATTATTAATAATAGAGGTAGAGTTCCGGGAGCTGGAACTTTTTTGCGGATGTTTCGGATCTTTATTCAAAATATCGTAAATATTAATAGTTTTTGAGATATTAACAAAAAAAAGCTAAATACATTTTTTTAAATCTTATTTTGTTAATAACAATTTGCAAATTTTTACGTGCAGTAAAATCCTCACACTGCATTTTTCTAAAGGTCATTCTGAATCCAATGAGCTATTGCTCATATTTTTAGGAGCTTTATACCTATTTTTCACGTTTTTTTAACTTGCTTCACCGGGCTAATAAGTACGTCAAGGAAAACGTCACGCCGGAAAAAGATTTAAATATTTTTGTAGAGAAAATCGTAAATTGAAGTTGGTTTAGTTAATTAACATTATATTAATCAATCGAAATAAAGACGATTCACAAAACTTTAAAAAAATGTTTAGGTAATGATGGTCGAAATATTATAATAATAATAATTTCATAAGATGTTAGTTTAAATAAAGAGAATAATAATAACACAACTTTCTCACTAATTATTCAGCCCCAAACTAAGCGTAGCGTTCGTTTCGGCTTCATTGGCCATCGCATCTCAGGGGCCAGGCCCCCCCTGGAAAATGACCCTAGATACGCCAATGGTGTCGGGGGGTGTTGGGGGTAAGTACCGCGGTGGCGATGCCGGACACGGGCTTGCACAGCAGCACGGCTAAATTTCTACTCAGCCGATTGTGCTTCTTTGTCGCTCGTTCCGCGCTCTCGCTTGCACTTCAAGCCTTACATGGAACGCCTCAGAGCGAGGTAACGCCGAATTTTTTCGTGCGTGCAGCCGGCTCTATCGAATTATAAGACGTTGTCACGTCAAAAAAAAGTTACTCGTATGGGCACTATTGTGCCTAAATTGAATAAATATTTTTTTTATTTAATTTAAATTTTTTATATGTGGTTATGGCACCAATGTTCGACAGGAACCAGGTTTCAAGGTATTTTTTTATTCATTAAAAATAGAGGCTAGCAACAGATTTTTGTCCCTAGCAACAAACGAATACAGACCATTTGTCGTCCCGTAATATTTCAATGAAAATCTACTTATATGTTATTGTTTGGCGACGAAATCTGTGTCAAATTCAGGGCTTAAAGTATCGATAACTGTGCTACATCGATATGTATATACTTGATTTTGGGAATGGATTGCTGTTGAAAAAGAAAAATGTCCAGGGCTCTCCTTTATATGTCCGGATTTTTTTGAAAATGTAAGCGATTTTATACCGATTTTTTATTTATAATCCGGTAACCCTATTCGCATCCATTATTTAATTCCAAAATTCAGTTCGACCTTCCAAAATAATTTATTTTTATTTTCCAAAATGAATTAACTTCAGTAATTAACTTACTCCGGACAGTTATTATCAGCAATAAAAATAAAGTTTCCTTACACAAGCGGACCCCGAAAGAGCTGAATCTCAGTACCCTATACAATTTGGGCGGATTCCTTCATAAAACTCATCCCTAGAAATTAATTAGTGGGAGATTAAGAGCAATGAGTTTTCTGATTTATCGCGCCGCAAGCCGCCATTGCGTTTTGGGGTTCCACAGAGAGTGTGAGACACCAATCAAGTGTACGTAAAATAATTCATAGCCATATTCATAAACCTAACAGTTATTTTGCTATTTACTTAAATTCAAATTCAAATTCAACATTATTTATTGCTTGCCACATTTGGTGTACATAGTATTCAAATAAATTACTTCGCTGGCTCAGCGACTCAAAGTCTTGGCCTCCGAAGTTAAAGTACGCCATTTTATTCGGTCTTGTGCCAGTTCCGACCATTCAGGCACGATGATCTGCTTCAAGTTCAGGTCCTTGGCGACTTCACCCTTCCAACGATATCTCGCCGGCCGGCCCACCGGGCGACGACCAGTTGGCTGCCCCCGATACGCTCTTTTGGCAGCTCGATCCTCTCCATTCTTTCCACGTGTCCTAGCCAGCGAAGTCGGGAAGATTTTATTTCCCCAATTATATTCGGTTCGGATACTAGGTCTTCCAGGTTGAACCTCGCTCTCCAGTTCCCATCATCTCCTTTGGCTGGTCTTTCGTTCCGCCACTAAGAGTTTGATGTCCTCCTTGAACGTTAGTGTCCAACTTTCACACCCATAAATAAGGATTGGTCTAATTTTGCTACCCGCAACAGTTATTTTGCTCGCTGTCTGAGGATGTATAGTAATCACTTTTCTTAATTGGATGTTTTCAGTGACACTTTGAATATAATAAAATCGGAAGTAGGTAGTCACTATGTTAAAATCACTTATTTCTGGAAATGTATTGTTAGTGCTTATATTAGTAATCAATCACACAAAATATAAATTGTCGAGAGAAAACAAAAAAAAAATTTTTTTTCTTGTCAACACACACATACATAATATACAAAAAAAATGAAGCAGACAAACACACAAGAGATAAAATAAGATGAAACAAAAAGAGAAATAGAATAGCATACAAATAGTTTAACAGCCGAAATTAATAAGTAAGAGATAGGCCTATCTTAGTTTAGTTACCTAGCAACCGCTGTTATTTTCCGATAATTAACAGAAATAACTAAGCAACAAGTCTCTAGTACGCCTATCTCTTGCTGAGGATAGGTTATTAATTTCTGCTGTAAGACACAAAAAGTCAAACTGAAATAATTATTTATTTATTTGATTTATCACGGAACCCTCACAAATCAACGGAATAATGTCGGCCCGACATTTTTAATTTTAATTAAAAGCATTGTCTTTGTTTAACGCGAGGTGCTCTTTCAAGGCACACATTTTTTTCCAGAGTTTCATAATATTCTTCTGTCGACTTTAATAATAAAACGGACAGGATGAGATTTTATAATTATTATTTTATACACTTTCTTTTAGAGCTTGAGGGACTCAATGGCGCAGTGGTTTTGACCGAGTTGCGATTTTGTAAATAGATACAATATAAATACAATATTAATTTATTTCTCATCACAAACGTTTTTCCTTTGCTCATCCTCCTGGTGCTCTCTGCAGGTCCCACCTCACCAAATGATAACTCCACCCCATAAAACCGATTTTTTTTCTTCTACTCCTTCTCCGTGCATGCTGTCAGGTTGTGGAACATGCTGCCGGCTAATATTCAAGACTCTCCTAACATCTGCCTTTTTTTTTTAAATGTTTGAAGGAACACTACCTGCCCACTAGATATTTGAACGGAAATAAATATTTTTGATTCATTTTTTGATTTGACTGGATTCTGTCCTCCTATGTATTATATAAGGTCACATTTTATCAACTGCAAATATTTTGAGGATAAATTCAACAACATAATATAAACTATTTTTATGAAAAAAACTTAAATTTTTATACACTACTTTTCAAGAAAAATGCCAAATGACATTTCGATTAAAAAGAAAAATAAAGCACTTTCGGTAGTTTCAATTCAAAGGAGCCGAAACAGAGAGGCCGCAATGCCTTCACCGTTTACACGTGCCCCTAATTTCATAAAAAAAAGCCGACAGACAGGCCGCTCAATATTACAATTTTTGTGTCAAGAAAAGTAAAAAATAAATTAGCCTTATTTCTCTGATATAATTAGATATTTTGTCAAAATATTTGCAATTGATAAAAAGTGACCTTATATAATATATTGATTTCTTTTATTTTCTCCTTTCTTTTTGTTTTGCATATTAAATTTCCTTTGTTTATGCAATTATGCTGAACGAGGTAGTTAAGGACTATATTATTCGAATTCCATCGTCGTTAATTGATGCACATTTTTTGTTTGCTTTAATGTGTTATGTATGTACAGTCACGGACATTAACATGTAAACAATGTTACTCTTAATACAATGGAATAAAAGACGGAACTATTCAAAAGTGTATGCATGATTATGCTCGTGACTGTATGCTTATGTTTGTTTATGGTTAAATGGTACTTTTATCTATTATTTGTCTTTGTGGATAACGGTGTTGATTGTCCGATTATTTACCTGTTATTTTATTCACTTTGTAATATATATTGGTCAATTGTTTGTTGTCCCAAATAAAAGAAAAAAAAAATTTGTATGTATGTGTATTATACATATTTAAGTAAGTTTATTTTAGTTATTGCGGGAGACACATTAATTATACACATTAATTGAACCTTTATTTATAACGTTTCCTTTTGTGGGCCGGCTGCAGCTGAATTTCAGAACTGAAATAAGCAGCGCCCTTGTACTGCATTCACCTGTAGAACTTATTCTGTTACCCTTTTATGTGGGTAGATAAACTTGTAAATTATTAAATTATTAATTAAACAAACAGGTACAAAAGATAAAAAAGACTTAAAACTACTACAAACATGACGGTTTGAATTAGTCACCAGTTAAATGATAATAAATAATAAATTTATTTATTTTCAGGCAACAAAGTTTTTACTAACAGGCCCATAGATATATACCTTACAAACTAACATATACATACCAATGTAAACAATTATTGTTAGTAAATAAAACTTATAGCTATGTTAGAATTTAAGCACATTTTAATGCTGCTCCGGTGGTGTTAGCTGGCAGTCTACCGCGAAAGCGCCGGTACACCACGCCCTTCGGCCAGAAGTCCTCCCTCATGAAGATGTCGTCCAGCTTGGCTGTCGGGACTCGCACTACAAATGCCTTGGAAAAGAATGCACAACTCGACTTCTATCTTTTAAAATTGATGACAAAACTGAACGCGAAGTTTTTTGGATGAGTCAGTCCCGGTGGCTCGTTCTCGGTCCCAGTCGTTGGTAAAACGTCACAAATAAATAATATTAGGTCATTAAAAGTGCATTAGGTGCGGGCAAAATGTAAATCGTTTGAAAATGCAAATTTCGTAAGTTATGCGGCCAGTATAACTGCATTACAGTGAAGTGGGAGACGGTAGCCAAAGAGCGTACGCTGCGTTAGGGTAACTATTCATGGAAGCTGAGCTGAGCTGCGCCGAGCTGGCTATGTAGAAATCAATCACGAGTCCCTTAATGTTAAGACGACACCTCGATTTGTGAACATTCAAAAAGGCTGATCCTTAATGGCACTGTCATTAGGTCGAAAATACGCAGCGCCTGCAACAATTAAGATCGCAAATTAACAGAATCTGAAAAATATTTAAAAAATAATAATGATTAAAGTTATCAAAATATGCAGCTACTAAATAACGAATATATACACAGACGCTTTCGGGCCCAGACACAATAGAATTCAATTGTTCCGTGGTAACCAGGGCGCTCCAGTCGTTATTGCTGATATGTATTTGAGTGGTTTTCAATCATATAAATTAAGTAGTTTTGTTGTAATTTTAACAAAGTGATTATTTTGTGGTGTTTTCGAAAATAATTATGATCGACTCAAAATCATTATCATCATCAGCTCATTTTATGTCCCCACTGCTGGGGCACGAGACTTCCCTATGGATGGATAGAGAGAACGGGCCATAAACCACCACGCGGGCCCTGTGCGGACAGACTGGTGGTTGTTAACGACTGCTAGCAGTTAACATAATAGCAAGAATTAAGAGTAACAAATGGACAAAAATTGCCAGAGTTTGAAGTGGACCAGTAAGGAAGGAGCCATAGAGGTAGACCATTAGAGAGATGGGAATGGGATGGATGTCTATGATTTAACTTGGATCTTAACGCTACGGCGTTCGCTTACGACTGAGTGGACGCGTCTCGTGCACTTTGTGTACCACTGATGCGGGGGGTGAAGTTGTATTTATACAAAACACCTGTTTTTCGCTTTTTCTCATAAACCGAGTGTTCCACAGGCACAATAAAACTGTAATAATATTGTCTAGATGTAAGTTCATCATGTAATAGTTTTAAACGTAGAAATCAAGATATTTTTGTAACAAATTGTAAAATTAGAAAGAGAGGTAAATAAAATTGCCAGAACGACAAGGAGATAGCTGCGAGAGTATATAAATGTAATTACAATTGCACAAATGCTACTCTTGCCATGCGTCGGCCGCTCGTAGTACTGAGAAAGCGCGAGCGCGCGCATTTTGTGATAGGCCTCTTAATACTTAATCATCACCATCATCATCATCCAAAAGACGTCTACTGCTGGACAAAGGCAACTCATAGTTACAATTAAAATTGCTCACTATTATCCTTATAGCCCATTAGTGATTCCATCACCATCTCCAGCTTTTATCAGTGCTGGGACACGAGCCTACCGCTCGGCCATAAACCACCACGCGGGCTCAGTGGGGTGTGGTGGCTGTTAACGACTGCCAATGCAGGCGGGACCAACGGACTTACGTGCCTGCCGAAAGCACCGAGGAGCTCGAGATGATAAATTTTTGGTCACCCATCCGATGTCCGCCTTTGCTAAAGTTGCTTAACTTCAGCAATCACAGACCGCTCAACTTGGTGGTTCAAACACATGCATATAGTTTAGCCTGTAAATACATAAGTAGACTTTTGAAAGATGGCAAGCGAAATAATGGCAGACATTTCGTTTCAAAATGGCCGCTAACACGAGTACCGGTAAGTCTTGTTTTTATTTCATTACGGGGACCTCTTGGCCCCTATCTCACATACCTACGAGTAATAGTATTTGTTTTTTTTATTTAATAAAATGTTTCTTTTTTCGGGTTGATGGGGTTTGGTGGGTGGGCCATATTTAGGCAATACTCGTATCAAAGATTTTCTTTGTTTAACATTTGATGATATCACAGTTATTATGACATAAATCTCTGATGATAAATGATATTATCCCCCCAAACTCTTTGAGTATCAGTAATATGTAAGCTGTTCTGAGATTACACACAAAAGCAGCGTTGCCACATCTACGTCTTTTTACGTAGATCTACTAACTTTAGGCCTTTGCTGCAAATCTACGAACTTTAGTCCCAGAATCTACGGATTTTCTATCAATTTGTACAAATTTAAAAATAACGTAACTCATTGTCTCATTAGGCTGAATGGGCATAACTTCCTTTGCTTTTGCGAAAAAAAGTTAATACATTTTCCGTTTTATTTTATACTAGCTGACCCGGATGCTGGACCCTGTGCCAGATTAGGCGAATTATCGCCATTTAGGCTACCTTGAGGGGTCAAATGGCGACCAAAAAATCCAATCGGCTACCAGTAGCCATTTAGGCTACCTAGAAAAAAAGAACGGGCTATTTAGGCTAATTCAGGATTACCCCAAAATTTATTAAATAATTTCTTGTTGATAATTGTATAGGAACGTAATATGATATAATAATATGATATAGTAATATAATATAAATTAGACTTATAATATAAATATATGTATAAGTCTAATTTGCATGAAAATAATGAAAATGAATTAATTGTATAATTATTTATGATGCACCGACGCGACGACGAACCCACTTCAAATTCAAATATTCTTTGTCCATCCAAAGGTTGTCTGGAAGAGATCACTCTTAGTGATAAGACCGCCCTTTGTACGTGTATTTTTATGTAATTTTTTGTCAAATGTTTTATTTTTTGGTGTACAATAAAGTTTATTTATCTTATCTTATCTTATCTTAAAACACTCGTTTTATTCAGTTTTAGCTACCCCACCCTCTTCATTTCACTTAGAAAAAAAAGTACGTAGATCTACGAACTTTTCATGTTGACCTTTTACTAAATCTACGTACTTTTCGATTCCGATCTACGTCTTTTTCAAAATTAGAGTTGGCAACACTGCACAAAAGTGACGTTGCCCTGTTTTGTTTCGACTTGCACTGTTTTGTTTCAACTCACGTTCACGGGAACTTAACCAAATAGTCCACCATTTATAATAAACTAGCTGACCCGGCGGACTTCGTACCGCTTTGACAGTTTCCATCATTTAGTTAAATATATATCAATGGTTTCCATGACAACAAAACAAACAAATCATTTTGTATTGGAAAATTAAATTGTCTTTTTTAGTATTGTATCTAATATATTTTTTTAATATAGCCTATGTTACTCAGCGCTAATGTAGCATTCTAGTAGTTTTTGAGTCTATTCGTTGCAAACATACATACATACATACTAATTGGAAACAAAGGGTCTTGTAGTGATATATTTTTTACATTTTTGCTCCTTATGAAGACACCATCTTGATGGGTTTATAAGTAATCTGTGCGTATGTTTTAACGATTTTTCAGACGCATATAATTTGGCAGTAATATTAGTAGCAATTTTGTGTGCCGGCAGTTAGAGATAAGATTGCTAGTGCTTCAGTAGTTGAGGGTTCCAGGTGAAGTGCGCTTTCACCTGTTACAGAATCCCGTTGTATTCACTCCAATTACATTCATTTTAGTTTGATTATTTGAATTACTGTTTTAAAAGTCCTAAAGAACCCATTTAATTGTGATTGAAATTATATTTGTATTAATTTTATTATTTCAAACTCTTAATGAAAGTTACTGATTTGACTATAGCGTCAGGCCACGATGTTGCTTACCATTCGCGCCAACGTTTCCACCAATAGCGTTGCTTGACAATTATGCAGAGGTGGGGGCGATTTGAGGTATCAACATCGTGGCCTGGCGAAAGATCCAGTTTGTTACGGACCGCCAACCGGTGCGGATAGCTAAGGAGAACGTTATGCTGTTTAAAGTGACAATTTTTATAGTTGTGTAAAAGTGTGAGTTGGCATTAAATTCATACGAAAGTGAAAAGCGTGGTTTGATTGAACAACTCAGAAGTGGGATACCGAGAGATAATTTCAATCTCTTGTTCAGTGCCCAGTAAGTACCGCATGCCAAAAATTCTGCTGTAGTTATCAGAGTCTAATTAAATACTATTAATTTTTTTTTTCTCTCTCTTCTTATTCCAACAGAAGGTTACTCATACAAAATTGGTTAACTTGTTTAATAATTATAACAACTGCATTATTATTATTTAACTATTAAACACTCTAGCACTTAGCCAGGGCTACATTCTGGAGCGTTAGGTGGTTTCAGACTGACTATTTAATTTGACAAATGATTATGATAAACCGATTATCGCTTGCATTTTGCCAGGGCTACCCTCTGGAAATGGTAAGCGATGGTCAATCGTCATTTTAACGTTTTGCCAGGGCTACACTCTGGAAGTGTTGGATGACTATCACGACTGACGATGAACGTTACGATAAGCCGATTATCGCTTGCATTTTGCCAGGGCTACACTCTGGAAATGGTAAGCGATGGTCGATCGTCATTCTAACGCTTTGCCAGGGCTATACTCTGGAAGTGTTGGATTACTATCATGACTGACAATGAACGTTACGATAAACCGATTATCGCTTGCATTTTGCCAGGGCTACCCTCTGGAAATGGTAAGCGATGGTCAATCGTCATACTAACGCTTTGCCAGGGCTACACTCTGGAAGTGTTGGATGACTATCACGACTGACAATGAACGTTACGATAAGCCGATTGTCGCTTGCATTTTGCCAGGGCTACCCTCTGGAAATGGTAAGCGATGGTCTATCGTCATTCTAACGCTTTGCCAGGGCTATACTCTGGAAGTGTTGGATTACTATCATGACTGACAATGAACGTTACGATAAACCGATTATCGCTTGCATTTTGCCAGGGCTACCCTCTGGAAATGGTAAGCGATGGTCAATCGTCATACTAACGCTTTGCCAGGGCTACACTCTGGAAGTGTTGGATGACTATCACGACTGACAATGAACGTTACGATAAGCCGATTGTCGCTTGCATTTTGCCAGGGCTACCCTCTGGAAATGGTAAGCGATGGTCTATCGTCATTCTAACGCTTTGCCAGGGCTACACTCTGGAAGTGTTGGATGACTATCACGACTGACAAACAATGTTAACATTAAGCGGATTATCGCTTGCATTTTGCCACGGCTGCCCTCTGGAAATGGTAAGCGATGGTCAATCGGCATTCTAACGCTTTGCCAGGGCTACACTCTGGAGGTGTTGGATGACTATTACAACTGACAAGTTAGGCGTACAATTAGTGACCAAGACGAACCGATTTATTGCTCAAATATTTGTTAACCATTATTAGTAACAAAATTAAACTTGAGTTTACCTTTAGTAATCATTTGTTTTCACTTTTCTTTTTTTTTCTTTTTTAATATATATATATTTTTTTAAAATCCTTATTCTGTTTTCTTTTTCCTTAAGTTTTGCATAAAAGGTTTAAATCTAGTTGTTGGGGATGAACCATTGTAAATTGAACGACAACTTTCACAACTTTTTACTGAAATTAATAGGCTACCGCGGTTGATCGCGCACCCTACTATGAACCCAAACAATTGTGATGATCATGATGATGACGAATTGATTTTACGACATCAATTGTTAAGCGATGAGCTAGAGAGACGCTCACGATCTAGACGCAGAACTGCGAGCGATGAGCTAGAGCGACGCTCGCAATCTAGACGCATAACTGCGAGCGATGAGCTAGAGCGACGCTCACAGTTAAATCAAGTAGAAAGTGGTGAGCTAGAGCGACACTCTCTACACGAATGTCAACAAATACGTCACAGTCGACATGATGTTGAGCTAGAGCGACATCAATCGCCTATCTTGAAAATACATGTTCCGGGGAGAAACGAGTCCTCACGGAGAAAACGGACGCGTAGTGTGACTCCCGAGCTGGCCCCGTCTACTAGAAGTAGGTCCCCATGGCAACGAGATAAATCTCCACCTTTGCAAAGAATCCGAAACGAGCCTCCAAACTTTTCTCATTCTTTAGATAGTAATAATATCTTGTCACAATTTGTTAATGCTTTGAAAGATATCGCTAAATCAGGTAGTCATAAGCTAGCTATTGGGAATAACGTAATCCCTGAATTTGATCCACTGTCAAAAAACCAAAATATTGTAAACTGGTTAACCAAGGTTGAAGAATGCGCGGATATTTATAATTGGGATGATAGAGAAACTATTCACTATGCTTTACCCAAACTTACCGGTCTTGCCAAATCCTGGTATCAAAGTCTACCGAGTGTTCGATACACTTGGGCCGAATGGAAAAGTAGGTTAGTAGAATCGTTTCCTTGTCGTGAAAATTATGCTGAACTTTTAACAGATATGCTGGCTCTAAAAGTACGTTTTGGCGAACCATTAGAGCAGTATTGTTATTCTAAATTCAATTTGCTAAATCGTTGTAACATCACAGGTAGGCAAGCCGTAGATTGTATATTACACGGGATTGAAGATAGGAGTATTAGACTTGGTGCACAAGCGGCTCAGTTTGAATCCCCTGAGCAAGTCCTCAAGTATTTGAAAACTGTAAAGATAGGTAATAGAAAAGAAAACAACACTAACGTTTATAAAAATAGGAATGACAAAAAACACTTTCAAAGTCATTCAGTAGTGACTAGTAGAAATGTCCCAAACTCAAACAAACCTCCTATAAAGTGCTTTAACTGTGGTGTGGAGGGCCATCCTAGCTTTCTATGTACAAAACCCATTGAAAAGTGTAGTGGTTGTCATAGAATTGGTCATAAAATCACGTCCTGCCCTTTTATTCAATCAGATAAAACTAATAGCAATGAAAAACAAAACCAGAAAGAGAAACAAGTCTTTAGAGTTAGTCTTAATGAAACGTCTACACATAATGCCCAAAATGTAACGAAAAATGATTTATCGAATAACAAAAATATAAGTTTAAATGGCAATACGAACGTTTTAGATGAAAATAATAAAGACAAATATACTATGATTATTGAGGTGAATAACAATCCTTTCCACTGTTTTGTGGATCTGGGTAGTGAATGCTCCCTCATTCGGTACACAGATTCGATAAAATTAGGAGTCGATCAAAAAACTGACAGTTTACCAATATTGAGAGGATTAGGTAATAATTGTTTTCGACCAATAGCGCGATTAGATGCTCAGGTCAATGTTCAGGGTATTACATTGGCAATAGAAATGTATGTAGTAGACGATGATGTAATCAAGCAATCCACATTATTAGGTCAAAACTTCACAGAACATCCTAGTATAATTATCACAAAAACTCCCTCGCAGTTAATATTTGAAGAATCTGCTAGTACTTCTAAATTATACCTGACAGTTGCTAATACTGTGACTATTGATCAAAGGGATATCAAAGCTGTTCCAATAATTTGTAGTAAGTCCTATTCTGGTAAGATATACGTGCATGGTTCAGTACGAGGTAAACCCGGCACTGAATATTTTCTTCTTCCTGGAGAATATGAGCTCCGTCATGGTAAAGGTACATTGTTTGTGCAGAATATGACTACAACTACTATAACACTTTTAGCAAATACCCTTATTACTCGATCTACACCTGTTTCTACTTTGAAAGATGTATTTAATTTAAGTAAAGGTACCGAAAGTAAAGATAGTATTCCCAATGTTGGTAATATATTGAGTGAGCAACAAAAGCATGAAGTTATGACTCTTATAAACAAATATAGTGACTGTTTCTCTAACAACTTAAAGGACTTAGGGTATACAACCGTTTCCGAGATGGAAATACATCTAACTGACTCTGATCCTATTGTGTATAGACCTTATAGATTGGCGTTAAGCGAAAGAACTTTAGTTAGAGAAATGATTCAGGAGATGCTAGATGCCAATATAGTCCGCGAGTCATCTTCACCCTACGCTAGCCCCATAGTACTAGTTAAAAAAAAAACTGGGGAAAAACGTCTATGCGTAGATTATAGAGCCCTTAATAGAAAGACTATAAAAGATCACTTTCCCTTACCTAGAGTTGAAGACCAATTGGATCTTCTAGCAGGACATGAGTTTTTCATAACATTAGACCTCGCTTCTGGATATTACCAGATACCAATAAAAGAGAGTTCTAGACACAAAACTGCCTTCGTTACTCCAGACGGCCAGTTTGAATATTTGCGAATGCCATTCGGTCTTGTCAATGCGCCCTCTGTTTTCCAACGCACAATAAACAAAATATTGGCAGAAGCAAAAATCAAATATGCGATGGTGTACATGGATGACGTACTTATCCCTGCCCATAGTTTTAACGAAGGAATTTTACGACTAACCGAAGTATTAGAGTTACTGAGATCAGGAGGTTTAACTTTAAAACTATCTAAATGTTATTTTTTTTACGACAAAATAGACTATTTAGGGTTCGAAGTGAGACCAGATGGCATACGTCCAGGTTCTCGCAAATCTGAAGCTGTCAGTAACTACCCTGTACCCAAAAACCAGCATGAAATTCGTCAATTTATTGGTTTGGCAAGTTTCTTTAGACGCTTTGTTAGGAATTTCGCAATTATAGCAAGCCCATTAACAGATTTACTCAAGAAAAATGCCTCGTGGAAGTGGACGGATAAGCAGAAAGATGCTTTTAAATTGTTAAAAGATGCACTTACTCAACGTCCTATCCTCGCATTGTATGATCCATCCCTGACAACAGAATTGCATACCGATGCAAGCAAGATTGGAGTTGCTGGCATTTTACTACAAAAGAATAAAGAAGGCCTTCTTCGACCAGTATCTTTTTACAGTAGAAAGACTACGTTAGATGAGCAAAAGATGCATTCTTTTGAGCTCGAAACACTTGCTGTGATAGCGTCACTTGTAAGGTTCCGTGTGTATCTGCTTGGCGTACCTTTTAAAATTTATACTGACTGTAACGCTTTACGAACAGCCATGACAAAACGTGATCTCGTTCCTCGGATAGCGCGATGGTGGGTGCAACTACAGGAATTCGACTGCAGTTTTGAATATCGGCCAGGAATGCGAATGGCACATGTAGATGCACTGAGTCGAAATCCTGTTGCACCGGCTATATCCGAAACTCATATTTTAGACGTCCTTACTTTGGAAAAAGAAGACTGGATTAGTACAGTTCAAATGGTAGATGATGAAATAAATTCAATAAAAAATGTTCTCTCTAATCCAGACTCTGATAAAATCATAGACGTCCACAATAATTACTGTCTCAAAAATGATAGAGTTTTTCGTAAAATTAATAACGAACTCCGATGGGTTGTTCCTAAATCTGTTAGATGGCAAGTTCTTAAAATGAATCACGATGACGTGGGTCACTTTGGATTCGAAAAAACGTTATCGCGTATTAAAGAATCTTACTGGTTCCCAAAATTACGTAGATTTGTAAAAAAGTACGTTACTGCCTGTTTGGAATGTGCGTATCATAAAGCCCAAGGTGGCCCACGTCAAGGCGAATTACATCCAATCCCAAAGGTGGAAATCCCTTTCCACACCGTTCACGCTGACCACTTAGGTCCATTTGTACGTAGCAAAAAAGGAAACTCGTACCTATTGGTAATTGTAGATGGTTTTACCAAATTTGTCAATATTACTGCTGTACGAAACACAAAAGCTATTACTACTATTAGAGTATTTAGAGAACATATAAGTTACTTTGGAACTCCGACACGCCTTATAACAGATCAGGGATCTTGTTTCACATCACAATTATTTAAAAAATTTATTAAAACTACAAATATAAAACACATTCTAAATGCCGTAGCCTCGCCTAGAGCAAATGGCCAAGTTGAACGATTTAATAGAACAATATTAGACGCTTTATCAACAAAAACTCATGGCCATGATGACAGATCCTGGGATGAATATATTGCTGATATTCAAATTGGCATAAACACTACAGTGCATAGCACTACAAAGAAAAGCCCTTCGGAACTTCTGTTTGGGTGTAAACTAATAAACACGTCAGAAGCTATTCTCAATGATGTTATTAATGAAACCCTTAACGTAACAACGGGCGATAAATTATGTAACTTACGACAGGAAACCGGAGATAGAATTAGAGAACAACAAGAAAAAGATAAAGAAAGGTTTAATAAAGGCAGAAAAGTCGGGAAAGTTTTTAAAGAAGGGGACTTAGTACGTGTTGAGCGAGTTGTAGGTAGTAATGATGGGAAATCAAAAAAACTTGTTGCGAAATATCAGGGCCCTTACCGGATTGTTAAGGTTTTCCCTAATGATAGGTTTCTTATTGAAGATACCCCTTTGACTAGAAAGAACAATCGTAGATATGAAGCTATCGTTGCAATAGACAAGATTCAACCTTGGTTAAACTTTTCTACTAATTATGATAGTAATAATAGCGAATCTGATAATGAATCTGATGAGACCGCAAATAATTCTAACGTTAATGGAACAAATTAAAATATTTAAAAAAAAAAAAAAAAAAAGGGTTTACACAAATATTATTTTAAATTGCCATTAAAATTGTAAAATTATTAAAATATTTTGTAAAACTCTTTGTTTAATGTACATTCACAATCTTACCAATTAAAATATTATAAGAAATAAATGTTATTCTAAATCATTTTATTTATATAATTATAAATAATTGAAAAATGTTTAAATAAAAATAAACTGTATTTTTGTATAATGTATAAGTTTATTAACGATTTTACTGAACGGAGCACGAGGACTTGCTCATGTTTAGATGGCCGAGCTGTTACAGAATCCCGTTGTATTCACTCCAATTACATTCATTTTAGTTTGATTATTTGAATTACTGTTTTAAAAGTCCTAAAGAACCCATTTAATTGTGATTGAAATTATATTTGTATTAATTTTATTATTTCAAACTCTTAATGAAAGTTACTGATTTGACTATAGCGTCAGGCCACGATGTTGCTTACCATTCGCGCCAACGTTTCCACCAATAGCGTTGCTTGACAATTATGCAGAGGTGGGGGCGATTTGAGGTATCAACATCGTGGCCTGGCGAAAGATCCAGTTTGTTACGGACCGCCAACCGGTGCGGATAGCTAAGGAGAACGTTATGCTGTTTAAAGTGACAATTTTTATAGTTGTGTAAAAGTGTGAGTTGGCATTAAATTCATACGAAAGTGAAAAGCGTGGTTTGATTGAACACACCTAAGCCTAATTATTTAAATTCAGGTATGAAGGCCGTAAAGAATAAATAATCAGATTTTTCATGGTGCTGCAAGCCGCAACAAATATATGAAATAGTTATCGCTGGCTATGGGTCACTTCTGTATATGTATATGTATCTACTAGTGGTCGCCCAGATTTCGACCGTAATTTTATTAAGGCTGCACGGATTGTATCCTAAGCAATGAAAAATTAAAAAAGATAGAATGTGAGTTTGGGTTGGCATTGACAGATTTCGGCCGCTCCTCTTCCATTTTTGAAAAGAGTATTTAAGCGTTTTTCAAATACATATGCGTGTGTGTCAAATATATGCTAGTGTGTGTAATGTTTGTTTTATTGGTTTAATGTATTTTTTATGAATAATTTAAAAAATAAATTAACATTCTGCAATCTTTCTCTATATAAACTATAAGTGTGCGAAATATCATACTCCTCCGTCCGCGCAATTTTCGTAGAAAGGGGTACAAAGTTTTTGCTTCACGTATTTAGTTATTATTTATATTAATATAGATGTTTATTTTTAATCTATGATAGGGACGATTTGTATATTGTGTGTCGTAAACAAATAAATAAACGTTCTTGGCGGGGAAAGTGAAGAGTGATGTCTGCGGTTTTGTTTTATTTTCTAAAATTTGTGTTATGTTGAATATTAATGTGAAATAATGGTGGATTATTAACCGTTAAGTGTTCGTAAGCGTGCATGAGTGTTGGCAATTTAAATAAAACAGTGCAACGTCACTTTTCGAATTCTCTCAAGAAGACCGCGTGAGAACTTAGTAAAGCCCCACATCTTTACTAAGATACTCGAGGGGTTCATTCATTCACCATTTGTCACTTCTCATTTCTATTATCATACAGAAAGGAAATATAGTTTATTTATGCATTACTTGTAAGAAAAAATACTTTTTTCTTTTGACTTTGAAATACTAAATGTGATAATCACACGAAGCCATCAACTAAAGAAAAAAAACAAATAAATAAAGAAGAAGAATAAATGAGACGCCACCGCTGATCGCAGCTTTTATTTTTCATATAAATATATATTTTTTCATTACGATTCATTAAAAATTCCCGTCAGACAACTTTCACTTCGTTCATGGTTCATACAAATATTTCATTGGATTCCAAACGGGACGTGCCTACCATTTGTGATACGTCACGAATTCTTTCAGGGACGCGTGAGCATTTACAATTTGATTAATTGCGGATGCACGGTTGCCTATGTTAAGCAACTTTCCCATTGGTTAGAACGTGGATGGGTTACCAAATAATCGTTCCACTGCTAGGCTCATCTTAAGCGCATATGTGGTTTAGTGGTTAAAACCGATCTCAGACCCAGGGATTCCGGGTTAAATACGTATTTGTACTCTGTTTAAATGGTGGTAGAGTTTGTTTTAAGTCTACCTGGCTAGCTAACACCATTTTCTCTCATAACACTTATAAGAAAAAAAAATATCATCGCCTCCCATAGACATGCAGTATTCAGGGAGCTGTTAAAGTATTAATTTAATTATTTTAACTTCTGATACAACAGCCAACAAGCTGTTGACGACTTTCAGAGCCCTATTTACACGCTTTCTAGAAGCCTAAATTCGGCCAGTACTTGCTACACTAACCGGAATCAAACCTTGGTATAATAAAAAAGGTCCTAGCGAGGGTCTCTTCATACGAATGTGGCAATCATCATGCTCGCCCGCAGCCATGACTAATGCAGGGATAGGGGGGGTCGGCATCACACATGCAGATTAACGCGCCTAAGCGGACGACCCCGCGCATCCTTAATTAGAGAAGTATCAGCGGTCGCCTTTACAGCCGACGACACGATTTTAATTTTATCTTATCTTATCCACAATTATATAGGATGAGATAAGATAAGATAAGATTTTAAAATATAAGATAAGATGAGGTATTGTGAGATCTTAAGCTGAGCAAGTATCTTAACTAATAATGGTGTAGTTGTTGACATTGAATAAGGTTTCTTTGGCTTACAAAGTAAGAGTAGATAGTGTTGATAAATTTGCATGAGCCACGACAGCATAATTGAAGAAAATAATAAAAAAGGTTCTAGTGAGGGTCTGTTCATACGAAAGTGGCAATTATCATGCTCGCCCGCAGCCATGTTGGGTCGGCATCACACATGCAGCTTAACGCGCCTAAGTGTTAGAGAAGTAACAGAGGACGCCTTTACAAACAACGACACGATTTTAGCACAATACATAGGGTAGAAGAGATAAGATAAAATAATACCATCACATCAGCATCATCAGCTCGTCAACGTCCCCACAGCTGGGGCACGAGCCTTCTATGGATGGATAGGGAGAAAGGGCCATAAACCACCACGCGGGCCCAGTGCGGATTGGTGGTTGTTAACGAGTGCTAATGCAGCCCGGACCAACGGCTTTACGTGCCTTCCGAACCACGGAGGAGCTTGAGATGATAAAAATTTTTAGTCACCCACCCGATGACCGGCCTATGTGAAAGTTGCTCAACCTTAGCAATCGCAGACCGGACGCGTTAACCACTGCGCCATCGAGCTCCTCAAAATGATATAAGATAAGATAAATTTTATTGCTATAAAATTTTAATACAAATGTAAATGCACGGAAAACACAATTTACTGTAGACGGGCATGTACTTTTAGTAGGTAGATTTGATCGATGATAAATATTAAGTCAAGCTTAATGATATTAACATATTTATTTTACAGGTGTTCAATATTCAATGAAATGTCAAAGATTATGCCAGTGTCCAGCAAGGGACATACGCATAAGATGATAATGATTGTTATTAAAGATTGATTAGACCAGAATATCATTTTTTTTAACTTATTGTAACTAAGAATAATTACAGAGAAGAAAGTTTAAAAAAATATGACAAATCGTACGTTATAAAAAGGTCTCGTTTATACGAAATAGCTGCTACCGACACATTGTCGTCCAAATCATCTAGCTAGCTTAAAGCGACCCGTTTGCGGAAAACATATTTATTGATTAAATATTTATATCAACTACATTTCTTTGGTTGTCTAATTTGGGGAACAAGTTAATATTTAGATTGCATAGCCGGCCTGGCGGACTAGTAGGTCTAAAAAGGTCATATTAAAAGGTAAAGGTAGGTGTTCGCGCCAGAAACGCGACGGTCTCATTCGCTGTTCACGCAATCACTCATTCAAAAGATACGCCGCACAAGCCGACGACGGCGGAGCTAGTGTGTTGATTGGACCGAGCAGCCCTAAGCACACCAGTCGTAGGTCTGCAACGATCAGTCGGTCCGATTAAAGTCGCGCGCGCGCACACTTGAAGCGACAAGTCCCGGCTCAACCAAACCGCCATATTGGCATAGTGCGTGAGACCGTGATCTCCATCAGCTCCAGCAGCTCAAACCGGGACCGCCGGCGAGACACCACGACACCGCCCGACTCACCGTCCCACTTCCGGTAATTCCCTTCCTCAACTCCCACGTCGCTGTACCGGCTGCCTACCCGGCATATATAGCCTTCCTCAATAAATGGATTATTCAACACAAAAATATTTTTTCAATTCGAACCAGTAGTTCCTGAGATTAGCGCGTTCAACCAAACAAACAAACAAACTCTTTAGCTTTATAGTAATTAGCACAGATATTAGTATAGTTTAAGCCAGTCAATTCGTAAAAATAATTCATTTAAACCTTAATTGAAAAATGGTATACTTTTGTACTAAAGGGGGTATTATAAGTCCGTTAAGAGCTGAGTCACGGAAGGGTTTCGTATTTAAAATGTTTCTTAGTGCATTGATCTCAGAACTGAAATCAGGGTAGCATTCAAACATCAAAACCCTGAAATCAACCATTGTGAACCCTCCCGCACGTCAGAACTATGGGAGGTCTGAATACTGGAAGGATTTCCATATACGCTACGGGGCGGCCGGCGACCTCCTAGAATCTTCTACGGAACGTGCACATAACACAAAATAATAGACCCCGGGGTAAGCTTATAGCTCTCGAACAACGCACTCATAGAGGGGAAAGGGCTCACGGACACGGAATCTCGGAACTGGTCATACAGGTCGGAAAAGTCCGTGCGTTGCGGTTATTTTTTGCTTTTTTATTTATATTAGGGTGGATTCGACCAAGCGAGAGTAACTTTTATTCTTAGACTAGCTGACCCGGCGGACTTCGTACCGCATTTCTTTTTTTTTTAAATATAGCCTATGTTACTCAGTGCTAATGTAGGATTCTAATGGTGAAAGAATTTTTTAAATCGGTCCAGTAGTTTTTGAGTTTATTCGTTGCAAACATACATAGATACAAAAATACAAAGCTTTCCTCTTTATAATATTAATATAGATTAAATCGTCAGTTATTCGAGAGTAACTCGAAATTTCGTTTTACCACGCACTATTCTCGGAGTAGCTTGCCTATTCGGGAATAGTCACTATACCACCGTCCAGCGTGGAATAACAGAGATAATCCGAGAGTATTTTAATGGAGTCCGCGTACCACATGACATTGACATTCGACTTTGACAGCTACAGTTATGCTCTAGACGACAAAATAGAGTTGTCAGGACTTTGCCTTTTAAATAGTTCGTTTGTAGAACAATGGCCATTGGCCGGATAATACGTTCATTCACCATTCACATGCTATTCACTCAATAATGAAGAATAACAATTCCAAGAGTAACTAATCTGTGGGTTGCGTGATTAAATGACCATTCCTGTACTCGAGAATAAAATCGTTGAATAGATATATTCTTGGTATAGTTAATCTCGTATAAATTCAAGTTTGGTCGAATCCACCCTTAATTTGCTATTATAATGAATAACTGCCGTAGAAAGAGTTAATTGCCTTTCTGGTCTAGCGGTTAAGACCACCGGTTTAGACCCAGAGGTCCCGGGTTCAATTCCCAGCGGGGGGTACATGTTTGTGTACTCGGTTTGGTTGGTGGTAAGGGTTGTTGGTCCGGCTAGCTACCACCATCTTATCTAAGTATGTCGGCATAACATCAACGTTTGTAGCATTGTTGTGTTCCGGCAGCTAGAGATAAGATAGCCAGTGACTCACTAGTTAAGGATTCTGTGTGAAGTGCGCTTCCACCTTCAGGTGAGATGAAGGCTAAGTGCTTGCTAGTAATAAAAAAAAGGTAACAATTTGTATTGTTTTCTAAAGTTTACGCGAACACTACACATTTAAAATGAAACAACTTTTACGGATCTACTCGCTTTTATTGTACTTTACACACTATTTAATGTTTATCCTGACGTTTCGAATCCTTTGCAGGGTCCGTGGTCACAGGGAGACCGAGGTGTTGGTCATCTCATAATTAGTTAGTAGCTTGTATACCCTCATTTAAATTTAATCAGGTGCGTTCCGTTTTACGCAGAAAGAGCTTACAGTATCTTTTGGTCTGGCAGTATGGTGTTGGGGCTGGGATTTAATATTTTGTATGATGGGTATGATATATGATGATACTTTTTTAAAACAATTTGGTTTTAAAAAAGTTTGAAGAGTATATTTAAGATTATTTTTATATATTTTATGTTTTCTTTATTTATTGTTTAATTAAATCTCTTATAAAGCGAGTTTATTAGATGTTGGAAACCTTGGAAAGTTCCATTGACGTCGCCCAGCTTGAACTGAATTACTGAAACTTTGTTTGCGCGACCCAAAACTTATCCATAAACGAGTTTGATGGGAAACCTTTATATCCGAGTGAGGTACGAAATGTGACGGAACGTATTTAAATAAAACACAGTAAGTAAGTAAATAGGCTATAACTGTCCCACTGCTGGGCAAAGGCCTCACTCATGTTTAAAATATGTTTAAAAATAGATTGAAATCCTTGTTAATTGGCAAGTGTTATTATAACGTCAATGATTTTATTTGTGACAGTAGTTTGTGATTTTATAATTTTTAAGTTTTTTCTTATCTTTTTTTTTATCTTTTGAATTTTAAAGTTTTATTGTATTGTATTATTGTTAATGTTGAAAATGACATGTCATGTAATTGTAATTATGTAATAATTAATTGAATAATGTAGTAATAAATTTTTATTTTTATTTTAATTATATACATGATAATTATTATTTTTTAAATCTGAATTTTGTACCATAAATGTAATTATTATTTTATTATTTTATATTGTACGCCTGGCAAGGCAAGACATGTTGAAACTTCCAACATTCCATAAAGTTCCATGTAACGAATGACACACATGTTCTTACAAATAAATTATCTTTTATCTTTATCTTCATTGAAATCAAGTCATCACTACAATTGATGGGTAATGGCTTAATCACCACGCTCGCCAAATGCGGGTGGTGATCACAAACCCGGGCTATGCATCGAAAAATACGAAACACACTTTGCCCGACCTGGGAATCGAACCGGGGTCCTTCGGGTATATAGTCGAGTGCTATGCCACTCGGCCACCGAGCCGTTAACTAAAACTAACGTGTAAGTAACTTACAATATTATAATAGTATATTATTATGATACAAGTGAGCTAAGTGGCTCATTATCAGTGGTCGGCGTAGGTAGTGCCATATGGGGTGAATGAGCACACATATGGACATGCCCCGGGATTCGAGATTTCGAAATCGATATTGAGTTTACTTATTTTTAACATAGGTAGGTAGAAACTATAATTATTACACTGTTTTCTGTCTGTTTATTCTCTGGAAGAGATCGCGTTAAGCGGTAAGACGGTCGTAATTGTACATGTTGAGTTTGTGTTATGTGTGTGTGTGTGTCTGTGAGGGTGTGTGTGTGTTTGAAGGTGTGGGTGGGGGTGGGGGTGGGGGGGGTGTTTACGACCAGTTGTCAAGAAATAGTATAGACGTATAGAAAACACTACAGATTTAAAACAGTGTTTGTAGTAGTACTAGTTGGTCGTAACGCTTATTTATAGCAACGAAATTGTTTTTATGAAACTGCTGTTCTTTTATTGCTAACAAAGTATGTAGTTATACGTAGTTAAAATGGTGATATTTTTAACAGCGCACATTAAATTTACATAAATTAAATGTAGGCAATATTTAATTAAAGGTGATTTTTACAATCCCGGGATTTGGAGAAGAGAGGGTATATCCACGTTATGCCATGATCGACGAATCTCGTGAAATAGCACTAGCTACGCCGACCACTGCTCATTATGTACACGAGGCTGTGGGTTGCAGCCCGAGCCGGCGGGCGACGAGGGCGTGAATCAACCGAATGTCTAGTGAGCAAGTTGTTTGAATGATAGCCATACAGCCTACTTCAAAATTATAATTTAAGTGATAAAATGCAAATATTTTACAAATTATTATTATTATTGTGAATTATAAATAATTTGATAATAATAAATGTTTTATCGTCTTAATTAGGAACACATTTATTTATTCCAAAAATGTAAATGGTTTTGCAGCGGCATAAAACCTCTTTGTTGTTACAAAAAAAACTGTATTACCCGGTTAAATTGAAAATTATCTGGTTACTCGCATATAATTTGCAGTTAGGTAGTAATTTAACTTTGTAGGGATAATTCTATTATGCACTAGTGTGTAATATTATTATGCACGTGTGTGTTATAGTTCGGTTTATGTCCCTAAAAACGTTGTAATAAGGCTAACTTTACGTGCAAGTGTGTTAAAAAAATATTATCATCATCATCACCAGATCTTTCATGTTCCCACTGCTCTGGGGCACGAGCCTTCCCTATGGATGGAAATACAACGGGAGAACGCGCCATTACCCACCACGCGGGCCCAGTGCGGATTGGTGGTGGTTAACGACTGCTAATGCAGCCGGGAGTTATTTTTAAGTTCCGAGTAATATTCAAAAACTAGTAGATAAATTTAAAATCACCATTAAAGAAAAGCTTTGTAAAAAAGCTTATTATAAAATGTCTGATTACATTGAAGGCAAAACAGCATGGGTTTAAAATGCTCCAATCACTCAAACAGATATTTCTAATTTAAAATATTTTTTAGTTATTTTAAACATGTTTAACTTGGTAACGGCATATAATTTTGTAAATTTCGTTACTTATATTAAAGCTGTGGACTTACTTGCGCCCATTTTTCTTCACAGCTAAAAAATAGACGTCCTGAATAAACGCACTTTTCTAAAGTTTCATCATCAGCTCATTTTATGTCCCCACTGCTGGGGCACGAGCCTTCCCTATGGATGGATAGAGAGAACGGGCCATAAACCACCACGCGGGCCCAGTGCGTATTGGTGGTTGTTAACGACTGCTAATGCAGCCGGGACAAACGGCTTTACGTGCCTTCCGAAGCACGGAGAAGCTCGAGATGATAAATTTTTGGTCACCCATCCGATGACCGGCCTTTGCGAAAGTTGCTTAACCTCAGCACTCGCAGACCGGGCGCGTTAACCACTGCGCCATCGAGCTCCTCGCTTTCTAAAGTTTATTTGAATAAAAATATTTGATTTTGACTTTATCTTTGACTTTACTGCGTGTCTCCGTTCCCTACTAAATTCTCTAAGGAGTTCGGATCGGATCGACAGACAATCTAATAAAAATAAAAAAGAATACGCTTTTGTAAGACAATCTTACAAAAGCGTATTCTTTTTTTTACGTGAAAAGGCGGCAAACAAGCAGGCGGGTCAACTGATGGAAAGTAATCGCCGCCGCCCATGGACACCCACCCGCAAAACCAAAGTAACCGCAGATGCGTTGCGGGCCTTGAGAAGGGAGTTGGATCTTGATGAGGGAGTAGAAATTGGGAGGGGGGAGGGGTGAGAGATGATTCGCTTCCTGATAATTATAATGTCTACCTCATCCCTCAAATCGAAACACGTCAATGCTGCTAACGTAGTCATAGCAACTAACTTAGATGTATGATGATGCATTATCTTAAGATAGATGAGATGATTATTAAGCACATTAATAATCACCTCTGTCTAAATAAAGATAAAGCATATTTTTGTTTGAAGCTATTGAAATAAATAATCTATCCCTAATATGATTTAGTAATTTAATGGATTTTTTCAGGCCCATTAGCTTCTTTTCAAATGGAAGGTCGGCTGCTTATTGTTTTCCAACGGTAAAGTAGGGTGGCTACAATTTCGCGCAAATGAAATCCGTTTTACAAGATAAAATTTCACTAGAAAAAAACATCTGTGTATTATCCTATGTAGGGACGGGTCAGAATACAATTCCCTACTGCCGCCGGATAGCATGACGTAGGAGCCGTCTAACCGTGCAGTTTAAAGAGGTGGTAGGCCTTAGCCGCCCGGCTCAATCACCACCCTCCGGACAAAGCCATGGTGCCAAGCGGGTTGCGTTCCATCATGATGTCCGGACAGGCCATACCAGGGGGAAAGGTTGGGGTTTTGTTGCGCTTACTTGACGTCCGGTCAGGGATGCACTCATCGGCATTGCTTCTGATGGCCAAACTTGGAGAGCAGCGGAATTTGAGGCACGGTTCTCCGCTGGCCGACCGCAGACGGTTAGGGGCCCAAGTAGTGACCTAGCGACTCATGAAAGGCTGCCCCGCCATCTAGCGAAAAATCCCAGGAGTGCGCTATCGTGCCGTTTGGCGACCGAACGGGAGTATCCGATAGACACTCTTGGGGGAGCTTGGGCGTTTCGCGGTATCCAGTTTGGTCCCCCACTTGTAGAGGAGCTATGTTTTGATGTATAGTGTCGCCGCGACCCTTCCCCTACCTCTTTTCTAACTCCACACATGAAGTCCAAAAATAGAAAATCGGTTTCTCAGCGGATGCACGTCCTCCTGCTCCAAGTGCACCTCTCAAATATCCGAGGACTGCACTCAAATATCGTCTCAGTCTACCACCATCTTGAAACTGCTAAACCGCACCTTCTATTTCTTACCGAGACGCAGATCAGATGTCCGACTGATGCTAGCTATCTAGCGTACCCAGGCTACGTCCTAGAGCACCATTTCAGGGCTCGTGCAGGCGTCTGCTTGTTTGCTCGCATGACATATTTACTCTCAACCTCACCCAACTGGTCCAAGAGGCTACAAGGATACCCGACGTTGATAGCCACACACCCAATTACTTGGACATTATGCTGACAACGAATCTAGACTGCTACTCCGTGTCAGTTTCTTCACTTTTAGGTAGTTCTGATCACTGTCTGGTAAACTGTATCGGCTTACTCTTCTCCCGAACCCAATCAAGCACAGACGGGTATGGCGTTACAGGTCAGCTGATTGGGATCAGATGCGTTCTTTCTTTGCATCCTACCCTTGGCGGCAGGCCTGCTTTTCTGCTGTGGCAGAAGTTTTGCAACAAGGAATGGAATACTGTATTCCGTTATCTGATGTTTCTCTGAACTACTGTTCAGAGAAACGAAAGAGAAGCTCGCCCACAGTCTATTTCAACCGCTTGTGTTATTCACCTCCTCCCATCTCCAGGTTGTTATAGGTGGTTTGCCCTTCTAAAAAATAAAACCCCTTGTTCGCACCAGAAACGCGACGGTCTCATTCGCTGTTTACTCATTTAAATAAAAGATACGCCGCACAAGCCGACGGCGGCGGCGCGGCGGAACGAATGTGTTGATGGGACCGCGCGTGCATTCGGCGCACTGAGTTCTCAACGATCGGCCCGCCCGTGACGTGTCGCGTCGTTCAGCACAAGCCGATTCGATCGATTCGATCAGCTCTCCGCTTCAGAACATTCTAGAACTACTCGTAAATTACCTACCGGCCGTAACACCCCTTCATGAAATGCGTGTGCGCGCGTGTGTGTGTGCGCGAAATAAGCGACTTCTACCAGCTCAGCTCCATCCCCCCGACAGTCGTGTCGTGGCTACGCCGTCAACGTCAGCTCGCCAAGTAAGTCCCAAATATCATCATTATTCATCATCCATCCCTCCTCAGCTCCTTAATCCTTCAGCTCCCGCCGTTGTGTCGGTATTGCCTTCCCGGCAGCCGACACACCCCTATTTTTAATAAATTAAAAGGAAAAAATGACGATCCCTTGTTGCCGGCCACTGGGTGCCACTAACCTATAAACACAGTATAAGGAAGGAGTAATTCTTCCTTATACTGTGCTACGAGTATAATAGACGAAATATAAATAAATTCTAACCATCAAGTTGTGACATGCATGAAACAGTAAACAACATCCCCTCACAAATTAAACATGGATCCGTTATTTTAAACTTATAACAAGGACGAATGGTGCGCGTTCCCGCGGCGCGACCACAAGTGGAAACAACCTCTATTTAATTAACTCCTAGTTTTGGGTTTACATATATTAACTGCTGCGCTCTAGAGGTTCTGACCCTAAGTGGGCAGTTGTGTTGTTTAAATACAATACAAATTGTGACATCTTTGCAACGTGTATCAGTTAGATGTGGTCATAATGAAAAGGCCTAAAGTGTATACAATCTAGATTAACGTCACTATTACTAATATTTAATTAACAATTGTAGGACGAATTAAAGTAAACAATTGTGTCTAAATAACTCTGCATACGGAACTTCTTGCCCAGCAGTGGGGACGTAAAATGAGCTGTTGATGATGATGATGATGATGATGAACTAGTAGCTTGGAGCTATTCTATATTTCGAGAATTCCAATTTGATCTACATGATAAAGCAGAAAATAGCTAAATATAAAATGGTAAATAACTCTTAGGGCGTCCGCTGTCTAAAACAAGTCTCATATGTTTTTGTTTTTTCAAAGATAAAATTAAATCTTTGTAAAGCTACCTCCTTAGTTTCCAAGTATGAGAGTAAAAAGTTTTTCATTTTTAAATACCACGACCCTAAGAACGAACTTAGAGCATTTAATGCTCTAAAGCAAACCACGACCGATATTATTCTTAATACTAACACAGTCTATCTAAATACTAACTTTTCCGGCCGCTGCAAATACACGCTATTTGACCAATACAGTAATTTAATTAATCTCGAATAAGGATGTCAAAATAATGATCAAATTTCTAAACATTTTTGAGAAAAGATCATCAAAATCAGCTCTTTTTATGCCCTCACTGCTTTGGCACAATCCATGCCATTAGACGGCAAAGAGGGATGAACGGACCACAAACCACCACGTGGGCCCAGTGGGGATTGGTCGTTTTTAACAACTGCTAATGCAGCCGGGACCAACGGATTTACGTGCCTTCCAAAGCACGGAGAAGTTCGAGAAAATAAATTATTGATCACTCATCCGATGACCGACCTTAAATCGCAGACCGAGCGCGTTAACCACAGCGCTATCGAACTCCTTAGAAAATAATGAAACGATACTTAAATGTAATTGCGTTTAAATACTTACTTCAACCTTTAGTTAAAACGAAGGGTAAGGCACACTAGCGCCGCTAATGGATTTAATTTGATAACTGCTAAAGTGGATTTTTTTTCAAACATTGCGGACCTTCCGACACTAGGCAAACATCTATTATTTAATAATTGTGCACTACTTTTAGGTTTGTTTTCGTATTCATTCGCTAACACCAACAGCGGCCATTGTTTGTGAATAAATGCGATAGCCCGTTTTGTGAATAAACCACGCAACAAAAAGTAGTGCACAATTATTAAATAAATACTATGGATGCTTTCTTGTTGTCGGACGGTACGCAATATTTAAAAAAAGATCCGGTCCGTTAGTAATTGTCAAATCAATTGGTGGCGCTAGTGTGCTTTACCCTTCGCCTTAAGTAAATTGACTATTAGCGTATTGGTCTCTAAAGTTTTATGTTCAGCCATTTTTATTTCTATTCTTGCGAAAGCTTCCAACATTGATAGTTTCAAATTCACACTAATTTTATGGTTAGTTGAATTGCGTAGTTCTATTTGTATCGTGCACTACTAAGTTTTAATATGCCCGGCTATCGTGTGAATAAAATAAAATGTTTATAGGGGTGTAACGCAACCACACTAATATTATAAATATGCGAAAGTTTGTGTGTATGTGTGTATATTTGTTGCATCTTCACGCTGCAACGAATGGAAACTGTCAAAGCGGTACGAAGTTCGCCTTGTCCACTAATATACTATATATGTAAACACATATAAAATAAACAACTAATATCTTACGTACCTATGTTTAACAATTACTTACTATTTAAATTTAACTTAGAGTAGGATAGTGACTTACTGTGCTTCGGAAGACGCGTAAAGCCGTTGGTCCCGGCTGCATTAGCAGTCGTTAACAACCACCAATCCGCACTGGGCCCGCGTGGTGGTTTATGGCCCGTTCTCCCTATCCATCCATAGGGAACGCTCGTGCCCCTGCAGTGGGGACATAAAATGAGCTGATGATGATGATGATGATTTAAGATAGGGCCAGCACCGGATTTTTTATTTTAGTAACATTTAAATACAGATCACCTGCTCTTAGTATCATCTACTCGTAATAAGATTTCAATGAAATTCTATATAATTTATGATGACAAAAACTGATATTGAACTCTGGGTTGCAGGATCGATTACTGTTATATGATACTCTAATGCAATGCAAATGAACATGAATGCTCGTAGTTTTAAAAATTCTTTTATTGTATTGTCTGAGTGTTATTTTAATGAGTTTAATTTATGCAACTAAAGAACTGTAATTGTATTTTTTTTGTAATAATTAGTATAATAAAATTGTCTTAGACCTTCTAATTAATTAAATAAATCAATAAAATATTACAAATTTGGAACACCGCCGGTACCATCAGCTTAACCACAGGTTCAACTTGCTTTCGGAAGTACGTATTGGTGGACCCATCCGCTGACCCGACTTTGTAAAAGTTTCTTAATTTTCAAAATTTCAACCAAAATGCGCTAGCCACTTTTGTTAGCACTCAACAATGATGTAAGCAATTATAAAAAGGTAAAGTTTGTGAATTTGTTTGTTTGTTTGTTTGTTTGCGGAGGGTAATCTCTGGAACTACTGGTCCAATTCCAAAAAATATTTTACAGATAGAATGCTATATGACTTGCGGGTAACATAGGTTACATTTTATTTTGATTAATGATAGTTATCAATTAGAAATCGCAAAATTTGTAAATAAAATCGGAAGAAAAAGTGCCGCTTGGCTGCTTTATCGGCGTACGCTGACCAAACGGTTAAGAATACATGAATGTAATGCATTACAAAAATATTGGTCATCTAATGATGAAAAAAAAAGTCAGCGACATGATATACCTAGCTTTTACAGCCACAATAATGTTATTTATCACACTAATAATATAAAGATTACCTCTAATTTATAAATTTAATTTGCGCTGACGAAACAGTTGAGTATGCATTATAGTAATGTATAACAAAAATGTTAGCCATTATAATGGCTAACATTTTTGTTATACATTCAAAGTCAGCGGCACGATATACCCAGCTTTTATATTTTAGACACAATAACGTTTTTCATGTTAAAAATTCATTTGATTTTTCAAGGTAATTTTTAAGTTTACTTCTTAGCCAAAATATAATATTTTTTACAAAAATAAATAGTTTCTTCACCCGAGGATTTTTATTGCGATAAAATGTGCTTTTTAAAGCGTCTTCTACTAAGATTGTTCTGCCAATACATTGATGTTTTGAAGACTATTCAGATAAAATTGTTGTAACTAGCCTTACAAAGATTCTTTTTTTTTATATAAGTATATTTATTTTTCAACAAACTTAATACTACCATTACAGACTTAAAAACCTAATGCGATAATAACTGCTCAGCATTGCCTGCAAGAGTGCACGACTTGGGAACAGCAACGCCGCACCCTAACGGCGGTGATTGGCTGCGACCTCTCGCTGGCCAGGGTTGTAAAGAAAGGCCATAACTGGGCATCGCTATGTAATGGGTAATTTTGGGAAGAGTTGCAAAAGAAACGGTTTCTATGATTGTTCTATTTTTTGATTTGGGAAACGTAGTGTTTATTTTTGTACGAATTAGTACGAAATCCACGTGGACGAAGTCGCGGGCAAACAGCTAGTTTATCATAATTTAAATTCATTTATTTTGTTTAACGTAGCTGATCTCTTAACTGATAACAAAATAGGTAGAATATCAAAAGTGTCAAGTCTCTTTAACGCATAAGTCTATGAACGCTTGTCAGCCACGTAAGATATTGGTGGGCCGTTCATCAATATAAGAACACAACTTTATCTATTTATAACATGATTGAGACACGAAGTTGTTGCAAAACTGGCCCATAATTATCTGTCCGGAACTTGTCCTACGAAATCACTGAAGTTTGGTCACAGTGGCGCGGTATAAATCACCATTAGGTAAAGACGGTTCCTAATTTCGGCAGCCATTAGGGTCGCATTATTGCCTTGTTTAACTGTGGACAGCGGCTCTCAAACTTCACCAACTATTTGCAATTAGCGGTCAATCTTATTGTTTGTGGGGCGAGCCGCAACACATTGGCGTTTGAAACTTATGTTTAATGGAAGGAGAATGTAACTTTGACGTTATCAAACTATTTAATTTTTATTGATTTTTTTTTATTTCGACGGAGTGGACTCTACTGAAATCGAAGAGGTGACGAAGTGGATATATTTATTTATTTGCTTGCCACATGAATATAAAGATGTTAAAAATTCTTGATACTTGACATGTGGCACCGCAAATATTTGTGAGAGAATGCCGCACAAATTATATGTTTAATGAAAACTAAGTAAATTATGAAATACGTTTAATAACAACATTACAGTAACAATAAGGTAATCAATATAATACCATTCATGCTACTTGCTAGATTGACACGTAGGAGGCGGGATGTCCCTACTATATACACGAAGAGCTGAAAGATGTGGAAGAGTATATTATACATTATATTTATTCTATATCTATCACAATATATGATAAACAATAACGTGGAAAATACGAACTTTTTTTTTAAATTTCATAAATTAACGAAATTACAATTTGAAAAAAGACAAAGCGTTGAAAAAATTTCACGAGCAGTATTCAAACCCGCACCCCATGACATGCCGGGTCAGGTGCACTACCAACTATGCTATCGCAGCTCTTTTTTCAAGTTGTAATTTGTTCGCAACAATATTTGCGTAAAATTATATGTAAATAATCATAAATTAACGAAACTTTGGGCATCACTGGTGCCTAAGTATTTTTGCATGTCACTAAACGTTGGACAATTATTTTGTTTATTCAACGTTTGATTGATCATTCAATCTTTACCACAAACCGTTTTTAATGGCCGGAGTTTTAGACGTCCAGCTACTTCGGTCGTTTGCGCGGTGACTGGCTTTTTATAATAATCAACTGTGGGGATGGATACAAATAGTGTTGGGACACGAAAATTTATAGCGCTCATTATAATTAGCGTCGTTAATGGGCGTTTCTTCTCGTTTGGTATTTAATGGCCTAAATATTAAAGGTTCCTTCTCGTTTTGTAATAAGAGACATTTCACGTTTCGGTATCCTATACAAAGTATAAAGTTCTAATTAGTTTAACCCAATAAGCCAATTTTAATTCAATTTAAGCCATTTTTATGTCTCCATTTCTGGGTACGAGCCTTCCCTATGGATTGACAGGGAGAACAGATCATAAACCACCACGCGGGCCCAGTGCGGATTGATGGTTGTTAACGACTGCTCTGCATTAGCAGCCGGGACCGGTTTTACGTGCCTTCCGAAGCACGGAGAACGGAACGAGATGATAAGTTTTTGGTTACCTATCCGGTGACTGACCTTGGTAATTGCCGACCGGGCGGGTTAAGCACTGCGCCATCGAACTCTATAAACGTTATATGCCTTACGTAACAAAAATAAAGAAAAAAAGGAACAGAAAGTGTCAAAGTAATTACTACCCATAGGTTAATTACTAACAACATTTTTATTAACTATGTATGTTAGACTTTAAGGTATTTGTATATAAGCTATTAGTAGCCTGAAATAAAGGATTATTCTTTACTATACAGTTAATAGAACACAACAAAAGCTGGTGGAGCAGAATTGTGTCTAACTAGTCGTCCTTAACCGTGCCGAACCGCAAGATGCAGAGCAAACGAGGTGTGAAAAATCACGCTTCGTTTTTTTTTATATACATATAATATGAAATGTTAAATAAACCTAAAATATACACTTAAAACCGTTGAGTGTAATATATATATCAATGCATAAAACTTAAAACTAAGATTTAAAATTGTTAATAAAAGTTACGCAATAAAATTTTTATACAAAATATTAGTTATACACACACATTTACATAGATGGCGTGGAATAATCCTGAATCGCGCTATCAAGTTGTTTTATCAATTTGTATAAATACTTTTTATTTGTATAGACTGTTCATATTTCCATATTACCTACATATTCATTATTTATTTAACATCAGACTTTCAATGAGCTCTCTAGACCTAGTTTGTTCACCGCATGTTGTATGAATAAGTATGCATCTTATTTGTAGTGTGAGCTTAGACCATATAACCAGAGTGAGTGATACTCTTATGTGTTTAGCTCCGCAGTCAGTTTCCTATTCCGAGTAATTAAGCCGAGAGATTTACTTAAAGCCACTTAACTTGGATTCAATAACTGTATCAGGCACCAACTTAAGTGATTTAAAACGGCATTTGTTAAAACAGAAACTAGATTCAGGTATATTCGACGTTTTCTACTGTTTTTAGAAGCTTTCTCACAGCATTCAGTGGAGATTCAGGGTGGATTATTTTTTCTATCATCCTGGCTTTCCGTTGGCTCGACAGGTACCGAATGAATGGACCTATTCCGGGGTACGGTGACCACGCGTCGGAATTGTTGTAGGAAAATAATATTTGACGCTACTGCGTCTTCATTAACATCGAAGAATAATATGGCTGTGTATTTCATAGCCATATTTAATATACTTATTTTATAATATTTAATCATATTTGACATTTATCGTTACATATAGTAATAGCAGAGTCGACCTTTGCGCATATAACATAACATATTATTATAATTTTATTGACAAACCCCAACCAGTATGTCAAAAGGTGCAACCTACACCTTGACCTGCACGATGAAAAAATATTAAAAATTAAAAAGAACAAAATGAAAGTTATGAGGATACTGATAGTATATATATATATATATATATATTTTATAGAATTTACTAGATACTACTAAGATTTAACTCTACACACCTACAAGTTTTTTAATTGTGTAACTGAGCCTACAGACAAACGGTTTGATTGAAAGAGGACACTGTTGCCTATAAACACTTACGACATCGAGAGTATTACGCATGTGGCGGCAACCCTGACGTTTCAATTCTTATGCCTCAACGCCCTTCAATTTCACTAGATTCAGTATCCTTCAAATCGTAACATAGCTGAGTGGATGTAGATATTAAGGTGGTTTTTGTCAGATTTTGGGCAGAATCCTACCACCAGATATGAAGACAAATCTTCAGCTCAATTAAGAAACAATTGTTTTTATCTTATCCCACCATTTTCAGAAATCAGGGTCGTATGAAAACCACAAATCTGTCGAATCTCTTCTATTTTGGAAGCCACTGTCGATTTTAAGCACTATTATCTGTCTCTCTCTAGCTCGATCGTTGCTATAACTCGGGAAATGCATTGTATTTTACAAAAGAATAAGTTACGCTGCGCCTTGTGTGGAAAAACGGGTGTGAAAAGAACCTATGTACATATATTTGTGAAAAATATGGTCGAAACTTAATACAAAATTTTTATCTACATACAACCAAATGACACTTTTACACTTTTTTATTTCTGAAACAGAACTGTTTTGTACTCCAACAAATAAGACCAAAGAGATCGGACCTCATACTACAGCTATGTAACAGACACATTTCTGAACGCACCCATAAATATTTGACAACCAAGTGACAATTTTTTATTTCTAAAAAGACAAAAGACAGCAAATGTTTCACAGCTAGGAGCATTTTGTATTGGAAAATTAAATTGTCGTTTTTAGTATTTTCCGTTACTTATTATTTATGTTTCTCGTTTTAACCTTCCCTGAGCTTCCACAAATATTTCAAAATCAAAATTAGCCAAATCGGTCCAGCCATTCTAGAGTTTTAGCGACTAAAACTAACAGCAATTGATTATATATTATGTATGTCAAACTAAATTTAAGTACAGTTTTCAATTATAGTCAGCCACAACATGCGATGTGGACTATTAGTTATAAATTTTACTAAACTAAATCGTATCACATCTTATCTGACAGAAACTGACAGTAAGACAACGATTTTATAAAGAAAGAAAAGCCTTCCCGATAGCGCCGGGGGCCACGTCCGACCCGGCCGCAGTCAGACAGACAATTTGCCGGCAAAATCGAATTTGGACCACTCATTGGCTCATTGGAGATAGAAATTGGCCACTCGGAATGTACAGTCGGTCACGAGAATCACTAAACAACTGTAAGAATGCAATTTACCTTACTTTTTTAATGACTATTATGAATGCGCTTTAAACATATGAATAGTCCTGTAAACCCATCCAGGAAATTCTAATACGTTTGTTTAAAGTTATCACTACCATCAGACATAGGCTCATTGGAAATAGAAATTGGCTGCTTGGAATATGCAGTCGGCAACATAAAATCGCTGTACAATTCACAGACCTTAACTCACTGGAACTAAAAAAATTTTAGACGCAATATACTTAAATAGTACTGCAAACAAATTGTGAATTTCACGCATCATAAACATACACACATATTTTATTATTATACTATACTATTACTAGCTGACCCGGCGGACTTCGTACCGCTTTGACAGTTTCCATCATTGAGTTAAATATATGTATATCAATGGTTTCAATGACAACAAAACAAACAAATAATTTTGTATTGGAAAATTAAACTGTCGTTTTAGTGTTTTTTTTAATTATATATATTCTTTATTGCACATAAACACAAATACAGAGAATAGTTTACAAACAATGGTGAGCAAAGGTGGACTTATCTCTAAAAGAGATCTCTTCCAGCCAACCTAAGGTGGAATGGGAGCATCATGTATAAGAGGAAGCGACAAAAGTGCAAACAAAAATATCTTAACTATGAATAACAATATTATGTACATACATACAACACATATGCTACGATATTCTTAAAACTACATAAACATACATAATAATACTACATAAATATGAACATATACCTACATATAATAATAATAGTAATAAATATAAATATAACATAGTGTCTATCATTGTTTCATTGCGATGACATAAGTGATAGAAAGTGATCCTTGACTTTCTTTTTAAAGGATGTAATGGACGAACTATCCTGGATGTCTGTAGGAAGCCTGTTCCATAGCTGCGCTGCTCTGACCGTAAATGAATTTAGGAGGAAGTTAGTATTGACAATAGGAATCTCAAGCGTCTTCGTTATACAGGCACGTCTTGAGCGGCAAGGTGGGGGCAGGAGTTGGAAACGAGAACGAAGGTAAGAAGGAGAATTAGGGTCATTAAGGATGTTATAGAGATTGGAAAGGATGTGCACATTACGGCGATGTCTGATCGGTAGCCATTTTAATTCAGTACGAAAGTGAGAAACATGGTCATACTTTCGTAGGCCAAAGATAAAACGTATGGCCAAATTTTGCAGACGTTCTAGTTTTAGCAGTTGCTCCTCAGTCACATCCAAGTAACAGACGTCGGCGTAGTCTAGTATGGGAAGAAGAAGGGATTGCGCGAGCATAATTTTGGTTTGAAAGGGAAGAAAGTATTGAAGCCGCTTGAGGGAGTGAAAACTAAAATGTAGGCGTTTACTAATTTCACTGATGTGAGCTGACCAGGACATGTTACAGTCCAACGTCAAACCAAGGTTCTTTACTTTGTCGGCGTACTTGATGGGAACGCTGTCGTAAAGAAGCGCAGGTATATAACTCCAATCCAGCCTGCCTCTTAACCTACCGCTGCCCACAATCATGGCTTGTGATTTTGCAGGGTTAACAATAAGACCGAAGGATTCAGCCCAAGCTTGGACAGCAGATAAGTCGTGATTTAGGGCTTGAATCGTTTCCACGATTTCCGAAAGCATGAAATGCCTGTAAATCTGGAGATCATCAGGTTAATATAGCCTGTTACTAAGCGCTAGTGTAACATTCTAATGGTGAAGATTTTTTAATCGGTCCAGTAGTTTTTGAGTTTATTCGTTGCCAACATACATACATACATACATACATACATACATACATACATACATACATACATATATACATACATACATACATACATACATACATACATACATACATACATACATACATACATACATACATACATACATACATACATACATACATACATACATACATACATACATACATACATACATACATACATACATACATACATACATACATACAAAGGTTCCTCTTTATAAAATTAGTATAGATAATAATTGACGCTCCATAGATAGTCCTGGTCTGGGTGCCAAGTGCAAGTTTCATTCGCTATTCGATCACGTTAACGAAAACGAGAATTTGTGTGGCAAAATGTTAACTCCTCTCGTATGTCGCCAGGAGGCGCTGCTTCAAATACGGATAGTAAACAAAACTCATACTAGGCCGCCAGATGTAGTTTAGTTTGTAGATACTGTATTATGTATGCATACTGATGACTTGATAATGAGTCACCTTATAATTTTATGGAGTACCGAAACTAAAAAAAAATACAAATTATTTATTCAGGAAAGGTTGTAAATTGGTCTATAGCGGTTTTATTTCACCATTTGAAGTAATCTACAATATATACACATTATACATTATAATATATAAGTAACTATAAAACAGATATAAATTAAATAACTATACACACACCATAATGCCTGCCTTGTTTTAATATAATTAAACCTTTTATAATAAATTATGCTTACTTTCTCAGTGATGTAAGATTGGGGGGGAGATCTGGTGACTGAAAATATCAAGCCTAACTTTAGGCTTAGTTTCAGGCTCCAGTCTCCCACATAACTTTAATATGTAAGCACCTAAATGTAAGACTAGATATTAAGAATAAGTTTTGTGGAAGAAAATAAATTTTTATTACTGTTATTATTATTATTTGCTCAAGTTACCGAAAACGAGAAAATTGTTCAGGCAGCCACTTACGATGCCGATTGTACCAGTAAGCCTGTATAAATAGTTACGTTTGCCATGGACGCAATAAGAAAACGTTTAGTTTCATCACAACACATTTCTTTATAAGACGAATACAAAAATGGAACGCTATCGTACCGGAATTCGTAAAATAATTCACGAAAGAGTTAAACTAAGTTAACATAACTTTTTAAAATTTTTGAGTATCGATCAAGGACTAAAAACTTTTTCGAAGCATTATACCTATTTCGCATTAGTACTACCTGACCGTAGTACTTAAAGGGTTGTATTTAATCGATCACCAAAGTAACCTAACGTAACCCACAAAAATACTAAGTTAGCACCTAAAAATACAAAGTTAGCACCTAAACTACATTTAGTTGCTAACTTACCATTTTAGGTGCTAGCCTACAATTTTTTTGTGGATCAATTTATTATTTCTCGTACTTAAATGCAAAATAGATATAATGCTTCGACCAATAATAGTGTAACTAATTATTTTTTATGTAGTTATTACACTATGTGTGTGTGATGAGCTCGATAGCGCAGTGGTTAACGCGCCCGGTCTGCGAGTGCTGAGGTTAAGTGACTTTCGCAAAGGCCAGTCAATGGATGGGATGGGTGGATAAAGATTAATCTTAGTCATATTAGTGTCAATAATGACTGTTAGTTTTTACGAAAAGAGTTTTATAAAATTAAAAATTAAATATCATTTATAACACGATTTTTTATTGCTACATAAACTTTTGTTGATGGCTTCGTGCGATTAACACATTTAGCTAGTGTTAAAATAGTTTTTCTTACAAGTTATACATATAAATAAACGATATTTTCTTCCTGTATGATGATGATAATAGTAATGAGAAGTGACCCGATCCGATCCGAACCCTTTGGAGAATCTAGTAGGGCACAGGGACGCGCACTAGTGCGCGATGCCGTTCCCTCTAGAAAACCTCCGAAGGTGATTCGTTTCACACGGCTTGAGGAACCCTTTAAGTTTCTCGCCGCCCCCAAACAAGCCCGGTGAAGCTGAAAATGCCGTCTGAGGCAATCAACAATTTCTCTCCAAAAAAAAAATGAGAAGTGAAAAATAATATATCCCCTTGAATATCTCAGTAAAGATGTGGGGCTTCACTAAAACCTCACGCGGACTTCTTGAAAGAATTTAAAAAAGTGGTATGGAGGCAAACGCAACACTTCATTTTTTTTTTTATTTTTTTTTTATTTATTCGTTTCTTTTTATTAACGGTTAAAAATCCACTATTATTTCACATTAATTTTAGAAAATAAAACAATACCGCAGACATGACTCTTCACTTTTCCGCCAAGAAGTCTCGTAAAAGCAGTTTGTTCTTACCAACTGTAAAGTTAAAACTTTTTTAGAAAAATGTCACGCCCTTTTTTCATATAACGGTAGCATAGAGGTCACAAGCGCCAGACTCTCGCCAAATCATGCAAATAAATCATATTTCTTCGGCATAACAAACAAAAACGGTATCCATTAGTGGCATTTTATCAAGCTTATTTGCTATACGACGCTGTACTGGAAGGACACCAAATGATTAGCAAGAGAAAATGTTTGTTGAATGCTACGTAATGCTATACCGCATAATATTAAGTTTCGCCAAAGATTAAGGGACAGTCTACTCAGACACGACTGCGAGAAAAGCTGAAGTAAGTGCCTAGTAAGTTTTGTTCACCATTTTTTTATTGTTAGCACGGCAAATGGCTCCACTCCACCGCAATGCAGCATCGATCACTCTCACCGGCCCATGGTGACCACGCCTCGTTTGAAGGATCCTATATCATAGAAAGGAAGAAAAAAGGGGGACTGGTAGATTTTTTTTATATTAAGAGGAGGCAAACGAGCAGGCGGATCACTTGATGGAAAGTAATCGCCGCCGCCCATGGACACCCGCAAAACCAAAGTAATCGCAGATGCGTTGCCGGCCTTGAGGAAGGAATTAGATGTTGAAGAGGGAGTAAGAATTGGGAGGGGGGAGGGGTGAGAGATGGGCCTCCAGTACTTTCACTCACCAGACGAAACACAACAGCATCGAGTGCCATTGTTTCACGCCGATATTCTGTGAGAGGATGGTATTACGCCGGGCGAGCCGGCCCATTTCGTGCTGCAACGCAGCGTGGCTCTACCACTCAGAAAAAAGATTATACCAATTTTTGGAAGTGCGACAAAGAAACGAGTTCTCGTCCGACCTCTTTGTGCGTGATGGATTGTACGAGGCAGTACAGCCACAAAATAAAGAGGACCCAGAAGGCAAGCTTAATACATACCGCGCGCGAGCAACGCACACAAAGACCCCTTGCACCGATAAGGATCACGGAACAGCTCCGTCAGCCTATGTAGCCCTTCAAAGGCTATAGGCAAGGCAACTCCAGGGGCTGTTTAGTCAGTAGGAGTTTGATACAGGCTAGCTCAACCGCTTGAGGTAGAACCGTACATGTAGTATTCACCTCCTTCCACCGCCGGGTTGCTAGTTTTAGCAGGTGGGTGCCCCATCTGCGGGGTCAAAAAAAACGGAACAGCCCGGAACAGTCCGAGCGCCGCTCTTGCGAGATTCCGTACCCGTGAGGGGTTGTCTATGTAAGTTAAAATGTTTAAATAGTTTTAACGCAAATTTTTTTGCGAAACAAATTACAAAAACACAAATGTTGAAAAAAATTCCACGAGCATGATTTGAACCTGCACCCTTCTGACATACCGGGTCAGGTCCTCTCCCAATTGAGCTGTCGTGATTCTAACCAGCCCGCCGAAATTATTGAACACTATTTACTTTTTACTTTGAAAGCCAAAGGCGCCCATTCAATGTCAACAACTACCGTCATTTTTTCAACATTTGTGTTTTTGTAATTTGTTTCGCAACAAAATTTGCGATAAAATTATTTAAACATTTCATAATAGCTTGCTTACTTCTTCACTGATCTTTAGTATTTGTAAAAATATTATGAGCGGATGTTAATGCCGGTAGTTGTTGACATTTTTGTTGGTTGAAGTTTGAGTTCACTTGTTGTCTCGTTTCCGCACGCAGTATTCACAACTATCCATCTCCTTTACTTTCCTTCAGTATCTCAGTGACACTGAATAGATTATGATTTAGATATCTACTTACTGCATTGGAGTTGTCGCGTCTACGTACTAGTCTTTGCCTAATACGGTATCTCATATAGCACGTGTGTGCGCGTCATCTACGCGACGTGCGACAGTGACGCGCAAACACTGTCCGGCATTTGAAATGGCGGACATTGTACACACAAGATGACCGCTTACAGCGCTGTGGTGCAAATAGCTCATTATTAGAGCGAATAACACTTCTGGATATGCCACGGGCACAGAAAAACGACTAGTTACTCGACGGGATCAAATTATGTTTCATAAAACCTCTTTTTGAAAACTTTTTTTTTAATCTAAAAAGTCTACAAGTAATATTGTCATCTGCGACGTTTCGACAGTGATGCACAGATGCTTACGACGCTGTGGTTTGGAAAGCAAAACAATCATCATCATCAGCAAATTTTTACGTCCCCACACTACTGGGCGTGCTGGGTCACGAGCCTTCCCTATGGTTGGATAGGGAGAACTGGGAGTGCGGGTAAAATCATAGGCGTTTGGGTCAAAAATAAGAAGTCTTAATATTTTCATATTCATATTTTTTTATTGAAAAATAAGACAACGGTGGCCTGCGGAATATCAATACAAACATTTTGATGTCGGATCATTGTTTCATTTGTGCTATATTTACAAAGTTTCTGAAGAAATAAGTTTTTAGATATCATTACTTTTACGTATTGTATATGCAGTTTCTGGGTATTTGTTTCAAATTCCAAGACAACCATGGCCTTGTGAAAGGATCAAGCTAACTTACACTAGTCCTTTTAATGTATATGACCTATTCAGCGCCTAGCACCAGTGACTTAAAAACACGTAAATTTTCGAATAAAAACTATTAAAATTAAATATAGCTTATAAAAGTCTACGCGAAATCTACATTGATTTGAAACAACTTTAACGAAATAACTCTCAGAATAATGACTAAAGCTTATTGAACTCTTGTCAAATTTTTGCATTTGATTTAATACAGAGTCTCCGGTCGTACACAGGGAGAATGAGGTGGTCTCGTGGTCTTATCAGGCGGTGGGAGAATATGGTGCGTTCCGTTTTACGCAACGTACAAACAAAGATTGTCTCTTCCTATGAATTAGTCTAGAATAGTCTAGAATTTTATTGTAGCAAAATCGGACAAAGAATGCTACAACAATTTGTTTTCTGAACAAACAAGTCGAAAACAACATTCACATGTGTATAAAACGGATGGACACTTACATGAAAACTTCGAAAACAAGCGTTAAACCGTTCGGCCAATCGAGATACGTACTACTATTATTTATTCTGTAGAGATACAGTCAAAACAGGAGACTTACCACAAGCTCTTAAAGAGACGCGAGTATATTCGCCGCTACACGCGTCTCGCTTTCACAACTGCAATAATACTGCTATAAGAGCTCATAGTAGGGGCACAGGTTTGCATCAGCGGTTACGAGCAAGGACCCCATTCACGGGCACTTCATTGGCGCCACTATGGAATGGCGCGAATGGACTCCAAATTAGAGATGGATTTTGGAATTTTGAAAAAATCCACGAGCGGGATTCGAACCCGCACCCTATGACATGGCGGATCAGGTGCGCTACCAACTATGCTATCCTGGCTCGTAGAATTTATTCAAAGCTTTATCTTTTTTCAAATTATAATTTGATCGCAACAATATTTGCGTAAAATTATATGTAAATAAGGATTTTGGAATGCTTGGACATCCAACCGTCGGAGCGATGCCACGCAATCCACGTAGTTATAAGGCCCCCATTCAGGGGCACTCCTTCGCGCCACTCCATCACTCCAAAGTACTAGTTTCGTACTCACTAGTTTCGGACATTCCCATACAAACTGCTGCTGTAATAAAAAAATGCTTATACTGCTTAAACCTTTTATCAGGAGCTGATGATCATTGACCTAAAAAAAGTTAATAGCCTTGAACGGGAAACTTCTTCGGCTCAGGGTTCCAGGGGGTGGAGAAACATTAAACGCGTTTTTTCTTAAACTGGTGTATTACAAAAGAGTGAATAAAAAATTACAGTAGGGTGCGTGCGTTTTGCTCAGAGATAGAGAGGCCAGTGGCACGATGGGTGGCGGGGCGGGGGCGGGGGGTCCCGATCGGCGTTCGTCGTCACGTTTATGAAGATGGTTTTGCTTCCCCGCGTAGGTGCGTTTACTTGCGTTAACAAGCCTATAACTGTCCCACTGCTGGGCAAAGGCCTCCATCATTGAAATCAAGTCATCGCTACAATTGATAAGTAATGGCTTAATCACCACGCTTGCCAAATGCGGGTTGGTGACCACAAAGCCTGCATGCATCGAAACATCCGAACACACTGCCCGACCTGGGAATTGAACCCCGGACCTTCGGATATCGGGCCGTTCTCTTTCCACTCGGCTACCGAGGCGACGATATTTTTTTTTTGGAGAGATTTTGCCGATTGCGTCATACGAAATTTTTAAACTTCACCGGGATTTTTAAGGGGTGGCGAGAAACTTAAAGGGTTCCTCAAGCCGTGTGAAACGAATCACCTTCGGAGGTTTTCTAGAGGGAACGGCATCACGCACTAGTGCGTGACCTCGTGCCCTACTAGATTCTCCGGATAGGATCAGGTAGCGGAACAACCTGAGAGCGCCTCTAAAGGCTCGGACCTCGGCTCGGGTTGATCGGGCCGTGGTGGTGAGTAGAAGCGTCCAGGTACATGTCTGTACCTGGTATAGAGCGCGTGTGAACCGACTCGTCGTACCCTTGTTCTACGAGTACGGTGTCTTAGGCCTAAACTAGTGTGCATGTTTAGTGTATTCCGTAAATAAGTAGTGGCATTTAGAGGATCCTCCGTGCTTCGGAAGGCACTCAAAGCCGTTGGTCCCGGCTGCATTAGCAGTCGTTAATAACCACCAATCCGCACTGGGCCCGCGTGGTGTTTTATGGCCCTCCCTATCCATCCATAGGGAAGGCTCGTGCCCCAGCAGTGGGGACATAAAATGAGCTGATGATGATGATGATGATTTAGAGGATCATGCGGGGAAGGCGATGATAGCTATACAAACTACAAATTGAAATGGATGATATGTGCAAGCAACGGTATGCCATTCATACCGTGCATACTTTAGTCAGGGAGACAACCGGCCAGTACGGATCGTCGCGCAGACTTACGCGCGAATCGCAATCTCCGGAACTTTCAAATTAATTTGCATCGTAGCGTAGCGCCGAATAGATTTATTCGGATAAACTTTTGAATATCTTTCGAACAGATTAATGTTTTTTAATGATGATGTAGGATTACTTTTGTCGCCAAATAATAATATTTTCAAATATTAAGAGACACCAATTAGGCTGGGCAGCGTTCGGTAAGCTACGAAATATCTTTTCGTCCGATATACCGCAGTGTCTCAAGACGAAAGTCTTTGATCAGTGTGTGTTGCCAGTGATGACATACGGGACTGAGACGTGGTCGCTCACTATGGGCCTTATCAGAAGGCTCAAGGTCACTCAAAGAGCAATGGAGAGGGCTATGCTCGGGGTGTCTCTGCGAGATCGAATCAGAAATGAGGAGATCCGCAGAAGAACAAAGGTAACCGACATAGCCCGAAGAGTTGCTAAGCTCAAGTGGCAGTGGGCAGGGCATATTGCTCGCAGGACTGATGGCCGCTGGGGCGGAACAGTCCTCGAGTGGCGACCGCGTACCGGAAAGCGCAGTGTGGGCGCCTGCCCCCTCTCCAACAAGGTGGACCGACGATCTGGTGAAGGTCGCGGGAAGCCGCTGGATGCGAGCAGCACCAACCCGGTCGTTGTGGAAATCCTTGGGGGAGGCCTTTATCCAACAGTGGACGTCTTTTGGCTGAGATGATGATAATGATGAAGAGACACAACGAGAAATACAGGTAGGGTTTCTTTGTCCGCCTGCATAGCTACCACCATCTTATCTAAATATGCCGCCGTAACAATGAGAACCTCGATGGCGCAGTGGATGACGCGCCCGGTCTACTTTCGCAAAGGCCGGTCATCGTATGGGTGACCAAAAATAAACTCCTCCGTGCTTCGGAAGGCACGTAAAGCCCTTGGTCGCGGCTGCATTAGCAGTGGTTAACAACCACCAATCCGCACTGGGCCCGCGTGGCCATAGCCCGTTCTCCCTATCCATCCATAGGGAAGGCTCGTGCCCCAGCAGTGGGGACATAAAATGAGCTGATGATGATGATGATGATGAACAATGTTTGTAGCATTGTTGTGTTCCGGCAGTAGAGATAAGATAGACAGTGCCTCACTAGTTGAGGATCCCGGATGAAGTGCGCTTCTATCATTGGCCTTATCATCACTTAACATCAGGTGAGATCATGGCACTGCGCTTTACCTTTTTTTTTTAAACGCCTCATTGATCGAGTGCCTGCATAGCCCGGGTTTGTGATCACCAATCCTTAATTGGCAAGCGTGGTGATTAAGCCATTACCCATCAATTGTAGCGATGACTTGATTTTAATGATGCGAGGCCTTTGCCCAGCAGTGGGACCGTTATAGGCTATTAACATTTTTTTAGGTCAATAATCATTAGCTCCTGTTTCTATAAGAAAGCAATAAAAACTTTAAGCAGTATGAGTAATTTTGAATAACGGCAGCAGTTTGTATAGGAATTTCCGAAACTATAAATACACAGGCGCTTTCGGGCCCAGACACAATAGAATTCCATTGTTCTATTGTAACCAGAGCACTCCAGTCGATAAGAGAAATAAAAGTTTTTAATAAGGAACCATAATAGATAATTTAATTTTTTTATAAAATTGTAATCAAGTAATTTTTCAAATCTTAATCATCTACAAAAAAAATGGTAACTTCAAGCTTAATCATATAAACAATTTGATCAGTACAAATCCATTCCGTCGCCATGTTCGAGCCGATCGCCCTCGGACAAACTTCCGGCCGTATTGAAAGCTCCGGAACTTACGGACGAATTTGAAACTCGGCGCGGAGAAATTCGCGCGGGAAAATTTCTAAAACACTAGTTTCTTTCGGCGTTCTTTCAAAAAGCATTATCTAGCCTGAAGTTATCCGAGTGCAACCTTTTTAAACGGTTTTTTTTAACTTGCTTTCCTGTTGAAGGATTGATCTAAAAGGAGATTGGCAGACTCCCGTGTATTTTCAGAAACACATAAAGCCTTAGCGTGCCAAGAAGAATAATAATTCAATACTCTAATATGAGCTCTAGCGCGCGAATACCAGACACAATAGAATTTTAATTGTTATCGGCCACCTAGTGGTCGATCGACGCTCAAGGGGATATAGCTTATCAAAAAATTTACTTAATGGTGTGATATACTTTAAAACTGGGGATAATGAGTTGATTTTATAACCTAACCTCAAAACAGCCCAACGTATTACGTATGCATGTGATGTCTCACTAAAAAAGACGCCTGCGCAGGAGCAAAGGTGCTCAACTGAACGCAAATCGTATTACAAACCACAACACGGCGAATATTCGATATAAACACAAGATTCAACAATTCGTTGTTAATTATTAAAACAAACAAATAACCGGCACATCCCACGTTACGAAATGATGCTAATCTTGTTGACGCTTTGGTCTCACTGTCAACAATTTTTTTTAGGTTGCCAGTTTGAAACGAAACGATAATCGATTAAAAATTCGAAATCATTTTAATAATCGAAAGATTTAAAAAAATCAATATAGATATTGTGCAAAATGGAATCGAAAAGAAAATACCGGTTTTTGAATTTTCTTATTGGATTTAAATATTTAGACACCTTTATTACATACCTAACAAATTGTATTTTAGGTTTTCTTTATATCAGAATAATCGATTTTAATAATACTATTATTATATGGCAGCACAGGATGATTGGCATGTAAGAAACGTTTTGTTTTTGCAAAATAGACTTAGTATAAGATTAGCGTTTCGTTTCAGGGAAAAAAGAAGATACTACAATCATTGTCTTTCCAACTATTTCCAGCTTCCATATAACATTCTAAATTGAATAATAACTACCTTATTACGACCTTTTAATTTGATATAGTCTGATTTGGGCATTTATCATGCCCCAATCTGCCCAAATATGCCCTTTTATGAATTTGAATAGGTGGTTCCCAGTTTGCCATTTTCCTTTGGTACACACCTTTAGTTCTGATGACAATATAATTCAATACATTCGGTATCATTGTAAATCCAAGATGGCTGCCGCTACATAATTGCGGGTTACATATAATTTATCACTAAGTATGTACTACCTCAACATGGTTATCAAATGAAAGAGCTGATTAGTAGAATAGTTCTTTATGAAAATAAAATGAAAATCCAATATGACCGCTAACAAAATGGCAGGTTCATTTTTCCCAACTTTCGCAATGGCCGGTCATCGGATGGGTGGGTGTTATCATCTCGAGCTCCACCGTGCTCCGGAAAGCCGTTGGTCCTGGCTGCATAAGCAGTCGTTAACAACCACCAATCCGCACTGGGCCTGCGTGGTGGTTTATAGCCCGTTCTCCCTATCCATCCATAGGGAAGGCTCGTGCCCCAGCAGTGGGAACATAAAATGAGCCGATGATGATGATGATTAAGGCACAAATACAACATGAAACTCTTTCATTATTGTTGTTATTTTAACCGATTCGACCTGAACCCCTCGGAGAATCTAGTAGGGCACGGGGACACGCACTAGTGCGTGATGCCGTTCCCTCTAGAAAACCTCCGAAGGTGATTCGTTTCACACGGCTTGAGGAACCCTTTAAGTTTCTCGCCGCCCTTAAAATACCGTCTGAGGTAATCAGCAAACCCTCTCCAAAAAAAGTTATAAGGCAGCGGTTGCCGGTACACAAATTATGTCCAAAGCCGTCGATATGCAATCGTCCATACGACAACAGACGCTGAAGTTTAAATTGAACGATGTAAGAAACGGAACACGGGCCCGGGGGCCATTGCACATCGCCTCCGGATACCGGAACTGGACCGGGGACAGACCGGACAGGACCGGGGAGTTTTGCCAACTCCCTCAAAACTTGACCGGGATGGATGCAAGCGGATGAAATTCAAAAAAACAAAAACCATTTTTGTGTCGTGGAAATGATAAATTTTTATACGAATCTACTTATTTTGCTTGAGATATTGTATTCAAGCAAAGCTGAGTACTCTTTTAAAGGCGTAGATGCACTAATTTAGCACAATGTTTTAAAAAAATGAGTTTGTTTGCTCTGATACGTAAAACTTTCGAAAAAATACGGTAATTTTAATTTTAAATAAAAAAACATTCTAATTTCAATAGAGAAGATTATTGGAATCTACCACCAGCCTGGGATCCCATCATACAAAATATTAAATCCCAGCACCAACACCATGCTGCCAGACCAAGAGATAATGTAAGCTCTTTCTTCGTAAAACGGAACGCACCTGATTAAATTTAAATGAGTGTATACAAGCTACAGACTAATTATGAGACGACCAACACCTCAGTCTCCCTGTGACCACAGACCCTGCAAAGGGTTCGAAACGTCAGTATAAACATCAAAAAGTAATGTGTAAAATAAACGCGAGTAGACCTGTAAAAGTTGTTTCATTTCTATTTTAATTTGTTATTTTTAAACATTTCTTTGGTTTTCACGAGTGTGTGTATACTTTATAATAAGGCCCAATTCTGCTCTAGTAGCTGTCCTGCCCTGCATCTGGACTCTGCTTCTGCTAAACATCATGCAAAGCAGAGTCATTTCATAAGAGAATACACATAACAATGGCATCTATAATTCAATAAATAAACTATAAAAAATGTTGCGCCGTCTTTTTTTGAATGCGTGGACAAATAAACGTTTACTTGGCACAAATAGTTCCAAGGTACGCATTACAGAATTATTATCTCAAGTTCAAAAATCAATCAATTCAATCTTGTTAAACTGTCTAGTCTAACCTCAAATACTGTATTCTCGTATCATGGACTATACCTATTCCTTTTATCGGACTTAAGTACTGTTTACGTTAGCTACTTAAATTGTGTGTTTTTAATGATATATGATAATTATTGTTGTTTTAATGTTTCAATTATTTTATTTTTTATTGTGTGCTGTACTTTAAATTCAATTCCATATTGTTATGCCCAAATTGGGTCATGTATGATACTCTATTTTAATATTTGTAACACCCTGTCAAACTACATGAGAAACAATAAATTTATGATTTATGATTTATGATTTCAAAGCCGTGTGGGGTACGTAATTTTTTTTTTAATATTCTTAAGTCTATCTGTAAATCCTAAAATGGCGCAAGGTAAAGCCCTGAACCGGACTGATCTTGAGCTACTGACTCTCTCAATCATTGAAGGCTATCGCCAATTGCATTGCTATCATCTTTATGGTCTACACTATCTATGACCTATTAGGGCAGAATGGGTAAAGACGGGTGAATTGCAACAATAACACGATGTACTCGGGGGTACATTTGGATGTACGTTTGCCACAGAAAAAAGTATGTGTAAATTTGCCACACTTCTATATTTATGAAATAAATTTGTCATATTTTAATTTGGACCTGTGACGACATAAACATATATTTTAATGCATGTGACACATTTACTTTCAATTTATGTAGTGTACAAAAATGTGATGAACTTACTCTGTGGCAATGACAAACCCGTACAGGTTTGGTTGGTGGTAGGGCTTGTAATAAGTCCGTCTGGCTAGCTACCACCATTTTATCTAAAAATATTGCAATAACATCAATGTTAGAAGCATTGTTGTATTCCGACAATTGAGATAATATAACCATTGCGTCAGTAGTTGAGGATTTTGGGTGAAGTGCGCTTCCATCGCCGGCCTTATCGTGTTAAGATCAGGTGAGATCCAAAGCCAAGACGAAAAGTAAGTCCAAGGACTTACCCTTAAGATAGAGAATAAAAACAAATTCTTACAGTCACAGCCTATTGATAACCGACAATTGTTTTTTTTTATACATAGCTTGGCAAATGACTCCACTCCACCTGATGGTAAATGGAAACAGAGTCCAGACGCAAGGACAACTGGTGCAGCGCGAAAACCACGCAGCATCAGTCACCCTCACCCTGCCGGCTCTCAAGGTGCCTCTTCACGCCTCGTTTGAAGGATCCCATGTCACGGTAGACTATTCCATCTCGAGTCACCAAATATCTTTGTGCGCGATGGAATGTTCGAGACAGTACAGCAGTGACTCCGGAGATCAGCACGCGTACTCCTATGGAGGAAGGGAGAAGGTGGGATAAGGTCAAAGAGTTCTTCAGAGCGCTCGCCGTGGTATAAGCGGTAGTAGACGCTGAGTGACGCTATTTCTCTACGCAATTGCTGGGGCTCGAGAGCATTAGTGACCTGTGCATTGTCGATAATGCGTATAGCGCGCCGCTGCAATCTGTCCAAGGCATCGAGAAGGTACTTTGCAGAACCGTCCCAGAGATGCCAGCAATATACTCCACCCAAGACCTCACCTGCGTCTTGTACAAAAGGCACAACTGATCTGGCGTGAAGAATCGCCGCACCCTGTTCAAGACACAGAGTTTACATGAGGCTGTTTTTATCACGGCTTCGATATAGTCCCTCTGGTTAAGATCAAATAGGTAAGTTAATACTGCTCTGCAGGCCAAGTATTTGCGCGTTGTTGTCTCTAGTGTCTTAGTTATCTCTATGACTCAGTAGTTTTACTGGTTTTGTATTTGCACATTGATGGAGTGCGGTTTGAAAGGTCTGACCATTAAACCGCAACAGAATAATAATAGTATTCACTTTCAACAACTGGTTCTGATGAAAGATCAGCATTGGTCGCAATACCAGCTATAAAATGATCTAATAATGCATTTTTCTCTTTTATGTCATGTTATTTTTCGTTACTTGAATTAAGAGAAGGTGTGTTTTCTCGTTTGTGTTCTTTTGCATACGACTTTGTTTATTCTTAGCTATTTAAATGTTTTATTCCATTTACAAAAATCAGAGTTCACTCTTAAATTTCTACACATCATCCAATTTACCCCAACAGCCTCTTAACTATAATTTAGTAGGTCATAGCGTTTACTATAAACTCACGTTAATGCAAATATTTGCGACAAACACTACAGTAGTACACAACTTAAAATGAAGTCTGCTCTTATTATAATTCTGTGTTTAATTGCCACAACAAAATGTGGTCTTCTGGGTGGTGTTACCAACACTTTAACCGGTGCCGATAAAAACGATGAAAAAGACCCACTTCTTTTGACTAAAGTCGTTAGTACTTTAGATGATAATGCCAAAAGTCTTGCAGATAAAGTTAACAGTGTCATAAAAGTCAGTGAAGAGAGTACTACTGCTAGTAATAGAGGTAGGGTAGGCTGGTGTAAGACGACGCGGGAGATAAGAGTACGCAAAGCTGACTACTACGAAGTTGTTTGTGATTTAGAGCTAACTTCAGTGTTGTTTTGAAGTGTTTAATGGCTGCATACGCTGTGCAAAAAAGAAATACAAAGTGTGTTAAAACGGAAAGTACACGTAAGTTTGAATATTTACACTAGTTTTCTTAATTATTTTAAGGGTTTTTAAAGTGTTGTCCTGTCAAAAATATGCGTAGTTTGAGTGAAAAAAGTTTCAATACGATTGCCGGCGAACCAGTTGTAACTAGATTACCCACGTAGTACCCTAAACTTTCAACAGATGGCACTACTTAAGGTTTGTCGGTAAAGCAGGCTTGATGTGTAAGAGTACGCAAGTCTACATCGTTTAAGAGTACGCGCGCGTACTCTTATACAACATTGTTTCTACTAAACTTTAATATTTATTTTTTAAATATTATCTTTAATTTTTTGCCAGCAGAATGTCACGAAGGAAAAGAACGAGTGATCGAAGTTTATGTCCGCCAGAACTATTGCAGCAGGCCAGAAACCGAATCACAGAAGGTGAAAGCATTAGATCAGTTGCGCGATCCTTGAAGATGCATGAGGCTACCCTGCGGAAGCGGTTGAAGAAACCCTCACCTGCCACGAGCTTAGGTAGATATACTACTACCTTTACTGCTGAAATGGAAGCAGAACTAAGCAACTATATAAAAAAAATTGATAATATGTTATACGGGTTAACTACAAAGAGGCTTCGTGAAATTGCTTATGATTTTGCGGAGAAAAATAATCTTCCAAATCGTTTTAACAAGGAAGAGAAATTGGCGGGCAAAGAGTGGCTAAGAGGTTTCTTATTGAGGCACCCTGACTTGTCTTTGCGAAGGCCGACATCGACAAGTATTGCTAGAGCTATTGGCTTTAATAAGCCTCAATGTGAGCGATATTTTAATAACTTATCGCAATTATTGTTTTCTCATAATTTTCCTCCCCAATCAATTTACAATATGGATGAAACTGGGATTTCCACCGTTCCAAACAAACCACCAAAAGTGTTGTCTATGAAAGGAAAAAGATGCGTAAACAAAATTTCTAGTGCTGAACGTGGAACTAATGTAACATTAGTAAATGCTGTCAATGCAATTGGTAACTTTATTCCACCAACATTCATATTTGCTAGGAAACGGATGAAAGCAGAGTTGTTAGACGGAGCACCACCTTCATCAATAGGCATGGTTTCGGATACAAGTTACATCAATGGAGATCTGTTTCTAGACTGGTTATCTCATTTCAAAGATTACGCTCATCCATCGAAGGAAAATCCAGTCCTGTTAATACTGGACAATCATACATCACATTGTACTTTAAAAGCTGTTGATTTTTTCCGCAAAAATTACATCTACGCTCTTACAATACCGCCTCATAGTAGCCACAAGACACAACCCCTTGATCGTTGCATTCACAACAGCCTCAAAATATTTTATGCTGTAGAATGTGAAAAGTGGATGCGCAATCATCCTGGTCGTGCTATTACAACGTATCAGATAGCTTCTATTCTGACTCCAGCTTATTTAAAAGCGGCCACCCCGGCTAATGCAATTGAGAGTTTTAAAACTACGGGTATAGTTCCGTTCAATCCTGAAATCTTTTCAGAAGAAGATTTCTTGGCCAGTGCTGTGACAGAACGACCTATGCCCGAAACCATTGAACACGATACTATGCCTTCTACATCAGGTCCCATGAGCAGACCCAGTGAAATCCCTCAGTCACCAACAACCCTAAATTCTGTCTCTGCAGTGCTTTCTCCAGAACGTAATCATCCTTTAGTTCAAAGAGGAACAGTATCTACCATTTTTATTTACCGAAATAAAGGAATGACTCAGACAAATAAAAATCCACCGATCACTTCAGAACCTAAAAAATCAGCTTCTACATCAAAAATCGTTAGATCATTAATAACACCAGCCAGTGAAGAGGGCGCTTCTTCGTTTGGTGAAGAAAACCGACTCGGCGGTACCACAGAAGACGCAACTTTGAAAATATTGGAGGCAAGCCCAACCCCAAGTACAAGTTCATCAAAACCTTTTGTGTCGCTGTTCGATGTCGCTCCTTTACCAAGAGCACAAAATCTAACACGGTCTACCAGAAAGAAAGGGAAGTCAGATATTTTAAGCAGTTCACCTTTTAAAAAACAACTTGAAGAAGAAAGCACATTAAAGAACAAGAAAACACCAAAAAAACCCAAAATACAATTTAAGACACCAAAAAATACACCGAAAAAGAAAATATGGAAGTGTCCAGGATGTCAAGAAGTATATAAGGAACCAATAACTGAAGATTGGATAGAATGTTCGAGGTGTCAAGCATGGTGGCATGAAGACTGCACCGATTACAATAGTATTGGGGAATATATTTGCGACTTGTGTGGCAAATAAGCTCTGCGTACTCTTATCGACTTTTAGCGTACTCTTGTCGACCCATCCGCGTACTCTTACACATAGTATTGTACAAGAGTACGCAAATGCCTTTCTGTTGTTTTTTCTTATTTAATGAAGACTGAATTATTTCTAATGCTAATTATGATTATTATGTTGTTTCTAATTAGATTTCTGATTAAAATAAACAATTTGTGATTATTGGAAACGATTATTTATTTTTCTACACTGTCTCAAACCTTAAGTGCGTACTCCTATACCAGCTTACCCTAACAGTTCTGATGCAGTGAGCACTGAAAGCACACCAAGTAAGGACACCGAAGCAGAAGAATTGAATGAAGAAGGTAGTGTCAATAATGATAACTCTGTGGCAGACAGCAAAACAAATGTAACAGAAGTTGTTACAGAATCTAACAAGAATGTCAATAGCACTACACCAAACCAATAATGAATCAGAGCTAATCGAAGATTTTGTTGGAATTTAAAGAAATTGGTGGAAATCGCGATCAAATACAAATTTTTACCAAAAAACCAACTGGCTTTAAAAAACTAGTTATAATAAGCAATGTTATTTTTAAAATTACAAAGTGAAAATAATTGAAACTAAACTTTTTTGGGAAATTCAAATAACTACTATGTCTTTATCAGTCCTAAATATTTAATGTTAATATTTTGGCAATTTATTATATGCACATTAATATTAAATATATTTAAAAAAAACATTATACCTACTTAATTACTTATAATAATTTTATATTATTTTGTGTACTTATACTTAGTATGTTTGGTATTAATTAGTACCTATAATATAACAACTATTATTTGTGATTGTTATACTTTTACTTTTATAAGACATTTTTTTACCATTACTTTGATAGCACGTAGGAACATTCAAAGATCATACACGACGAATGTATAGGTACTTCCCGACTGTATAACTTCCCGTGTCGTTACCCTTACAAAATACCTAAACAAAAGTAGCGTTTCGTAAACATTATATAACCTCCTATTTCGAAGATCGGTTACAAATTCCGCTTTTACTGGAGCTTACAACGAATAGCTCAGACATAACAGTCGTGTGAAACAGGGCGATGCATCGTGAGATTGCACTCAGGTTGAAGAGTGAAGCGGTACTCTTCTACTTACCGTTGGTCCAATTCAAGGGAGCTCAGCGACTTTGCGAAGACAGAAGAGCCGACCAATAAGAACCACAATGAATGACGCGGCACTAAACGAAGCCAATCAGCGGCCATCGCTATGACGTGATAAATTTGTAGCGTATTAAACGTTCCCTAATATTTTAACCGCCATTTCATTTTGTTTTTAATGCTAACTTTAATTAGTTAATTAAAAGGACTTCGAATGTAAACGCTTAATTTATTTCACTTTAATTAAGGAACAACATCACTTTCCATAAGGTGATTATGGCATAGACATGGTATGGTCGGTGGTTGCATAGCGTACCCGGGCAATCCTCAACTACTGAGGCACTGGCTATCCCATCTCTAGCTGCCGGAACACAAAAATGCTACAAACATTGATGTTATGGCGACATATTTAAATAAGTTGGTGGCTAGCCAGGTCCTACTCCCAACCAAACCGAGTACACATACTTGTACCCCTGTAAGGAATCGAACCCGGGACTTCTGGGTCTAAACTGATAGTCTTAACCACTAGCTAGACCACAGACGCGGTTGAAAAAAGTGAGTTGTAGACCAAGTGCTTACTCTTTGCTTGCTTAATTTTTTAACGGATTTTTAAAAAAGCTAAGCTTACTATTTGGACCACACAACGAAATTACACACGTTAAGTTGAAGAACAGTCTCTGTTATTAGCAAAAACATAAATTTCAATTAGTCAGAAGCGGGGCGCTTGTCTGACAGAGCCCTTGCACAAATATAACTGCTCAAACAAATCAGTGCAGAGCAACAAACAGCGCATGGTATAACTAACTGCTGGCTGCAATAAGTAAGTTTGCAAATTGTGATGTACTTATGTACGAGTCATCGTACACTGCAAGCAAGCACTTTTTTATATTATTTATTAATTAATGGGTAACCAACTGAATTTCACTTACGTCAGCCTTCCCGGTAGCATAGCGGTCAGTGCAGCCGCCCGGATTGCGGAAGACCCAGGTTTGATTCCTGACTGGGTCGGGTAGGCATTTAATTTTTTCACTGTATTTTATAAAATATTTAATTCAGCTTAAATGTAGCAATCAGCACTTAAAATAAAAAGTAAAAAAATAAACTACAATTATTTAGAATGTCAAAGGGGGCTGGTTCAAATCCCGCTCAATTACTTAAGATCACCATATGACATCACCAGCTCATATATGTCCCCACTGCTCTGAGGCACGAGTTGTCCTGGACACCACGCGGGCCCAGTGCGGATTGGTGGTTGTTAACGACTGCTAATGCAGCCAGGACCAACGGCTTTACGTGCCTTCCGAAGTACGGAGTAACTGGAGATGATATTTTTTTGGTCACGTTTGCGTAAGTTGCTTAAATTACTTAAGATAACTACTTTAAGTAGAGTAAATCCGTAAAATAAAAAGTGAAATACACTATAAAAATCGGTGCTAACGGTATCACGAGCCCACAATAATTCATAAAAATCTTATTAACAACACGTAAAGACAGTGATACCGGTACCAAGCCGGGCGGTACCATAAACCCCCAATCTTTTCAATATCGTAAAACGCCGTCGTAAACCTGTTGTTATTCGCCTGTAAAATAACTTTAAAATGTTAGTAGGTAGGACTTACTTTCCAGTGCCTCTACAATATACTTACATAGGTATGGTCACCAGGAAAAATAGCTGAACTCTTTACAAGTTCCAAGATAAAAGATAAAATTAACTCCCACTCGAGCTTCTTAAGGCTGGTTGATATTTTCTAGTCAATTTTTATCTTAGTAATGTTATGAACTAGCTTTTGTTCGCGGCTTTGCTCACGTGGGCTAAACGAGTAACATGTCACGTTATTTCAACATTAGGATTTTCTTTTTTTATCAATAAAAAGCCCATCCATGTGAGCTAGAATTAGTTTTGTTCGCGGCTTTGCTCACGTGTGCTACACGACTTGTGTTTATTCGTAATAAAAGCCAAACTTATTAAAGGTTTACCTTAAGGGTATAAGTAAAAAGTGTCTAATACAAAACAACGTAGTAAAGATCACTCTGTATAAATAATTTTGGTCTGTTTTGAAACCTCCTGTACAAATTGTCATGGGTGCTTAAGGGATCATTTTCCAAAAATCCTGAAACACTTTACGATTTCTTATCAGGCCAAATACCGAAATTTAAAGAATGACAGATTTCCATACAACTTTCCAAGGTTATTTCACCTCTCTAGGGGAGATTTTTCGAAAAATGCTAAAACACGTCATTTTTTATTTTTATTGAAAAATCTGTAGATCGATTAAATTATTCATTTTGATAGTTATAACTTAAAAAATAACGTTTTCCCTAAAAAAAACTTCTTCCCTTTTTTTACTTTTTTAAAAGAAAATACACAAAATTCCTGAGGCACGTCATTTTTTATTTCTTATCAAGAAGCCAAAAATCAATTTTCATGTATTTTACTTCAAAACTGACGGACTTTCATACAAACTTTCACCCCCTATTTGACCCCCTTAGGGTGTGATTTTCGTAAAATCCTTTCTTAGTCACTCAATTTACCCACAATCCAAATTTCATCTAATTAGCTTGAACGGTTTAGGCTCGGCGATGATGAATCAGTCAGGCCAAGTATGTATAAAGATTATTCAAAATAATATAAATCTATACTAATATTATAAAGCTGAAGAGTTTGTTTGTTTGTTTGGTTGAATGCGCTAATCTCAGGAACTACTGGTTCGAATTGAAAAAATATTTTTGTGTTGAATAGTCCATTTATTGAGGAAGGCTATAGGCTATATTACATCACGCTATGACTAATTAACGCGGGTGAAACCGCGGGGCACAGCTAGTACTTTATAAGTTTGTCAAACTTACGAAGTTACTCGCATCTGGACTTTTCAACCGATCCGACCGGGAGCCCTCGGAGAATATAGGTAGGGCACGGGGACACGCACTAGTGCGCGATGCCATTCCTTCTAGAAAACCTCTGACGGTTTTTCATTTCACATGGCTTAAGGAACCCTTTCAGTTTCTCGCCGCCCCCAAAAAATGAGGCAATCGGCAAACTATCTCCAAAAAAATGGACGGACATTGCATGACGACGCACAAACTCCTACTAATTAATATTCCTTTACCCACCTTTATGTTATAATAGCTTTAACGTAGTAAGTGATACCAGTATAGGAACAATAGTACCCAGTCCTTACCCCAAATTAAGGGCACAAAGGCGATGAAAAAGGCAGCAAAATAATTAGGGCCGAGGGTGTGTTTGCCCAGTTTAACATGCAGGCGTAGAAATAATATCAATTACCTTCGCCGGCCATGCCCCATCACACACGGAACCTCATTAGGTATGTGTTATCTGACAACCCTGCGTTGTACCACAGAATAAGGAGACTGCAGAATATAAGATTCATATAATACATATACCGCACTTGATCCTACTATAGTATGTCATCATCATCATCATCGGCTTATCTTAGTCCACTGCTGGCCATAGGCCTCCCCTAATGAGCGCCATAGCGCTTTGTCCTCAGCTTGACGCATCCAGCATCTGCCTGCAGTCTTTCGCAGGTCATCATCCCACCTGGCCGCAGGTCGTCCTACACTACGTTTACCGAGTCGTGGTCTCCACTCAAGAACACGTTTACCCCAGCGGTTGTCGGTTCTTCGCCAGATATGGCCGGCCCACTGCCACTTCAACTTGCTAATTCTTAGAGCTATGTCGATGACTTTGGTTCTCTGTCGGATGTATTCGTTACGAATCCTATCCTTCAGAGAAACTCCGAGCATAACTATAGTATGTGATTAGACATAATTATCGCTGAGCTAAGGCCCTTTTGTTCAGCACACACATGCTGTTTTAATGTGCGTTCTTATTTTATTGTGTGCAGTGGGTAGTAGGTGTTATCTTATGGCTTTATTTTGTTTGTATAGTTATATTTTGTTTTTTGTTTTATACCTGCCTACTCTTTTAGCTTATTTTATTATGGTGTGTGTCTTGTCTTGAAGTACCAAATCAACTTTTATCTATCTATCTATACTAGTCGTCGCCCGTAGTCGATAATCGACCGTAATTTTATTAAGGCTGCACGGATTGTATCCTAAGCAATGAAAAATTAAAAAAGATAGAATGTGAGTTTGGATCGGCATTGACAGATGTCGGCCGCATCAAAGACAAACAATACGTGTGTGTCAAATACATGGTAGTGTGTGTAATGTTGTTTTTGTTGACTTAATGTATTTTTTATGCATGTTTAAAAAAAAATATTAACATTCGGATAACCTTCTCTATATAAACTATAAGTGTGCGAAATTTCATACTCCTCCGTCCGCGCAATTTTCGTAAAAACGGGTACAAAGTTTTTGCTTCACGTATTAATATATAGATACTTGATCAACGCACATATAGGCAACCTCTCCACGGACATGGAATCTCGCAACAGCTCGCAACAGTCCGAGTGCAGGGTGCGTAGTGTGAGTTTTGTTTACTATCCGTATTCATTCGATTACGTTTACGAAAACGAAAATTAGCAGCGCCTGGCGGCATACGAGAAGAGTTAACATTTTGTCATACAAATTCTCGTTTTCGTTAAATTTGAAATTCGAATTACGAATGAAACTCAAACTTGGCTTGGCATCCGGGTCTATGAGTGCGTTGTTCGAGCACGTTTGTACGAGTATGAAGCTTACCTTCTGCAGTCTCGTTATTTCGTGGTTGTACACACGCCAGCACACAGACTACCACTAACTGTCAAATTTCCTCAATAGATTTTGAACTTTATGTCTCAGGAATAAGGTTGAAAATGTAATGAAGAAATTTGACAGTTTTGTATAGGTCGCTGTGCGAGCGTCAGTACGGTCGACAACGAAAGTCAATTTACACGCGTAGTCATTATTATTGATACGTAAGTACTTCAATGTTCAAATTTTTACGTAAGTACCTACAAATAAACTTGCTAAAGCTCGGCAATTTTTCAAAAACATAAAATTTGTTCGCAAATACAATGTTATTAATACTCAACTTTAGACACTCGTAAACATAACCATCCGAGATCACAGACCTGCCTATTCCGTTTAATGTAAGTGTTTCTTTATGGAATGGAATGTGTAGACTTCATCCCTCTCGTTTAATCTATACTAATATTATAAAGAGGAAAGCTTTGTATTTTTTATGTATATATATTTTTTTATTTTTTTTCCTCACTAGTTGAGGATCCCGGGTGAAGTGCGCTTCCACCAAATGGCCTTATCATCACTTAACATCAGGAGAGATCAAGGCACTGTGCTTACCCGTAAATATATTTAAAAAAAAAAAGTATGTTTGTATATAGTATAATTATATTATATAGTATAAACTCAAAAGCTACTAGACCGATTTAAAAAATTCTTTCACCATTTGAATGCTATATTAGCGCTGAGTAATATAGGCTATATTAAAAAAAAGAAAAAAAGAAATGCGATACGAAGTCCGCCGGGTCAGATAGTTACGGGTAAAGATGTGCCAGTATTAATTAACCAGTTACACTTTAGATGACCTAGATAAAGTGATACTTTGTTTAGTTTATTCACTGTACACGAATAATTATTCACGAAAAAAATGATAAACGCCTCCGTGTTTGGTTGCTCCGTGTGATCGTTACCCGATGCCGCCTCGGGATCATGAGTTTCTCGGCGCTGCAAGTTCTGCGATTATAAAAAAAGATTGTTCAACTGACTTTATCTTTACACTTCATTAATTCAGTTATACCTACAAATGATTTTTTGAAAATGTGTATTACATTTCAATAAAACAACTTTTACAGATATATTGACGTTTTATTTTACACAGAAATAAGGACCCTCCTTCCAGAGAGACAGAAAGAAAAGATACAATGAGCTCTTGCCCGAATTAATTGAAATGAGAGTATGCAAATTACTAATTAATTATAAGACACAAACACCTCAGTCTCCCTGTGTCCACGTATCTTTTTTATTTTTATTATATATGTATGTGTGTATTTATTATAATATATTATTACTGTACCTACCTACACTTTTTTTTCAACGCCTCCATCTTATTTTATATCAATCCTCTCCATCCCTAGGTTGCCTGGAAGATATCGCTTTTAGTGATAAGGCCGCCCTTTGTACGACTCCAATCTAATTTTTTTGTTCTTTTTGTTGTACATGTATGTGTATTTTTATGTGTACAATAAAGTACTTTATTCTATTCTATATTATTTTTTTGATTAACAGAGCTAGGTCGATTTTTCGCATTGAACCCGAAGATCTATCCGTTTGGCAATGGACGCTTTCTCCTTACTACGCTAGCTAGAATTCCAAATCAGCTAAACCATTTCAGCCACCACAAAATTACTGTAAATCCAAAAAAAGCACCACAAGAATGCAAACTAAACGTGATATATGAGCGTCGTTTTGTTCTTCATGTGACAATAAATTCCGCGGTACAAGTGAAGGACGGGCCGTTCCTCCCCTTTCCTCCTACCTCCCCCCTCCCACTGTCTCCCCCCTCCTTGGGGATATTTACTGCGGCCATTACCGGAATTATCGTAAGAACGCCCCGAGGCCTTATCCAAATGCCGCGGTAGTACGTAAAAGTGTTGCGTCTTGAATTACAACTGTCACAGAGGGGATTTTAACCGCCTCCGTGGTCTAGAGACTAAAGGTGTTTTGAAGACACGCCGCGCTAGGCCAGGCCGCACCAGGCCGACTCACGCCGTGGGAACACTCATGCCACGTCTGGCGCGGCCTGTCTTCAAACGGGCCGTGGGACCGGCAACGCCTAGCGCGACCTGGCGCGGAGTGTTCCCACGGCGTGAATCGGCCAGTGCGGCCTGCTGGTCTTTATTTCGAAATTCGCGCACACGCACGCGCCCGTGCAGGTACCGACAGGTGCCGTCGCGCCTCGCGATATTACCGACTTCCGATGGATCGGACAGGCGACGCCAGGCCACGGCAGGCTTTATCGGATGCGACGATTTCCACGGCCTGTTGGCCTGGTCTGGCGTGGGACCGCAGCTTAAGACCAGCGGCTTTATACCTAGAGGTCCTGAGTTTGATTATAGAATTGAAGCACAAAAATTTGAAGCTTACTTGGCCTGACTCTGAAATTAAACCATGGGACATCCAGGTATCGTGCCGATAGCTTTATTGTTTTTTTTCGTTGTTTAATATTTATTAATTTTGTAATATTTGATTTGGTTTTATTTTATTTTCATGTAATAAAATATATTTGCTGAGCCCTTATAGTGATCTTATTCTTCTAAGAAGAATCTTAGTCGTTACACTCTGGCAGAGTGGTCGTGGTCGTTACTTCGATCGCAGTGAGCCGCCTGACCAGCCCTCGTCATTCCCCTCTGACCGATGTCATCTTTGTGCACACGTATAAGGGGTTCTCTACTGCTTCCTATAATTGGTCCGTCTATCTCACTGGCGATCTACCGTGCGCTCGGGTGCCATCAACTTTGCCCTGGACTACAAGACGTTCGATTGACGCATCATCATGCCGAGATATGTGCCCAAAGAATGTGTACGAGCTTAAACAATAAAGGAAAGACGCCGCTTGATGCAGAGTTCTTTGAGTATGATCTTATTAGCACCTGTGATAATAATGGCATAATGACGTTCTTAAGAGCTATTAGTTAGTTAAGCACTTAGGTACACATTAACACAAATTTACATAATTTGAGGTATTTGTGTAAGTATTTTTATAAGTGGTAGTGTTTTTTTAGTGTTTTGTTTGGTTTGGTTTATTGGAACGCGATCCCTATTATCAAGTTTTTTACAACTAACCGCAGTATTAACGAACAACACGAAATGTAAAAAAAATTATTGTTTCAAATAAAATTTTATTATTTTTTTCTTTTTATTTTATTTCGTCGGTGAGCGTGCGAGACCGCGAAAGAGCAGTTTGCAAAAACAGCGTATCTGCTTTTACAAAAAGACGAAAAAAGTGAACATCTTGGCCATTAAAATATATTATTTTGTTGTTGTTGTTTGCCTCAAAGAAATAGCTGTCAATTTCAGTCGGAAAAATATGTTTGAATGGCCAAATGTTCACTTTTATCATCTTTTTGCAAAATGTAGCAAAAGCAGATACGCGGTTTTTACAAACTGCTCTTACGCGCTCTCGCACGCTCACCGACGATTTGTAATTTTGGAATTTTGAATTTTGATATTTTAAGACAAGAAATGCAAACAAATTATCGCGTATAACAGAGCAGTTACGTTCTACGGGCAGCTAATTCAGTGCGATATCATCTTTCCCCACTTATCAATGCTATTTAGCGACTGTCCGCGTCCGTCGACCGGACGTGCGGACGACAAGCGACACAGAGCAATTATCATAATTGATTCCTTTTCGTTTGTAACATTTATGAGATCGATTACTAATAATGCGGATAAACATAGCTTTCGTGGTTCCTGAATCTCGGGTATCAGTGGAATCTGAGTTGTATGGATGACGTTGTTGGGGAGAGGTATTGAAACAACAAGATGGTTCTAAAGACTGCTCATTTATTCATCAGAAAATGGTTTAAAAATAGAATTGGGTAGTCGACTAGTAAGTCAATAGAGAAACTTTTTAGCAACTGTCAAAACTATTTTCTAATAATAGAAATTGGGATTTGCCCCGTCAATTCAGTGTGTATTAATAACTTTTAAGGCTAATGAATTTAATTTGATAACTGCTAAACTAAATTTTTTTTAAACATTGCGGACCTTCCGACACTAGGCAAACATCTATTTAAAACTGTGCACTACTTTTAGGTTTGTTTTTGTATTCATTCGCTAACACCAAAAGTGGCCATTGATTGTTAATAAATGCGATAGTCCGTTTTGTGAATAAACCACGCAACAAAAAGTAGTGCACAATTATTAAATAAATACTATGGATGTTTTCCTGTTATCGGACGGTACGCAATGTTTAAAAAAAGATCCGGTCTGTTAGTAATTGTCAAATTATCAATTGGTGGCGCTAGTGTGCCTTACCCTTCGCCTTAATGCTTAGGTCAAATATGAACTAGGTCAATGTATTAAAGTACTGTCACGTGATTTCATTTATACGTTTATGTTCAGATACTTATAGATTTTGAGAAAAACTAAGTGCATCTTGCGGTAGTGGTGTAAGCAACAGTCTCAGCTACATACGTTATTTTGGACAATTGCATTATAGATTTTGAGAAAAATAAGTGCATTCGCGATCATAGTTTAACATTCACAAGTATTCAACAAAATCTTTTTACATTGAAAATGGTTATCAGATGCAAATCGCCTGAGACGTATTTTTGGCCATAGCTCCGAGGATTTTGGGAGAATCGAGATGGAAATAATACCAAGAGAATTTATCGAGACACGTGTGAGCGTTTGAATTTTGAAAATCGGCTGGATACTTTTTTTTTAATTTTGAAAAATATAAAAAGAAAACCGACTTAAGAAAAAATGAAAAAAAGGGTCCTAAGGTATTAGTTTAGCTACAAAATGGCGAAAAACTTTGAAAATTGGTTAATAATTGTGACCTGTGGGTGGTCGCTTTAGATTTGGTATTGTAGAAAAACGGGTGTAGCTTATTTGATTATTGACCGATCGTCATGGTAATGGTGTTAAAAGATGCGGATGCAGGCGAGAAGTTCATTCAAGTTGTGCATTCAAATCTCTCTCCAAAAAAAAAAGTATCTCATTAATATGCTGATGACATTGTTTATTCACGCTGAACGACATAAAAAATCTATTTTGATGCGAATCCGATACAAAGTGGGCAAGTTTCCGCGCGTCTCAAGTTCCGAGTTTCGAGCCGCATTATAATATTCATCGAAGTTTACGGCACAAAATAAGGAGACTGCAGAAGGTTAGCTTCATATTTTGTGACAAAAAAATCGTGAATGTGAATTACATACATGAAAAATTTAAGGTAGCCAAGTTTCCGTGCCGGTGCGTGCGACTCGTTACATGAAACTGCAATTGTTCTCTAATCTCTTCAGATGAAGCCCTCGTTTAATGATAATAGGACTTTACTCAGGTAAGTTCGATTAATCACTAATTAAATATTTATAAAATATTTTATAAAATACAGTGAAAATATGAAACGCCCACCCGACCCAGCCAGGAATCGAACCTGGGTCTTCCGCAATCTGGGCGGCTGCACCGACCGCTATGCTACCAGGAAGGCTGACGTAAGCGCTGAATTTTGTCACTGCTTTTTAATTTTTGAGTGCTTATTGCGGCACAGTGCCATCTATCCAAAGGTTGTTGCAACCGATGGCTATGCAGATTCATCTTTTCAGATGAAATACCACAAATGTGATTTGTAGATAACACAACGCTACAGTAATAATTTTTTACTTTTTTTTTTACAAAATTTAATTTTTTTCACTGTATTTTATAAAATATGCACTTAAAAATAAAAAGTAAAAAAATAAATTATATAATTCGTGCTTCATCCTCGAGATTAGAGAACAATTGTAGTTTCACGTAACGACTCGTGTACAAATGCGCTCGAGCATCGCACACTTTAGACAACCTATCACAGACTCGGAATCTTGCAACAGCTGCGCTAGGACTGCTCCGAGCAGGTAGGCTACTTTTGACGCAAACTCAATCTCAATACAATTCCAATGCGATTAATATATATCGATATTGGGATAACTTTCGCAATTTCGGAACGCCCCATCTCGATAATAATTTGTTCACTCAATTTCCACGCAATTTAATTCCAATGTAGCGCTATTTATCGCTTTTAAGAGTGCCATTTAATTTTTTTAGATTTGGGATTGGAAATTGATTATTGCAATTGTGTTTCAAGAGTAACCCACCTGTTCTGAGATTCGTGTCTCTGCGTCTCAGACGGCTGATTGTCAGCTCGAGGCGGTGAAAAACTTAAAGGGTTACTCAAGCCGTGTGAAACAAAGCACCGTCAGAGTGCAGACTAGTGCGTGTCCCTGTGCCCTGCTAGATTCTCCGAGGGGTTCGGATCGGATCGGTCTTGGTGCATTGAGATATCCCGTCTAAATATCCATCACGGTACAAAAATAAATTAATATTACCCAGTTCCAGACTAAAACTGACATCTGAATAAATTACCATCTTCACTAATTAATTAACGAAAATAAATATTCTTTGATTATAAACCAATTGAAAAAATTTCTAATAAATAAATGCTATTACAGTTTTCATGAATACTTCAATGACACTAATAAATAAAAATTACATTTTAAATCTCCTACCTAAAATTACTTTTATTACTTTTATGTCATATTTGAATTTTTTTTATTTTTTTATTTTTAAATATGCTATCACTTTTATCATCTCTATCATCAGTCTGTCATACACTAGATATTAATCTAGATATTAATTAACACAAAATGTAAGTTTAAAATATAGGTATATATATATTATAATATTATTGTATAATGGTACACAAACACACTAACACATATTTATATACGTACTTAACATGGGTATATATTTCTCTTGACTTAAAATATTATAATTATTTTTGTAAAATATTAATGTAAAATATTTTATAAGTAATGGGAAATAAACTTAACTATTTGTTATTGTTATGGAAGAGCGGAGTATCCCAAAACAAGCACATATTTGCTTAAACGGGTGCTCCAGATACGATTTAACTTTAATAACGTAATGTACCCTTTAGACACAATAAACAATTATTCAATTATTCAATTATCATTATAGCGCCTACTCTCTACTAAATCCTATTGCGTGCCCGCCAAGGTCCATGCTGATCTCCTATTTATGTTCACCATCTATTGTATACAATGTGGATTGCAATAAATAATTGAATTGAATTGTATTGAATTGCATAAGCGCGGTATGTACCAAGCTTACCTTCTGGGGTTAACTTATTTTGTGTTTACGGGGAGAGGCTATAAATAATGTGCCGAATAATTTTAGACGAAGTTAAAAGATCCTTGATATAAAGCAGTTTATGCGATACTCTTTGCGTTATGGAACTTGTCTGGTGATATGCTGCTGTTGGTATTAAGTCTTCCCTAGCTTAATATTCGATTTTCTATACACTTTTCGTTTTATTTGCAAAATTTTTATTTTGTGTCGTGTTTTTGCGTACCTTTAGCCAGGGCTTGGTAACCGGTTTACTTTTTGAACCGGTTTCACGAAATTATGCATGGAACTTTATTAAAAAGGTTACGTTCCATTGAACCGGTTTTTGAACCGGTTTACAAAAAAATGGGTTTTTTAATAAACCGGTTAAAATTTAAAATGATAAATACTTGATTTACGTTTTCGACCCATATTGATAGGATGCGCGCAACTATCAAAATGAGATAGCGCTCGCGACGCAACACTGGTGCGCGCCGCGCTGGTATTTCGTCTAACAAGCTACAACAAGTCGCAGCCAGCGATCGCTAGAAATAAACCGGTTTATTTAGGTTCGAAATATCGCTCCTAACAGGTTTTACCCTAATGAAACCGGTTAATTTTAAACCGGTTTCAAGCCCTGCCTTTAGCACCGTATTTGTGGATTGGTCATCGACGACCAGATGCATACACACAGAGTATACAACGCATTTGGTATAACTTTTTATACTATCATGGTCACTCTCATAAGATAATAATTAACAGGATTTTGACCATGTGTATTATACGTGAGTATCTTATATTTGAGGAGCTCGATGTCGCAGTGGTTAACGCGCCCGGTCTGCGAGTGCTGAGGTTAAGCAACTTTCGTAAAGGCCGGTCATCGGATTAGTGACCAAAATTTGATCATCTCGAACTCCTCCGTGCTTCGGAAGGCACGTAAAGCCGTTGGTCCCGGCTGCATTAGCAGTCGTTAACAACCACCAATCCGCACTGGGCCCGCGTAGTGGTTTATGGTCCGTTCTCCCTATCCATCCATAGGGAGGCTCGTGCCCCAGCAGTGGGGACATCAAATGAGCTGATGATGATGATGATCTGATATTTCGGCACCATGCACGCGCCATGATCATCGAACTACTGAAATTAATTCGAGTACGTTTTTTATGAGCAGACAAAACGATCTACCCTCTGTCTTAGTCGTTTTTTGCGCTCGATGCCCGTACCGATACTCGCGTATAATAAACATGGTAGGAATCCCGATAATAATTACTCTAACACATCTGGTCTTGCGATCTTGGTCTATTATGTCGGCACCTAAATGTATGAAGCGCTCAATTGACTAGTTCGAGGCGCCGCGCATCCGCATGAATGCCACACCGGAAGCCGCTGCAGTTTCGCGCGCTTTCGGCACGTTTGGAGAAGACGGCTGGAGCTCGGGTTCACATCCGGTGGCGTGATTGAGTTTAACTTATTACAGCGAAATTCCTACGTTATTTAAGTTATAGTATATGTCTAATAGTGAATTATATTAGTAAAGTGGTTGTATTATGTAGCGTCTGTCAACTTTGAACAACAATTTGAGAAGCAATCGTCAAACATGGTAGTTAAGTCAACTGATTTTATTTTAATGCCAAAAACTTGCAGTTTATAAGCATTAATAAACTTTGTTTGTATGAGAAAGTAAAAAAAAACTCGTTTTTGACCTTAGTTCATTGGGAAAAGTTGTTCAGTAGTCATGAGAAATGTAGCTCTTTGAAGAGATAAGAGCTATATAGCTCTTTACTCAGTCAATAGCTTTATATCTCTTCTAGCTCAGTAGCTCATTTAGCTAGGTAGTTCATGAAGATCTCTTGAGTCGTTTAAATGTGTACAGCAGGACTCGCTCGACTGACACATTTGAGTTATATTCGTACAGAAATACAGACTGATTAATACCACAGAATGATTAATAAGTAGTTAATACCTAATTCCTAGTTTAATTTAGCTTTTTGATGGTGTAGTAGTCACAATTCGTTGTTTATTTTCAACACTAATTAATGAATATTAACTGTTTTTAGAATAATGTTTATTATTATATTGACTCATCGAATCACGATTTTCCTTCATACTTTGACAGGTTTAGGACTGTCAACCAAAATAAAGTGTTTGCGTGTGTACATATCTCTCTATCGCTCATACGCGTCATTCGAAACGCATAATATTATGTCTCTCTTTGTCTATCGAGTCGCTCGATTCCGACACATTCCGATGAAACACTGAGCTAAAATGAATACTGATAAGAATGGAACTAGAGTGAGCTAGATATACGTTGAGCTAGAATAGGTGAGCTAGCTCTTTTTAACAACTCGCTCACGAGCTACTCATCGCTATTGTTCAGTTTCATGATCTGACCAACCCACCTGTCTAAGACGAATAAAAAAGTACAGTGTATACAAAAAATTGGTGCAAGCTACCCTCACAACAGAAGTTACCTCAAACTGTACACTTAATCACTTTTTCTCCGCACCAAGCAACGTCACATCATTTTTCTCACAAATTTAACGTTAAAAGCTTTCTTTAGTAGCGAACTTACTTGGCTGTCTGCAGGGTAGGAATAAGGTTTTTGTACACAATTTATTTGTGCTTTTAAGTGGGTAGGTTATAGGTTTACCCTGCATCTGATGAGCAAAGAAGATAAAAAGCTAATTTTTATCTATACTAATATTATAAAGAGGAAAGCTATGTATAAAAACACAAATGTTGAAAAAAAATTCTACGAGCAGGATTTTAACCTGCACTTTTCTGACATACCGGGTCAGGTGCTCTTCCAATTGATGATTGATTGAATGGGCGCCTTTGGCTTTCAAAGTAAAAAGTGTTGAATAATTTCGGCGGGCTGGTTAGAACCACGATAGCTCAATTGGAAGAGCACCTGACCGTGGAAATTCGTGGAAATTTTTTCAACATTTGTGTTTTTGTAATTTGTTCGCAACAAAATTTGCGTTAAATATTATTTGAACATCTTATAAAGCTTTGTATTTTTGTATGCTTGCAACGAATAAACTCAAAAACTACTGGACCGATTTAAAAAGCTTTCACCATTAGAATGCTACATTAGCGCTGAGTAAAGGCTATATTAAAAAAAATGCGGTACGAAGTTTGTCGGGTCAGCTAGTATTGATACGTGACATTTTACGTTATAGTCAATATATTTACCATGACTTGTATGTAAATTTGTATAATCCTACTAATATTATAAACGCGAAAGTTTGTAAGTATGGATGGATGTTTGTTACTCTTTCACGTAAAAACTACTGTATGGATTTGGATGAAATTCGGCATACAGATAGTTTATAACCTGGATTAATACAAAGGATAGTTTTTATCCCGATATTCCCACGGGAATGAATGAAAACTGTCAAAGCGGTACGAAGTCCGCCGGGTCCACTAGTACTTTATACTTGTATTATACAACGTGTAACAGAAAGGTGTGGTCAAAATTAAAAGATCCAAGTGTATCCGATATAGATCTTGTATGTGTTGTTACTGAGACACAATTATTAACATTAGTTTGTCATGTAATTGTAAATTCAATACAAACTTATACTTTTATTAGGGAGGTCATGCGCGTCATGCGCGGCAGGCGCGCTTATGCAAGCAGCAGTGATCATAAATGTAAGTACACAGAGGTTACTAAACCACTGAGGGCTTTGACTTGTTTATTTTGATGTGACGTCACAATTGGCATATTTGACAAAAAATTGCATAACAAATTTAAAGTTAAGGGGGTGCAGCGCGGACGCAAAACTGCGAGTTTCAAGTTTCTTTATGATAGCGAGCGAGCGGCGCGTGGCAGTGGTGTGACAACGGCGCACGACAAGAATACGCACGCACACTAATATCTGTACAGAGTAGGCTGGTGATTTAATTAGAGCAATGTTTACTTTCGTAAAATCATAAGCGTTTGGGTAAAAAATAAGAAAAGTCTTAATATTTTCATATTCATGTTTTTTAATGGAAAAATAAGACAACAGTGACCTGCGGAATATCAATACAAACATTTTGATGTCGGATCATTGTTTCATTTGGGCTATATTTACAAAGTTTCTGAAGAAATAAGTTTTTAGATATCATTATTTTACTTAATGTTTATGCAGTTTTTGGGTATTTGTTTCAAATTCCAAGACAACCATGACCTTGTGAAAGGATCAAGCTAACTTACACTAGTCCTTTTAATGTATAAGACCTATTCAGCGCCTAGCACCAGTGACTTAAAAACACGTAAATTTTCAAATTCCGTGCTGCACCACTCTGCATACAAGATCTAGATGGGATACACTTTGGATCTTTTCATTTTGACCACACCTTTCTGTTACACGTTGTATATTTGCAATCTCAATGTTTGTAGCATTTTATGTTCCGGCAGCTAGGGATAAGATACCCGTGCCTCAGTATTTGAGGATCTCGAATGAAGTGCTACCACCTTCGGTCTTATCATCACTTAACATCAAGGGAGATAAAGGCCAAGTGCTTAGCGCTAAGAAATAAAAAAAAGGAATAAAAATGTTGAGATTCCTTGCTTTTGCGTTAAACTCAGCAATCTATTGCTTTTGCTATTGTCACACAGCTAAGTAAGAAGTATGGTACTGAAAGCGAAGATATTATACTCGCAACAATTTTTTTTAAGTGTTGAAAAGTTTTTTCCGCAATCGGAATTCGAACCTGCGCCCTCTGACACACCGAGATATGTGTACTACCGTCTATGTATCTATGTATCGTGCCAACACTATTCTCACCTCTTACTTTGTAGGCCAAAGGAGCCTTACTCAATGTCGACAAATACGTCATCAACATCCGTTGAATTTGCGTAAAATGTATAAAAATATATAACTTTTTTTTTGTTTTTAACCGAGGAGCTCGATGGCGCAGTGGTTAACGCGCTCGGTCTGCGAGTGCTAAGGTTAAGCAACTTTCGCAAAAGCCAGGTCATCAGATGGGTGGCCAAAAATGTATCATCTTGAGCTCCTCAATGCTTCGGAAGGCACGTAAACCCGTTGGTCCCGGCTGCATTAGCAGTCGTTAACAACCACCAATCCGCACTGGGCCCGCGTGGTGGTTTATGGCCCGTCCTCCCATCCATAGGGAAGGCTCGTGCACCAGCAGTGGGGACATAAAATGAGCTGATGATGATGATATTTAACCATATTTGTAACTATATTTTATGAACTAGTTTTTTTTCTATATTCTCCTATTACCGATTTATTTTATTATAACAGATTAAGACGAAGCGTCGATACAATTTCCATTTCAAAATGCAATGTTCAAGAGTGTTTCAAACGGCAAATAGGAAGATTACAGACGTTCCTCGTGCATTGCCTTGTTTAACGAGATCCGATTGAATTTGTGGACGTCTAGCGAATTGTACGGAAAATTCCTGAAACAATACCTACAAAGGACAAATCGAAATGTATTCCCGAAACGGTTTCTGTCCAAGTTTGCTCTCAAAGTAGCAAACAAATAGTTTAGTGTTGGCACACGAACACGATACTCGATTGTCGACAGTTCACGACAAACCGTTGCTGCTTAAAGGCTTTCGTTATCGTTAATCTGCTAAGAGGCAATTTTAACGTTATTTCACCGGGTATCTTCACAACTTTATTTTTAAACGGTTTTATTTAACTTGCCCTGTTTATTTATTTGTTTATTTGTTTGAATCAAATCTAGTAATTGAAATTTGACACCCTTCCTGTTGACGGGTTAATCTGAAATTTGGTACACACCTTTAGTTCTGATGACAATAATAATTGAGAAATAATAAATTGATCCACAAAAAAATAGTAGGCTAGCACCTAAAATGCTAAGTTAGCATCTAAATAGTAGTTGCTAACTTATATCCTATGTGCGTGCCTACTCTGGGCCGCACAACTCGCTGCTCCTTCTGAGCAGCTTTGAGAGGAGTCTTGGCGGCGCTCCTTCTGAGCGTCGTCTTTTGAGGGATTCCGGCACCTCTGAGGTTAGCGCCGAGTGTTGGAGGCGGATGACCCGAGTCCCGGACGAACCGGCTGGCGAGTGCCGAGCCTAGTACTGGTAGACTAGTACCAGACCTTTCGGCCTAGCCAGCCTTGAGAGGAATGGGAAAGTCCTAGGAACGGCCGGTCAGCTGCCGGGGACGCGCCGTGGGTAGGGGATTTTGCCTCTGAGTGTCGGCGTCGACTTCGAGTGCTGGGATTAAGTGTCTTGTTTTGTCCTGTGTGGGTGTCTTTGTTTGTCGCCGTGTGTGTCTTTTTTGTGTGGTATGACCCTGAGTGCCGCTGTGGCTTGAGCTGAAGCGTCGTATGGCCTGGGGTTGCCGCTGGGGCGGCCAACCGGGCGGTGACCGCCGTTGGCTCATCGGCGTCGATGCTTGCCGACAGTGGCCTCTGGTGTCTAAGTTTGCTGTGGAAGGTGCGGAGACTAGTCTCCTGCCGGACCGCAGAGAGGGGCGCTTGCGGATGCAAGCGGCGTGTGTGTTAGGGCTTTGGTGTGGGTATGACCATACCTCCCCAAAAGCCCTAGGGTCGGAGGACCATTGTGTTGTTTGTCGTTTTTGTTTTTTGTTTGTGTTGTCTTGGGTGGTGCACTTTCGGTGTGCCACCCTTTGCCGTGGGTTTTGTGCCCTTTGTTTTTGCCGTGGGTCTTAAACCCTAAATGCTGTGTGTTATCAGTACGTGCCCGTGTACTGGCGCGCGGCCGTCAAAGCACATGTCTCCCCTCGAGGGAAGAGGTGTGCGGAGATAGCTGTAGGTTGGTACACGGGCGCAGGGTGGCAGCCGCGGTCTTAATCCCTTCGGGACGCGTAACGTGGTTGTCGCCTTATTTAGTACTCGGATTGCCGTCCTCCAGGGGTTTAGTGGGTATCCCCCTCCGTCTCGCCCTCCCTTCTGGAGCTGACGAGGCTTCTCGCCTCGTCAGTGGGTGCGGAAAGGCGGACGGGTGAGTCCCACATAACCGGGTGCCCTTCAGGGCTCCGGTAGTCGTAATGACTTCCCCTGGGTCAAAAAAAAAAAAAAAAAAAAAGGTTAGCTTGGTGATCGATTAAAGACAACCCATGATAATTCAATACATTCGGTATCATTGTAAATCCAAGATGGCTGCCGCTACATAATGGCGGGTTACATATATTTTATCACTACTATCTCAATATGGGTATCAAATGAAAGGGCTTGAATAGTAGAATAGTTCTTTATGAAAATAAAATGAAAATCCAATATGGCAATACCAACAAAATGGCAGGTTAATTTTTTTCTTTTCACAACTCCTTCAATATGGGTATTAAATAAAAGATCTTGACTAGTAGAATAGATTACACTATGAAAAAAACTATAATTTGAAAATAAAAAAAATTGTAAAAAAATTGTTTAAGTTTTAAACGGTTTTATCGAAAATAAAGATTTAAAAAAATGATGTAGACTATGTACTAAAAGCTAAAAAATAAGTCGGTAGGTCCTAGGTACCAGTCATCACACCACTCTCCTCATCAAACTAGGGCATTGATCAGACAAAATAACAAAATCGTTGGGCGTGTGGAATCTCTATAAAGTCAACCGCTACATCATAATAAAATTTTATTTACATATGTAGGTCAGTGTAGTAAGTAATTTAAGTTACATATAGTATGTATATATCACTCTAATCCGGGATGTGGAGGCCTGGCGACCTGTAAAACGGGTCTTGTACTTTAGTGCGGGCACCAGTCTCCACAATAATTTTAATTTAACTCACATTTGTAGTTTACAAACCAAATTTATTGTTAAACAAATTATTGTGAAGAGAAATAAAGCATTATTATTATTATTATTATTATTATTATATGTCAGCAGGTTACGTGCGCCCAACGATTTTATTTTTTTGTCTAATCAGTGCCCTAGGTTGATGATGAGAGTGGTGTGATAACTGGTACCTAGGACCTACCGACTTATTTTTTAACTTTTAGTACATTGTCTACATCATTTTTTTAAATCTTTATTTTCGATAAAACCGTTTAACTTAAAAAAAATCATAACCGTGTCGTTTTAATTAATAACAAAATATGTATAGGCACCTAGGTACTTTATGAGTAGGTATTTTTAATTTTAATAATCAACTACACAGTTTTACAAGTAATATACACGTAAGGAGCTCGATGACGCAGTGGTTAACGCGCCCGGTCTGCGAGTGCTGAGGTTAAGCAACTTTCGCAAAGGCCGGTGATTGGATGGGTGACCAAAAATTTATCATCTCAAGCTCCTCCGTGCTTCGGAAGGCACGTAAAGCCGTTGGTCCCGGCTGCAATAGCAGTCGTTAACAACCACCAATCCGCACTGGGCCTGTGTGGTGGTTTATGGCCCGTTTTTCTTATCTATCCATAGGGAAGGCTCGTGCCCCAGTAGTGGGGACATAAAATGAGCTGATGATGATGATGATACAAGTACGCACACACGCACTCACTCAAGCACACAAGCACGCACGCAAAATAAACCGTTGTCTTGTGGTTTGACCGTTTTTAAATATAACATAGCTGCATAGTTCTTTTTTCGTTACGGGTAAACACATTGCCTTCGAAAGTGGAAGCGCGTTTTACCCAGAACCTTCAACTACTTTAACTTTAACCGCATCTGTGGTCTAGTGGTTATGACCACCGGTTTAGACCCAGAGATCCCGGGTTCGATTCCCAGCGGGGGTACATGTTTGTGTACTCGGCTTCGTTGGTGGTAGGGCTTGTTTGTCCGCCTGGCTAGCTACCACCATCTTATCTAAATATGACGTCACAACATCAATGTTTGAAGCGTTGTTGTGTTCCGGCAGCTAGAGATAAGATAGCCAGTGCCTCACTAGTTGAGGTTCCCGGGTGAAGTGCGCTTCCATCATTGGCCTTATCATCACTTAACATCAGGTGAAATCAAGGCACTGAGCTTACCACTGGCTATCTAACTTTCGGAATACAATGCTGCTAACATTGTTGTTATGGCGACATATTTAGATAAGTAGCTAACCAATCAGACTTAAAACAAGCCCTCCCACCAACCAGTGTGTACAAATCCTTCTAATCGAACCCTCTGGGTCTGACACCGGTGGTCATCTTAACCAAAAGACCAAACAATCAATCTTATTGTACTCATAACTTGGCTCATGGTAACAATGAGTGTTTGCAAGTCTATAAATATACTTTACTAGCTGACCGGCGGACTTCGTACCGCTTTGACAGTTTCCATGACAACAAAACAAACAAAACGTTGACAGTTTCCATGACAACAAAACAAACAAATCATTCGTCCGCTTAAGAACACCCGTATCCCATGATGGATCCCCCTATAGCAGTGCCACCTACCGGATCCAATTGTAAATCTAAACCATTCACGAATCCACTTGAACACACACAGAAATTTCATCCAATTCGGTCCAACTGTTTAGGAGTTCAATAACATACACACGCACAGAAGATTTTTATATACGATCCCCGATGCAAAAGAGTTCGTCTACTAAGGAAAATTGAACGTAGGTACCTATGTTTTAAAGTAAAATATTGATTAAAATGTTATAGTACTATGAGTATAACAAATAAAAAGTAGATTATTAATTAATAAACGGTTTATTTCCTGTACAAAGTAAAATTAAATAATTTGTTATAATAATAAAAATAAAGAATTCTTCCACCGACGTTAACGCATAAAAGTTCAGCTGTCGAAGTTGAACACGCAAAATAGTTCGTTTACCACTTGGTTGTCTCCTTTACTCTCAATAACGGCCTTAATCCTAATTAGCATCGTGACGATTAGCTCTTCGCATTCTTCTGGAGTTGTGGAATCCCACATAGCCTTGATTTTCTCCTTTAAATCATTTATCGACCTTGATGGATACTTTTTTTTTATTTATTACCATATTAAAACCCTTCCGTAGCTTTTTTTTTCATTTTCCACCACAGGGTCTCGATTGGAGACAAGTCTGGACTGCTCGACGGCCACTCCATTGTAGGGATTCGTTTAGAGTCAAGCCAAGCCTCCGTTGTCCTTGCAGTATGGCAGGAAGCAGCATCTTGTTGAAATATGTATGCATTTTGATACTTCAAAATCGAAGTGGACGGCAGTAAACTTGTTTCCAACATGTTTTGGTATTTTCTATAAAATGCAAGCGACCCACTCCTTGTGCTGACATGCAGCGCCATATCATCACCGACCCAGGAAACTTCACTTTTCTCTTAATGCTGTCTTTATGAAATGCTTCATCTTTATTTCGGATAACTTTTTCCGCACATCACCGACAGTTACCTCAAATTTAGGTTCGTCACTCCATATAATTTGAGGCCACTGGTCAGCAGTCCAGTTTAAGTGATCGCGGGTGAATTTCAGTCTTTTCTTTTTCTGAAGTGAGGTGAGTAAATTCTCTTTAGTCGCGTAATAGCCGTAACCCATTCTCTTCAGAACTCGTTTGCAGGTATCCACCGACACATCTTTCTGAATCATATCACGCCATTGTACGGCAAGTTCTTCTGCACGGGCCCGACGGTTTTTCTTAATAATTTTCTTTAAAACACGATTTTCAGCTTCGCTAGTAAGGCGAGGACAGCCTAGTCTCTTCAAACACAAAGCTGTGGCGTTTTTTTTTGTAATGCTGGATGATTGACTGGATCGTAGATCTTGCCAGTGATAAATTTTTGGCGATTTGGTAGGTATGTAGGTTTCCCATTACTTTTTGCAATTATAATTTTTCGAACTTCTTCCGTGATAGGTTTTCCGCGATCCATATTGTGCGAAATTATTAGTGAAAATAATGGAAAAATACGTTGAACATGCCTTTTTATAGCCGTTGACATCTTTCAAGAACTAGACGAATTGGTTTGCGCGATTATTCGTAAAATAATACCTACTTCCTGGGTTCATATAATAGGCAAATTATTATTTCTTTAAATGTGCAAAATTAATGTCAGTTTCATAGAGTAGGTATTCAAAATGTATAAATTGTTTACTGCTAGTGCCTTTCTCGAAATGAATCAAGTTGAAAATAAAAATATGTTCATCACAATCTCTTTTGCATCGGGACTCGTATAACTAGCGGCCCGCCCGCGACTTCGTCGTATATTATACATATAAACCTTCCTCTTGAATCACTCTATCTATTAAAAAAAACCGCATCAAAATCCGTTGCGTAGTTTTACAGATCTTAGCATACAAGCATACATACATACATAGGGACAGACCGACAGCGGGAAGGGACTTTGTTTTATACTATGTAGTGAAAGATAACCGAATGTAATTAATCCTATGCAGTTATTTTCAAATGAGACGTATCAGCAATCACACGCTTGAAACACTATGATAACAACGTAGGAGTTAACTTTCCGCAATTATTTAAAAGATAATAGAAATCGTAAAAATGATTTTTTCTATTGCAACAACAAAACTTTGTTTATTTTTTTTTCTATCGTTAAATTTTATATCGAAAGCAAACGGTTTGACCGCTTACAAAATTGACATAGATAATAATAATAAAGCTAATTTAATCTCTCTATCTAAACTTCTCAATAACTTAAAAGATGTTGAAAAATACGATAAAAACAGCTATGAACCGAAAAGGATGGACTCCGAACTGAATGAGAAGTATCGAGAAGAGAAATTTGAGAGAGACAAAGATAAGTATAATAAAATACTAATTAAAAGACTCGTTCCTCACAACTACAAATATAAAGGCAAATATGAATACGACAACAAATTGAAGACATTCTACAGACCTCTAGTGAGATTATACAAAACTAAAATTGTTCACAAAAAACCTAAATCAAGCAATTTGGTGAAGCAGAGAGGAAACTTTGATATTGTCAACAGGTTACCAAAAAACCTTGATGATTTCAACGATGGATACTTGCTGCAACCTTTTAAAGTTAAGGCTAAAAATGACGTCACAGCCGAAAGAATCATTGATGACGTCAAAAAATTCTCGGAAGCTAACAGCAAAGAAAAAGTGAGAGAGCTAATGTATAGTATATTAAACGCATTAGACGGCAAGCTGAAACAAGCCTTACGACTGCGGAGTATGGTCTATTTACCTTCGGACAAGTTGAGCAATATGCCTGCTTTTATTGATCTGCAAGATATTGTGGTGCCCGATAAACCTGCGAAGAACCAGCTAGACTATAAATACTGGAACTATTGGACGGTAAGACTTATAAGTAAATAGCCTGTAACTATCCCACTGCTGGGCAAAGGCAGAGTTACCAATTGCGAGTTGGTGACCACAAACCCGGGCTAGGCTTCGAAAAAAAATCCGAAACACTGCCAGACCTGGGAATTAAACCCGGCACTTTGCTACTCGGCCACCGAGGCGTTAAGACTTAATCAAATTGATTATCTATCTATACTAATATTATGAAGCTGAAGACTTTGTTTGTTTGGTTGAACGCGCTAATCTCAGGAACTACTGGTTCGAATTAAATACATATTTTTATGTTGAATAGTCCATTTATTGAGGAAGGCTATAGGCTATATTACATCACGCTATGACTAATAGGAGTAAAGCAGCAATGAAAAATGTTGCAAAAACGGGAAAATATTTTTTTGAGAGCTTTCCTTGCGTGCGCTGCGTAAATGGTGAAAGTTACGCAAAAATCATGTATTACGAAATTGTTTCCCTTTAAAAGTTCTTAAAAAAAAGTCCGCGATAGCATATGTCTAGCTTTTAAGGTTGACTAACTATAAGCTTTTTTATGGTAATCAAATAGATTATTCGCTAATTAACGCGAGTGAAACTGCGGGGCACAGTTAGTTTTTTACCTATAAGCACATGTCCTTCATCTCACCTGATGTTAAGTGATGATAAGACCGAAGGTGGAAGTGCACTTTATCTCGATCCTCAACCACAGAAGAACTGAAAATCTTATCTCTGAAACACAAATGTTGAAAAAATTTCCACGAGCAGGATTTGAATCTGCACCCTTCTGACATTCCGGGTCAGGTGCTCTTCCAATTGAGCTATCGTGGTTCTAACCAGCCCGCCGAAATTATTCAACACTATTTACTTTTTACTTTGAAAGCCAAAGGCGCCTATTCAATGTCAACAACTACCGTCGTTAACATCCGATCATAATATTTTTACAAATACTAAAGATCAGTTAAAAAGTAGGCAAGCTATTATAAAATGTTTAAATAATTTTAACGCAAATTTTGTTGCGAAACAAATTACAAAAACACAAATGTTGAAAAAATATTAAATATTATTATCGGATGTTAATGACGATAGTTGTTGACATTGAATAGGCGCCTTGGGCTTTCAAAGTAAAAAGTAAAAAGTGTTGAATAATTTTGGCGGGCTGGTTAGAACCACGATAGCTCAATTGGAGGAGCACCTGACCCGGTATGTCAGAAGGGTGCAGGTTCAAATCCTGCTCGTGGAAATTTTTTTAACATTTGTGTTTTTGTAATTTGTTTCGCAACAAAATTTGCGTTAAAATTATTTAAAGTGTTATCTTATCTCTGTCTGCCAGAACACAACAATGTTTAATTGTTGTTAAGGCGACATAAATAAATAAGATGGTGGTAGCAAGCCAGGCGGACTTAAAACAACCCCTACCACCAACCAAACCGAGGATAAACCTGTACATCCCTGGTGGGAATTGAACTGAGACTACTGGGTTTAAAACCGGTAGTCTTATCTTAAATTACCTCAGTAAGACCTGCCGAGGTTTCTCTCTTCCAGTAGCACTTCGACCCATAGGAGTATTTTGTGCAAACTTGTCAAATCTTAACCTTTTGACCGCCATAGTCGGGTATAATCGACAAACAATATGCACGCCAACGACGGCAAAGAACGACAATACCTATAGTTTACAAAAACACAAAATAAAAAAAATCCTATTCCTTGAAAAAATTTCCACGAGCAGGATTTGAACCTACACCCTTCTGACGTTAGTGACGGTAGTTGTTAACATTGAATGGGCGCCTTTGGCTTTCAAAGTAAAAAGTATTGAATAATTTTGGCGGGCTGGTTAGAACCACGATAGCTCAATTGGAGGAGCACCTGACCCGGTATGTCAGAAGGGTGCAGGTTCAAATCCTGCTCGTGGAAATTTTTTCAACATTGTTTTTGTAAATTGTTCGCAACAAAATTTGCGTCAAAAATTATTTAAACAATTTAATCCTATTCCTGTTGAGAGTATTTACTCTGAATCGATTGCTTGGCGTGGATGACACGGCGCGGCGACGCATTTGTGCTGTGGCGGTCAAAAAGTTAATTATCCCTAGGTCACAGAAGCGGATAAAATGATAAAAGTGTTGATGATGACGATAGTAGTAGGAGATCTCTATAAAATTATAAATTCTCAGATTAACTCTCCCAATTTACTGTCAGCCATTAGCGTAAACACAAAATATATAAGCCGTCATCCTAAGGTTTTTGCACTCAATGTGTACAAGAACAACACCTCATACTACAACCCCATCGTGCGTATGTGCAGAGTCTACAATGAGACGGTTGCTAAATACCCGGAGATTGACATTATTGGGCAACAACACCTATCTTATAAAAGATTTATCAGGTTTAATATTTTGAGCTGTGAGAGTGTTAAATTTGATAAATCATGTCAAACTTAACTATAATTATATTGAATTTTCAATTTTATCTCAACAGTATCTCCTTTTTTGTCATGTGATATAATGTAATGTATATTTTAAATTTAATGTAATGTTACAAAAACACAAATGTTGAAAAAATTTCCACGAGCAGGATTTGAACCTGCACCCTTCTGACATTCCGGGTCAGGTGCTCTTCCAATTGAGCTATCGTGGTTCTAACCAGCCCGCCGAAATTGTTCAACACTTTTTACTTTGTAAGCCAAAGGCGCCCATTCAATGTCAACAACTACCGTCATTAACATCCGATCATAATATTTTTACAAATATTAAAGATCAGTTAAGAAATAAGCAAGCTATTTTATAAAATGTTCAAAATGATTTTTAAAGCAAATTTTGTTGCGAACAAATTACAAAAACACAAATGTTGAAAAAATTTCCACGAGCAGGATTTGAACCTGCACCCTTCTGACATTCCGGGTCAGGTGCTCTTCCAATTGAGCTATCGTGGTTCTAACCAGCCCGCCGAAATTGTTCAACACTTTTTACTTTGTAAGCCAAAGGCGCCCATTCAATGTCAACAACTACCGTCATTAACATCCGATCATAATATTTTTACAAATATTAAAGATCAGTTAAGAAATAAGCAAGCTATTTTATAAAATGTTCAAAATGATTTTTAAAGCAAATTTTGTTGCGAACAAATTACAAAAACACAAATGTTGAAAAACAACATTTGTGTTTTTGTAATTTGTTCGCAACAGTTGAAAAACAACATTTGTGTTTTTGTAATTTGTTCGCAACAAAATTTGCTTTAAAAATCATTTTGAACATTTTAATGTAATTTATTTTTTTATTATTTAAATGTCGAATTTGGACAAACTGTGTACATTGTTTGGGGTTGCATCCCAGCTCAATATTTTTTATATTAATTGTTTTATGTAATTTTGGATGTGACCTGTTAATGTACCTAAGTAAATAAATGAATAGATAGTGATGGATGATGGTGATGATGGTGATAGATGATGATGACCAATACCTTTTCCACAGTACGACAAGACGATTTACCAGGACAGCTGCAAAGGAAAACTGATTAAATGGGGTAACGTCTGCATGGAGCCACCGCCAAGTTGAAACCAATACTTATTATTAAAAAATATACTTTATTGACTTCTTAAAAATTCTTTACCTACATACAAAATAATGGGCAAAGGAATGCGTTGCACAGCCTTACATAGCCTTTGTACACTGCAGAGATGCGATTTACATTAAAAGGTATCTCGTATGGTGACATAAAGTATACAGGGTGTGATTTGTGCGAGTTTTATCTGCCAAACGATTTCGTTAACGAAAACGAGAATTTGTAGCTCTTTTGGTTTATCACCAGTAGGTACTTCTTTAATGTCATATAAAATCTCGTTTCAACGAGATCAAAGTGCAATTAAAACTCGCACTAGGCCAATATGTAACAAGAACTTTCGAGGGATCAGTTACAAACGCGTGTTTAACGTAATGAAGATACATTAAAACATTTTTTTTTAAATAAAGTAACAAAACAAAGCAAATTAATTAGCACCGCATAAAAAAAGTTTAAACTGTTTATTATACAAAAACGTTTAGAACCTTTGTATATAGCGATACACTCGCATACTTTTGTATGAGATAAGCAAATATTTTTGTATTATTTTTTAATTCGCTTGTATTAAAAACGCGTTGCATATATTTTATACAAATTCGTAACTGATCACTCCCTTATGTTTTTGTAACACAATAGAGTTTAATTAAAATATAAAAAAATATATATCAGGTAATTTTTTAGTTAATCCAATATGGATTCAGCGTCGAATTAATAGATGTAACATAAGTGATTTTAAAAAAGTTGGAATTTTAGAAAACATACCTTAATTTCATTACTTTAGAGTATGTTTTTGACTAACACTGGAAACATTTTTGATTTCAAGCAAAACTAAACTTTAAACTTACGAAATAAAATTTATTTTACTTAAACGTGACACATTGACATTTGTTGCTTCCATTAATTAGATGCTGACTGTACCAACACAGATGTAACCTTCTAGTACAGTCAAGTCCAATATCTATCTAACCGCTTTTGTACCTTGTCAAAGTAACTTTTGTCAACTTAAATCCATGGCAATCTTTAAAACAATAAAAGCGACTGAGTCCTATATTCTGGTGTCCTGAAATACAGGAATATCCTAGCTTAGGCTACAGAGAGGCTATTATTTCAATAATTTCCAGATCACTTGTGATATTCATATCACAAGTGATCTGGAAATTAAAAATGACATTGAAATACACTATGAAATATAATATTTTTTTATTATTTATTATTACATTTATACTGTCAAAAATAAGACAAAAATAAGTTACTTTGAATAAGAGAAAATGGAGCACTTGTAAATAAAATCATATCGTGAGAATTAGTCACCCCCTAGTCCATTCAAATATGTATCTGTTGTGCCATGAAATTTTATTTTATTCTTTGGTGATAAAAAAATATTTTTTTATTTTTCATTTTTATTTTATTTCATTTTCCATATTGTTGAGATATTATTGGAACGAACTGTACAGTTACAAGTAACATAAGTATAAAGTTAAATTTCTAAAGCATTACATTCAACAGAGAGACAATTTTCAGATCATTTTAGCTTAAAACAATAAACACTAACATATTTTTAAGGCTATTATCGCATAAGGGTACTCAACTTGCCAAACAATTTGATAGTAGTCATTAAGTCTAAAATTGACATTGACAACTTATACAATGTATTATATTATTCTTCACTGTCTTTCAAACTCATTACAACTACATAAGGTTTAATTTTTGATGGCATAACTTATAACCTTATATATAACTTTTAAACAATAATTGACATTTTATACAGTGGAAATATGACTCTTTAAAATTTTAATATAATGTTCTTACATAAGTAGGTGCGGTTTAGTTGAAAAGTGTATATAAATTATATTTATTGTTAGGTACATCAAAAATGTTAATAAAAACACTGTCCTTTTAAAAGCACAATGCCAACGTTACGTACCTATATAAGGACATAAGTGGGTGCAGTTTCTACGCCACAATTGTTATCTTTGGAGGACATGAGCAAGTTGAAAAGTGTAACTAAATTATGTTATCGTTAGGTACTTCAAAAATGTTGGACTGTCCTTTTAAAAGCACAATGCCAACGTTGCGTACTTATATGAGGACATAAGTGGGTGCAGTTTCTACGCCACAGTTGTTATCTTTGGAGGACATTAGCACGTAGCCGTCGTTGCCCCAGAGGTTGGACCACGAGTTCTTGACCAGCCAGTACTTCTTACCGTTGAGAATGCCGTAGCCGACCGCTAGTACGGCGTGGTCGAGCTCGTCGATTTTGTTCTTGCTGTAGGACAAAGGGTTTATATTAGATAAATTAATTTTATACAAAGCAATTTTTATGACAGTAGTAAAATTTTAAGGAGCGGCTCAGAAACGGTAAGTAAACAACTTTCTCCTAGTAATATCCTACTTTTGGACTCGCCATACTAAAGCGAACAAGTGATCACGCTGGTTTGTATGAAGTCCGAAAATTTTTGGCATATTTTGACCCATGTAACTAAGAGAAACTAATTTACTTACCGATTCTAGTCGCTCTTGAAAATTTAGTTTCTGTTATAAAAATAACTTTGTATAGGAACCCAACAAGGTTTGTACCAACACATTATTCAATTAAAGAACAACCAGAAACTTGTCGTCATCACCACCATCAGCTCATTTTATATCTCCATTCGAACGAGCCTTCCCTATGGATGAAAACACCGCAAGAAGAACGATGGATGGATGGATATCCCAGGTGGGTTACTCTTGAAACACAATTGCATTAATCAATTTCCAATCACAAGAATAAAAATATTCAAATGGCACTTTTAAAAGCGATAATAGCGCTACATTGGAATTAAATTGCGTGGAAATTGAGTGACCAAATTATTATCGAGATGGCGAGTTCCGAAATTGCGAAACTTATCCCAATATCGATACATATTAATCGCATTGGAATTGTATTGAGATTGAGTTTGCGTCAAGAGTAGCCTACCAGAACGGGCTATAAACCACCACGCGGGCCCAGTGCGGATTGGTGGTTGTTAACGACTGCTAGTGCAGCCGGGACGGCTTTATGTGCCTTCCGAAGCACGGAGGAGCTTAAGATGATACATTTTTGGTCACCCATCCCAGGGGGTCGACACTTCATATAAAAAATATATTGTATGGAATTATGAACGTACTTTGTGCCAACATTAAATTACGAAATAATCCTACCAATGAACAAAGTTAATAAAACGTTCTGTCTTATTGTACCAGCCACAACACGCTAATTTAGTCGCATTATACGGTATGGTCATGTTGGCCAGCATGTAACGCGCCATTCAAAGTTTCTTTATGGTGCCATAGTAGTTCTGTTTAAATATTTGTGTGTTTTGTACAGCTCGGAAGTTTAAAAGCTGTAAAAAACGTGGTAAAATTACATTATGGGTGGCAAATCTTTGCGTAAGTGTGAAATTTGTGGTATTCAAAGATTGAGAAAGTTGAGTAAGGATATATTATTGGCTAGATTCCCGCTTGACCCAAACAGGTAAGTTTTGTAGTGTATTCAAAGTTTTAAGTCAATTTGAGTAAAAACAGTGTTATTAATAAGTGGTAATATCGGTAAATATATGTGTCTAAGTAACAATTAGAAGAAAATTCGGGTTATTTTTTAGTTCCTTATTTATAAACTTTACATTGTCCTAGTGCTGTGCTTATCGATATTTTTATTTATTTTAGATGTCGACTGTGGGTATATACAAAAATATACAGGTAATGAGGATTTGGTCTATATACCCATAAAGAAGTTAAATGTTAATAAGTTTATATATGGCGATCACTTTCCTCGTAAAATGTTCAACAAAAAGGGTAATAGATTAAAAAGAAATGCCTATCCTACATTAAAGGTAAACACAGCTTTCTGATGAAATTCTTGCAAATTTCCCTATATGTAAGCTGGAGAAGAAAAAGGTAATTTTGCGTTTTATATACCTGCACGAAATTCGCAGTACACCATCAGGTGTACTGTGTGGTCATTTGCCGTACATAAAATGAAATTGTTATACTTTCTAGCAAGTATTTTGCTTAATTTTCCGGCATCTAGTTCTAAAGCAGAAGCTCAGAGTGGCACGCCACAGCACATAATTTAAAAAAACGCAAAATAGGAACATTTTGAACACTTTAAGCTATTTACAAGTTGGTTTTTCGATGACGCTGACAGTCTTAACATCTGATATTTATTATATTTTAATTGTAGATATATCACTCGATTGTCTGCCATCTACTTCTAAATCAAGAACGCCTCATGAAAATGTGACACAATTTGAGGAAAGACTGCACACGTTTAAAAAGCATAAAATAGGTACCTAAATAACAATTGATTCAAACTTTCTTACTTTAGTAAGTGACTTTCCAATGACACTAATATTTGGTCTTAATATTGCTATTCATTTCTTGCAGATATTTCAATGAATTGTCCAGCATCGACTTCTAAAGCGAGTACTCATTATGAAAACATGCCAGGAGGTGATTTTAGTTTCCCAAGTTTACCAAGTACTTTGCCAAGTTTCGTTCTATGAATTTGATATTTTCATTACTTTTTTACAGATGATATGGGTAATAGGTAAAAATGTTTGGACGATTCAAAAGCACTTTTCTAAAGTTTATTTAAATAAAAAATATTTGACTTTAACTGACTTTTTTATTTAAAAAAATACAAGCGGTAATTCTTTCATTGCATGTCATCAGGAGAAAAGTTTTAGATTGTTTTTAGATAAATATATATTTTGCTGGCATGTTGTGATGGGATTTATCGCCTGCTTTTATTCGAACGTATGAAATATTTGAGGTTAATGGGTATAGACGCTACGAAGTTTTTTTTTATCGATATCGATATTATGCTCAGTTTGCAAAGTACCTACTTCACTATTCTTTTGACATTTCCTGCTTATGTTGGTAGTACGATTTTATTTATTAGGTTGGTAGAAACTACGTACATAATTGTGAAAACGGTTAGTTATGAAGTGCCGACTCTTATAACGTAGTGATTACTTGCTCAGTGACCCATCCGATGACCGGATTTTGCGAAAGTTATAGTACTATAGAAGTATGAAAAGTACTATGATTTGATTAAAGTTTAATTAAATGCGATCAGCACATAAAGCCAAATGATTAAAATTCAAAAACAAAAGTAATTGTTATAAATATACAACATGTAACTTATTATTAAACAAATGTTGGTTTGTTTTATAATAAGTTTGGCACATTTGGTTTGGTGCATATTGGTTTGTTCAAAATCGCTTATTGAATCGTTTTCCAAAAATTTTATAAAGGGTTTATTTTTCTTAACAAAATAAAAGTTCAGTAAACAACAGTCACTCTATTGTTCAACTGTCGACACAAAAGAAAGTTAACAAGTGAGTAAAATTTTTGAATATGTTTGTTTCTTTCGACTGTTCAACTGTAATTTACTATTTTAAAGCACGACTATTATCATCAACACCATTTAGTGCCATCTTCATACTGAAGTTTGGAAACAGTATACAAAATTTATAATTTTCCATATAGTATATATAGTATAGGTTATAGTATAATATATAGTAGTATAATATATATTAGTATAGATTCTTTTTTTTTTATATTGACTCTTCATAGTGACCACATCCTGCCTGATGGTAAGCAGTCCAAAATCGTCCTCCTCACCGTGGAACAAGCACGGCAACGAGCGCACCCATTCATGACGGCCTGCATAAATGTCGTTTCACGCCCCGCTTAAAATTAAATGAAATGTACAGTTCAAAATAACAAAAGTATAAAGTTAAATTTCTAAAGCATTTTATTTAACAGAGACACAATTTTGTATACTATTATCATACGTGCTTACCGTATATTTTTTACACTTACCACTTAGGCTCAAAGTAGACGCCGTTGGAGTAGAAGCTGAAGCTCTTGTGTGACGCGTCAATGGCCACCGATATAGGACCGTGCTTGAATATGGCCAACTATAAAAAAGAAAACAGAAAAAAAATATTTTAAAATAGACTAAAAATTGCAAAAATTGAAATTACAGTATACCAAAACTACCCGAGACAGATGTTACTGTTTATTTGACCTTTTAACGCTAGTCGGGAAAATCCGACAAAAATATTGAGTACATTCCGTCTGCGTCGAGTTTTCACGACAAATATCTTTGTCTTTAAATAAGTTCGACGTAGTTCAAAGTTCAACAAATAAGTTACTACTGACCTTGATATCCCAGATTTTTCCCGATAATTAATGTGAACCGAGACCTTAGGGAGTTTATTTACAATAGTAAAACCATACATAGACCCATAATAGCCTAAAGATGAAAAATATTAAACTTCCATTACAAAGAGAATCTAATAAATGATGATGACAAAAAAGCTTTTTAAAATAAGACTTAAAATAACTTAGACAAGGTGTTTGTTTTGTTCGTGGTCGTCAACTTCTAGGTTTAATAGACAGAAGTCAAAATGTGAACAAAAATAGCTAATTTTGTGTTTTTGAATGGAAAAGTAAATTTACGTTTAGAAGTATTTATACTTATTGTTTTCTAAAGTTTACGCGAACACTACACATTGAAATGAAACAACTTTTACGGATCTACTCGCGTTTATTTTACACATTACTTTTTAATGTTTATCCTGACGTTTCGAACCCTTTGCAGGGTCCGTGGTCACGTGGTGGTAATATGTAAAATAAACACGAGTAAAGTATTTATACTTGGTAGCATGGCTACATTTCGGAACTGTAGACCTATTATCAACATGTTTAATGGTTTTTTTCGTCGTTTATTTTGTTGCAATTATCATTGTATATTTTATTAAAAATTTTTATATCAAAATACAGTGAAAAAATTAAACGCCCACCCGACCCAGCCAGGAATCGAACCTGGGTCTTCCGCAATCCGGGCGGCTGCACTGACCATTATGCTACCGGGAAGGCTGAGGTAAGCGCTGAATTTTGTCACTGCTTTTTGATTTTTGAAATGCTTTAGAGCGACATTAGAGCCATCTATCTAAAGGTATTTGCAACCGATGGACATGCAGATTAACACTTAAAAATAATAAGTAAAAAAGTGTATTTTATTGCTTTTTGTAAATGTATGTAAGTATGTTTGTAAATTCTATTGTATGTAGTTTCTAAATTCACCTTAGCTATGTTTATTTATTTTGTGATTTATATTGCATAAACTCTGTTTAATATATTTATTTCCCTTTTCTATGTTTTTTTTTATTTTATTTGATATTATTATTATAATTTAGTTTATTTTTACTTGCACCCATTTTTATTTTCTTAATTTTATTATTTTTCGCCCAAGGTTGCCTGGAAGAGATTGCTTGTTAGCAATAAGGCCGCCTATTTTGTACATTATCTTTATATCAATTTGTCGGTATCTGTTTTTTCTTGTGTGCAAATAAAGTTTATTATTATTATCTCCTTTATTTATTTTCTTTCTTAAAACTAGATTTTTATTATTATTATGTGTGCTTTTGTAGTGAATAAATAAAAGTCAATGTCTATGTCTGTCTATCCTGTATACGCATGTCGTACTTACCTTTAACGCGTTCTCGTTGTTAGATGTGACGTTGACCCACCCCTTGATCGAAGTCACAAGAGTCACGTTATCCACATGGCAGTACCCGTCCTGCGCACACAAAAACACACACCAATGAACATTTCTGCCTAATTAAATTCTATTATGCCTAGTCAAAACCAATTCTGTCTAGGAAATATCAGATTTGCCTAGTCAAACTCGATCATAGTCTAATACAATGTCATCACGTTAAGAATACATCAAACAAACAACAAACTATACTCCGAGGGTGGATCCGCTGGAGTCACCACACAATGTCAGCTTTAAGGCATTTGTGGTGCGAGTCCCGACAGCACAAAGGTGAGTTTATAAAGTCAATACAAATTCTTTCTAGTCAGAATCAGATCTAGCTAACCACATCAGTCCCAAATGATTATAACCAGCTCTGCCTAGTTAAAACCTGATCTGTTAATTAAAATGTAATTATGTCTAGTCAAACCCAATTCTGTCTACTTAAAACCATTTCCGACTAGTCGAATCAAGTACTGTCTTGTAAAAACCAGTTTTGCCCAATCAAACCGTCTGGACAAAACCAGTTCTGACTAGAATTGGGCCCTATATGATTGAATGAATGAAATAAATGTTTATTTGAATTAACGTAGTAAATTCTGTATGTATTCTAGTATTGATTGATGTTGATTGCATTTATTTGTAAATGCAGCACCTACTGTGTGACTGCGACTCTCTGACTATGAAGAGAATGGGACTCCTGAGATCGGCTTATCGGAAACCAGAGAAATTCAGGCTCTTCGGTCTTAAAGACGTTGTCAAACTTATGGCATCTATCTTTGCAAATAAAAATTCTATTCTATTCTTGCAGAGGAAGAATAGGGAAAGAATGGGCACAAAAGATCCAATGAGCCGAAGTGCTATGGCGGGGGTAACCTCAGCAGTCCCCGATAAGATAAGATAAAGTAAGATTATTATATGAGATATTAAACTTTAATAAGCAACTTTGAAATCGAATAAGCTAGCGACTATCTCACCTGCCCCAAGTATCCGCCGTAGTCTTCCTCGGTGGGCAGACCGTGCTTCATGATCCACTGGTAAGAGCGGAAGTCTTCACCGCCGTCACAGCCGTTGTTACCGAAGCTTTATCAAAAACCAACAGATCTTTATTTATTAAGAAAAAAAAGAACTTAATTGTATAGGTACTTAGTTTTAATATTTATTTATTTATGAACATCTAACAAAGGATACACATTCTTGCATTTACCCTTTGACCGCCACAGTCGGCTATAATCGACAAGTAATAGCGGGCTTTGTACACCAACGAAGGCAATGATCGACAATACCTAAAGTTTATGCTGGCACGGTCAAAAGCCCTATAACTAGCGCTGCTTTTATTATTTATAGTTGCACGAACTGTTTCCATTAATTCCTGCTATCAAGCAAGATAGAGGTCATGTCCAGGTAAGCCTCAGCACTCCCTACAGCGTGCGCTCATGTAAGGAGTGCTTGGGAGAAAAACTGATTTTCCCAAAACAAAATTCCCTTTACTAGACAAGGGAGGCGAAAAAAGTTCTTCGTTCCAATTTCGAACGCAGCAGCAGCTTACAAGTTAAGGCGAAGGGTAAGGCACACTAGCGCCGCTAATGGATTTAATTTGATAACTGCTAAACTGGATTTTTTTTCAAACATTGTGGACCTTCCAACACTAGGCAAACATCTATTATTTAATAATTGTGCACTACTTTTAGGTTTGTCTTTGTATTCATTCGCTAACACCAAAAGTGACCATTGTTTGTGAATAAATGCGATAGCCCGTTTTGTGAATAAACCACGCAACAAAAAGTAGTGCACAATTATTAAATAAATACTATGGATGCTTTCCTGTTGTCGGACGGTACGCAATGTGTAAAAAAGATCCGGTCCGTTAGTAATTGTCAAATTATCAATTGGTGGCGCTAGTGTGCCTTACCCTTTGCCTTAAACAACTTTAATTTCAACTAATATTTGATTCTAGTCCTGAAGTTGCTATTTACACACTTTGTTTGGCATTGACATGTATGTATGCGTCATGTAATTTAATGTGTCACTTGATGCTATAATTGCCAACTATGTTACTATTTGTTGTCGTTTAGTTTGTCGTTTAGATAAAAAATTTGATTTTGATTTTATATTACAATTCAAACAAAATATATTTCTGAGAAGTTGCGTTACAAGGGTTTTCAATATTTATTCAGAGCATAAGATTACGTTTTATAATATGATTGGTTAATTCAAAAAAATTAGTAAAGGAAATGTTCTCACCCCCAAGAGCAGTCTATGAGCGCCTGTTGACTGAGCCTCACCAGATGCCCCCCGTTATGCAGGAACAAGGCGCCCTCCACCGACCCCACCGTGCCGAACGACCAGCACGAACCGCATACCGACTGATCTGCAACAAGGAGACGAACATTCATCATCATCAGCTCATTTTATGTCCCCACTGCTGGGGCACGAGCCTTCCCTACGGATGGATAGGGAGAACGGGCCATAAACCACCACGCGGGCCCAGTGCGGATTGATGGTTGTTAACGACTGCTAATGCAGCCGAAACCAACGGCTTTACGTGCCTTCCGAAGCACGGAGGAGCTCGAGATGATACATTTTTGGTCACCCATCCAATGACCGGCTTTTGCGAAAGTTGCTTAACCTCAGCACTCGCAGACCGGGCGGTTAACCACTGCGCCATCGAGTTCCTCTTACGACGACGAACATTACCACCAGCTCAATTCATGTCCCCACTGCTGGGGCACGAGCCTTCCCAATGAATGGAACCACCGCAGCGAGAACGCGCCGTAAACCACCACGCGGGCCCAGTGCAGAACTCCTATAACTCATGATAGCCTGGTACTTTAACCACCTCACGGGCTCTAGCTCACTCCATTAATATTAACTAGTGGTCGCCCAGTGGTCGAAATTCGACCGTAATTTTATTAAGGCTGCACGGATTGTATCCTAAGCAATGAAAAATTAAAAAAGATAGAATGTGAGATTGGATTGGCATTGACAGATGTCGGCCGCATTAAAGACAAAAAATACATGGTAGTGTGTGTAATGTTGTTTTTGTTGATTTAATGTATTTTTATGCATAATTTAAAAAAAATATTAACATTCGGATAACCTTCTCTATATAAACTATAAATGTACGAAATTTTATACTCCTCCGTCCGCGCAATTTTCGTAAAAACGGGTACAAAGTTTTTGCTTCACGTATTAATATATAGATAATATTAATATTAGTTATTTTGACATTAGGGTCTTACAAAATAAACAAAGAATAACCTTCGAATACTTATTCCGTGTTTTGTCTCTTTTACTCAAATTTGAAATGACGTTTACATGACTGGAACAAAACACGGTCATAGGATATAGGGTCATTAGGACATAAGGTCTATCGGTAAAAACAAGAAAAAGAGATCCTCATATATTTTCAAAACAGAAGCAAAACAATTAACTTCAACAAAAATAAGGATATTTAAAGTAAATCCTTACCTTTAACCGGTGTGACTGCACCAAATAGTCTCCAGTCAAATTCAGACGGCAGCTTCGGGCTCGACTCTTCAACTACCCCCTCTGTGTAAGGGAACTGGAGACCTGCAAACATAATTTATTCATTGAATTATTTTACAAGATACTGCATAAACAAATTTATTTAAATTAGAAGAAGAAGAAGATATTAACAATACACACATACATAATATACAAAAAAAATGAGACAGACATTATACACACAAGAAAACAATAAGAAATATTTTTTTAAACAATACAAATGATAGTATATTATTTTCAATGTAAAATCATTTATTCAATGTTAGCCTTCACAGACACTTATTGACGTCAACACAGTAAAAAATTAATCTATCTATAAAATATTTCTACTCATGTTTTACGTAATGTTTTTGTTATATTAAAATGTAATAACTACATAGTAAAAACACAAATGTTGAAAAAAATTTCCACGGGCAGGATTTGAACCTGCACCCTTCTGACATTCCGGGTCAGGTGCTCTTCCAATTGAACTATCTTGGTTCTAACCAGCCCGCCGAAATTATTCAACACTTTTTACTTTGAAAGCTAAAGGCGCCCATTCAATGTCAACAACTACCGTCACTAACATCCGATCACAATATTTTTACAAATATTAAAGATCAGTTAAGAAGTAAGCAAGCTACTCGTATTTATAAATGTTCAAATAATTCTTAACGCTTCATAATTCTTAATTTGTTCGCAACAAAATTTGCGTTAAAAATTATTTGAACATTTAACTACATAGTAAGTAAATTGCAATACCTAAAAAGGGTAATTAGTTTTTTTGTAGTTGGCAATGCTGTTTGGGTTTAAGTTTCCTACTAGTGGCAACACTATTAAAATGCTTTTTTTTTCTTTTGCTCTTTAATGGCCGTCGTAGTAGATAACAAGTTAAGTTTAAATAAAGATATTATCTATATAAAGTCGTTGTTTTTATAAATACCAACAAGTATATAAGCTACCTACATTTCACCTAGCCTAAGATATTAACACTTAATTTGCAATAAATATATTTGTATTTTGTAAAAACAAACTTATTTCACGATGGCGATTTGAGCTCCTTTACCCTTATTGATTTTCCTAACATCCTGTATAGTTAACTGTGATTGGACCAAACCTTGGTTAGGCCCGCTGTACCGGCGCCCGCGCAGAGCAGACAGCTCGTCGTCCGTACGATCAGCGAGATGGTTCACAGCCACCGTGTAGCCGCGGCGAGCGCGGTTACTCGAGTGGATGTACCTGGTGAAGGAAATCGACGTAACGATCTATTATGTTATGTAAGTAAATATTTTTTTATTTTCATTTTCAGTTTTACAAAAACTATTTACAAGCCTCCACACTATAATAGGCATCGCCTGACTAGTGGTTAAATTATCTAATTTACAGTTGACAGTAAAAAACATTTGTTGTCTTGTACAAGTCATAATAACACATACAAAAAGTATATATGGACGAATTTGAAAACAAGTAACAGCTTAAAACAACTAGAACTGAATTTCGATACCTAATAACACCTTTACGGATCGGACATGGTGTCACATATTGTATTTTGTAGACCTATTCTTTTTTATATTTACCTCAAGTTCTGCCTGAAGATGTTCAGCCTTTTGGCGTGCTCTATTTCACTGGCATACTGCTTGCTATGTTTCGTTTTGAACCTGAAAAGAAACAAAAATAATAAAAACAAAAAATACCTTTTTCTATTCAATAAACAACAAAATTAAGTTCAACAAAGTATTATTCAAAAATCAAAGTTTCAACCGCCCCTGTGATCAAGCAATTAAGACCACCGGTCTCAGAGGTATCGGGTTCGATGTCCAGCCAGATTCCAGGGTATATGATTATACTCGGTTTAGTTGGTGGTAAGTCTTGTTTTAAGTCCGCCTGGCTAGCTACCACCATCTTATCTAAATATGACGCCATAACATCAACGTAAATAGCATTGATTATTTACATATAATTTTACGCAAATATTGTTTTATACAGGTATTATGAAACTATCAAACACCCTGTATTTGTGAACCGTGGTGGAATTTAACCACAAGGCGTTTACTAAGAAAAAATAGCAAACAAAAATGGCCGACCTGTTGAACTCGTCGTGCACGTGCGCATCGTGCGCGGGATGCACGAACTCCTTCATGGGGTTGAAGGTGGCGTAGTGGCTTGCGCCGGGGCCGGGGAACGACGTGCACTGCATGCCTGCAAACACAAGTACGTTAAAACATGGTCAGTTTTTATTTTACGCCTTTGTAGCCGCCGATGCATAGCCCGGGTTTGTGATCACCAACCCGGATTTGGCAAGCGTGGTGATTAAGTGGGTGCAGCGCGGAATTTCGAAAATTTACGTGTTTTTAAGTGCTGGTGCTAGGAGCTGAATAGGTCATATACATTAAAAGGACTAATGTAGGTTAGCTTGATCCTTTCACAAGGTCATGGTTGTCTTGGAATTTGAAACAAATACCCAGAAACTGCATAAACAATACGTAAAGTAATAATATCTAAAAACTTATTTCTTCAGAAACTTTGTAAATATAGCACAAATGAAACAATGATCCGACATCAAAATGTTTGTATTGATATTCCGCAGGTCACTGTTGTCTTAGTTTTCAATTAAAAAATATAAATATAAAAATATTAAGACTTTTATTATTTTTTACCCAAACGCCTATGATTTTACGAAAGTAAACATTGCTCTAATTAAATCACCAGCCTACTCTGTACAGATATTAGTGTGCGTGCGTATTCTTGTCGTGCGCCGTTGTCACAGCACTGCCACGCGCCGCTCGCTCGCTATCATAAAGAAACTTGAAACTCGCAGTTTTGCGTCCGCGCTGCACCCCCTAAAGCCATTACCCATCAATTGTAGTGATGACTTGATTTCAATGATGGAGGCCTTTGGCCAGCCGTGGGACAATTTTTTTTCCCTTTTGTTGATGGCTTTGTGCGATTAGCACATTTAGCCAGTGACAAAGTAATTTTTCTTACAAGTAATACATAAATAAACAATATTTCCTTCCTGTATGATGATGATGATGAATGATAATAGAATAGAGACGTGAGAAATGATATACCCCCCAACCCATCGAGTATCTCAGTAAATATGTGGGGCTTTACTAGGCCCTCACGCGGACTTCTCGAGGGAATTTGAAAGTGACGTTGCACTGTTTTGTTTCATTTGCCAACACTCATGCACACTCACGAACACTTAACGGTTAATTCTTTATTGCTCACACACAAATGAATTGGAATTAATTAAACAAAAACTTAAAGCTAGTAATATGGGCAAAGGCGGTCTTATCGCTACAAGCGATCACTTCCAGACAAACTTTGGTTAGAAAATCTAAGAAAGAGATAGAGGAAGTGCGCTAACATTAAATAAATAAGTACTAATAATACCCTTCACACACATACATACATACATACATACATACATACATACATACATACATACATACATACATACATACATACATACATACATACATACATACATACATACATACATACATACATACATACATACATACCTACTTAAATAAAAAATATATACTTAAAAAAAACTATAACTTCCCGCCAAGAAGTCCGTGGGACAGTCATACGCTATTTACTATAACTTTTTCTTTACATTGTTTATGATTACTCTTCCATATGGTTTTCGGTACTTTAATTGTTGACTGGAACTTTAGGAGTTCAGGCTAAGGTTGCCACCCGTACTCTAAAATAGAGTATTGTCCTCTTTTTCATGTAGGCGTACTTTATAATCCACGACACCAATAAAGTACGCTAAAATACTCTATTTACGTAAAACTGATGTTATTGGCTCGTTACTGGTTATGAGTACTTATGAGACTAAATAAACTGGTATCCACAGCCACAAAATATTTGTTAAATGTCGCAAAGAGCAACAAACAATACGTTTTAAGGACAAATAAATAAATACTCTTTTTTATGCGATGTACTTTATTTTTGTTCTAACAAAATGAAAAAATACTTTATTCGTCCTATAAAAATGGTGGCAACCCTAGTTCAGGCGCTGACAACCATGAAACAGCGCTCTGTCGATCTACATACAAGCAAAAGGGTTGCAAACAGAGCGTGAACCACTGGATTCTAGTCAAAAAACTTGAAAAACGCTATACATATATTTGAAATCTTGATGTTTTATTTAAAAAAAAACAGCATTTATTTAAATTGCGTATAATAGGTACTTATTTAAAAAAATACTATTGTTTTATTTTTTTTAATAAAACATCAAGCTAAGTATACTTAATTTCATCGACGTACTTTAGTATGAAATAGATAATCATGTAAATAGATACCGTTTAGAGGTGACTTTGTTTCAATTTCATAATTGTGTATTTTGAAAACAATAACATTGTTGCTAATATAGTCTATTATAACATATATTTTTCATAGCGTTGTATATTGTACACTTTTAATAGAAAACATGCATAAAGAAGCGCATTTCAGATGTTGTTGGTTACAGCGGTGGGTATTCCATCACCATTACCAGCTCACTTTATGTCCCCACTGCTGGGGCACGAGCCTTCCCTATGGATGGATAAGGAGACAGGGCCATTAACCACCACGCGGGCCCAGAGCGGCTTGGTGGTTGTTAACGACTGCTAATGCAGCCGGGACCAACGGCTTTACGTGCCTTCCGAAGCACGGAGGAACGAGAGATGACAAATTTTTGGTCACCCATCCGATGACCGGCCTTTTCAAGCGTTGCTTAACTTCAACTCGCAGACCGGGTGCGTTCACTGCAGCATCGAGCTCCTTCTGCCAGCAATGTTTGTATGAAAATCTATATAGTAAGTTAATGTCTCTCACTGGAGTCGATCCTGAACACATCGGCGCTGATGTCGTCCACATCGTAGTTCTCGTATACAAGGTAATAGTGATCGTAGTGGGAGCCGAGAAGCGAGTTGTAGCCCTTCATCTCGTACCTGACAAAAAACAACACGGAATAAGAAAGACAGAAAGAAAAAAAAGAAAGAATATACATTTATGGACCAGGGGGTCGACCGCCTAACTCTCTCGCTATCGATCGCTTTGAAGGCGAGGCGAGGAGGAGGCGTCATCTTGTCATTTCGAAAGCAATATGAAAGCAATATCGAAAGCTATAGGCTATAGCTTTCGATATTATTCGATATTATATTTTGATATTATATTAGAAAGCGAGACGAGGGCCTCGCTTTCAAAGCGATCGAAAGCGAGAGTGTTAGGCGGTTGGGGGGCAGATCGAATTTTACTAGAATAAATCAATCAGCCTCAGGAAGCTCGAGTTGGAATCGAACATGGATATATATAGTATTGCGATTGCAAAATTCCAAATAATAAAAATATTTATTGATCTCACAAACAGCATCTACACTAATATTATAAAGAGGAAAGCTTTTTATTTTTGTATGTACGTTTGCAACGAATAAACTCAAAAACTATTAGACCGATTTTAAAAAATCTTTCACCATTAGAATGCTAAATTAGCGCTGAGTAATATAGGCTATATTCAAAAAATAAAATACGAAAAACGACAATTTAATTTTCCGATATAAAATGATTTGTTTGTTTTGTTGTCATGGAAACCATTGATATAAATTTAACTCAATGATGGGAAACTGTCAAAGCGGTACGAAGTCCGCCGGGTCAACTAGTCTTCAATAAAACTGCTATAATAAATTAATAAAGGTTGTTTTAATTAATAAAGGCGAGGGGGAGACAGCGATATAGTTCAATGCGGTGCGGTGGTTGTTAACGACTGCTAATTCAGCCGGGACTAACGGCTTAACGTGCCTTCCGAAGCACGGAGGAGCTCGAGTTGATAAATTTTGGTCACGCATCCGATGACCGGCCTTTGAGAAAGTTGCTTAACCTCAGCACTCGCAGACTGGGCGCGTTAACCACTGCGCCATCGAGCTCCTCAGGCAGCTTCCTATATTTATAAATTATAATAATTATTTATATATAGAATCAATCAATATCTCACTTGACTGGAATAGGAATGGAGTCGCCCCTCAAAGTTTTCTTGTACTTCACCCACATGGTGTACTTGTTCACTTTGTCGCCGATCGACTGCACCATCCGCCATTTTGTCGTGTCCGAGTCTTCCACGGTTTCCGTGCCTGCCACGAAATGGACGACACATTTTTATGCAAGTTAAAATAAACCATATTCCGCTTAGTTAAGAGTCAATCTTTGCTTGAATCAAAATTTATGGCCTCAAACGGCGTTTACAGCGTCTCCGGATTCTTTCGGGGGCGTGGGGGGGGGGGAGAACATAAAGAAAGTCAAGTGATCAAAACACCATCAGAAGGTTTCTAGAGGGAATGACATCACGGAAGCGTGTCCCCGTTACTCTTAAAACCTCGCGCTTCTTAAATCTAGGACCTCGTCTCTAGTAGACCAGGTCATGGGGGTAGGGAAGGGAAGGGCGCCCAGGTACTCTATCTACGGTATCTCCCATAACAGTTGCGAACTCCCCGCGTGATCCTCTAAATGCCACTACACATTTACAGAATACACTAAACATGCACACTAGTTTAGGTCCAAGACACTGTACTCATAGAACAAGGGTACGACGAGCGCTCTATACCAGGTACAGATATGTACCTGGGCACTTCTTTCCACCACCACGGCCCCGTCAACCCGAGCCGAGGTCCGAGCCTTTCGAGGCGCCCTCGGGATGTTCCGCTCCCCGATCCGATCCGAACCCCTCAGAGAATCTAGTAGGGCACGGGGACACAGGCATTAGTGCGCGATGCCGTTCCCACTACAAAACCTTTGAAGTTGATTCGTTTCACACGACTTGAAGAACCCTTTAAGTTTCTCTTCGCCCTCAAAAAAGCCTGGTGAAGCTGAAAATGCCTAGTGACAATCAGCAAACTATCTCAAAAAAAAAACAGATTCTGCGTAGGACAGATTCCTACCGCCAGGCAATAGGGTATTTGACAGGTTTTAGAAAAATATGTCTAATGGTTCATTATAGCATATTATATTTGCAATTTGATTAATTCTTTGTGAATTTCTTTATTTTTTATGAAAATCGCCACTAAAATTCAAATGAATAAAATAGCCGCCAAAACGATGCATGCAGGTCACGTGATGTCGTGACGTCAGTTGCATGTAAACAAACTGTTAGCTGTCAAATCACACCTTACAAAACTTCGAGTGGCATTAAGCAAATGACGTCACGACATCACGTGACCAATCCCGTGCGTGTTCGATCGAAAAATTTAATTATTTTATAAAAGATTTTTTATAAAAATTATACTCATTTTAAAATTATGTGCTGGCTAAATTGGTTTAAAAAAATCTTTACTGTTAAGTTAACAACAGTTTGATCTATGTATATTTTCATTGTAGTCAAATACCCTATTTCTCTACTCGCACAGACTCACCGATAAACTTGAAGTCGGTCATGTCCGGCAACACGGTCTGGATGTTGATGGCCATCTCGGAGCTGCCGTTCACCTGGAGGCAAGTCTCCTGGTTCATCACCTTCTCCGTCGTCACCGGTGCGATCTGTCGGCGAAATCAGCGATTAGTATGAGGAGCTCTTTGGCGCAGTGGTTAACGCACCCGGTCTGCGATTGCTAAGGTTAAGCAGCTTTCGCATAGGCCGGTCATCGGATGGGTGACCAAAAATGTATTATCTCGATCTCCTCCGAGCTTCGGAAGGCACGTAAAGCTGTTGGTGCCGGCTGCATTAGCAGTCGTCAACCACCGCACTGCACTGGGCCCGCGTGGTGATTTGTGGCCCGTTCTCCCTATCCATCCATAGGGAATGCTCGTGCCCTAGCAGTGGGGACATACAATGAGCTGATGACGATGATGATACACGTAGGGTAATTAATGGCACCATTATTATTTTTTTCCTTTAATCATTAAAAATAGGAGTCAGCAACTGATTTCAGTCATTAGCAACAATAGGCATGACGACAGTATCAAACAAATCAACGATTTAATCATTTTAGGGGAAAATACATATTTAAAAAAATTAAAACACTGGTTTAGTTTTATTAAAAATATTGAGATTATTAAGATTTTCAATAAAATAAAACATTAAAATACTGCAATCGGCCATTTTGACTGAAACACAGCATGACGTCACGACTATGTAACGCTGTCAATATCGTGTAACGGCTGCCTTCCCGGCAGCCGATACACCATCATTATATCCTCAGTTGAATTACTTAAGTAATTTTTTCCTTATCTATCCTTGACAATTCCTTCATAGGACCACGCGTCTTGGTCTTCAGTGTCACCGTTTTATCGTGGCAACTTTGCTCTAAGCACATACTATATTCCCTCCTTCCTTCAACATGGGGTCCTACTGGATTCCTGCAACCGAGGTGTGAAGAATAAACTCGCGGGTCGGCAAAGTGTCCTCACCGCTGTTGTTTGAATAGGGCCACTACTTGAGGTTTTGAAGTACCCAAATGTTTCTCAAAATCGAGTTTCATTGGAATTTTGACCTTTTAACGTCCGTCTACAATTCGCTGCGTTGTGTTAGCATACAATGTTTCGCAATAATTGGTTTCAGGTGATTTTTATTTTTTTATTTATTTTATTAGCTACACAAAACGGAATTACAGTGTTTACATGGTCATTTTCAGCTTGTAGAAACATTGGTAGACTGCACTTCCAAGGTATGTGCAGACAGCACGCATAAAACACATCGAGATCGAAAAGAATCGAGTATAAAACATTATTTAAAAATTAATTACATAAACTCATGATTCCGGAGGCATATCAGAGATTTCTTCAATCTCCCAAAATTTTGAGATTTCTTCCATGTTATTCAAACGGCCTCCTGGTCGAGCGGCTTGCACACCGGTTTTCAGGTGTCGCCATCTCTGAGGTCCCGGGTTCGATCCCCGGTAGGATCAATTTAGAAATACCTGTTTTTCTAAATTGTTTCGGGTCTGGGTGTTTCCTATGTATGTATTTAAGTATATTAAGTATGTTTATCCATTGTCCAGTTAACCATATAACCAGTTTCTTAAGGAAGCTTTTCTTGGGGCTAGATAATCGGTGTGAGTGTGGGAATCATTTACATTTATATTCAAAGGGACGTGACAGTTGAAAGTTTTCACATTGCCCATTAACACCCATCCAAGTTTGGTTTGTTGTGCGATGGGGGCCTCAGGTGAACCTTTTAATACACTGGTAATTACAATATCAGCGTAAATGCCAGCATCCAAAAGAATGTCGACAGGCCGAGAGATAATTATTGTAGTCTGGATGAGAGGAGAAAGGGCTAATTTGGTTTTCTGCTAGTGAGGCACATTTTAACCGCCACTGTGGTTATGATCACCGACCGGTCTCAGACCCAAAGGTCCCGGGTTCGATTCCCAGCGGGGGTTTGGTTAGTTACAAACGAGCCCTAACACTAGTTAGGGCTCGTTTGTCCGCCTGGCTAGCTACCACCATCTTATCTAAATATGTCGCCATAACATCAATGTCAATAGCATTGTTGTGTTCCGGCAGCTAGAGATAAGATAGCCAGTGCATCAGGAGTTGAGGATTCAGAGTAAGGTGCGCTCCACCTGCCTTATCATCACTTAACATCAGGTGAGATAAAGGCCAAGGAAGAAAAAATAAATAAAGCACTACCGGTGTACATAAGGTCACGAGTTCAAATTCCACCCGATCCGTATGTTATGAAAATTTCGGTGTTAAATACCCAATATACAATAGCGAGTCCTCGGATTACTCGCATAGGTGATGTTATGTAATCACAGGTGTTTTACGTGTAAACATAATAAACTTGATTCATCGCGGAATGTCGCTTAAAAATTATTGTCGTTACTGTAATATTTTCATTTTAATATATTTTTCGTCAACATAACTTATCCTGCTCGTGGAAATTTTTTCAACATTTGTGTTTTTGTAATTTCATCATCATCATCATCATCATCATATCTTGCGTAACCTTAAATCCCTACAGTAATCTCTTCGTCTCTAACATTATATTGTGTGTATATTTAAATAGGTTTAAGTATACAAATATGTGTGTTATGAATGTTATATTTATTTTGGTATCATTATTATGGAAATTGTTGAAATAAAACATGTGGTAATTTATAGATTAAAGAGTTAGTTTATTTAACGGATAAGCGGTTTACAATAAGTGAAAAAGAATATGAGTGTTTTTCTAAAAAAAAGAACGCGTGAGCGCCGTTGCTACGGATATACTGGGTACGTTTTGTTACTATGGTTTATGTCCATTTTATAACAGAAATAATGTATTCTTATATTTTATCTTACATGCCTGCCTATATATTTTGTCGACAATGAATGTATTCATAGTTAAGTACTTTTTGCGATTTTATTTCTCTCTTGATATCCATACTGGTCGACTGGTGGAGAATGCCTCACGGGATTAAGTCCGCGTTTTGTTGCATTTTTTTCAATAAACAACTAACAATATATCCCCTTGAGCGTCGAGCGACCAGCAGGTGGCCGATAACAATTAAAATTCTATTGTGTCTGGGTTTTCGACGCTTGAGCTCTTAAAAATACATTTTAATACATACCTTGATAGATGTACCGAACTGTGGGTAGACAGTGGAGGTGAGCTGATAAGTCCTGACCATCGTTCCGTAGTAGTCGATGCGTGACTTGCCATTCTTGCTGTCAAACCTATGAACAAAAAAGCTTTGGGTGATTTTTTCTTAAACTATTTAAGGGGCAACCCTTTTTAATTTCACTAATTTTTATTTTTAGTTCGAAGATCGCCACTGACTGGGTTTTATGTGATGGACACCGGAGACGAGGCAGGCCAAAGCGGATATGGGAGGACGACTTGACCAATTTTTTGCCGGAGTGGTATGAGGTGGCATCGGCCATCATCGGATAGAGAAGAGTAGAGCCGCAGAGAGGAGGCCTTTGCCCAGCAGTGGGACACAAAATAGGCGAATAAAAAAAAAACGACGGGTTGCACTCTGGGAGTGCCGGCAGAAGTGAAAATTTGAATATTAACGTTGTGCATTTTTGATATTTTGGAATGGTTAGGGAATAATTTTGCACGAATTGCTTTAATTATCAGTATAAAAGTACTCTCATTTATGTGGTAGAATACAATATTTATTTATTGGGCTATCGTACACAAACATGACAATTTATATTACATTAAAAAGTTATATTAAGTTATATTAAAAATTTATATTACGCCGCGCCAGCTGTCTACTCTCCATCCGTCTTACGAATTTTCGATCAGGTCACGTGTCCTGACGCGAGTTTAACATTTTTTACCCATTCCTCTACTCTCCATCCGTCTTACGAATTTTCGATCAGGTCACGTGTCCTGACGGTCACGTGTCCTGACGGTCACGTGTCCTGACGCGAGTTTAAAATTTTTTACCCATTCCAAAAAGTGCACAACAAAAATAAAATATTTGTGCAGACTTTTGCATATAAGACTATTCAAAAACTGTCAAGTCTTTAATAGCAAGCCTGTCCCGTTCCTCGAGATTCTTTAAAGTGTTGGAATCGGTTTCGAGAGCGAAAAACACAAGGGCGCTTCTAAAGGCTAAGACCTCATCTCTAATCGGGCGGGCTATATTGCTAACCCTGTCATCATCATCAGCTTATTTTATGTCCCCACTGCTGGGGCACGACCCTTCCATATGAATGGAAACACCACAAAGAGAACGGATCATTAACACCACGCGCAGACCCAGTGCAGTGTGGTGGTTGTAAACGTCTGCTAATGCAGCTGGGACCAACAGCTTTACGTGCCTGCCTAAATTTTTGGTCACCCATCCGATGACCGGGCTTTGCGAAAGTGACTTAACTTCAGCAATCGCCGACCGAGCGCGTTAACCACTGCGCTATCGAGCTCCTCCTGTATTTATAAGTCCTCTTGTATGTCGTCGATTTTAAAGTGCAGTAAAATTATATTAATTTAGTTTTTCAATAAATTAATCAAAGACTGCCCACAGCTTCTGATAAAACATTATAATTAAACGAGTAGTGTTAATTGGCATAAATAAGGACAAAGGTAAATGTTTATATTTTAACTTTATCTTATAAGGTAAATACTAATATTAGTTAAATAATAAATACTAATACTATTATTAAAAAGTATTAATAACAACAAAATTTATAATCAACAGAATACTTATCATTAAATTGATAAAATTTAAAATAGGTACAAAATTCAATGTCAATAAAAAAACCTACGAGGTTAGAAAATAGTTCGTACGTTCACACAATGATGGGCATTTAAAATTACATTTTGCTAACATAATTAGAATAATTGGGAAATATTACTAACTTTGTAAAAATCATAATTTGATTGTATCATCAAAATATTACAAGCACGCGTTATCGGTTCTGTAGCTTTAGGAGCCAGATGAGCTCAATGGCTTAGTGGTGTGCGATTGCTGAAGCTAAGCAACTTTCGTAAAAGCCGGTCATCGGATGGGTGACCAAAAATTTATCATCTTTTCGTGTTTCGGAAGGCACGTAAAGCCGTTGGTCCCGGCTGCATTAGCAGTTGTTAACAACCACGGGGCACTCGTTGTGGTTTATAGCCCGTTCTCCCTGTGGTGTTTCTTATATACATGAGGCTGCGCAGGCGCAGAGGAGAGCAATTGCGTCGACTTGTATTAGCTGTAAGTTTTCCAAAAAAAATAAAAATAAATAAATAAATAAATAAATAAATTGTGTCAGAGCCAAGATCCACTTCGGGTCGCTTAGCCAGCGAAGTAAGTAAGAAAGTCATATGTGCCATATTTCATTACTCCGCAGTAAGTAAGAAAGTCATATGTAACACACGCCTGCATAGCAGACTACAAACTGTTAAAGTTCCTCAATAGACTTTAAACTTTAAGTATATGGCATATGGTTTAACATTTATTGAAGAAAGAAAGTTTTGGATAGGTTGATGAGCAGGCCATGCCATATTTCATTATGATTTTGATGCAAGTTCTTTAAACCATAAATCTACAGTTCATAGGGCTCAATGAAATGTAATTTCCCTTGTTCTAGTACTCTTGAAACCGGAACACTAGCAATGCTAAACAATAATGTGCTGCTTGGCGGCAGAAATAGGTATAAGAGTGTTTTCCAACTAGTCAGCCTAGGCATTATTTTGCTAGCAGTATTAAGTACCATATTGATTCACAATATAATTTTAATGAAAGTAATAGGTATTGCTAAAAATGTGCTGCTTTGTGCGGCAGAAATCAGTATTTAGGTGTCCTCCACCGACGCAGTCAAAGCAGGACACTACTACCAGTAATATGTACCATACTCCACATTATAATTTTAATACAAGTAATAGGTATTGCTAAAAAATTACTGCTTTGCGGCAGAAATAGGTATTTAGGTGTTCTCCACCGACGCAATCAAAGCAGGATCTCCACTACCAGTAATATGTACCATATTCCACATTATAATTTTAATGCAAGTAATAGGTACTGCTAAATAATGTGCTGCTTTGCGGCAGAAATAGATATTAAGTTGTTCTCCACCAGTCAGAGCAAAATCCAACTACCAGTATTATGCATCATATTCCACATTATAATTTTGATGCAACTTCCATAAAAGATTCAAAACAACCTTACGCAATACGTAATAGGGTTCAATTTGATTTGTTTTCTTATCTTCTAATCATATATGTATAATGCAACAGTTACAAGGTTATCAAATTACCCAGTTAGTCTAAGTTCAAGGAGTAGCAATTTATGTAACTAGTTTGTAAACACTAGGGCCTTACTTAAAATATTACAGACGAGTAGTAGTAAATAGCCTACATACAATCCCACCGATTGCCAACCAACGGATGGGTATTGGCCTAATCACCGCGCTTGCTAAATGCGGGTAAGTGACCACAATCCCATAGTACGCATCAAAAAATCCGAATCACTTTCCCCGACATGGGAATTAAACCCAGAACCGTCGGGTATTAAAACTAGCGCGTTGCCTGAAGGCGTTTAAACGAGTAAAATATGGAAACGAAACTGCATTGTCAAAATCGTGTTGTATTGACCATTGGGATTGGAGGTGCCTTCCGAAGCACCTAGAGTCGCTAGAGTCGACATATTTTTGATTTGTTTTTTTTTTACATAAGATCGTGGAAGCTAGCCAGGTGGACAAACAAGCCCTACCACCAACCAAACCGAGTACATAAACATGTACCCCCGCTGGGAATCGAACCCGGGACCTCTGGGTCTAAACCGGTGGTCATAACCACTAGACCACAGAGGCGGTTAAAAATATATCGTCACAGTTCAGTAATTCCGTTAATAATTACTCTAAAGCAAGTTACCGTGATAGTTTAAATAGTTATAAAAGCAATACAGTAACAAAAATAAGATAAAACTTCGAATATTCGAAAGCAGAAAATTGTAGCGTATAGGAACTACGTATGATCAAAAAATATATACACAAAATAGTTCCTAAGATTTCTTGATTGTGCAGCGGCGCTTCTTACATATAGTAAACAGCCTATAACTGTCCCACTGCTGGGCAAGGGCTTCCATCATTGAAATCAAGTCATCGCCACAATTGATGGGTAATAGCTTAATCACCGCGCTTGCGCAATTCGTGTTGGTGATCACAAACCCGGGATTTGTATCGAAAAATCCGAAATACATTTTGCCTGGGAATTGAACTTGGGACCTTCGGGTGTCGGGTCGAGCGCTCTGCCACTCGGCCACCGTGGCGTCTTATATGTCTTACATATAGATAAATTAAAATTGTATCTTCCCCATTAATTTTGATAACTAACATGTTAATGTTCAAATAATTTTTAACGCAAATTTTGTTGCGAACAAATTTAAAAAAAAAACAAATGTTGAAAAAATCAGAAGAAAGTCAGAAGGGTGCAGGTTCAAATCCTGCTCGTGGAAATTTTTTCAACATTTGTGTTTTTATAATTTGTTTGCAACAAAATTTGCGTTAAAAATTATTTGAACATTTATAAATAGCTTGCTTACTTCTTAACTGATCTTTAATATTTGTAAAAATATTATGATCGGATGTTAGTGACGGTAGTTGTTGACATTGAATGGGCGCCTTTGGCTTTCAAAGTAAAAAAGTGTTGAATAATTTCGGCGGGCTGGTTAGAACCACGATAGCTCAATTGGAAGAGCACCTGACCCGGAATGTCAGAAGGGTGCAGGTTCAAATCCTGCTTGTGGAAATTTTTTCAACATTTGTGTTTTTATAACTAACATGTTGATGCAAATATCTTTTATATGTATTCTTTTTTTTTTTGTTTACATATAATTTTCAAATTAGCTAAGTAAGTTTCTATATGTGAAAACATTGTAATTGTGTACTCTTTTGTTTTTTTTTATGTCTATCTGTGTTTTTCGTTACTGTATCGTTTTCCAAATAAAATAAAATAAATATTCATAGTAAAAGTTGTAATAATATCACACAAATTCAGTTAACAAAGAAGTGAAACACAAAAACATGATGTTTATTCATTATTTGCTCTATTAGCTAGCAGTAGATTAAGTTTTCACAACAAAGAGATGTAGCATGTTTGCACAGTTTGAACTTTATCGGAGGTCACTCGCAGGTCAGTTCCATGATAATAAGAACGTGCAGACATCATTTGTTGATATTAATTACTCACTTGTATCAGAATTTTCATTAATCATCTTGTAATGTGTAATTGAGACAAAGTTCCATTCGCGTTTGGTTTACTATACTGTACCTATTAAGACAAACTAGAGAAACTTACAGAAAAAATCTTTTGACCTGAAGGAATATTTTAACTAAACTTTTGCATTTTATTTTTCATCAGACTTTAATATGTGTTTATCTTATTATTAAAATGCCTTTATTAATATGATATAGTTATTGTCTTTATGTTTGGAATACCCTAAGCAGAGTCATGTTGAGATTTTCTGCTGCAAAACATTTGCTGACCGGCTCTGGATGTTTTCGGTACGGTATATTATTGTACAGTCGCGTCAACATTACTGGTGTTGTGAGTGAGGCGCGCGGCGGAGCTGGCGGGGGTGAGACGGGGGAGGCCGGCTGCTCTGTACAGATTCTATGCAGAGGTGCGCGATTAGCTCGGTAAAAAATCTGTACCGAAACGACTCGGTGTGAAAGCTCTCATTTGATTACACTCGGTAAACAATCTGTACAGATTCGGTGCAGAGGCGGTACCGAAACGAAAACGTACCGAGCCGGTGAGGAAGAGGCCTTAGATTTATTACAAAAACTATTGTTTATTTGCACATGATAGCATATAAATAAATTCTACATTCTAAATTCTAAGTTATCGCAACACAATGTTTTGGAATGAATAACCAAATTAAATAATGGTTCAAGCTACTTTAAAGTTCATTGGCACATTGAGCCGTTTGTCCTATTTATTATAGTAAGATTACAATTGTAAACAGCTACTTACAGAAAGCCAGAGTGGCCAGAGAGGAAGATTGTGGGCCTATCTTCCAATATGTTCTGCCTGGAAGATGGATGGTCCGTCTATTGGACATTCCTTTCTGAATTTGCGACTATTTTCTACTCTATCTTCAATAGGGCAAATAATTACATTTTCTTATTGATCACATTTTTGGAATAACTTAAGCCCAGCAGTGGAACGTTTAGAAACTGATCATAACCATCATCATCATCAGCTCATTTTTATGTCCCCACTGCTTTATGCTGGGGCACGAGCCTTCCCTAGGGATGGATAGGGAGACCACCACGCGGGCCCATTTCGGATTGGTGGTTGTTAACGACTGCTAATGCAGCCGGGACCAACGGCTTTTACGTGCCTTCCGAAGCATGGAGGAGCTCGAGATGATACATTTTTGGTCACCCATTCCATGACCGGCCTTTGCGAAAGTTGCTAATAATAATAATGATCATAATAGTAGGCAAAAATAATAATTATTAACAGGATTATAACCATATTGTTGTTGTACGTTAGTATCCGATGGCAAAATTAATAAATAAATAAATAAATAAACAATAAACATGATAATTCTGTAGGTAACTGATGGTACTATATACTATAACTATATACAAACTTCAGTTTAATTCATGTTTATGTCAAATCAAAGGATGTTTAATGTTTTGAACAAATGTAACACTACGTCATTTGAACTCATATCCTCATACTACAAAACCGTGTTTAAAGTTAAACAATGGCTACATATGTGTTTAAAAATATTGTGTCTCTGTCTAAAAGTATTAGCTAAAAAGTGACAGCATCTGTTCTAAGCATTGTATAACTTTCGCCATTTTTTTGTGGTAAAGCAGATTATATTTTGGAATTAATTATTCTTATGGACTACATATCACACTGCTATTGCTATACTGGTGTAACTCTAAATGAAAAACTGATATTTGAGAATTTACCATATTCTAATAACTTTAGAGTTGGAGTTTATTTATTTATTTGGGAAACTAACGGTACCACATTTAATAAGTTTTAATAGCTATTAACTTAAAATTAGGCTTTTATAAGTTTCTGCATACTAATATAAGTAATAATAATAATATAACTTTTTACTACTTTTACAAACATGAAAAAAATATTGTTTTCTAAAATTTATGCGAACACTACACATTGAAATGAAACAACTTTTACGGATCTACTCGCTAGGATAAACATTGATTAAAAGTAATGTAAAAAATAAACATGAGTAAATCCGTAAAATTTATTTCATTTCAATGAAAAAAATACACAAAGTGTAAGTACTAAACATTTAGCTACTTCCACAAATTATATTTAATATTAGTTTAAAACAAATAAAAATTAAGTTAATTTGTTTATAAGTATAAATGTAAATTTTGTGTTAATAACAGTATTACAATTAAAGTGAGCAATTTAATTTTGTAAATAATGAGTCTTACCAGGCGTAGAACGGTTCATGAATCTCAGCATACGGAATATTCAATAGCCCTTTCACAGTGTAAACAGGGCTCCACTGGGGAGTGGCTTCTGAAAAGATAATAAGTAAAATAAAGTAGGGCTTTGTAAAATTTTGCATAAAAATGTTTATTGCAAAGTTTTTTTTTGTCTTAACTATCTGCAATAAGTAGGTCCAGTGATGGTGTTCAGTGGTAAATGGCATGCTGATTGAGCCCCTTAGCAGATACAAAGAACTAAATTTATCAATTAATATATAGTTATCAAGACAAAAAAGAAGTGCATAAAATGTAATATTTAAAACTTAAACATTTCCTAAGCTGTAGTAGTAGTAGGTAGTAAAAAATTTTATGCAATTCTAGGATATTGAAAAAGTTATAAAATTATCACCAATCAATTTTAAATAATATACAAATAAAATTAGAATAGTATTAATCAGTGCCATCAGATCAGATAGAAATAAAGATAAAAGTTGTATAAAACACCTTCAAATGGAATAAACCACATGAAGTGAACCAGAACTTGTTACAATTGTATACAATTATTCAAATATTACAATTCTATAATGAGACAAAACATTTACAAAGAATAATATTTTAATTGTTTTGTACTTACGTTTGTCAACATAGCAGAATGCAGAGCCCAAAAGGCAAAGAAACACGGTGAAAAACATTCTGGAAACGCGACCGCCCGTGATCGTGTCCCTAAACGGAATGCAGAGATTAGATTTTGGTTCGGAGTTTGATGGGCAAAGCATACACAATGCAAAATCGCGCAAACTACTTTTTATGAAGGAATTCAGCGCACCTGCATTTTATCAAAACAGTTTTTAACACCCAACCGAAATATGCGAGTGGTATGTCAATAGCAGGTAGTAAAATCTTTAATGGGTAGTAATTTTTTTACAGTACTTTTTCGATATAGTGTTTGTCATTGCTGGAATAATACAAAAAGTATGACTTGTTTGTACGTACAAAGGCTACTTTGTTAAAAGATATATATCAAATATTCTAAATCGAATGAAATATTATAATGTCTACACACAATTAATAAAACCGACCTAATTAAAACACGAAGATGATTAGAATCTTGTTTTGAAAACAGTCCCCGGAAAAAATAACAATTTTATCAATCAAAAATTCAAAACTTTTAAAGTAGTGCTGGCTGTCACATTTCAGGCGACATAAAGTTTTAAACCATACAGCCTACACTTCTCTGTTTTTTATGGTGATCGTTGATCAATCACATGATCGAAGATGATGAATTTAGGGTAATTAATTTAGATTGCCATGTATCTCTTACATTCAGCAAAGATTTGACACTTCTTTTTTCTACAGACATTTTTTGACTGTAAAGTAAAAAAATCAAAACGTAATTTGGTTTTTTTTATACAGACCGAGTACATTCCTTTAAAAAATGTGATCACTCTCTCTTATCCATCATCATCATCATCTACTATATAATATTAAGTCGTACTGGCTAGATCCTTTTGCCGTCTCTATATGGGATAAAAGAAAAGAATATGTCAAAATATTAATAGTACCTATACTATTGTGGTGTACCATTGGATTAGAATATATCGCACCTCCAGTCGTAAACTGGCTCAATCCAAAATTCATGTTTTTTGGGAAATTAAGAAAACGTGTTTCGGTCCTCGACAGTTTTTGGTATATCACACTATAACTTTATGAAATAATAAGCTATTTACAAAATTCAAAGTCCTACAGGTTATTTGGTCTAAGGACTACTGGTACGGATAAAAGTTTCTTTAAAAATATTTAAAAGTATAGGAGTAAATCGACGCTGAAAAAAAACTTCCAATAAAGAGTCAGTTTAGCACTACAATTTTTTTTTAACGTTTGACTTTAGTACAAATCTGTCTCTTTATTTCTTAGCAATATGTTTGATTGGATGACTTATTTACAAATAGGTCCCTTTAATTCATAACTTCAAGATTTTTTGCGGTGGAATATTCAATGATGCAGACTAAAATAATTCTATGGTATGCAAAATAAAACATAACTTCGAATCACGTTCTTTTATTATCTGTTGATATAAACTTCTTAATTAATCAACTTACGTAGTATTATTTGCTACCTAATCAGTCATAAGCTTTCAATATCACATGCTGTGCTTATTTCTAAACAACAATAATTAAATATGAAATGTAATAGTAAACACAACAACTATTATCTATACCTCAGTATGAAAATTAGATAGTTTTATTTGTAAGTATCACAGGTAGTACCTAACATTAACCAGCTACAAAAACAAATTTAGGTACTTTAGAATCTAAACCTTAAGATTAATCAACAATATTAATTATTAATCAACTACAAAAACAAAAACAAATATTGGAACTTGAGAATATAATAGAATGATTTTCATTTATGAATAACATACACTATTACACAGACACAAAACTATTAAAGTAAAGGAGTAAAAAATAAACATAAATAAGAACTTTAGAACAGGTTACCCAAGCGAATCAGTCAATTAGGTAGAAAATTTCAAAATGTTTACTTATGTACTATACCTACTTATTACATACCTACTAAAAATAATCACAACAGTTATACCCAATACTAGCATTGCTACAATCACTGAGTATCTGTTTACATAACTTTATCCTATCTTAATGCCTTAACTAAAAATTAACAATTCTGGTATTACAGATTGTTATAAAAACTTTCGTAATAACTGGGAATCAATTTTTTTTCTCACTAATTTCTTTAAATCTTTTTTTTGTTTTCTTTTAAGCCCAGTTCCTGCGAATATAACTGTTCCATTTCGATTGCATCAAAGCTCAAATTTTTTTTCTTCTTGTTTCTCATATTAATAGTTTTGTATTCCGTGTCCGTGTAAGAAGTCTTGTAATCGAATTCAAGTATTTTCTTTCACGAATTTCAAAACTTTGATGTTATTCCAAATTATCGTCTCTTTGTTCGTGTTTTCATTGTAGTTGTAGCCCCACTTTGCTTGCAGGCTCTTAATGTTTGAGAAAAACCTGTAGTCTAGTTCCTTGACCTTAAAATAGGACCAGATTTTTAATTTTTTATGATCTCTTTGTCTATGAGGCTGTGTACGTTGTCCGCTTCATTTTGCGTGTAGCCTTTTATTAAATATTTGTGGGTTATTCTTTCAACTTTATGCAATGAGGCCACTGCAAAGGAATATAAGCTAGCAATAGTTTTATTTTTATTCTGATCGGCACAATTATCAGAATAAAAAGTGACATGCAGCTTTTCATCGGGGTGCTTTTGACTTAATTCTTTTAAGTAGTCATAGATGCAGGATCCTATTTCGTTCGATCCCCTCATTCTTTGTGTCTCGTCCCAGAAGTAACAGTTTACTTGTCCATAAGAAGCCACTTTGTCTTGTTTCTTATTCAGTTCTGCTATTGTGAAGTCTAGGCAATTAACTTTCGAGCAATAGTAGAAATAGGTTGGACTCGGGCAAAGCATCACAGACTGTAAGTCAAATACAGCACAAATGTAAGTTTCATCAACGTTGTCGCAGTCTCGCTTCTTTTCTTCTCGGCACAATGTTTTTGGGCCAAATGTTGACCATAATGAGCTTTTAGCTCTAATTTCCGCTCTGCAGAGGCAAGGTCATAAGCTACACAAGTGTCACACCTGTCTTTCGTTCTCACCTTATTAAGCATGTCTCTCTCTGGCGTATTTTCAATAATAGACGGCCTAACGGTCGGATCTCTTTCAGTAATCTAAAAAAATATATTTTTTTTATATTAATAATAACCACAGGTAAGAATAAATATCAGTTGTTTTAAACACATACCTACCTCAACCTGCATTTCTCGTTCTGGCGTAGCTTCGGTGATTAATGGACTTTTATCTCTTGTGTAATTCTGTGAAATAGATAGATAGTGAAAATTATTGTATTGTGTAAACTAAACAGAAAAGACTCGGGGAACCAATTTGCCTTGGCATTTTATTAAATAAAACATGATTATTAATTTTTTACATAGTAGGACCTACCTTTTCTTCTCGCGTGGGCACTAACATTTCCAAAATATAGTCAACTATTCTCTTCATTATGCTAATTTAAATCTAAAACAAACAAGTTCACTATTTTATTGCTAAAAAATTAAAAATAAACTGACCCTTACCTAAGTGCAACATCAGAATTTTTGTTATATTTATTCAGAAACGGACCTAAGCATCATAAATCCAAAAAAGTTATAAATCAATTAATCAAATATAGACTTAAAATATAAAAAGACCGTAATTCTGATAAAATATTCAGTAGTAAACCAACCCTATTTGGTTTAGGTCACAAAAAATAGCTCAGTTTACAGTTATTAAGTGACTCAAAACAAACTTCGGTCACTTTACGATTGAAATTAATGAAGTAAACTTACCTCAAGTTTTGTACTACAGTGACACATTAAGGTTTATGCCACTTCTTCACTAGTTGCGCAGCGTTTAACTCCAACGGCTTGTTACGCAATACTAAATACGTCACTATCGTAATGACGAAAGGCGCAGGATTCGTTAGTAAGAAAGAGACACAAGATTGAGTTTCTCCTTTTCTAGCCTTAATAGGGCAGTTTCTGATTTACTAGGCGATAGACCGCGCTTTTTATATTCGTTCTGTATACTTAACTCAAAACACCAAAATTTTGGATTGGGTCAGTTTACGAATGGAGGTGCGATATATTTTATTTAATATTAGAGGTTTAACAAATAAATATTAAGATTTAAAAAAACGTTAATATGAGTAGAAAACCAATATCCTTTGGTAAGATCACTTTAAATTTCGAAAAAGCCTCTACAAACGAACAAGATGCGCCATCCACAGCGGGTTTCGGCACTTTCGGTCGTACTCCCATCCAAGAGCATAGGGAAATCGAAGAGATCGCCGACGACTTAGAAAGCCAGCATGTACAACAAGTGATGGGCATCAAGAACTTTGGCAAAAAAGCTAAGAACTTCGACGTAGAAGCCTTAGTAACGGAGGCACGTAAAGCCGCTCAAGAAGCTAATAAAAAGCGGTTAGAAGAAGAAGCTTTGAAGGCAGCTGAAGCTCAAAATGAGACTTCACAAGATGATGATGAAGAAGAAGATGTCATAGGGCCGTTACCACCGCCAAACTTAGAGAAAGAAGACGAACAAATAGGGCCTCCGATTCCAAGCAAACCAGGTCATAAAGCTGATAAAACGAAACAATCGAACAGTGATGATGAGGAAGACAGTTATGATGAGTTGAGTGGATCAGATGATGAAGAGTTGACTTTGGAGAAGAGAATACCAAATACTCATGAGGTAAATAGTGGAATTTATTTACTAAAATAATGCAAGGGAAAAGTATAGCTTTATATCTTAACTTTAAGGTATTGTATACATATACACGGTATAGTTAAAAAAAACTAATTAGTATTTCTTTAGTAATATTAGTATTGATTTGAGATTGTTAATTATACGTCACACTTTTTACACTTTTTAAATGTAGTTATTCACTTCCATTTAATTTAAATTTTATGGTTACATTCATTAATTTTACTCCATCAAAATATTGAATTTGATATGGATAACACAAAAAGACATTATCCATCACAAAACAAAAATACTAATTTATAAATAGGTTTCTGAGGTGCGCCTCAGAAACCATACAAATGAGTGAAAAAACATGCTTAAGTATTTTAAAAGTATTAGTGATTCTTTGTGTAAGATATGAATTGGTAGTAGGTCTTTTGCAATATCTTTGAATTACAAAAATACATTTGCTTCTCATAGAAAAAAAGGTAAATTAAACTTCTCTCTCCCTTTATTGTACTCTCCTGCATAGCAACTTCACCTTTCCACTATCATATCAGATTTGAGAGCAGTCTCTATAATATTTATTACTAGCTGATCAGGCAAAAAAGGTTGTTCTGCCATTTAAATTATAGCTGTGCCCCCACGGTTTCACCCTCGTTAATTAAAGGTTATAGTGAGTCAACCTTAAAAGCTAGACATGCTGTCGCAGACTTTTTTTTAAGAACTTTTAAAGGGAAACAATTTCGTAATACATGATTTTTGAGTAACTTTTATCATTTACGCAGCGCATGCAAGGAAAGCTCCCAAAAAAAATATTTTCCCGTTTTTGCAGCATTTTTCATTGCTGTTCCACTCCTATTAGTCATAGCGTGATGTAATATAGCCTAAAGCCTTCCTCAATAAATGGACTATTCAACACAAAAATAATTTTTCAATTCAAACCAGTAGTTCCTGAGATTAGCGCATTCAACCAATCAAACAAACTCTTCAGCTTTATAATATTAGTATAGATATCTAGTGAATATTTACCTGTATGAACAAAAATATTAAAATCGAGATAAAAAAAAGTGGGAAGGTTTGGGTAGGAGGGGGAAAATTTGGGGTTATAGGTATTTTTTAAAGTGAAATAAAAAAAATGCAATAATTTTTTTTGTCAAAAAATTCAAAAATAAATGTGACACCCTTATCACGTATGAAATATACTTTTACGAACTATTCTCATACTTACCAAATATACATATATGTAAGAAATTTCATAAAAATTGGTCTAGCTACTTTGGAGGAGTGCCACCACAAATACTGTGACACATAATTTTTATTTATATAGTTTATTTGTTATTCCTCTAAAGGTTGAAATGCAGCATGGCATTAAGGCTGTGGTGGCGCTGGCTGTGGACCCTTCTGGAGCTCGACTGGCCACTGGCGCTATTGACTATGAAGTGTCGTTTTGGGACTTTGCAGGTACATGATGTGTTTGCTTTGATTTCAATTTCATTTTTTATTACAATGTTTTAAGGTATTGCAAATCATTGTTATCATTGGCCTTTGCATATCGCATAGCTGCATGAAAAGGAAGATGCAGTGTTTTTAGTTATTATAGGAACCAACCTTTAAAACTGAACTAGTATGCTCCTTGGAAAATGACCTTTGTATATGTAAGGGAAAGTAGTAGAAGTCATGGCTATCCATCTAAGGTCATCAGTAAAAAATAAAAAGTATTTAGCCTTATACTGTCCCACTGCTGGGCAAAGGCCTTCATTATTAAATTGAAGACTTTGTGTTAATGGGTATTCGCTTAATGGCTTAATGGTTTAATTAACCCTAGCGGAATGCAGGTAGGTGATCACTAGGGTTCATGATTTCTCGAGCTTATCAATTTCTCGGGTCTCGAGAATTCTCGAGGCTGATTTCTCGGGACTTCTCGGGTTGTCGAGAAATTTACATTTACGTACGTTTTTGAATATTTTTTCGGTTCCAATAATGTGAATTAATCACCAAATGCAGTGGTTTTCATTTGCATTTTTGGCTGATTAAATAGAAAAAAAAACAACTTAAAACTTATTAACAAAATTAGCTTCTATTAAACAAAACAAACAAAAATTTCAACATGAAAACGTTAACATTATCTTAACTTATAATTAAATTACAATCACAGCATCATTTTTGGCATGTTCATTAGAAAAAAAATCAAATGAAAACTTTGCAAGATCAAAGAAACATCTCAAGCTGAACATACAGGTATGTACGTAACAATTAGGTCAGCTTACGCTGTCTGATAAAATATGCCTTTAGAAAAACTAAAGCATTTATAGCTTTATCAGACAGCCGGTTCCTTATTTTATTAACTACATATCCTGAAATTGAAAACACTCTTTCATTTTCATAAAATATGATTTCTCGAGTTCTCGACTTTTCTCGAGCTTAATTTCCCGGGAACAAAGCCCAACAATTTCCCGGGAATTCTCGGCTCGAGAATTCCCGGGAATGAACCCTAGTGATCACAAGCCTGGACTTTGAACCAAAAAGTCCGAAAAAACACTGCCCCACCTAAGGATTGAACACCAAACCTCTAAATATAGGGTCAAGCTCATTTCACACACAAACATTCTCACCACACACACACACACACACTCACACAAACATACTTACACACTTAGGTACCTAACTTTTACTGATTTTGTAAAAATGTTTAAAATTTAATTTAATATTTGTTACATTCGGAACGCTCTGATGCCTCTAAAATTTTTGGAGGTGGGCGCTAACAGCTGCGACACAGTTGAGAAACCATTGTGGCTGTTATCGTACACTCATTGTATTGTACCCTGTAAAAGTTCTGAATAAAAATTTATTTATTTATTTATTTCAAATTTATTATTTCAAATCCTATCAGAGGCACCAAACTCTCATAACATACTTTTTACATTGGTCATAATACTACTACTTATCTCACGTTTTAATGGGAAAATAATTATTTATTGATCGATTACTGCTTAGGTATGGACGCGTCGATGCGTTCGTTCCGAACACTCCAGCCGTGCGAGAACCACCCCATCAAGACCCTCCAGTACTCAGCTACCGGCGACTCCATCTTAGTAGTCAGTGGGGCGGCACAAGCCAAGGTCCTGGACCGGGATGGCTTTGAGGTGCTCGAGTGTGTGAAGGGAGACCAGTATATCGCTGACATGGCCAAGTGAGTATGTGTTCTTGGTCAACCATTGAGGAACTGGTAATCTTATCTCCAAACTTTCAAAACATAGCTAGGCTTAGCTACCACCATCTTATCTAAATTTGTCGCCATAACCTAATCTGTGCCATAACATCAATGTTTGTAGCATTGTTGTTCCGGCAGCTAGAGATAAGATAGCCAGTGCCTCAGTAGTTGAGGATTCCGTCCGAAGTGCGCTTTCACCTTCGGTCTTATCATCACTTAACATCAGATGAGATCAATTGACACGCCAAGTATTTTGGATAAGTATTAAAAAAAACAACAATGGTACTAACATATAATGGAGACAGATTTTGATAAGTAGTGGGTAGCCGTTCTTAGTCTGCCTGGCTAACTACCTCCATCTTATCTAAGCCTGTAACCATATTCACAATGTGTGAATATGTGTGTAAAATGGTGCCGAAATGAAAACGTTGGTTTGATTTTGAGATGTTTATTGTAGGGATAAGTGAACCCAAATAGAGATCGCGGACTGTCGCCCGCTCCTATGCTTAACCCCAAAAGCGCCCTCTGGCCACATAGTTGAAAACCAGTATTATTAAAATAAATATTTGCGAATTTGCTGCGTATGCGCGTGAGAGCGTATCTGTTTCAATTGCAAGCCGTTTAGCCGCGATTCGGCTAGATGGCGCTGTTTTACAATGTGTTTGGACTTGTTCTTAGGCAGTCAGGCAGAATAAAAACATCTGCCACCATCTTATCGAAATCTGTCGCTATAAACTAGTAATTTTAATTAGTTTGGAAGGTAGTAAGGCCTACCACTTTTATTTTGGTCACCCATCCGATTAATGCAATATTCTAATGCTTGACTATTAAAAAATAACACTACTTGCGTTATGCTAAATGTGGCGTCAGGTAGGCTACTCTTGACGCAAACTCAATCTCAATACAATTCCAATGCGATTAATATGTATCGATATTGGGATAAGTTTCGCAATTTCGGAACGCCCCATCTTGATAATAATTTGTTTACTCAATTTCCACGCAATTTAATTGCAATCTAGCGCTATTATCGCTTTTAAGAGTGCCATTTGAATTTTTTAGATTTGGGATTGGAAATTGATTATTGCAATTGTGTTTCAAGAGTAACCCACCAGGTCACTAATGGCGTACCTATACTCAAAATTGGTGATTTCGATGGTCCGTCTTTCTTTTTTGGGTGAAAAACGTAATAGTATAGTATGTATGTAAAAATTAAAATCCCTCTTTCTAGGACGAAAGGTCACACGGCAGCGTTGAACAGCGGTTGCTGGCACCCCCACATTCGCGACGAGTTCATGACTTGCGCCCAAGATGGCACCCTTCGCTTATGGGTCACTGCCAACCCTAAACAGCATAGGGCTGTCGTAAAACCCCGACAACGCGGAGGCCTTAAAACCAACCCTACCTCATGCGCGTTCTCCAGAGATGGCAACACTGTAGCTTGCGGCTGCTTCGACGGTTCCATCCAGATGTGGGACCACAGAAAGAGTTTCGTCAACACCTCAGCCTTGCTAAGAGACGCACATCAGAAGCAGTCGGAAATCTGCAGTATAGCTTATTCTTACTTAGGCTCATACTTGGCGAGTCGAGGTAACGATGACACCTTAAAACTATGGGACTTAAGAAGTTTCAAAAAACCGGTCAACGTTTTCGGAGGCTTATTCTCCAGGTATGAGCAGACAGATTGCTCGTTCAGTCCTGACGACTCTATGGTATTCACTGGAGTGTCTCTGGATAGAGGACAAGATGTCGGCAAACTGTATTTCTACAGTACAAACACTTTTGAGCTGGTTACAGAGTTAGAAGTGGCGAAATCCCATGTGATTAAAGCGATATGGCACGCCAAGTTGAATCAGATGTTTATCGGATGCGGAAATGGCTTAGTTAAATGCTATTATGATCATAAACGTAGCTTGAGAGGTGCTAAGTTGTGTATGGTAAGGACTCACAGGAAAAAGCATTCGGTGGAAGTAATGAGTTCGCAACAGATTATCACCCCGCATGCGTTGCCGTTGTTCAGACAGGAGAAGTTGAGAACTAGTAAGAAGAAGATGGAGAAAGACAGGTTGGACCCTGTGAAGTCTAGGAGACCGGATCTGCCTATAACTTCAGGTCAGGGTGGTAGAGTTGCGGCTTCGGGAAGTACCCTCAGCTCTTTCGTGATCAGGAATTTGGGGTTAAGTAAGAGGGTGGATGATGAACAGGACCCGAGGGAGGCTATCTTGAAGTATGCGAAAGATGCTGAGGAGAATCCGTTCTGGGTCGCGCCGGCGTATAAGAAGACTCAGCCGAAAGCGATATTTCAGAACGATGGTGAGGAAGAAGCGCCTGATGCGAAGAAACAGAAGACCACGTAGTTAACGCTTATGTTACTTCCATGTGAATTACCAAATAAATTATGAATATTATGGTTGACCGATGTAATTGGTATCGTTTTATTTAAAATCATAGTATTTTAGTAAGTAAATCTATATACTTTATAATGTCTTGTCCTGACTGACTGATTTATCATCGCCGAGCCGAAACCGCTGGAGCGAATTAGATGCAATTTGGACTGTAGGTTAATTGAGTGACGTAACCAGCCAATAAGAAAGAATTTTACGGAAATCAAACCTAAAGAGGATTAAATAGGAGGTGAAGGTTTGTATCATCAGCTCATTTTTATGTCCCCACTGCTGGGGCACGAGCCTTCGCTATGGATGGATAGGGAGAACGGGCCATAAACCACCACGCGGGCCCAGTGCGGTGCGGTGGTTGTTAACGACTGCTAATGCAGCCGGGACCAACGGCTTTACGTGCCTTCCGAAGCACGGAGGAGCTCGAGATGATAAATTTTTGGTCACCCATCCGATGACCGACCTTTGCGAAAGTTGCTTAACCTCAGCACTCGCAGACCGGGCGCTTGAAGGTTTGTATGAAAGTAAGAAATACAGAAATGAATAAATTAATCGATCTATAGATTTTTTAATAAAAATAAAGAATGACGTGTTTTAGCATTTTTCGAAAAACCTCCCCTAGAGAGGTTAAAAAGGGAAGGGAAGATTGAAGTATCGAAATTTGTCAATTTCAAAGTTAAATCATTGAATTTCGGTATTTGGCCATGTTAAAATTATGAAGTGTTTCACGATTATTCCTACAGATACTTACATTTAAAAGTTTGGCTTTTTTTTAAACAATCACAAGTTGCGTAGCCCACGTGAGCTAATCCGCGAGTGAACGCTAATAGCCTATATATTGTCCTACTGTTGGGATAAGGGCTCCATCATTGAATGAACTCGTCGCTACCTTGGATAGATATTAGCTTGTTCACCACGCGCTGGCCAAATACGGGTTGGTGATCTGATCACAAACCCGGGCTATGTATGTATCGAAAAAATTCGAAACACCTTACCCAACCTGGGAATTGAACCGTAGGTCCTAGACCTACGGTTACCAGACCGAGTACTTTGTCACTTGGCCAACGAGGTGACACCTCGGAAGTTCTATGAAGTAAGTAAAAGGTCTATGGAGTATGGACTGAAGTACCATTTTAGTATTTTTTGTTTTAACGACAAACGGCTCTGCTATACTATTATACATATAGTTAAAAAATAATTTACTAGAAAAAATCAAATCTGTGAGGCGAGGTTAGTACCTTCATCATCATCATCAGCTCATTTTTTATGTCCCCACTCTTGGGGCACGAGCCTTCCCTGTCGATAGATAGGGAGAACGGGCCATAAACCACCACGCGGGCCCAGTGCAGATTGGTGGTTGTTAACGACTGCTAATGCAGCCGGGACCAGCGGCTTTACGTTTACGCTTTACGATGAAAAAATTTTGGTCACCCATCCGATGACAGGCCTTTGCGAAAGTGGCTTAACCTCAGCACTCGCAGACCGAGCGCGTTCACCACTGCGCCATCGAGCTCCTCCTAGTAACTTCACAGTGACGCTGCGCTGCCTTGTAGCGTAAATTAGAAACTACTAGAAAAATTATTTAGTGAGCCGTTGGCCAATCTTGGTCGAGTGGCTTGCACACCGGTTTTCATGGTGTCGCCATCTCTGAGGTCCCGGGTTCGATCCCCGGTAGGATCGATTTAGAAATACCTGTTTTTCTAAATTGTTTCGGGTCTGGGTGTTCCCTATGTATAAGTAGGTATGTATTTAAGTATATTAAGTATGTTTATCCGTTGTCTAGTTAACCATTTATCGAGTTTCTTAAGAAAGCTTTTCTGGGGCTGGATAATTGGAGTAAGTGTGGGAAACATTTATTTATTATATTTCAGAATTTCTGATGAAGAGGTTTTGACAAAGATTGTGACTTCTTCAAAATTTTATATAGCGGGAAAGTTAAAGAAAAAAAAACAATTCTTACATACTCTTTATATTAACAACTTATAACTAAAAAACTAATTCAATCATTTGGTCATAATCTTCACGCAGTGGCAGCTACACTCTTCCTCTGTTCGGTGGCTTCATCCTTGTCGTTGGACAAGACGGGTGACCGCGCCGGGTTCTGCAAAGAAATACGAATGTGTACCTCTATACATACATTTGGTAATGTTATGGGTTTACGATTCCTAGCAAGGATCTCTAAAAATAATTACAGCATATAGCAATATCATACGGATTTAACGTGTTTCGGAAGGCACGTAAAGCCGTTGCTCCCGGCAGTAGCAGTCGTTAACAACCACCAATCCGCACTGGGCCCGCGTGGTGGTTTATGACCCGTTCTCCCTATCCATCCACAGGGAAGTCTCGTGCTCCAGCAAGTGGGGACATAACAACGAGCTGGTGATAATAAACGACTTAACATGCCTTCCGAAGCACGGAGGAGTTCGATATGATACATTTTTGGTCACCCATCCAATAACCGGCCTTTGCAAAAGTTGCTTACCCTTAGCAGACCGGGCACGTTAACCACTGCGCAATCAAGCTTTTTATAGATGGAAACACCACAGTCAATTAAAAGGTACTGTAATGTATTAAAAAATGAGAAATAATAAATTGATCCACAAAAAAACAGTAGGCTAGCACCTAAAATGCTAAGTTAGCATCTGAATAGTAAAATGTTCAAAATAATTTTTAACGCAAATTTTGTTGCGAACAAATTACAAAAACACAAATGTTGAAAAAATTTCCACAAGCAGGATTCCAAAACCTTCAACAAATTTTTTCAACATTTGTGTTTTTATCTAAATAGTAGTTTAGATGCTAACTTAGTATTTTTGTGGGATAGGTTAGGTTAGTTTGGTGATTGATTAAATACAACCCTTAAGAAATTACCAATTTCTTAGCTCGCTCAGTGAGTATCGAGTAGGTGAAGTGGTTCATCAAGACTGTGTTGGGCAGCGCTACTCCTTGGAACCTGTATAGTTGCTTCAAACCGTTCTCTGAGGAACCTGAAAATAAATATATATATATTTTTTTTTAAGGAAACTGTCTAATCATTTGGCCACCAACCTGCCTTTTGGTGAGCGGGATATGGCCTAAGGTGGTACATGCTTAGACAGGAAATGCCTATTCACTCTTGCTTTGAAGAGACCCAGGTCGTAGTGAACAGGTAACACGTGGCCAGGTAGCGCATTCTACTCTTTGGCGGTTCGCAGAAGAAAAGAATATATATTGAAATTGTGTGGCTATAGTGTTATTGTCACTTTTACCTTCGACCAATTATGTACTAGATTGCCGATAAGCGCTTGAAAAACGATAGGCGACTTTGGGTATGTTCCGATGTGCACTGCGTACACTGTAAGGTGTGACGTCAATTTAGTATACTGCGAAGCCGTTCCTTGTTTTGTATCCTCCGTGCTTCGGAAGGCACGTAATGCTATTGGTCCCGGCTGCATTAGCAGTCGTTAACAACCACCAATCCGCACTGGGCCCGCGTGGTGGTTCATGGCCCGTTCTCCCTATCCATCCATAGGGAAGGCTCGTGCCCCAGCAGTGGGGACATAAAATGAGCTGAGAATGATGATGATGATGAAGCCGTTCCTTTATAGTTAGCTATAATGGTTACTGTTTAAAACGGAACGCAGCCCAGTATACTGTCATTCATGTCATCATTTCTGGACGCTCGTGATCAAAGCACAGAGAGCACCTTACCTCGAAAATGCTTACAGTACAAAAATGGCGACGATTTATGACGTCATATATTTCCCTAGGATACTGCGGCAGTATACTGTCAGTCCATAACGGAACAAATTTCTCACCAGTAAAAGCACTGGACTAAATAAAATAAAATAAAAATAAAAAAATTGTGATCACTGCTGCTTGTCTATGTGCGCCTGACGCGCATGACTTCACTTATATAAATATTTTATTTTCGATTGTACGACAAATTAAAGTTAATAGTTATGTCTTAGTAGGAAAAGAATGCAAGGAATCACTGAAAAGGCTGGCCGAAAGAGCGGACCTGACGATAGCGTGGGTCCCAGGACACGAGGGAAACACGAGAAACGAACAGGTCGACGAACTAGCAAGAAAGGGAGCAGAGGAAAGCGTGGTGGGACCGGAACCCCGGTTGCCAATAGCGCACAACATCACCAAGGGAGTAACCAGCTATAGTATTACAGCAGAAACCAACCGAAGATGGAGATCCTCGACGGGCATGAGACAGTCGAAGGTCTTCATCAAGGGAATGGACAAGAAAAAGACTAGCAAACTGATGGGACTCTCCAGAGAGAACATGAGGCTAGTCATAGAGATCATAACAGGATACTGCCGACTGAACAGACATTGACAGTGATAGGAGTGAAAACCGACCCCATATGCCCGGAGTGCACGGAAAGCGAAGAGACCAGCCTCCACCTACTCGCTGAGTGCCCTATATACTCACGGATAAGACGGGAGCTATGGGGGGCGGAAACATTAGACATAGAGGACCTGAAGGATCTGAAGGTGGAGCAGATAGCAAGATTCACCAAAAAGACAAAAAGATTTGACGGGGCGCCGTGAAGGCTGGAAAACGCGGGCGGATCGTGCGTTCGGCCGGCGACGTCCCCACCAGAAATAATAATAATAATATGTCTCAGTAACAACACATAAAGATCTAGATCGGATACACTTTGGATCTTTTCATTTTGACCACACCCTTCTGTTACACGTTGTATATATTTTTATTATTTTTATTTTTGCATTCACAATGCTAATGTAGTTACAAAATAAAATTTCACTAGAAACAACTATCTAACCCACTAACTAGCTTCCTGTGACTCTTTTCTAGTAAAATTTTATATGGTAAATATAATATATTATAATAATTAGCCTGCTCGCGACGTCATCCGCTTGAGTGAACACCCGTATCCCATGATGGTTAAAAAAATCCTAGAAGCTTACTGCAGCGCCACCTACCGGATCCAATTGTGAATCTAAACCATCCAGGGAGCCATTCATATGCATAGAAAAAGTTTCATCAAAATCTATTTTTACTTAGCAAGCCAAAGGAGATTTATATATATACACTCGGCGTCAAAAAAATCGCACCTCTTAGAAAATCACTTTCAAATGTCATTTACTCTTGATATGCACATGCAGTCGCATTAATTATGATTTTATTTACAAGGTTACTTAATTAACTTAATAAAAAACATTACTTTTCATTATCAAATAAAACCTAATGCAACAAATAAAGTGTCACAAAAATTCGATGCAAATTTTGCTACCCGTGAGAGTTGCTAGTTGCGCTTCCTTTGTGGGTATAAAACGGTCAACACGGGTTCAATGTGGGTCATTCGCTATTCAACCGTTGAAGAGGACACACGCACAGATTTTGATGGATACCACAGCTGATAAAGCCGCTCAAGTGGTTGCACTACTGCAATCAGGGGTGCGGCAGTGTGATGTCGCCCGGCAACTGAACCTGAGCCGTTATTCCGTTCGAAGAGTGTACCAGCGCTTCATAGAGACCGGTGGCTATATCCGCAGACACGGTTCGGGTAGACGTCGCTGCACTTCGGAAAGAGACGACCGGTTCGTTGTGTCGAACTCTTTGAGAAATCGTTTCTCCAACGCTGTTGAGTTGCAACAGCAGCTCCAGGCAGTTCGCAGACGCACCGTAAGCGTATCTACGGTTAGAAGAAGATCGAAGGAGAAGAAGATAGCGGCCCACAGAGCTGCTACGGGTCCAAAATTGACTGCAGCGCATCGGCGAGCCCGCTTGCAGTTTGCTCGTGACCACGTCGATTGGACCCTTGAGCAGTGGAGAGCTGTTCTCTTCTCAGACGAGACGCGAGTGTGTCTTTTCTGCAACGACCGACGGAGAAGAGTATACCGGAGGCAGGGTGAACGTTTCGCCCAAGCCTGCATCCAGGAGACGGTGGAATATGGTGGCGGATCCTGCATGTTCTGGGGCGGTATGTCTGCTGCCGGCAAAACCGACCTTGTCTGCGTCTCCCGGACTGGAGGTGCTCGCGGACAAGGGTCGCTGACTGCTCGCCGCTATGTCACTGAGGTCCTGGAAGTGCATGTGGTCCCCTTTGCCGAATCTTTTGGCGAGGGGTTCACATTAATGCACGACAACGCTCGCGCTCACACTGCAGGCATCGTGAGCGACTTCTTGCAGAGGTCCCAAATCTCTGTGATGCAGTGGCCAGCGCGAAGTCCGGATCTGAATCCAATAGAGCACCTCTGGGACCATCTTAAACGTAAGGTTTGATCTCGGGATCCAGCTCCTTCGACTCTACAGGAGCTCCAAGACGCGGTGATTGAAGAATGGGGGCTTATCCCTCAAGAAGAGCTCCTGAAGTTGGTGAGGTCCATGAGGGACCGTATGGAAGCCGTGATCAGGGCAAGGGGGGGTAACACTAGATTTTAAGTTAATTTTAAGACACTTTTTGTACATTTTTCTTTGTAAATTATCTGTTGTTAATTAGGACTTAATTAAGGATTTTTATTATTTTATTAATTTTAATGTTGTTTGTATAATTATAATTAAACAGAAAGTTAAATTTAATTGTTTTTTGATACTCCTTTTTGTTACCTTTCTAATGATACCCAACACTATCCTCTACATAAGGTTTAAGAATTTTTAAAGATGATTTTTAAAAGGTGCGATTTTTTTGACGCCGAGTGTATTAAAGTACATAAACTACTCAACATACTCAAAATATTTTACCTACCACCCATTCAGGTCGCCTCCTATATAGGAGATATATGCAGATATATATGGAGATATATGCACATATGTGCAGAAGAATGGGACAGCACAGCTTTATACAGAAGTAGCGACATTTACAACATTATATGTCGTTACAATTAAACAATAGTTACCTGTCAACTTGTGCACTGAAGCTATCTGGACCTTCCCGACCTGCCCGGTGTGGCTGATCATGGGGCCTTTGGATATGTCCACGTGCTTCCCTACCCGATAGAGGATCACTTTGCCTGTTGATAACAAAACAAAACTATAAATGTTGGATTTATATATCATATTGCTTAGTGCGATTTGGATCTATTGTCATTTAAAAAAATATATAAGTACCTAGAATTTACACAGCTTAATATTGAATTTAACTGATGATAAATGTTGAACTTTACATTTTGTGTTTACATATTTTAAGTCCCAACGATTTACTTTATACTTACTTGAAAAAACTAAACGAATAGAAAAATAAATGTTTGTTTTTTTTTACTTAATTTTTAATAAAATATTCTCTAAACAATACTTGAACTCACCATTAGCCCTAGCAATGCTGGGTATCTGCGCCTGCTTATGCGGGTTATCCACAAACATCTCGGCTGCCAACTCCTGGCCGGTCTCCAGCCTCTCCAAGGGCAGATTCCCGCGGCACAGCTTCACGTACTCCGCGCTCAGCGTGTACAGCTCCCGGGTGGAGGGTCGCCAGTTCTCCAACGAGGGAAGGTCCACGTCATAGATGAACGAGCCGCTGCGGACTGGAAAAAAACAAGTCTCAATCAATCAATCAATCAATCAATCATTTATTAGTTCATAAGCATGGGTATTACAAGATGTCACATATAAAGAAAAGAAAGGTACAGCCATGTTTCACCTTAAGGTATACGAACATTGAACCCCAACATTGAACCCCAATCTCACCAAGATTTCTACCATAACAAAAAAGCTAAAAGCTTGATCTACCTAATAAGAAAAGCATTTGGTGCTTTAAACCCAGAAATGATGCTGAAGATCTATAAAACCTTTGTCCGACCCATTTTGGAGTATGCATTTCAGGTTTGGAGGGTCTACTTTGCCAAAGACATTGAACAATTAGAAAAAGTGCAACGAAGATTTACCAAGATACCCAGATCGCTGAAACGACGCACACATATGTATGAGGAACGGTTGGGTGCGCTTAACCTTACAACCTTCCAAGACCGCAGAAGCCGCGAAGACTTAATTGAGACCTATAAAATACTAAATGGGCATTATGACCTCAATGACAAACATGATCTTCGAAAGAAATGAAAACAGACATCTCAGAGGTCACAGTTTCAAACTACGTACCCAACATGGGTACGTACAACGCAGCAGTTGCTAACAGCAATCCCTATAAACATTTTATATGCAACAGAGTGGTAAAAGAGTGGAATAAGCTCCCAGATGATGTTGTCTTAGCCTCCAACATCAACCAACAGATATTTAAAGAAATAAATATTACGATGATCAGGATACAGGCACTATCAGTTGTGGCTTGTCTGTCAAAATAATAATAATAAGGATTTAGGTTTTTATAATGTTTTATTGTTTTTATATTAAAATATTGTAAAAATCTAGTTTTAAGAAAGAAAATAAATAAAGGAGATAATAATAATAATAATAAGATTGCCTATGAAGCTGGCGCTGTAACTTCAGACAACCATTCTAACACGCACGCTCTACAGATACCTTCGCGTCCGAAACCGCTTGTTGGTTTAAAATAATCTATCTGTTTGTTTGTGAGCAAGCTTACAGCTTCTGTAACCTATCTGTTAAGACTATGGGAAATTCGTTAGCATCTCGGCTGCCAACTCCTGGCCCGCCTGGAGCCTCTCTAAAGGCATGTTCCCGCGGCACAGCTTCACATCTTATCTTATCTCAGTGGGGCCTGCTGAGGATTCCCTCTCCCAGTAACACTTCAACCCATCGGGATCTTTTGTGCAACCCCATCCTTTCACTCTTCTTCCTCTGATAGATGCCATAAGTTTGGCAACGTCCTTAAGAGCGAAGAGCCTGAAGGTTTCGGATAGGCCGACCCCAAGAGTCCCATTCTTTTCCAAACCAGAGAGTCGCAGTCACACAGTAGGTGCTACATTGACTCCGTTTCCTCTCCACATGCCCTACACAAGCTAGCAAGAATGCTACACAAGCATTTGTGGCATAGTGCACTGTCAAGTCACCGATGGTTAATCGGGCCTGCCTTCTACTGCCTCCGCATATGAACTTACTCCGTCCTAAGATATTTTCGCCTAGGAAGGATTCTGAGTGTTTCATAACTGGCTGCTCTTTCTTCTGACCTTGTTAATGGTACTTGGTGCAAGTCCCACGAACGGCTCAGGACCAATGAGCTGGGTCTCCGAGCCCTTCCTGGCAAGTGCATCCGCTGCCATGGATTCCCATATGGCCTAGGACCCAGATCAATCTCACCTTGTTATGTCCACCTAGCTTGTTTAGAGTTTTGTTGGTTTCTAGAACAAGGCCAGAGTCGATTCGGGGCGATATGAGTGACTTGAGCGCGGCTTGGCTGTCACTCAGGATGAATATATTACGCTTTTTCATAGCTAATTCTATATTCTGCTTTGTGCATAGGAGAATTGCAAAAGTTTCGGCTTGGTAAACAGTGGCAAATTTTCCCATGCTTTGACTATTACTTTAGGTCGTTGTTAAAGACCCCTGCCCCTGTGCCCGACTTCATTTTTGACACGTCGGTATACAGCTTCACATACTCCACGTTCAGCGTGTACGAGAAACGCAAGTGTGAAAGGGCTGTACGAATATTTATTGGATTGGTGTTACTTGAAATAAATGTATTAAAAAGTTATAGGTCTACTTACTATCCGGCCCGGGGAAACTATGCAGTTGGACTGGCACCGTATCTTTAAAGGCCACAGTGACGCACGCGCCAAGGAGGAAGGAACAGGTGCGCCAGAACGCCTTGTTCACCTGCTGCGGCTCCGGGCTGGTGAAGTGTTGCAACTGGAACCAGATTATCATTATTATTTACTTTAAAAAAATGATGAAAGGACCACTTCGCCTTTCTTTCAATCGAAAGCTTATATACGCATGCATCCCCCAGATACAGACATACGGTGCGCAAATTTGGTCACTCACTAATCGCCAAAAGTTCGACCTTGCGGTGTACTTATGAGCTATAAATCGCAGTATCCTAGGAACTAAAATCACGTCTAAAACACGATATTGCTCACAAAACACAAATAATTGACATAGCTCAAAAAGTCGGTCAACTAATATAAACTGGGCCGGATACATTGCCCATACGTCAGACGAATTATGGGCAGAGATTGCCACATTATGGGTCCCAACAAAACAACACACAACAACAATGTGGAAGGCCTTGATGGAGATAACGGGATGGGTTGGACTCCCACTTGTAGAATTGGCACGAACCAGCTCAGGATAGAGATAAGTGAGGGAGAACGAAGAATGAAGAGAACTGTGATCCCTGCAGTGGAAAGTAATGGCTGATAATAATAAAAAAATCAAATTATTATCAGTATAGGTAATTTAGGTATGCAGTTGGAATAACTGATAGCCTGTATCCAAAATGAACTAATTTATTTGCTTTAATTATATTGTTGTTGTATGTGTCTAGTCTATTTTTAAACTGGTTGTGGTTTATTCCAGGCATCAATTCTGCTCCTCAAAAAGTGCTTATTTATGTGGGTGCTAACTAAAATAATTTTAGCAATATTATAAGCATTGACAACACAAGTCCTATTGTGGGCCCGGATTTCCCAGCTAGGAAGCTCTGTATAAATTAACAAACAATCAGTTTAACACTACTCACTTGTAATGTGCAGTTCTCAGTGAGGGGTCTGTGCATGTCCCAATACACGGAGCCATCAAGTAGGGCTAGAGCACTGCTCTCTACGTGCCACTCGGACAAATCTAAACAAAATTTAACAAAATGATAATGTATAAGCAAGGAGTTGCACAGATTTGTATAGACTTTTCTATAGATAGTTATATAACTATTATGTAGTTGAAAATCTTGGATTGTTAATAATTTTGTTATAGCTTTTGTTGCATAATTACTAATTTGAATAGTAATTTAAATAATACAAATAATACTTAGGCTGTAGTTATATGTAACTATTATGTTATCAGTCATGTTATATGATTACCTACTCTGAGAGTTGCTGTCATTGTAGTAAACATAAACAAAACAAAAAGAAGATACAAGTCTTGAGACTTCAATTTACTATCTAAAAAATAATGTAATTGGTATAATTATAAAGTTTTCTCAACATTTCTGAGTTAAGTCAATGTTAACTCACGTCTAGCACAGTCGCATGGCGTAGAAACTCCTTTATTCATAACTAAAGTGCAATCCTTTGGAATACCCTTAAATGAGACTTCAATTTTCTCAATTCTACCAACATTTCCATGTTGCCGTTTCTTCTCTAGCGTGAATAAGTGGTTACGACGTTCTATTGCTTCTTGTGTGCTTAGAAATCCTAAAAGATAAATATAATTTAATACTTTGTTTGAATAGAAGCCTAAACTCAAGTTCTAAGTAAAAAGATATTATACTTGACAATGGTAGGGGCTTCTTTTGACTTCTCAATAATAGTGTTTTATTCAAAAGGCCAATTGATTGTTTCATTTTGTCAATTTATGTAATATTTTCGAATAAATAAACTGTTTGAGGTTATACTGTTGAGCGCATCTCGCGTTTGACATTGACACTAAAACCAAATTAATCAGATGGATTTGACAGTAGACTGACACTGCGTGTGGTCCGAGACCACGACTATAGCTTTGTGTCCGAGACACGAGTGACCTCGTGAGCAAAAACCTTAGAGCATTAAACCAACTGGAGACGCCACTGTCAGGCGTTCCCCTCTGCCAACAGAGTATGACCGCCGATCATACTCGGGTTCTAAATTCCAAAGAGGACCGTCGAATTTGGGTGGGGGGAGGTGGGGGGGTATACCCCTACCCCTCCCCCAAAGCTCAAAACTCGGAACCTAATACTTTTTTTAAATTAACTTTTTAATTTTTTCGAAAAAAAAAATAAAAAATAATTATAAAATGTCAAAATTACATCAGAGCATAACCAAACCGCTCAGATATGTGACAACTGTAGGTTTTAAACGTCTCCGGCGCTGCGGGAAGAGCAGCCCCTCCACCCTTGCGTAGCGAAACGCAGGCATTACAAGCTCGCCTCCGCAGCTTCGGCTTTTTGGTCGCCTGCGGCGACCAGCCTCAGCCGCAGCAGCGAGCTTGGTGCCTGTGTTTCGCTACAGCGGGTGAGGGCTGCTCTCCCTCCGCGCCTCCGGGCTTATAAAAACACTCTAGTGTAGGGCAGACTAGTACCACGTGGAGTCGGGGTAGACTAATTCGGGTCTGTGACTAACTTTGACCTAATGTTACCTTATCGGGTATGATACTTTTTTTTACTATAATATAATACTACTACTGTTAATTAATAATAAACAAATTATCAAATTATAGTAACCTGAGGACACAGTTGCACCAACTGGAGAAATGGCTTTTATGGCATTGGATTTTTTTTTATGTAAATAAAAAAAAAAAAAATTTTTATGTCATTGGATTTTAGCTTTTTTGGGCAATTTAGCAGTGCTGCCAACATTCTTTTGGTTGCTTTCAAAGCGTTTTTACGTTGAAAAGTTGGCAGCAGAGCTGTCACTTCACTATCCGAATAAATGTTAACCATAAAATTTATTATTTTCAATAATTTATTGTGAGAGTCCTAATCAATTCCGAGCAGTAAAAATTCGTGTACGTATTTCTAATTATGAGTTCTTTACGCAAAAAAAAAATCACCTCAAAATTCAGCGGTCCTCTTTGGAATACAGAGCCCATACTCGTTATATAAAACTAGTTCCAGCGTGTACCTGCGTCATTTGCAAATCACGGCGCACGCGATAAGACCTGAGCAAAAAATGCCAAATTGCAGTGTATTTTTACGTAAAAAACGATCAGAAACGTCGATTGTACAAAAGGATAACGTTATTTGTCATCTGTAACTATTATTTTGTCTTAATATTATTGAATAATGCACTAAATTTGCAAAAAACTGAAAAAATATTGTTAATCAATAAGTGTTGCCACTAAAACGTTAAGTTGCAACTTTCCGTAACTTTTAAAGTTTAATGAGCCAACATTGAATTACAATTTATATTTCACGTTCTATAAAGTTAAAACTGTATTTTTACTATAAATCACTACTTATAAATTGTAACTTATTTTGTTTTTCCAGATTTTTTTTCAACTTAATTGCATTAAAAATTCTCAATACTATGAAACTGTATGTTTATGATCGGTCTACTTCATTAATATAATATATTTACGTTTCGTCACTTATCACGAAAATAGGAAATTTTAATTTAATTACATTGGCCACACTGCAACAAAGTTAGAGCTGCGACAGTACAAAAACAAAATATTGATATCGACTTCACCATAATGTTTATTCTAGCTACTAAAGGAAAATAATAATATAGATAAATAAATAAATAAAAAAAACAAATTGGAGATCGGAACATACTTATCTCCATTTGGAAAAAAGGTAGTGGAATATAAAGCGGGCTTCGTAGTATTTTCTACTAAAAAATTAAATGCAGTACATGCATAAAGGGTTTATGTGGGGATCCAAATGACAAAAGTTTAACATACCAAAAAAGTCGTGGTGGCCTATTGTATGCATCAAAAGAAGTTATTGATTTATGTCGCCTTTGTGAATTAAAGATCCGCAAACACTTAACTGATGACAAAAAAATAAAAAATCAAAATAAAAAACCTATTAAATTCATACAACAATAGTAGTAGTAATACAACATACAGCAAAATAATAGTTAATTTCTGACAGAAATAACAACACCTACACCATAGAATTTACTTAAAACTATAACATTACGTTTTTTATTCTAATTTTTTTTTAACTATATGGACACTTCGAGTAGCTTTAATGCATTAAAGAACTTTGCATCATTCAAAGATTTAACCTCAGAAGGCAGTTTATTATAAACCTTGACAGCATTAGATATATATTTCGCTGTTCGTTTAAGTATGATATCATTTTGGAGTTCGGTACATTCCTGTATATTGATATGTTTTAATTTAAGTCTGTTGCTTTTAAATTCAGCCTTATTTGGAAACTTATATAGAAATAGAAAAAATCTCTTGAATAATTGCATTTAGAATCCTGAAAAATTAAGACCCTACGTTACCTACAAAAATAATTGATCTGCGTTATGGAACCACGAAAGTACTATATACATGTTGTTCAGTTTTTCGGTTCCTCTTGTTTGAGAGTCTCGGTAAAATAGGTAGCAAACTATTTTTCCATAATGAAAGAATAAGATTGCAGCTTTTCTTAAAAACAACAATTCTCCTTGAATAAAATTATATAGGTATATTTTGATTTATCCTAATTAATAACTGTCGATTTTAACGATAAAGAAAAGCAAAGTGTCTACCTTAATTAACCATACTGAAGATCCTAATTTAAACAAAAAAAAATCACATTAATATTCATCATCATCATTATCTCAGCCAAAGGGCGTCCACTGCTGGACAAAGGCCTCCCCCAAGGATCTCCAATATGACCGGTTTTGTGCAGCCCGCATCCAGCGGCTTCCCGCGACCATTACCAGATCGTCGGTCTACCTTGTTGGAGGCCTGCTGACACTGCGCTTTCCGGTACGCGGTCACCACTCGAGGACTGTTCCAGCGGCCATCAGTCCTGCGAGCGATGTGGGGCACTTGAGCTTAGCAACTTTTCGGGCTATGTCATTATTATTGGTATCGACAAATTAAATCGATAGTGTCAAGCACTATCGACGTTTACATAAAGTTGCCGTCAGACTCGTGCACGGACATGTTATCCCTGTGTGTGAATTTATTAGTGTGCGTCTAGTTTATGCTAGTGTTTAATAATTTTGTCGTTTGCGTGCGTAGCGACGTCATTGAAAAATGCATCAGTGTGAAACTGTATTTGTGCATTACCTCGTCCCCCGCAGAAAATGACAGACTTTTTTTCATAGAAATTAGTGCGCATGGCGTCTCCATTAAACTGATGCTTCGTTCTCATAATATTAAATTCTCAAAATATTACATTCGCAAAACATTACATTCGCAAAATATTATATTCTCAAAATATTATCTCTTGTAAAATGAAGTACAAAAGTATTCTGGAAACTTTATCTAATGTCAGCTTAGCAATAGAATAATTGCACATTATTTATTTAATTACATTCATCATTACACTTACACTTACCATTCTAGAGTATTCCATCTCGGGATTAACGCTTAAATTAAAACAACTATGTAATTCTTCAACCACATAATTATGCAATATAATATAATGGTTAGTCAACTGGTCGCAGACCCAGTGGTCTCGGGTTCGATTTCCAGCAGGGGGCAAAATGTTATTTTTGTTAGATTTTCTTAAGAGATTGTCTTAAATATTATTTTTTTTAATTGAATAAAAAAAATATATTTTTTTATTAAATCCTTTCGGTAGCTACGACCATCTTATTTATTAACATCTAAAGCCATAACAACATTAGTAGCATTGTTGTGTTCAAACAGCTGATAAATAAAATATTCAGTTCCATAGAGGTTAAGGATCTGGGTATAATATACTTCTAAATTCAGTCTTATGAAGTAATCTAAAGATTTATTAGATTTATACAAAACATTGTAAAATAAATAAAAAGCAATTTAATATACTCTTTAGGTCTTTAAGCTTTTTAAAATGACTGAAAAATCATCTAGGATCGGTACTATGTAAAAACTTATTCTTTTCTGAATTTCTAGTGTTTTAATCTTAATACTTCAATTACAGAGTTCATTCAAAGGTCCCTTAATCAACATTGTGTTAAATTTACATAGAAAATATTATTATTTAATTAAACAATACAAAGTATCTATTATCCCACCATAGTTCTTTTTCTTCCTCGTGCCCTAACATCTTCAAATTTACTTAATATCTCTTTAATATTATTTTTACTATAGTTTTGGTAAGCTTCTAAAATTTTACTGAACAAATCTGGATAATCATTATGGGTACTCATCAACGCTCTTTCTAGAACATATAAATCAACTCCCTTGTCTTCTGCACTCGTGTCTATGAATGACAAACCAAAATCTATCATAACCAACTCTAGATTATCAGTGTTCAGCCATTTTGTCTCATCTTCAATCCCTGTAGGACACTTAGGCACAAGTAACATGTTTGATGATGTCAAATCTCCATGGATGATGTTGTTCTCATGCATCTTTCTCACTGTCTCTCCAATCAGTTTGGCGACAGAATCTAAGCTTGCCACACTATCACCAGCACCATTTAATACATGTTTTGATACAACATTTATGATATAGTCTTTGACTGTTAGACTTTCTTCGAAATGCTGCATGTAAATGCGGCGTCTTTCAAAATCCACTAAATACAAGCAAGGCGTTTTGACTCCTGCGGCTTTACAACGCACTATGGAGCGGGCTTCATTTTTTATTCTCTCTTTAGTTATAGATGTGTCTAAATCGGGGTGCCTGTAGTTTTTCTTGAATCTCTCTTTTATCAATGCAGGTTTTCCGAGGTATTTGCAAATGTACAGCTTGGCTTCTGCGCCTTGTTTTAAAATTTTAAACTCTTCTACCATTTTAACTAGAAATCAGAAGAAAAATCGATTCATAACCTGTAGATAAGCTATTTATTATGATGTCTTAATTATAAAAGATATAAACTGACAAAAGCATAAATTACTTTGCAAACATTTAATGGGTTGAACTAAATATACATTTATTCAACCACGATGTACAGCACCGTGATAAAACAAATAATAAACTCACGTTCTCTATGCTGTATTTGTGGTTATTTATTTATTTATTGACAACTTTACTTTTAATTTATTGTACATCTTTCTAGGGTATGTGTTCGGAGTCATACAGCCACGTAGTAGCATTAAAAAAACTAAATTCAAAAAAAAGAAAGATTAAAACTTTTGCAAAGACAGAACATCAGATAAGTGACCAAAAAATTGTCACTTCGAGCTAATTTGTGCTTTGGAAGGCAAAAAAAAATACATTTGTTTGTTATATCATTATTGAAATATGTTTAGATTCGTCGTTTATAAGGCGCACCTAATATTTAACAGACATACAGTTTGGAGTGGTAGGTATATGTTGGTAGTTATATATCTACCTACTACTTTCTATCAGTACCTACGTATTGTATACCACTGGATACTCGACTAGTAGAGAGCGAGCGAGGCGAGGGAGGCTGTGGGTGTGTGATACTGATATTGGTTGTAGCAACCGTGCCGGCCGGCGGTATATTATTTCATTCATACACAAATCCTAGCTTTTCTTGTGCGGAGATAGTGATTTATCTCACCTTACAGTTTAAAGTGCCGGCTAATCATTAAAACACTACGCCTAAATAGATAAATACACAAGTACACAAGTGAAAAAATACCAAAAATTATTTATAATTTTTGTAGTGCATATTTTTCTGTGATTTTTTAAGAGTAAATTGTGAGAATTATGTCTGCTGTGGAAGGTTTGGAATACGAAAACATCGTCCAGAACGGCCCTAAAAAAGTAAGTTTTTTTTTCTTTTTTATAATCAATTTGGTAAAAATTTAAAGTCTTACATTCTTTTTTTTTAATTCGCCGGCCTTTATGTTTACGCTTTAAGTAGGTACAGACATGCGTACGATAATGCCTACATAGTGTACTCGTATTTTTGGTTAGGTCTAAGAAGGGGTGGGGTGATGTCCTATAGAAATGTCTGGGTGCATTTTCGTAGATATATACGCGTGCAGTCGCGTCTGATGCGATTTCCTCCCGTCCTTATTTCACTAACGTTGGCGGGAATTTCACGTAGGCTGAATTATTACTATTAGCTACCCAGACTATCTCATTGGTTTTAATTTGATGATTGGAAACTTTCAAAGGATTTATGGGATGAGATGGAATTCTTCAGTAAACTAGAATACCTACACTAGTTAGGTAGGTATTGTAGTAAATTTATTTTATTAGTGATTAATACATACCTACCGCCATTTAAGTAGGTATGTAGGAATACCTAATAAAATAACATATAAGAGGTGTTTGTTTGTTTAACAATAAATAAATTAGCTAAAATTACATACCTATTATTTACATTTACCTGTAATATAAAGGATAAATGTTGTAACTCAGTTTAAGGTGCATTTGAGACAGTCTTTCTCACTAAAAATATGTCAGTAGGTAACTCAAAATCACCTTATTTTGAGTTACAAAGTTTTACCTAGCAGGTGTCGACTTGTAAAATATATAGGTACCTAGACGACTGAAAGCTAATTATATAAGTACCATAATTAGCTATTAAGGTTAAAATATGTGATTACGTAGGTACTTATTGATACTTAATTTAGGTTAAGGGCGATAGAGGCGTTGTAAGGCTTTAGCTTGACCAAGTAGGAGGTAGGTAGGTACGTATACCTACGTAGGTACCTTTACGTAAGTATATATAATATGATCCAGGTAAGTAAGTAGGTAGGATATCAATCAAGCTAAAAAAATTGCGCTGTGGAGATCTGAGGATCGCAAAGACCTAAATACTACGAGTAGGTACCTACTTAGGTACTTCACTTTAAAATAAGAGAGACGGAAGGTGAAGATCTGTATTGATTATGCTCGTTATTATTATAACGAAATTAACATTTAAAAATCTCAGCAATCTCAGACCTAGTGCTCAATTAGAAGATTAGTCGCTCGGATTGCGAAAGGTCGTGGGTTTGATCACGCCCGGCCCGACCCGAGGCAATCGCTTAAAGTGGTAACCCAGCGTTCGTCACCCACTTTTTTTCGCCAAAAAAGAATACCTAGGTATAGAATTTCTTTGAAATTAGGTAGGTATAAGTACTGGTGACAGCTAGGGAGCATGCAGGTCATTGCAGGTGGTCGTTGCTGAAGTAAAAATCAGTCGATCTCCTCTGGCCTTACTCTGCCAAACATTGATGCGACTAGCTTACAAAAACATAAACAAACCACCACGGCCCGGTCAACCCGAGCCGAGGTCCGCGCCTTTAAAGGCGCCCTCGAGTTGATCCGCTCCTCGATCCGATCCTAACCCCTCGGAGAATCTAGTAGGGCACGAGGACACGCGCACTAATATTGATGCCGTTCCCTCTAGAAAACCTCCGAAGGTGATTTGTTTCACACGGCTTAAGGAACCCTTTAAGTTTCTCGCCCCCGAAATGTGAAGCTGAAAATGAAGTATCAGCAAACTCTCTCCAAAAAAAAACATAAACAACGAAGTATACGGTTATCAGCAATAAGTTCTCACACCGAAACTTACTATACCTACCTACTGTCCGTCACGTCTTTTTAAATAGCGTGCAACGAGCATTCTCAGGCTTACTTAGCAAAATGGCTAGATTTGTAGGTATAACGGTTCAGATTAACTGTGAGAACGACTAGGTCAGACGCTATACCGGAGTGGCCTAAATAAATAAACGCTACTTTTCCACTTCATTTGAGTAAAAACTATTTAAAACGTAATTGTAAGTTGGTATAGAAAAGTACCTTAGCTCTGTGAGTATGTCTACATAATTTGTTTTTCATATAACTAATAATTGATGACATAAATATTCGAATTCTTAACTGTGCATTGCAACTGTGTAGCAATAAATAGCTTTATATTTTCTAGACAGGCTCATTGTCAGGCATATCACTTACGATGTATGTCAAGAGATTAAAAATTTTGCCTATGTTATACGAGTAGTACATATAACCATAAATAAATGACTTCCAAATGATTTTTATGAATTTTATCAGTCGTTAAAATCAGGCTAAGAATTATTAATAAATATTATTATTAGGTACTTATGACACTAAAAAATTATAAATATTTATGAGTATTTAAATGACAGGTGCAATGTATAATATACTAACCTACATTTCTTTCGGCACTTAGTCTGTCTCGTCATAAATAACAAATCGAGTTCTTGTCCGTCATATCTTTCGTCACAGCACATCATTGGAATATCGCGTAGCTTATTAGGTCGTAGACCCTATTATTTTATCTTAGCAAGCGAGCTCAAGCCTTTCTATAATAAATACACAGTTGACCAGTCTTTAACCGTATTGAAACTTGTGCAAGGAGACCAGATGCCAGAGTGGTGCGATTTTTTTATTCTCAGCACTATGAAGTACAATAATTTGTTACTATGGTAGTAACTATTACCTAATCTGTGCTATGGTACCTTTCGAGAAATTTTCGGTGTCAAAAAAAGGGGTTAAAACTTATTTTTGATTATGAGAAAAAGGAGCACTCTTAATTGATATCACAGCGTGAGAATCAGTCACTGGTTCAAAAATCGCCACCTATTATAGAAGACAAAGTGTGAGCCACGTACGTCGTTTGTTTATCTAATTAAAAGATTGGTTTGAAGGTCGAAATAATAAAGAGTAAGGTTATGGAAAAGAGCTTTATTTCGATCGATTTAAACAAAATTTCACATGTAACGTTTTTTTTTCTTTTTGAAAAAGTTTACACCAGCGTGCAGCGTATCATAAACATTATTTCTTCTGTGCCGTCATATAACCCACGTTACTCACCCACGCTACAAAATAATTTTGGGAGAAAGTTAGTAAACGCAACAAACAGCAGAAGATTTCTTATTTAGATTACGCTTGTATTACGCTAGTTTTAATTCCCGCCAGAAAGTTCGTATTATTTTTATATAGCTAGGTAATTTCATTGTATTTTTGCTAAATCAAATAGAATTATTCTAATTATTATGACATCCTCACGAAGCTATAAAATAAAGGATATCCCATAGTATGGGATTGGAATGTTTATGTCAATCCCATACAATAATCACTTTATTTAATTACTATTCTATTAGCGTAATGCCATATATCTAATATGTATATATAATTACAAAGTTAGGGGGGGGGGGGGGGTAAAATGTAGACCAGTTAAGATGCGCGATTTTTACCATTGGCTTATGTGTCTAATGAAAAGAGGCATAAAAATGAGTATTTTATTAAAAAGAAAACATTCGGAATATAAAATACATACCTACTTACTTACTACGTACTTTTTAAATTTTCTGAATTCATATATTTTTTAATTTATAATATTACCACAGAGTACTTAACATATTACTAATTCGAATTAATTTAGTCGACAATCGCTCATGCTCAGTTTAATGGAGTAGCTAGCCACCCATGACGGAGCCGCGAGTCCGCGTCACGGGTCGCCGCGCAGACGTGCCGAGAAGAATATTATCTTTATTCTCAATTCATAATCATAACAAGGAGGTCACTGAGATACCAAAAAAAATATCCCAATATCGTGAATTGGCTACCTATGCGTAGTCAACCTGTGCAGATTATAAAATAAATAAAATCATTTATTGTAGACCATTGGATCCATTGGTAAACTGTAACTTGAAAAAAAAGTTATAAATTGTGGTGGCAGTTTAGTTTAGTAGGTCGGTCACACACACACACACACACATCCCAACCTGTGATTAATCCCACATTATAGGGTTCTAACTTCCGGTTGAGACAGGTAAAGCTGGTAATCAGATACTTAAATTAAATTAAATACAGCTTTATACTATGAAATAAAAAAAACATATGAATATTTTTATATAGGTACTTACTTATTCAAAATGATAAAGTTCATTTCTTAGAGTGGGTAGGTATTTTTGAATATACCCACATACCTACCTATCTCTTGCAAAGCTTCGTAAGGAAGACCGAAAAGAAGCTAAAAGAAACTCGGCAACTGCTATTTTACTTCCTACGATTTTGTATGATGTAGGTAGGGTGGTATAATAGTATTAACACATTGATCGAAGATTAACACTAATACCTACCTTCGGTAAATACTGAGCAAAGTCTAGTCCACGGTCAGGTGTTGTCAACAGCAAACCGCCATCCACCATTTGAACTTCGAACGCACAGAGAGCCCGGCCGTACCAACATACGAGTACAATAAAAACATTTCAATGTGTTAATCCTGTTAAGATTCACAAGTAAACCAAACTAGATTCGGTCGTTGACCCCGCCCACGCGATGGGTCGTCGTTATATTGAACGTTTGATTTTTTACAATCGTTTTTTATGTTTTATAATATTTATTTTTAAGTAAAAGCAGGTTTTTGCTGTGGAGCAGAAATAGATGATTTTTAAGCTCTTTTAATTAAGTTCGTTTCGTTCGCAAATGACGTCGAAAACTTTTTGTTATAAGAGAACAAGTCTTAAGAAGATAAACCCTGACCTAAAATCCCGATTCCCAAATTAAGTAGTGGCTGTGGCTCCGACTACGAGGTCGGTCGGTCGACCACCTTGCTTTACCAAAAACATATAATACTTTATTTAAGCAACATCAACATTGTTAAAATGGTGTCAACTTGATTAAAAGATATAGTATATTTCATACTACGACGAGGAATCGCTTGGCCTTCACTTCTTTTTTTTTTTTCTTTTTTTAATAATGGCTTTGCACAAGCATTTAGCCAATGAAAAAGTGTTATAATACTTAAACAATATTAATTTCTTTCATATATGATGATGATGATGAATGATAATAGAAATGAGAAGTGAGAAATGATATACCCCCCAACCCCTCGAGTATCTCAGTAAAGATGTGGGGCTTTACTAAGTTCTCGGGCGGACTTCTTGAGAGAATTTGAGGAGTGATGTTGCACTGTTTTGTTTCATTTGCCAACACTCATGCACACTCACGAACACTTAACGGTTAATAATCCACCATTATTTCACATTAATATGCGACATAACAAATTTTAGAAAATAAAACAAAACCGCAGACATGACTCTTTACTCTCCCGCCAAGAAGTCCCTTCTTTTTTATATCTTACGATTAAGCGTAGTTTTTTTTTAAATATTAAAAGGAGGCAAACGACAAAACCAAAGTAATCGCAGATGCGTTGCCGGCCTTGAGGAAGGAGTTGGATCTTGAGGAAAAAGTAGGAAGTACCTAGAGGTAGTAGCAGTGCCTTCACCTCACCTGATGTCAGTGATGATAAGGCCAAAGGCTACTTAGTTCATCTTACCTGATAATATCTGTGCACCAAATAATGCGAACTGCTTGCTTTTTTTAATAGCGTTGTGCGGAACTGCTTACTTATAAATTTTTATTTTACATTACAATGTAAAAGTAACTTTAAATCTTATATTTGTGACATATTGACCCTTCATTTTTTTTAAATATATATTATCGTATAAGTACCAGTAAAAAGACGAAATGAGAACCTTCTTCGTCGTCGATTTAAGAAGTCGATTTAAAACTTTGACAGTTTATCATATCAAATTAAAAAAAAGAATTGTCCAAATCGATGCATTAATGCAGGAGATATGCGTGAACATACAAATATACAGACGAATTGAGAACCTCCTCCTTTTTTAAGTAGGTCAAAAAGACGTCTGCCTAGATAGGACTCCAACCTGACCTCTTTGCGTGTAAATAAAGGTTTCTATTTATATTTTTCAAGGGCAAGTTTTGTTTGCTTTATTTGTATAGGTATGTAAGAACCGACCTTATGCTCCATACCCATATAAATATAACTAGCTGTAGCTATTGGCCGGAAAAATATTTCTGCTAATCAATTAAGACCTATTTACTTCGACGTTATGACAATCCCTTCTAAGAATATCGTGACAGCAAAAACGAGTAAGATCTCTCTCAGGGCGAGAACTATTTTAGGCCCCGCATCGCTTGCAGTTAGTAAAGTGAGATTAAGTACCAGTTAGAGCTAAACCACTGTTATTTTTAACGTTATGCGAAGCACGCGCCGCGCTCCCGTCTTCCCGCCATATTTAGAGACTGTACCATTATGGCGCGAAATGACTCAGCAATTTGTCGATTCATCGAATTTGTGGTGAGAAATGAGAACGAAAATGGAAATAACTTGTTTGTCTATGGTTCTTTATAATTTTAAAAGAGGTCGTTCGTTAGAATTATAATTTATTATTACTACCAACAACGGGATTATTACCATGATTTTGGTGTCTTGGTATCCAATATTTAATGCAGCCGTATATTAATGTGCTGAAATACTAACCGCCTCTGTGGTCTAGTGGCTAAGACCACCGGTTTAGACCCAGGAGTCCCGGGTTCGATTTCCAGCAGCGGGGGGAACATGTTTGTGTACTCGGTTTGGTTGGTGGTAGGGCTTGTTTGTCCGCCTGGCTAGCTACCACCATGTTATCTAAATATGTCGCCATAACATCAATGTTTGTAGTATTGTTGTGTTCCGGCAGCTAGAGATAAGATAGCCAGTGCCTCACTAGTTGAGGTTCCCGAGTGAAGTGCGCCTCCATCATTGGCCTTATGATCACTTATCATCAGGTGAAATCAAGGCACTGTGCTTACCCGTAAAATATATTTAAAAAAAATCAAAAACAATAAACAATAATCTTGTTACTATTCTAGTAGAACGGACTAGAGTAAAAACATTTGTAGTTGGTACTTCCAATGCATCTCACAAATAACAGAAATATAATGAAACTATTTAAAATAATAAAATAAATCACCTATGCATTGTCTCGTACTAGTCACTAGTAGTACTACTTATAAACTAATATAATATAATGTAATACTTTTAAACTAATATAAGTATAATATATAGACATTTTAATAATGCCTTAAACAAGGTATTATGATAAATTACTACCATTGAAATATTACATTCAATTAATTATGTCATTTGTTTACTACCCTTTAGTAGCCACGGTCAGTGAGTAGTCACTCATTAATAACATTTAAGGATAATGTAATTTAAATTCTTATTATAGTCGGATTATATTTTATATTCTGGAAACAATGTGGTTGGCCATTTGGCATTACCAGATGGATAAACCCTGAATAACAGAGAAACATCATTTAAAATGGTTTTCAATTTATGTATTTAAGTAGAATTGCAATCTAACGCATAACTCTTATCTTGTATAATATTTATTGTATTAACTTTGTTGCCCATAATAAAATTTTATTATTATACTAACACAAATGCTAGACAATCATCGAGTCATACATAATATAACTCATAGAATATAGTGCTTGGTACAAACAAATTGCAATTTAATACTGGTTGGCGACCACCCTGGTACCTATGGCGTGTCAAGCCAAAATACTGTGATTTTCGTTACAGTGTTTTTGCAATATAAACTTTATTGTAAGCTCATTACAGTTAAAGCAACAAACAAAACACCAACTCAAATTACAGTGTTTGTGCTTGTCACGAGTCACGACACAGAAGCATTATTTTGCATTGCTGTGCTGTGTTCTAGTTTGAAGGGTACAGGTAATGCATCCAGTGAAGCTACAGGGCATAGACGTATAAGAACTGGGTGCCTAGTGCGAGTTTCATACGCTATTCGATTCATCATCATCATCATCTCAGCCAAAAGACGTCCACTGCTGGACTAAGGCCTCCCCCAAGGATCTCCACAACAACGTTTTGTGCTGCTCGCATCCAGCGGCTTCTTGCACCAGATCGTCGGTCCACCTTGTTGGAGGCCTGCCCACATTGCGCTTTCGGGTACGCGGTCGTCCATCGAGGACTGTTCCGCCCCAGCGGCCATCCGTCGTGCGAGTAATGTGCCCTGCCCACTGCCACTTGAGCTTAGCAACTCTTCGGGCTACGTCGGTTACCTTCGTTCTTCTGCGGATCTCCTCATTTCTGATTCGATCTCGCAGAGAAACCCCGAGCATATCCGTCTCCATTGCTCTTTGAGTGACCTTGAGCCTTCTGATAAGGCCCATAGTGAGCGACCACGTCTCAGTCCCGTATGAATACGTTAACGAAAATGAGAATTTGTCTGGCAAAATTGTAACTGCTCGTATGTCGCTAGGAGGCGCTGCTTCAATGCCATACTAATTTTCGTTTTCATAAACGTAATCGAATGAATACGGATAGTAAACATAACTCACACTAGGCACCCAGAAGTTTCGGGGTCCCCAATACGCATGATGCTCTTGGTATCGTAACGCAAGTTTCTGCGTGCTGCTGTTGCCGGTTTCCATCAGGCGAGCAAATAGGTACTCGTTTGACAGGTCAATACGGTCAATATCATAATCAAATTTAGAATACACCCTATATTCCTTGCGGCAAGGAAATATTCTAAATTCTAGGGTGTATTCTTAATTATCTAAATTCACCAAAAATGGAATTCTCTCCCAGCACACGTATTGAATGAATAAATAATTTTTTTTTACCAACTTGGGTCATTAACACAATTAATATAGAATACACAAATATTAAAATGAAATTAATTAATAATTAAATTACACTCAATAAAATAAAATGATAATCAATTAAATTAAATTACTTAAGGGGGTGTAGCGCGGACGCAAAACTGCGAGTTGCAAGTTTCTTTATGATAGCGAGCGAGTTGCGCGTGGCAGTGGTGTGACAACGGTGCACGACTACGAATACGCACGAACACTAATATCTGTACAAAGTAGGCTGGTGATTTAATTAGAGCAATGTTTACTTTCGTAAAATCATAGGCGTTTGGGTAAAAAATAACAAAAGTCTTAATATTTTCATATTCATATTTTTTAATTAAAAAATAAGACAACAGTGACCTGCGGAATATCAATACGAACATTTTGATGTTGGACCATTGTTTCATTTGTGCTATATTTACAAAGTTTCTGAAGAAATAAGTTTTTAGTTATCATTATTTTACGTATTGTTTATGCAGTTTCTGGGATTTTTTTTCAAATTCCAAGACAACCATGCCCTTGTGAAAGGATCAAGCTAACCTACACTAGTCCTTTTAATGTATAAGACCTATTCAGCGCCTAGCACTAGTGACTTAAAAACACGTAAATTTTCAAAATTCCGCGCGGCACCCCCTTAAACAAATTAAATTACAATCTATAAATTAAAATAATATCGTCTCCCTCCTACAACACGGGGTCCTTAAAACGAGGGTCGAGGTGTGAAGAAGCAACATGCCGGTCGGCAAGATGAGGACGGCTGGTGAGGCACAATCCTGCTCCTCTAGCTGTCCTCGCATCTGGACTCTTCTACTTATCATAAGGCAGAGCTGAGTCATAAATTTGGCAACAATTCTATAAAAAGTAAATTAGCCTACATACCTACAGTCCCACTGTTGAGCAAATGCCTCCATCATTGAAATCAAGTCATCGCGGTATTAATAATGAGCCGCCTCTATAAGAAGGTCCTATGACCTTCGAGTATCAGGCCGAGCGCTTCGCCACTTGGAAACCGAGGAGTCGTATAAAAAATAATAATATCATAACTTATCATCATCATCATTAGCTCATATACATCCCCACTGCTGGGTCACGAGCCTTCCCTATGGATGGAATAGCACAAACGCAGGCCCAGTGCGGATTGGTGGTTGTTAACGACTGCTAATGCAGCCGGGACCAACGGCTTTACGTGCCTTTTGAAGCACGGAAGAGCTCGAGGTCATAGGTCTGTACATTTTTGGTCACCCATCCGATGACCGGCCTTTGCGAAAGTTGCTTAACCAGCACTCGCAGACTACTGTTAACCACTGCGCCATCGATTATATCTAGTAAACATAAAAAATAAACAAAAAAATAAACAGTCCCAGCAAAATACTGTGTCATTCAAATACGAGAACTTCGGACGCGTAGTTGATCATACAGGTATTTTTAATAAACGTAATTCTGGAACGTACCCAAATGTCCGGTTTATTTCGGGCATCGTAAAAGGACTCCGTGAGGGGTCAGGACCGCAACGGGAAGTCGGCTAATTTTGGAACGGTTTCGCGATTCGTTACATTTTTAAATTTTACGTACGGTAGGCAGGGTAAGTGGCACCATTGGTCGACATTTATTTCTATTAATTTATTTATATATTTATTTATTTATAATTAAGGATAGTGCAGGTCTGAGAAGCCACCCTCATACCGTGCTGACCATCAAGACACGTACCAAAAAGTTTGGACAATCGTTCCTTTGCCGAACTGCCCGTATGTGGAATGCGCTTCCCGCACACGTGTTTCCCTCCTTCACTTGGGCTTCACTGGCTGCTATTCATCAGGTAGGGTGAGGCCATTTTGGCGTGCCACAATAAAAAAAAGGATAGTACGCATAGAACATTTAAACTTACTTACTGCGCTGGCTCAGGGACCCGAAGTGGATCTTGGCCTCCGGCACGAGATTTCGCCACTCTGCTCTGTCCTCAGCCACCCCTCGCCAGTCCGGCCGTTGGAGGTGGCTAAGATCCTTCTCAACCTGGTCTATATCCTGGTATATAGAACATTTGTAGTTATAAAAAATTACAATTTGAAGGCCAATTATGACTATGGATAGTCATAATTGGCGGCCAAATCATAAAGTATCATAAAGTGTCGAACACTGGACCTACTACCCTACCTCCTTCCATTGGATTCTGCACTGAATAGGACAACATTTTATCATCTATTGTGTACGGTACGGGAATATAGAAGTGTGACGTCACTGTTTAGTTCTAGAGAGCTGATAGGGTAGGTGTATTTTATCTTATTATAACAAAGGATTTATTCCTATCAGCTCTCGTTACAGGGTGACTATTTATAATGTAAGACTTTTTGTCCCTTTTTTATTTGTAAAAATTATGTGTATATTTTTATTTCTATTTTCTTTTTTAATTTATATTGTAAATAAAAAAATAAATTGAAAAAAAAAGTAATTTTATGGGAATGTAAGACTTTATATCTGTAAGCATGTTTGTTGACGGAGTCTTTACAATATAATTATAGCCGAAATGACGGGTAGTACTTAAAAAGATATGCTGCCGCTCTGTCTAAGCATTTCATTTGAATTTTGAAATGGAACATTTACGTTTAAATATTATCTCTCCTGTTCTCCCTTAGTTCTGGCTCCGCACGGTTTGTACATTTAGCCAATGTCACATGTGAAAAAGTTTTTATTAAAAATTCTTAAAAAAACAAATGGCAGCGCAGGCGTCAATCATAGACAAAATGATGACATACTCCACGGGATGCCACGGGCAACCACTCGGTTTCATATGAAACCAGTGAAAGAGGAGCTATTTATTGAAACAGATCCCCAGTGCTGGTCCATTGATCCGCCGGTCAGTGCTCTGGTATGCCGACGCAGAGACAATATGCCGCATTGTGCTCGGAACACACATGTGTCTGTTTATGTGAAAACGCTTCCGGGTTTTTTTTTATTTAAGAGACGAGAGATTGGGAGTAAAAAGTTTTGTTGTGCGGGCTTGTCTCTGGAATGCACGTATGTGTGTGCCTTCATATGCACATAGTGTACGTATGGAGAGGTGTGTTAACGTATGCTTTATGGTGCTTTATAAAAGTTTATTGATGCTAATGGGACCGTTCCCATGAGCCCACAGCTGGAGGACATTTTTTATTTATAGATTTTATTTTGTCTTTTCTTCGTTTTTTTTCTTTAATGTAGTAAGTTATGTTAAAGTACATTGATTTTACATACATACATACCTACCTACCTAGCTAAATAAACTCGCTCCTGCCCGTGCCTAGTTGCTATGTTATGTTCTTCAATCACGCCTAAACGACTGAACGTTTTATAGTCAATTTGGTACTAAGCCAAAACATGATAATCATACCTACATAACCTGGGGGTCGACCGCCTAACTCTTTCGCTTTCGATCGCTTTGAAGGCGAGGCGAAGAGGAGGCGTCATCTTGTCATTTCGAAAGCTATATGAAAGCAATATCGAAAGCTATAGGCTATAGCTTTTGATATTATTCGATATTATATTAGGAAGCGAGGCGAGGGCCTCGCCTTCAAAGCGATCGAAAGCGAGAGTGTTAGGCGGTTGGGGGGCTGGAGTAACACATAGAATATTATTTATCCCGGGAAAACGTCTTATTCCTTTGGGAGTTGCACGTTGTGGCAGACCGAATATTTGCGGAAGCTAGTAGATAATTTAACAAGAGAATGAATGTAACTGTACACACGCCTACACGCCACTACATACCACAAATTGTCCTATTTCCTCAATAGACTTTGAATTTTATGTGTATGCGCATATAGCATCCATCTCAGACAAAAGACGTCCACTGCTGGACAAAGGCCTCCCCCACGGATCTCCATGAAGGGTATTTGCCGTAATCGCCACGCTTGGCAGGCGGGTTGGCGATCGCAGTAGGTTGAGGGTAACCTCAGAGAGATGCTGCTGCCCATCCTCTGGAATGGTCCCTTAGTCGGCTTTTACGACACCCTCGGGAAGATATGGGGTGGTGCAATTCCTTATCCCCGGCACCACACAGGGGATGTTATATATGCGCATATGGTCGAACATATATTTTTCTAAATAAAAGGGTAATCACTTGATCTGTCGCACCTGATGTTAAGGGTTGATAAGGCCGAAAGTAGAAGAGCACTTCACCCGGAAACCTCAACTACTGAGGCACTGGCTATCTTATCTCTAGCTGCCGGAACACAACATTGCTACAAACATTGGTGTTATGGCGACATATTTAGATAGATCGTGGTAGCTGGCCAGGCGGACAAACAAGCCCTACCACCAACCAAACCGAGTACACAAACATGTACCCCCGCTGGGAATCGAACCCGGGACCTCTGGGTCTAAACCCTATTGAATAAAAAATTACAGTTTTGGACAGGTTGACGTGCACGCGTCTGTACGATTATACTTTCAACCTGAAACCTTTTAAAGGAGATCCCCCCTTTGTTACCGGGAAAGTGAAAAGTCATGTTTGTTGTTTGTTTTATTTACTAAAATTAATGTTTTGTCGAATATTAATGTTAATGGTTGGCTATTAACTGTTAAGTGTTCATGCACGTGCGTGTATGTTGGCAAATGAAACAAAACAGTGCGACATGGCACTATTTTTAGGGTTCCGTAGTCAACAAGGAACCCTTATAGTTTCGCCATGTCTGTCTGTATGTCTGTCCGTCCCCGGCCCAGCTCATAGACTATTATTAGTACTAGAAGGCTGTAATTTGGCATGGATATACATATTAATCACGCCGACAAAGTGGTGAAGTAAAATTTTGAATAATATTTTTTTTAAGGTTACCTCCCCTACACGTGAAGTGGGGATGTATTTTTTTTTCTTGTCTACCCCATAGTGTAGGGTGTCGTTGTATAGCAATTTCAAAAATATAACGGGTTTGTTGAAACAGTTTTTTGATTGAGGCATCTGTTTGTGAACTATTAAGCTTTAAAGTGCAAAATTGTGTTAGAGTCAAGTGTCCCCCCCTGTCAGCCAAATGCGTGTTTTTGGATACGTGAAAAATTTACTGTAGGTGGATATATGACGAAGTTAAAAGGAAAACTATCACAGCTAAGTACATTTAAGTATATGAGCCATCGTTAAATAAATGTTCATAAAAGCCCTCTTCTCAGAGTCCGCATTATTGAGATGGGCTACGGAACCCTACACTGCGCGTGGCCCGACACGCACTTGGCCGATTTTTAACCGACATCAAAAAAGGAGGAGGTTCTCAATTAGACTAAATGTTTATTTTTATTTGTTTGTTACGCGATATCTCCGTAAGTTGTAAACCTTTAGAGTGAGAGTAGGTACTTTATTGTTTGTTTTTTTTTGTTGTATTTTTAATTTGGATTAGGATTTTTTTTTAAAGAAGGTTAAGCAAATGACCCTGCTCTGCCTAATGTTACGCAAAGTCAGTGTCCAGCGAAGATAGCCAGTGGAGCAGGATGGCAGAATCCTGCCACTAGCCGACATTATCTTGCTTACCCACAAAATATTTTTACTTTAATTAAAATTTGTTTATCATCATCAGCTCATTTTATGTCCCCACTGCTGGGGCACGAGCCTTCCCTACGGATGGATAGGGAGAACGGGCTATAAACCACCACGTGCCTAGTGGGGATTGGTGGTTGTTAACGACTGCTAATGCAGCCGGGACCAACGGCTATACGTGCCTTCCGAAGCACGGAGGAGCTCGAGATGGTACATTTTTGGTCACCCATCCGATGACCGGTCTTTGCGAAAGTTGCTTAACTGCGCTATCGAAATTTGTTGGTAAAATTTGTTTTTAATTACATCTTAATAGATTTATTGCTAAATTGTTCATAAAGAATCGTGAAAAACTGCGACCGGCTCACGTGCTGCCATTCATTGGTAGAAAGCGTACCAATTCTCGCACATTGTCCGCCCCCTAGGGTTGCCACCTTTACTTTATAATAAAGTAATTTACTATATGATTATTTACATATATGTAATTTTACGCAAATATTGTTGCGAACAAATTACAATTTATATCTATGCTATCGTGGCTCACAGTTGGTAGTGCACCTGACCCGGCATGTCATGGGGTGCGGGTTCGAATCCCGCTCCTGGAATTTTTTCAACACTTTGTCTTTTTCAAATAATGTACTTTATTTTGGGTAAACGTACTTGTCTTGTTTTTATTGTGACTTTTAAAGGTCTTTTAAAACTTTTAAAACTTTTTGTTTCTTAAAGTATAAACTTTTGAATAAATTCAAAAGTTTATACTTTAAGAAACAAAAAGTTAAAACGTTCTTTAATAATAAATACTCGTTAAATGTTGTCAGAAGTACCAAAAGAAGAATTTAAAAAAAAACATGTTAAATACTTAAATAATGCTGAAAATCGCAAACGGCACAAATACACGAACCTGGGTCGTAATTATTTATTTGTTCCGTTTGCGGTGGAAACAATGGGTCCATGGAGGCCGGAGGCAAGGCAACTTGTTAAAGAGCTAAGTGCTCGCCTTATTGAGGCCTCCGGTGACAAGAAGGCTGGCAGCTACCTCTGCCAGCGTATTAGCTTGGCAATCCAGAGGGGCAATGTTGCCAGCATTCTTGGGACCGTTCCCATGAGCCCACTGTTGGAAGACATCTTTTATTTATAGGCATTTAGTTTTTAATTTGCTATTTTTATTTCTTTGTTTTTTTTAAGTTTAGTTAAGTTATGTTTCTTTTTTTTTGTTTTAAGTATTGTTCTGTAATTAGTAATTAAATCTTTATATAAATTGTAAAATAATGCTTAATTTACAGATGCTGTACTTTATACTTTTTACCTTAGAAAGTAAATGTAATATATTAATTGCTTAAAAAGAAGGTGCCAGCCCTAGCCGCGACACGACGGCTTTTAATGATCGCTACATTGAACAAAGAAGAGTATTAAAGAGGCTGCATTTTATTTAACGTTTCATAATTTACCGGCGAGACGTTTGCCCGCAAGCCAGTTTAAAAGTTGAGATATTTTCTTTTTTAATTTTATTATAACTTTGTATTATCACTAGCAGCCCGCCTGTATTCCGGCAGCTAGAGATAAGATAGCCAGTGCCTCATTAGTTGAGGATTCAGGGTGAAGTGCTCTTCCATCAATTGGCCATCAGGTATGATCAAGGCACTGAACTTAACCGTAAAATTAATTTAAAAAAGACAACGAGAATTTGTATGATATCTACATTCTTACAAGATCACCATGTAAAAAATTAAAAAATAAAATTAAAAAAACGAGAATTTGTATGATATCTTATCTACCTTCTTACAACATCATCATCAAGCTTTCCTACTTTTATTTTTAAGTGCTAATTGCTGTACTGAAGCTAAATTAAGTTTTTTATAAAATACAGTGAAAAAATTTAACGCTTACCCGACCCAGCCAGGAATCTAACCTGGGTCTTCCGTAATGCGGGCGGGCGGCTGCACTGACCGCTATGCTACCGGGAAGGCTGACGTATGCGCTGAATTTTGTCATTGCTTTTTAATTTTTTGTGCTAATCGCTATTAACACTGCCGCTGCACAGTGCGCCATCTATCCAACGGTTATTGCAACCGATGGCTATGCAGATTCAGCTTTGCAGATGAAATACCATAAAGATATAACAAAACTCTATGGTCAAATTTTTACTTTTTTTTAAAGTGCTAATTGCTGCATTGAAGCTAAATTAAAATTTTTATAAAATTTGCTAGCTGGGTCGACTGGGTGGACAGCTAGGACGCAGGTGGTCTGAAAAATGTGTTGCTGACCTCTACTTTTACTGATCAAACTAAGTCTGAGAAAGTGAAGCAAGGATGTCTGACGCCTACTTTATGACCTGACAGTTGGTGGCGGGTGTCAGTATAAACTTTAAAGTCGTGTATAGTGGGCTGATCAAAGTGAGTGGGCTTACAACTCCCCGCCACCAAAGAGGACATTTGGTAGTCGACATTAGAGTTGACGACCCGAGCAGTGGAAACTGCGAGTTGTACTCTTAGTGCAACGAGAAGTGAGCGAGCTTACAGCTCCGGTAACCTATCTGGATATTAGGTAGTGGACTATACGTGTCCACGGGGCAACTCGCTCGAGACACTAGTCCGGATGAAGAATGCGCTTCGGCGCGTCCTGATCTGGCGTTATGACCTGACGCAGATGGTCCCTTGTGCTTGCGCAAGGATGTCTGACACCTACTTTGTGACCTGACGATTGGTGGGGGGTGTCAATATAAACTTTAAAAGTCGATTGTAGCGGGGTGATCATAGGAAAAATAAAAATAATAATATCGATCACTGGTTTCTGTCAAACACTACATGGTGCCACTACCCTATGTCATTTTGTCTTAACTACCATATTTATTTATTTACAAACAAACACAAAAACAAGATAATAATTAAACTACTTAAGATTAAACTTACAAAAGAGAGAGAAAAGAGGGAGAAAAGAGCTGGACACTTGCTGAGTTTCTTGCCGGTTCTTCTCAGTACAAGATCTCCCGCCCAGAGTAGACTTACGAACCGATGGCATAATGACATTCATAAGAGCTACTTGTAGCCTAAACTGAATAAATGATTTTGAATTTTGAAAAAACTAAAATATAACTACAAATAAAAAAATGTCCCCCAAATCATCCCCATCAGGCAGAGTGCCCAGTAAGCTAGCAGCATTGCCACGTTGGATAGCTATGCTTATACGCTGGCCCAAGTAGCTGCTAGCTCTGGGGTCCCGGGTGGTTTCTACTGATTTAGTACCTAATTAAAGAGTTTGTGAGCACCCGGGCCTCATGGACCTAATGTCTTTACTTTGACATTTTAACTTATTATAATTATTACTATTTATTATACTTCTAGATACTTGTTTATAATGTCCTTACTGCTTATAGTGTGTAAAGTCTATGTCCAGAAATGTGCAAAAATAGGCAACATTCGTATGCCATTCGATGTAGGACTGATAGCCGCATTGGTGTGTGGCCACAAAATAAGGAGACCTCAGAAGATAAGCTTCGTATAAACACGCTCTAGCAACGCACACATAGACAACCTCTCGCGGACACGTAAAGCCAGCGAAATAAATCGAAACAATATCAAACATAACTAAACTCCTGTGCTCACTCGGACTGTCAGACATAGACTGGGCTTTATGTGTGCGTTGATCGAGCGCATTTGTATGAGCTTACCTTCTGTAAATCTATTGGTGCTTTTAAATGTCGTCTCAAAAAATTTCTTTTCGATGAGCAAATTTCCAGTAAATGAAAAGTCGTGCTACGCGATAAACAGTTATTATGTGTTACCCGTGTTTTTCTACGCGCACACACATATGCACACACGCACACACGCACGTTGTATTTGGGTATTGCCAATGTTTTTTGCGTCTCTGGTGCCACCTCTTTTCATATTAGTTTTAGTTTATTTTATTTTATTTTAGTTACGGCTTCCGCAGAATACCAGCGTTGTGGCCTGGGGATCTTAGGTCACAACACATGCAGAGCGGTTGCCTTTTTGGTTCTGGAACCTCTAAACTTGTGTAATATAGTGATGTATTTTTTATTTAGTTTTATGAACCAAATAAAAATTTATTTTCTTTCTTTTCTTTTCTGTAGTCTCCTTATTTTGTGGTGTGGGTGTGCAATAGTCCGTGGTATTGTTGTCGCTATTCGCTATCAGCCGCCCTTCGTGCGATAACGCTGCTTCTTTTACGACTGCAGCTCGATAATGCTGTATCGAAAGGTGTGTTGATAATAGGAAACACAGCAGCGAGAGGGTACAGGTAACCGCACATCAGACATAACAACTTTAGTAGAAGCGAACGAAACTCCTTGAAAGTTATAACATCATTAACGTTATAACAGCAGTAACAGCCACTTGGTTGAATAAACTATCACCACTTTTTTAACTTTTCGTTATTAGTTGCCAGTGGGATTGCCAACCCTACTATATAATATAGTATCCTACTATTTTAAGTGTCTAACTACTATTATTTTAAAAATATATTATAGTAGGACAAACTACTATATTTTATCAGCAAAGTCGCTAAAATCAGTCTCTATTATCTAAAACGGAACACACGAAATATTCATTTAAGAAATAAAATAAATATTTTTTAATATTCTATGTTTTTTAAAATATTTCCCTATCTACTATATTTTTATGGGTACTGAATCCAAAAATACTATATTTGGTCTATAAAAGAAGATACGATCCTCTAAATACCACCACTACACATTCAAGACTAAACATGCACACTCGCTTAGGCCCTAGACACCGTACTCGTAGAACAAGGACGAGCCGGTTCACACGCGTTCTATACCAGGTACAGACATGTACCTGGGTGCTTCTCCCCACCACCACGACCCGGTCAACCCGAGCCGAGGTCCGAGCCTCTAGAAGCGCCCTCGGGTTGTTCCGCTCCGGATCCTTTGGAGAGCTTTTTAAAGGCCAGTACTACTATTGAACTAGTATTGAAGCACCCAGAAAAACAATTCCTCATTCTATGTGTCTCGTTGACGCAGTCATCGCAAACTCACTCACAAGTTAATTAGGTATTTGGTTTGTAGCCGAAATCCCTTGCGACCCGAACCACAAAATAAGGAGACCCAGAAGTACCGCTCTCGAGGAACACACACATACAACGCTTGCACGGACACGGATCTCGGAACAGCTCGGGACAGTTCGAGTGCAGCTGTTGCACGATTGCGCGTCTGTGAGAGGTTGTCTATATGTGCGTTGCTCGAGCGTTTGTATGAAGCTTATCTTCTGCAGTCTCATTATTTTGTGTCCGAATGTCTTGACTTGAAGAATTTAAAAGGGGACGACAACACGTTTGCGTGATGCCATCCCCTCTAGTAATTCTCTGAGGATGATATGATCAAACCGCATGAGGAAACCTTTATGTTTCTCGCCGCCTTAAAACAAGACCGGTGACGCTAGAAAGGCTCATATCCAAAACTGAAAAAAATGCCCTCAGTAAACTAGAATTAGTAAGGGCCCTTTCCCACGGGGACATCCCGTTTTTTGCAGGTACCTACTATTTTTTTGCAGGATGCCGTTTAGTAGCATACGCGTTTTAATGCTAACATTCAGGTCACTGTAAACTGTTACACAGGACACGGCATCCTGCAAAAAACAGTACCTGCAAAAAACGGGATGTCTCCGTGGGAATGGGCCCTAATGCTCTCAGAACTGTCTATCCAAAATTGTCAAAATTCTTTAATGAATTTACCACCATATAACATTATACATAAAGTTCAAAGTCTATTGAGGAAATTTGACAGTTGAATCTGATGTGCACGCGTGTGTGTGTACGTGTCAGTAAGCTGGTATTGAAGCACTCAGATAAACAATTCTTTATTCTATGTGTCTCCATGTCGATGCAGTCATCGCCGCTCATCGCTATCATCCGTTGAACCTACAACCGCAACCTCAATCACATTTGTGGTTAAGGGTTGTCACCCGTCCGGGTTTTCCCAGATTTATTTATTTTATCTACAACACAATTATTTTCTTAAAATTAATGTAAAGAAATCATTAGAAATGTTATATCTGACTGTATAAAGCAGCTATTTTTATTGGTGTCCGAATCGTCAGTGAAAAAATATTTAAAAGTGTCAATATAATGTTTCCGAAACGTCACCTACCCAAACAGAGTACGAGCCCCTGTTATTTTAAAACATTTCCCCATCCCATTCACCAATTACCTTTGTGGGGTTACCAATTCCAAATATTCTTTGTCAGATAGAATGATACATTCCTTACTGCCGGTAATATAGGCATATTAATTTTGATAAAAAAATGTTTTTTTAAAAAACCAAATCAACTTGAAGGAAGTCGCGGGTCGCGGGCAAACGGATATAGTTTCAAAATTAAGCAACTGGGTGCCTAGTGTTACTATCCGTATCCGTATTCATTCGATTGCGTTTATGAAAATTGTTGTCTTTACCCAATTGCACATACCATGTTATTTCTGTACCACCCTATGGTTGAATGCCTCAGGCACTAAGTCCGCCATGTAATATCTGTTGCAAAAGTTTTAAATAAATAAATCAATAAAATTAGTATGACATTTTAGCAGTGCCTCCTGGCGACAAACGAGAAGAGTTAAAGTTTTGCCATACAAATTCTCGTTTTCGTTAACGTATTTAAAAGTCAAAAATAACTCACGCTAGTCCCTCTGAGCATTAATTGCGGTGCAGCCTAAATAATAGAATCAAGGCTGTGGCAGACATCAACACATTGCATTACACAGATTAAACAGTTAAGAACTATACTACCCTTCATCATCATCATCATCATCATCATCTCAGCCAAAAGACGTCCACTGCTGGACAAAGGCCTCCCCCAAGGATCTCCACAACGACCGGTTTTGTGCTGCTCGCATCCAGCGGCTTCCCGCGACCTTCACCAGATCGTCGGTCCACCTTATTGGAGGCCTGCCCACACTGCGCTTTCCGGTACGCGGTCGCCACTCGAGGACTGCTCCGCCCCAGCGGCCATCAGTCCTGCGAGCAATGTGCCCTGCCCACTGCCACTTGAGCTTAGCAATTCTTCGGGCTATGTCGGTTACCTTTACCTTTATACTACCCTTACTTACAGTGTTAATTTCGACAGCATACCAAAATACAAACTTTTTTCTGGTAATAATATTTAATGTATTAATGTAATATTTCATTAATTCTGTTAAAGCAAATGAAAATATTAGAATATCTTAATTATTGATAAAATAATTGAATGAAATATCTTGTTTGAGAATGAAACTTGCACTAGGCACACTCAAAAAAGAAAGAAAGAAAAAAAATTATTTAAACACACACGAGACAAAAGGTACTCCTGGTAATAATAACTAATAGAAAAATAGCACATTGTTCACCGAGAGGAGAAAGTGACCGATTACCGTCGAGGGTGTCGTTTGAATCGCTTTAAAACACCCGAGATCGGGAATCGCAGTTTCTCTCGAGTGATACATAGTGCTTTATACTACACCTACAAGGAAAATAAAAAACATCATCACTATCACTACTTATCATTTTGATAGTTTTATTTTACTTTCTACGAAAACTGAATCCTCAAACAACACACAAATTGGAAATGGCGCCAATGGCGTCTGCAATTTTCACATGTTCTTTTTTCAAATTGTTTATCCTGCCGCCGCAGGGTCGCACTGCCAGCCCGACACCATCTAACACACAGCTAGTGGCCAGTGTCATTTTGCGAACTTGGAGATAAAAACTCACTGTAAAAACTTTTTGGCTTTTGATATTTAGGTTACCGGCGCATAGTCTTACCCAAAATTAAAAAAGAAAAACCACGTAAGAAATGGATTTTCATACACTTTTCTCTCCCGCTCAGATGCGTTTTCTCCCCGCATATTTGTTCGATATGCAATGACGTACTTTCTACCGTAAATTTGATAAAGTATCAAGGTACTTTCCAAGCAGGTGTAGTATAAAAATCCTTTTTTACCAGCTTTTTCTCTTGATTTCACAATTGGCAGCCCTAGGTTCACGCGACTGTCGCTGTCGCTGTTCCCGCATAAATTCAATGTAACACACGTATTAACATCACATTATTAATATTCGTTTATTTGACAGATTGAAAGACAAATACGGGAATTATCTGTCTTAAAAGGGAAACGAGAAAACTTACAACCATAAGATAATGATGTTATGTCCATACATTTTGGTCGAATGAATATTGATGTTTTTTATGAACAGCTGAATATTATTTTCGAGTTAGGGAGTTGGTCCAATAGTAAGAGTTGTTCGTTTGTATCACAGGAGTCATCTCAGAAGCTTTGGACGGTGATAAAAAAGTGACCTGTATATAATCTGAATATTCAGATTATATAATATATACTATATACAAGAATTTCTCGTTTAAAGGTATTAGATAGATAACTAACAAATAAATTTTCGTTATACTTGAGGCATACTGTGCACACAAAATGTTCATGTGATAAGACTTCCTTTTCAAAATTACATTACGTATCACTGTTACTACAAATCCAATACCATTCCTGATAATCCCTGAAAACTAACTTCGATGTTTAAAATTAGTTGAGCTTCGCGAAAAAAATACTTAAAAAGTAAAATCAATTTCTTAGTATATTCGATTTCTTTATCGCAATAGTGACTTTAATCGTGATTCTTGTGATTCTTGATTAAGTAGAAATATTTATTGGTGACAGTATCGTATCCGGTGACAATTATTTTGTTACACCGATAAGTTCACTTCATTTAAGTGAGTTGCACGTCGCACGTAAATTTCCGTTGTTTTATTAAAAGAGGTGAGTTTTATTAAAATTCCTTTTGTTTGAGTGAGTTTTTTTTTCTTAATATTCATGGCTTCATACGGTCAGCTTAATTGGCCAGGTCAAAGTATTTTTTTACTAGTTTTATTATATAATAAAACTTGTAACAAAATACTAGACAAACTATATTTTAAACAATGTTTTCTTTGTTAGTAAACTTAACTGTACTGTATACTGTATTTTATAAATATTTAATTCAGCTTCAGTGTAGCAATTAGCACTTAAAAATAAAAAGTAAAAGTTGTGAGATCCATGTATCCATGATCCAATACCAAGTCGATTAATTTATTCAGTCCCTGCTTATGGGGGGACCTTCTGTCTTAAGTTATTATACCTACGTAATAGTCGTGGGAAAATCGTATCCCTAAAAAGATTGGAACATTTGCATCTGCATCAGTACAATGTTCCGAATCAGTGATATGTTTCATTTGGATCAATTGGAACATCGAGTTTTTTGAAACAGAGTAACTTAATATTCACGCAGATTTGTGTCAGATGTGGAACTTGTAACTGAAACCACGTCGATTTTTTTATTATAATGATTTTTTTGTTTACTGAATATCTTATAACAAAGAATAAAATCGATTTTCCTTCTTAGGTACTTTTTCAGGCTTAGGACTGAAAGCTAGTTTATCTACTAACATGTTGGTAGCTGGCGTATTTTAAAATCGATTTTATATACATTGATCATATTACGTCTTTTAAAGTCGTTCGACGGCTATTTAGACTTGGGCCAGCACTCTTATCATTATATCGTTATTTCAGTCACTCTTCCACAACATCACGTACACTGTTGCGCGCGAAGTTCGCTTTCGCTTCTCTCTCATCAGTTCATCACTCGCTCTTGTCGTTCAGTCTGTCGGCTCGTCGGCTCGTCGCCGCGTCGCGTTCGTCGCCTTGTCGGCCGCAGTGAGCGAGTTCCAAATGAAACATTTTACACTGGGCAACTGTTCTGAATCAATCGTATCAGTTTCATGTTTCGGAACACTGAGTCGTTTCCGTAAAGAGCGACACACGTCTAATACGTAATTAGCTAACTTAACAACATCTTATAGTGAATATATCAATATTGAAAATCTTTTATGTTTTAAATAAATAGATTGACTGTGAATGAGTGACAAAATTAAGAAACTTTGACTAGTTATAATTCTTAAACTTCTGGTTCAAATTGATTGAAATTTGAAATATACCGTGTTTATACAATGCCTGCTCGGTTACTGAAAATTCAGGCTTCTAGTTTTATCCACACCGAATTTATAGGGGGTCGAAAATGGCCTGAAATGTTTCGAGAAAAGGATGGTACCTACGGCCGTGCCGCTTTTTTGCTCGACTTGGCGGGGGCACTGCCGTGCCCCCGGATAATGAGTAAGGATTCTGATGATAGAATGAGTTTAGTGAGAAATGATACATCCTAATCTTATCTTATCACGAGTAGGTAATAATATGCGTCTTTACTAAGGTCTCACGCGGACTTCTTGACAGAATTAGAAAAGTGACGTTGCACTGTTTTGTTTCATTTGCCAACACACATGCACGTTTACGAATGCTTAACGGTCCACCATTATATTGCTTGCACAATAATATTTGACATAAACTAATTTTAGAAAATAAAACCTAACTGCATTCATGACTTTAGCTTCTTCATAGGGAAGGCTCTTTACTTACCCGCCAAGAAATCCATGTACTTTTTTTCTTGTTCGTACATTTTTATGATCCTATTTTTTTATCTTTCATTTGTGTAAAAATCTTTATTTAAAATAAAAAGCGGCTCGGCCGACATAACAATGATTTGTTTTCAAAACTCTACTCTATTATTTTTTTAACTTATTGACTAAAAAGTTTTTACTCCATTTTGCAGAACAAAGAATAGAATCAAAAAGTTGTAGGTATTCTTAATAGTTGGGTGTTCATTTGTTTGCACATGACGTCATTAGGTGATGCACAGGTTTTTGTTTTATGTTTACCTAACCCAGCCAATACCTACTCAATATGCATTCCATAATTTTAATTAAGGATAGTAGTGATAGGCTTAGCACAGCTTTGTTAGATGGAGGAAAGAAGAGTATTATAATATATTATAATAAATATAATAACTTATTTACTAAAAATAGATAAATTTAAGATGTGGTAGTTTAGTGCTTCAGCATTTAGGTGATTGGGCCAACAATGGCCTATGAAGGCCTGTAGTGCCTAGTGAGATCTTTAGAGATTTATGATCATCAGGGGTTGATGATGAACGTAATCACTGTATGCATTATAAGTTAACTATAAATAACAAAATATAAATTATCTGTGTCTATGGTGTCTTTTAAAATGAGTGTGTTTATAATTATTATCCTGTGGCGGCAATGGTTTGTTGAACTCGCGTGCGTCACTTGTTATTTCAAGTAAGTCTGTTCTGTCGACCTTGCACGCGATACTTCTTAGAACGGCTTTGTTGCATATGGGTTTGCCATGGGGAGGATGTGGTTCTAAACAGATTTTTTTTTCATTTACGTTCATTTAAATATATAAGAAGAGATAATAAGAAGAAAATCAGGCAATGGTCATCTGAAAATCATTGCAGTATAATTACCCATAGACCCATACAGGGTTAGAAACGTCAAGATAAAATAATAATATGTAAAATTTTACGCAAGTAAATTCGTGAAAAATCATTTCAATGTGTAGACAGTAAGCTTTACCCCACATTAGAGAAGCCAGTAGCCAGACTTGTCTGCGATATGGTGTTAGTTCGTAATAATTTTGATGTTACTACAGAAAAAATATTGAATAGAAATATTCACTCTCACATAAGAAATGTGGCTGCGAAAGTCGCACAAATGCCATTTTGCTAATGTCAGGGTCAGGGAAGCCATACTATCAACAATACAATGAGACTTCGCACGTTCAGATTGCTTCTATCAGTGAATATATCTCAAAATTGGGTATTGATCAAATGTCTAAGAGTCGATCATACAAATTTGCTGGTTTAGTGAAAAGTTCCATAATTTGATTAACTTTCCTAGGGATTTCATCAAATCCCCGTTATTATAAAAAAAAATCACTGCTATTGATGAGATATAAGTAATCTACCCTTGAAAAACCTCTCTTATGGTACATCCACGTTAAACAACACGATTTAAATATGTTCAAAGATGTGTTTACCCGCCAATTATTAAAGAAAAATTTAGGAATTAAATCATATTGAGAAAAAACTCGTTCGATCAAAACAAAAATCATCCAAATCGGTGTATAAAAATGTCGGAAATATGCGCGAAATGTACACGAAGTCGACTCCCTCCTTTTCTTGAAATTGGTTAAAAAATCCGGTCTTTCTATGTTTTTATATTCTGTGGCAGTCGTAAGTAAACATTAATTTCCCAATAAACATGTTTTGTTATTGTCATCTCAGTATGCTGAAACACTAGTTCTAGGTAACAACGTCACATCTGGTGTATAAACAGGACATCTATTATTAACCCGAATTAGTCAACACAGGACACATAGCAAGCAAGCACATGCAAGATCATAATTATGTACACACACAGTTAACAATCCACTTACATAAAATATAGTTTCCTGTAGGCGTAGCGGGTAGCGGTGCATTTTGCTAATTTATATAAATAATTAATAAAAACTTAATTGAAGTTAAAACTAAATTATTGAAAAAAAATTTACAGAAATAAAATTCTGATCAGTGTGTGTGTTTAATCTAACATCGAATAGTTACAAAAGGTTTGTTTTAGTTTTATAATTATCCTTAATGTGAAAGGCCGCCATCTCTACAATTTGGAAGTCTCTCTCTTCTCCTGCCCTCCTTAATTTTAATTTTAATTTTGTAATTTTTTTCGGAACCTTGCCTAAAGGGACTCCTTTTAATAATTTATTTCAGTTTTTTTATTATATTTTTTAAGATTTTTATTTTTAGGTTCATGTTCTTTTAAATAATAATATGTCATTGCACAGTGAAATTGGAAGTAGTCTTCGCTTATATAATCTACATTGATTATTTCCTATTTACTATAATAATGTTTATTATATTGGAGTAATAATGACAAGGATGCCGAGTGCGGGTTTCCATTTGCTATTCGATTACATTAACGAGTACGAGAATTTTCATATCCCTAAAAATCGAACGATAAATACCTAGAACTTGGCATAGACACAAAGTCTCAGTGATACAAATTTTAAAAAGAAAAAGTACGCCAAGATGTGTCTATCGTCTGTGCTGGCGCTGGCCTTAAGACGAAGAGATCAGCTGACACTAGGTAGTCAGTCACTAGCGGTTGTCCTTCAAACAGTTACTTGCATTACATCCGCTTTCTTCCACGGAGTGCTGAGTGTGTGTGTACTCTGTGCTTAACAAGCAACCAACTTATAGACCTAAGGGCCATTTTTAAATTTCGTCGGTGATCTCTAAATTAAAAGTAACATGTTTTTTTGGAGAGAGTTTGCTGAGTGCTTTAGACGACATTTTCAGCTTTACCGGGCTTTTTTGGGGGCGGGCGTCGAGAAACTTAAAAAGGGTTGCTCAATCCGTGTGAAACGATGATTCGTTTCACCTTCATCACCTTCGGAGGCTTTTTAGAGGGAACGGCATCACGCACCTTACTGGATTTTACCAGTGTTATTAAATAACGGAAAAAGAAGCACACTTAATAATAGTTTTTTTTATTTCCCTATAAAATACATAATAATATGTAGTGAGACAACCCTGAGAGCACCTGAGAGTAATACGCAAAATTTCAAAAGTATCGATACTATACTCGATACCAGTATCGTATCAAAATACCAAAAAAGTATTTAATACATTTATAAAATACCTGAATGGAGTGTTGTTTGTGTTGCTATGATTCGCCAAAAAATCTAGCAGGAACGTGTCTCACAAAATAGTCACTAATATCCAATAGATATTTAGAAACTGGTAACGTACGCAAACGTAGGTTTTTATTCCGAGTAGGACGAGACGAAAGCAAAAAATAATGTCGTGTACTACAAATAACTCACATATTTTGGTGGCTTAGTGTTGCTACTTGTTATCTCAGGAATATGTCAGAGAAGTACTTTCTTATAACTAAAGAACTGAAAGATGCAGTGCAAATAATGCAATAATACCATTTGGGCTGCAATTATCAGAAAACTGAATAATTGAAATAGTTTAAACAACAAAAACACACTACACAGATTATTTAACCGGTAGAAAAACTACTGAACAGTTCAAAGAAATAAAATGGTAACTCACATAAGTGCTCGACAATAAGTGGGAAGTTTTAGTAGTGTTGTAACAAATATTTTGTTTAAAATATCAATTAATATCTTTTCTTTTTCTAAAGCTAATAATTTATTAGAAATGGGGAGAAGGAAAGTATCGATACTTTTATAAAGTATCGATACCTCAAAAGTATCGGAACAAAAGTACTTGGTATCGAAACAAAAGTATCGATACTAGGGTTCATTCCCGGGAATTCTCGAGTCGAGAATTCCCGGGAAATCATTGGGCTTTGTTCCCGGGAAATTAAGCTCGAGAAAAGTCGAGAACTCGAGAAATCATATTTGATGAAAATGAAAGTGTTTTCAATTTCAGGAAATGTAGTTAATAAAATAAGGAACCGGCTTTCTGATAAAGCTATAAACGCTTTAGTTTTTCTAAAGGCATATTTTATCAGACAGAGTAACCTGACCTAATTATTACGTACCTGTATGTACAGCTTGAGATGTTTCATTGATCATGCAAAGATTTCATTTGATTTTTTTTTTCTAATTAAAATGCCAAAAATGGTGCTGTGATTGTAATTTAATTATAGATTAAGATAATGTTAACGTTGTCATGTTGAAATTTTTGTTTATTTTTTGTTTTGTTTAATAGAAGCTAATTTTGTTAATAAGTTTTAAGTAGATTTTTTTATCTATTTAACCAGCCAAAAATGGTGTTGTGATTGTAATTATAAGTCAGACATAATAGTTTTATTTTTTTTGTTTTATTTAAGAACAAGTTAAACTAATTTTGTTAAAAACTGTCAATAAGAGTTTTATAATTATTTTGATACTTTTATTTGAGAGGAAAACTACTGAATTTGTCGAAAAAATATGCAAAAACGTACGTAAATATAAATTTCTCGACAACCCGAGAAGATCCGAGAAATTAGCCTCGAGAATTCTCGAGACCCGAGAAATCATGAACCCTAATCGATACTCTGAGATTTCGATACTTTTTGCGGATCCCTACCTGAGAGTCATTGATATTATGGCGTGAGGCGTCACCGATTCAAAATTCGCCCTCCCGACCGGCATGTCAAGTTGTCACACGCCGCATCATTTCAACCAATAATGGTCCCACTACTGGGCTCGGCCTTGCCACATAAACTTAGATGTTGCTAAAACTTAAAAAATGCTTACAAATGAAAGATGTTATCAGAACCTTTTGAATTCACCAAGCCTTTTGTTCCGAAGTAATTAACTTGTTACACTTTCCACTCAGTTACATCATCCAAATAGAAAACAAAATAAATTATTGTAACATTTTCAAGTTTTCTAACAGCCCGAGTCCGTAACACTTAATACGGGCACTTTAACGTCATTCGGCATAAAATTAATAATTATGCATATGGATGCATCATTCATTTGAATGCCCTGTGCCCCTACTATGAGCTCTTATAGCAGTATTATTGCAGTTGTGGAAAAGAGACGCGAGTATATTCGCCGCTACACGCGTCTCGCTTTCACAACTGCAATAATACTGCTATAAGAGCTTGTGGTAAGCCTCCTGTTCCTAATATTATTTGAGGTCGACGATATAATGTCTTCCACTGTGATTCTTCTCCATCAGCCTTTAACTTTTATCATTTCTCCTCATTACAAGGACAGTCTTAGAAGAGGGTTTCTTTCACTCTTTGATTCTCTTTTCAGACTTCACCTCACTTTACCCAGTCATAAATATTCACCAAATATGCATACTGTACCTATTATTATCTATGCGTAAATGTGGCCAATTGAAGTGTCATTTTGTTCGTAAACTCTTTTGTTATTGGTGTAGTTAAATTGACGTTTTGGCTATTGGTTAATGTGACTGGAGATAATTAAGGCAACTTAGATACGTAGTAGACACACACGCGCCCACCCACCCTCACCCTCAAACACCCTCACCCTCACACACACACACACCCACCCTCACACTCTCACACCCTCACACTCTCACACACCCTCATACACCCTCATACACACACACACACTCTCTCCGCTGGCTCAGTGACCCGTAGTGGATCTTAGCCTCCGACACAACAAGACGCCAATCTTCCCTACTTTCTACCCTCTCAGACCACTGCTAGTGTATATACTCTTTGCCACTGCACTGGTCGATCTCTTTGCCAGGTAATAGACAAAGAAGCTAAAATCTCTACTTTGCTAACTCATTCCCTTTGACTTCTTGGCGGGAAAGTGAAGAGTCATGTCTGCGGTTTTGTTTTATTTTCTAAAATTTGTGTTATGTCGAATATTAATGTGAAATAATGGTGGATTATTAACCGTTAAGTGTTCGTGAGTGTGCATGAGTGTTGGCAAATGAAACAAAACAGTGCAACGTCACTTTTCAAATTCTGTCAAGAAGTCCGCCCGAGGACTTAGTAAAGCCCCACATCTTTACTGAGATACTCGAGGGGTTGGGTGGTATATCATTTCTCATTTCTATTATCATTCATCATCATCATACAGAAAAGAAATATTGTTTATTTATGTATTAGGTACTTGTTAGAAAAATTACTTTGACACTGGCTAAATGTGCTAATCGCACAAAGCCATCAACAAAACGAAAAAAAAAAAAAAAAAAAACTCATTCCCTTGAAATTCTTGTCAGACTGACAATATGTCAGTAGTAGTAGTAGTTCAGTGAATAAATATTATCCAATGAACAAAAAATTTAAAAAAGAAATTCTCAGAACCAGAAATGTTGGATAGAATATCGAAAAATTATATCCAGCGAAGCAAATAGCCCACGGTTCGGCGTTCTTAGATAGAACATAAAATCATTGATGGCAGTTTTTGATGTACGGTCGGCAACAAAAGTCGTTAACCGCTTTAAGTGTCATGTCATGATAACTTTCCTAGAAGTTAAAAGCGCCTGTTAGATTGCTTTGACAAAATACTAAGATATTTTTATTATCTGATTTTTTGCATTTCACATACTACATCGTAGTATTTACAAGATATTTTTTTACTACAAAAATCAACCAATTTCAGGAAGCTCGAGTGGAAATCAAATCCAAGACCCTCGGAATACCGGTCCAATACTCTGACCGCTGAGCTATCGTGACCCCTCTCGGGTTCAATTCCCACTCAAGCTTCCTGAGACTGGTTGGTTTTTTCTAGTAAAAAAATTATCCTGTAAATACTAAGGTGTTCAGCGACTGTATAACAAACAGTTCATGGTTCAAAATTAAAAGCATAATTTTATTAGGTCAAACATTTATGAGAGGATTTTTATGAGATCAGAGTAGGTTAAGTATTTATTTAAAAAACATAAATGTTGAAAAAATTTCCACGAGCAGGATTTGAACCTGCACCCGTCTGACCGGGTCAGGTGTTCTTCCAATTGAGCTATCGTGGTTCTAACCAGCCTGCCGAAATTATTCAACACTTTTTACTTTGAAAGCCATTTGTGTTTTTGTAATTTGTTCGCAACAAAATTTGCGTTAGGTAAAAATTATTTGAACATTTTAAGTATTTATTTATTCATACAGATACTTTTACTGCACTTATAGTAATACCCAAAGCGTGCAAGTCACATACACATTTACAGATTACGCAAAAAATGAAAAAAAACCAAGTGACAAACGATTAACACATTCATAATTTTTCATGATTCAACGAAATCAACTTCTTGGTCTTTAGAATCTATTGATAGCAGTGAAGCAGCTCTTGAAAAATCTTACGTGTACCTATGTACAATAATAATAACTTTAAGACCTAATTGAACCAAATGAATTAATAAGGATTTATGACTTATTATGACTGTTGGTGTCTTTTGTTTTTTGTATTTGTTATTGTTATGTTTCATTTGTTTCTTACTCTTTTACTCTTTCTTCTGACTCACCGAAAAGCTTATCTATACTATTAATAAAGAAAGAGGTAACGTTTGTGACTTTGTTTGTATGTCGGGGCTAATCTCTGGAACTACAGCAGGGTTACTCTTGAAACACAATTGCAATAATCAGTTTCCAATCACAAATCTAAAAAATTCAAATGACACTCTTAAAATGGCGATAATATCGCCACATTGGAATTAAATTGCGTAGAAATTGAGTGAACAAATAATTATTATCGTTCCGAAATTGCGAAACTTATCCCAATATCTATACATATTAATCGCATTGAAATTGTATTGAGATTGAGTTTGCGTCAAGAGTAGCCTACCTGGTCCAATTCCAAAAATTATTTCACTGATAGAATGCTTACGCCTAAGTTCTAACACCGCGGAAGTCAAAAATGACAACTTTTTAGGAGAGCAAAATTATCGTGCCATTTTATATATCGCCATTATAATAATTATGTTTTTGTTTTCAAAATAAAAGCTTCCATTGGATAGAATCCCTGTTTCTGATTGGTCTAGAGGTGCGTCTTTCTATTATCTATCGAATGACATTCAAAAGTCAAAATGACAAATTTTGGACTTACGCGGTGTTAGAACTTAGGCGACGTTATTCCTTGTGGGTAACATAGGCTATATTTAATTTTGATATAAAAGATTTCTTTTTAAAATCTCAAATCTACGCGAACGAAGTCCCAGATAAAGTGCTAGTTGTACATATTTTTAACAAATCTGTTTTGATTTCGATGCTGACCATACCTTGCCGAATGGCTGTTACTACTTTTTTAATGGCGGATTAGCGGACGTATGCGCGCGTATTTTTTTTCATTCAATTAGTATGTTGATGTCATCAAAATCATTAGTCATATTACTATGTTGATGAGCGACAATTACTTTTGAATCAAATGTTATAGAACACAATTTACAGCTATAGATCTTGAGGTAGTTGCTAAAATGGGTGGTCCTTCGAGACGTTTCATCATTAACATCTAGAATAACTAAAAGCTTATTAGCATCTGCCCATAAGTCTGTCATATTGTTTTTTTTCCACACTAATTCAAAGTTATTGTAATTTTTTGATAAATAAATGAATGGTAACTGTTTTGGCTGACGTGTTGTAAAATTAATAAATGTTATTGTTTAAAAATGTGTTAATATAACTGTTTGATTCTCATTAGAAAAATAATGCAAAAGACTATTACACAATTATCTGTACGTCCATTTTATCATGCTGTGTACACTCGTTTTAGATTACTGTGTAGCTAAGCTAATAAGATTAACCCAATGTAATAACATTGGGTTAATCTTATTAGCCTATAATAATAGGCATTGATTGTAATCTGTTGTGAACCTACAGAAATAAATAAATAAAATAAATAATAAATAAACTTTTCTACACTCACATCAATTATCTAGCCCAAGAGAAGCTTCGTTATGAAACTCGTTAAATGGTTACTAGACAACGGATAAACATAATTAAAATACTTAAATACATACTTATTATACATAGAGAACACCCAGACAAAAATAGGTCTTAAGTCTACAGCTAGCGCCGCGCTAATCACTTTTTGCGACCACCTTTTCACTGAATTGAAAGTGATCGGAGATGTAGGCAATGAATCTTCACGGTGCGCGCGCGCCGCTGCTGCTGAGACCTCGTCTCTCCACGCCACCAGCTACACGGAATTTTTTAATTGATCTCTCTCGAGTCTTGCTGGATTTGGTAAACGGTCATTACAGAAAGTCGGCAGCTGTTTACATTATAACCAGATTAGTGAATAACGGCTGTTTAATAGACGCAGTCAGTGTTCAACTTTTTTTTACTAATTGTTGAATGATTGGCAATCGCTTTTTGTTTCTTGCATTTCTCTTTTTCTGTGTCTTGAGTTGGTTTTTAACTCACGGATATTATATAATCAATGAGTTGAGTAGACTCCTCAAGGTAGACACTGATAACTTTAATTAAATACACTATAGTGACACTGTATTGTAAAATATACATTAATATAACCTACTAAGAGTTTACAGGCATTAAAATAAAACATTGTACGAACGATGTAATGTAGAATTTTATCCTGACGTTTGAAGGTGAACAACTTACCAAAATTGCATCGCATTCGGGTGAATGATATACTAGAAACGCAAAAATGCAAAACAAAGCAAAAAAAATATCTAGAAATACCTACCTACGAATATTTCCAAGAGTATATTCCACTTAGAGCATTTAATGCTCTAAGATATTACACAATGTATACCATTCTTTATGTTGTTTATTAGTCTATTATTCGACTCTGCAACTGGCCAACAAACAGTGTGAAAAAAACAAAACGGCCCGTTCCGTCAAGCATGTCAATTGAAAGCCATCAAAATCCGTTAACAATTTCGGTTTTAGGGAAACATAATCCTACCAGAAACGGTAGTCTAATTCACAGTATTGCCACATAACATGAGCACTGATTAATTGGGTATCCAAAAAGAAAAACTATATACAAACAAAATGGAAAATGACGAATCAAAAAATTTGCACATGGAGGGTACATGCAGCACTATGGAAGACCATATAAACAAACTGACAGAAAGCCAGGGTAGCCTGATGGAGAGATTTGAGGTTCTCTATAAGAGTGTTGATGATATAAAGAAGGTTCTGACTCAGGTGTCCGACAAGATTGCGTCTTTGGAAGAGGTGTCTATGGACAGGAGAAAACTGAAGACGGAGATAAAATTGCTGAAAAACAGAATAGACGACCTGTACGCTATAGTGAAGGAGGGTAAAGAGGATGACTCGCAGGCATCGCTGCCCAGTGAGGACGTCGATGTGCGAGACGTAGAATCTTGCCATTCCGGCTTCTCTTGTTCTTCTAAGGTACCAGACTAGTAAATGCAATTGCTTATCCTTATAGAAATTAACCCGCCAATGCTAAAGTCTGGTCCGTGGTGTAGCTTGCCTAAGACGAGCCCTGTATCAAATTTGTGGGGGCCCAAATGAAGTGTGAGATTGTGGATAACATTTTATGAAACTAGCAAAAATATAAACCATCTTTTATTCAATCTAATTCCCAAGTTCTCTCCTTAGAGAGAGAGAGTTACGAGTGAGAACTTGGGAATTCTATGGAATCTCTTTGGATTTTCTTTAGATGTAATGTAATTATGTCAAGTAATTACATGAAATATGTTTTACCTTGCTTATTTCATTTTTACCAACCCACTTTTGGCCAGCGTTGTGGGTTATGGCCCTATCTTATCTATAGGTAGGTATTATATTTGACGACCTCCTTGGTCGAGTGGCTTGCACATTGGTTTTCATGGTGTCGCTATCTCTGAGGTCCCGGGTTCGATCCCCGGTCGGATCAATTTAGAAATACCTGTTTTTCTATATTGTTTCGGGTCTGGGTGTTTCTTATGTATAATATGTATGTATTTAAGTATATTAAGTATGTTTATCCGTTGTCTAGTTAACCATATAACGAGTTTCTTAAGGAAGCTTTTCTTGGGGCTAGATAATTGGTGTGAGTGTGGGAAACATTTATTTATATTATTTATTTATTTATTGTTTATGTTATGGCGTTTATCGGTTTATATAAATGATAGAGTACATATCAATAAAGAATAAAAACAGTTATAATTTATATGAGTATGTGCACATTGAGTAAGTCATATGTCTAACTAATGTAATTAACAATAGGTAGATACTTTGATCAAATATGTACTAGATATTCGATGAGCGCTTGAAAAACGGTAGGCGACTTTGGAGCCACGGCGTCACAATGACGTTTGTGGAGATTACAGTCATCATCTCAGCCAAAAGACGTCCACTGCTGGACAAAGGCCTCCCCCAAGGATCTCCACAACGACCGGTTTTGTGCTAAAACAAAAGAGATGACAGTAAATAAACTTAAAAAACTTTCCTACACACCAATTATCTAGCCCAAGAGAAGCTTCGTTATGAAACTCGTTAAAATGGTTACTAGACAACGGATAAACATACTTAAAATACTTAAATACATACTTATTATACATAGAAAACACCCAGACCCGAGACATTTTAGAAAAGCAATAATTTATAAATTGTCCCGACCGGGGATCGAACCCGGGACCTCAGAGATGGCGACACCATGAAAACCGGTGTGTACAAACCACTCGACCAAGGAGGTCGACAGATATTTAGTACAAACATTTTGCAATCTTAATTTAATCTTTTTTTTAAGATTTAAGGTTTTTTCAGATTTTGTTATTCGAAATTTAATGTTTTGGTATGAGCAAACAGGACTACATTCGAGATGCATTTTTGTTCTGGATCCTTTATCTAGTAGGTACATAATTGACAGATAGATAGATCGTAGAAAGATTAAATGCGATTCTACCGCTTCTAGTAAAAAGCTAAGAAGGCCCCAGCAAGAAACTAAGTATTTGCTACCGATGCCCGTTAATTCTTTTTAAACGATAAATAGCGAGCAGACTTAGATGGCCAACTTAAATATTGTTATTTTACGATGACTAGGTATGCATTTTTATCATTGAGTATATCTCAAGATAGGCATCAACTTTGTTCTTAAAAAGTTGATGCCTATCTAAATGATAAGAATGTTCGTTATAAATAAAACTTAGTTTATGATTATTTACATATAATTTTACGCCAATATTGTTGCGAACAAATTACAATTTGAAAAAAGACTAAGAGTTGAAAAAATTCCACCAGTAAAAGTAGATGATAGTGTTGATTAATTTCGGCGAGTTGAATTCAGCCACGATCGCATAGTTGGCACTGCACCTGGTGGGTTACTCTTGAAACACAATTGCATTAATCAATTTCCAATCACAAATCTAAAAAACTCAAATGGCACTCTTAAAAGCGATAATAGCGCTACATTGGAACTAAATTGCGTGGAAATTGAGTGAACAAATTATTATCGAGATGGGGCGTTCCGATATTGCGAAACTTATCCCAATATCGATACATATTAATCGCATTGGAATTGTATTGAGATTGAGTTTGCGTCGCGAGTAGCTTACCTGACCCGGCATGTCATGGGGTGCGGGTTCGAATCCTGCTCGTGGAATTTTTCAACACTTTGTCTTTTCTCAAACTTAGTTTAATTTTTGATCTTGTAAAGTGGCAATTCAACAATACAAAAGATACTTCATTATTTTTTTGCACATTTCCCTGGAAATGGGCTACTGATCTTGTTGGGGTGGCAAGTTTATGATATTATGCGGTGAAGGATATTACACAATTGCTATAGTGTTAACGTGATTGAACGGCAAATAAAACTCGTATTATGCAATCGAATCGATAGTAAACCCTCACATCTCGACCTCTATAGAAAGTATCGATTACCGATAAAACGTTAATACAACAATGTATCTTCTTATGGTCTGTTTAAACTATAGTATGGGCGTCGTAAGTTGCGCACACGCATCGACTGCGGTTTATTGTAATGGCGGATCGTTTTTTGTTTCAGGTAACCATGACAACTGGTTTGGACCGCGACACGATACGGTCCATGTACGAGGACGTCCGCTCGGACGCAACTCCAACTGAATGGTGAGTCCGGGGCTGGTTCTTGGGTGTGCTGGCTGCTTAATGCGATTGATTTGCCATTTGAGTAAGGAAAACGAGATTTTTTTATGGTATTTAAGCAGTGACGGTGTTGGTGACAAGCCTTCTTTGGGAATCTAACCCGCGACCTCCAAGTAGCGTGCGTTTTGTTTACCATCCGTATTCATTCGATTACGTTTACGAAAACGAAAATTAGTATGGCATTGAAACAGCGACTCCTGGCGACATACGAGAAGAGAAGAGTTAAAATTTTACTATACAAATTTTCGTTTCCGTAAACGTATTACGTAAGTGAATGAATTTGGATAGTAAACAAAATTCACACTAGGCACGGTACTCTGGGTGTGCATTGGTCGAGCGCGGTATTTAATATGCTTACCTTCTGGGTCTCTTTATTTTGTGTTAAAGTCCTCTGGGTCTAAGACCAGTGGACTTTAGACATTTAGAGAAAGTTTAGCATTAACCACCAGGAGAGATGGAAGTCTTAGCGCTTTTCACGTAGCGTAGTACATTCCCCGTAGTAGTTTTTTTTAAATATTTACGGGTAAGCTGCCTTGATATCATCATCATCATCATCAGCTCATTTTTATCCCCACTGCTGGGGCACGAGCCTTCCCTATGGATAGATAGGGAGAACGGGCCGTAAACCACCACGCGGGCCCAGTGCGGTATGGTGGTTGTTAACGACTGCTAATGCAGCCGGGACCAACGGCTTAATGTGCCTTCCGAGCACGTAGGAGCTCGAGATGACACATTTTTGGTCCGATGACCGGTCTTTGCGAAAGTTGCTTAACCTCAGCGCTACGCCATCGAGCTCTTCTATTCTCTCTAGGGTCTCTTTATTTTGTGTTAAAGTCGGTCTGAGACCGTGTGGACTTAACGTTTCGCATTTACCACTAGGAGAGATGGAAGTCCAAGCGCTTCTCCCGTAAATTTCCCGTAGTGGAATATTTATACAAATTCAAAAACTTTATTCGAAAGTAGCACAGTTTCTGGCTTAGGTTCTAAACTTAATCTAATACTTGATACTAGAATGCTACGACAAATAAGACCTCGCTCATCATATGTTCAGCTTTATATGAAATATAAGATAAGATGGTAATATTCATTATGAAAATCAGCTGTGATGTATGTGTGTTTTGGTATGGTCAAATTATAAAATAATACTGATAATGTATCAGTTGTTAATGTTAACTTTCCATGAATGTGGTAAGAGCCGACTGAGGCACAATGGTTCCAAGATGCTGGCACATCAGGCGATTCAGTAGCAGTCTTTCACTGAAGTTATCTATTTCACTTCGGAGTCCTACTTTGATCATGTGGCGTGGAAGTCACTAACGGCTAGTTTACTCAAAATTGGTGATTGTGATGGTCTGTCACACCTTTTTGGAAGAAGAACGTGAGAGTATGTATGCATAGGTGTTTATGATGAGGTAAGTGTAATTCAACAGCTAATGATTCTGCTTTGTTCCCACCAGGGCAGTGTTCAAGTTCGAGGGCGCGCGGATAATCTGCTCGGCGCACGGCAGTGACTTCACAGAGTTCCGGACGCAGTTCTCGGACGACGACCGCGCGTTCGGCTACCTCAGGTACCGTACCTACTCAATACTTAATTTTTTATTGTATTCTACAATAGTTACTGTACTGACGTACGGTGCTCAAACTGGATCTTTGACAGAAGCATCGAAGTCTAGGTTTAGGGTGTACCAGCGAGCGATGGGGCGCAGCATTTCGGGAGTAAGTAAAGCGACACGACCGCTTTCGAAACACAAGAGCTGTGCCTGCGCTCTCGCACGCAAATTGCTGACGTTACTCGAAAAGCCGTCAAGCTGAAGTGGGATTGGGCTGGACATGTCTACCGCACACCGAACGAGATGTGGGCAAGGATCTCAACGGAGGGACCCCGCATAATGCGAAAAGGCGACCAGGTACACTGAGATGACAGGACGACCTTCATAGGTTCAAGAAAGAATGGCATGATGTTGCAAGCGACTGGAAGGTGTGGAAGTATTGGGGAGGCCTCTGCCCAGGAGTGGGACAGTTATGGCTGACATAATACTAAAAACCATGGTGACGTAGGAAATCTATGGCGTAGTGGTAAACGCGCGCGGTCTGCGATTGCTGAAGATAACAGCAACTATGGCAACGGCCGGCCGATGACCGGCGACTGAAGGGTGACTAAAAATTTTCATCTCGAGCTTTTCCTTGCACGGAGAACAGGCCATAAACCACCAAGCGCGCAGCCGGGCCCAACGTCTTTACGTGCCTTCCGAAGCTAGAGAGAAAGAAAGAAAGAAGTTTTTTTTTTTTTGTGAGTTTGCTGTTTGCCTTTGGGCTTTTTCAGCTTTACTGGGCTGTTCTCCGTACAAGGAAAACCTCGAGATGATACATTTATGGTCACCCTTCAAGTCGTGTGAAACAAAGCACCGTCAGAGGTCTTCTAGAGGGAACGGCATCACGCACTAGTGCGTGTCCCCGTGCCTTACTGGATTCTCCGAGGGGTTCACATCGGATCGAGCGGAACAACTCGAGGGCGCCTCTTAAGGCTCGGACCCAGCTCGGGTTGACCGGGGCGGGGGGGTGGAGAGAAGCGCCCAGGCACATGTCTGTACCTGGTAGAGCGCGTGTGAATTGGCTCGTCGTAGGTACCCTTGTTCTACGAGTACGGTGTACGGGCCTAAAGACCGGGCGTGCACTGAAAAAAAAAATTGTTACTCCAACGAGAATTTTCGTACACTGTACAATTTTTATAGTGCTATATGTGACAACCCTGACGGTTAGTAAGGTCTACTACACAATTATAGTTAAATGTTATTGTTTTTGCTACGATACAAATAGTTTACGACACAATTTGTTATGGTATAGTACACTATAATATATGTTGTCTGCAACAAAAATTTCTTGTTTTATTTACATAACCTCCATTAGGCTCTACATGATATTATGGTAGTATTTACAATATATTTTGTAGTATGTCCATTGGTTTTAGTACTTGTTACCATAAATATTTGTTGCGCTAACTACAGAAACGTTGCTACTACTATGAAAATGTTTCACCTACTATAAAGACCTGTTACACCAACATATAGGACTCGTCGATTCTAATATACACATTGTTTCACCTACCGTACAGATAGTTTGCACCTACTGTAATATATGTTGTACCTACTATACCTATATGTAGCATCTACTATACATATCATCTTACACCTACTATACTGTTGGTAGATGCAGTAGGGGTTATTGACATTGTTATCAGTATATAGGTACTGATCGTAACAAAGCATGTGCCCCATTATTAATAAATGATATAATATAAAATAAGCACATATTTAGTTACGTTCAGTATTGGTATACTGCTAGCAATGTCAAAGAGAGTAGGTACCTACATAGAAATAAAAAAAATATTTTATCACAATCATCTTTTTATTTAAATATTAAGTAATAAAAACAATAACGATATGTTCATAATAACATTAACATCAATGTGCACACCCTATTATTTAGGCGTAAGCGTAACCCATGTACAATTTGGTACAGTCAAATTCAAAAATATGTATTAGGTACAGGATTTTTTTTTACTAGTGGGCAAATTTTCTGGAGCGTCTCAGAATCGGTAAGTAAACAACTTTCTCAAAGTAACATGGGTTAAAATATGTCAAAAATTTTGAGACTTCATACAAATTAGGCTAAAAGTATGGGAAGTCCAAAATTTTTTGACAGATTACCCATGTTACTGTGAGAAAGTTGTTTACTTACCGATTCTGAGTCGCTCCAGAAAATTTGCGCAATTTATCCTGTATAAGAGAGTTCAATGGTACTTATTTTTAAAATGTTTACAACGTAAATTTATCAAAAAGAAACAATAAATGTTAATAAAAAAAAACAACCTTTTGTATCAAATCAACTTTGAAATCGTTAGAAAGAAAATGATATTTCGTATACGGATCAGCAAAATTTTTTCTAACGATTTCAGGGATGGTTTCATACAAAAAGATGTTTGAATTCACGAGTATTTTTACAAAGGATTAAAATGACAAAACCTGCAGACCGACAGCAATAATTTAAAACAAGTTTCAAATTGCTACCATAATAATTAAAAAAGTAAATTTTTTAAAAATATTGCACGAAAATCGTCACTTCTTCCATTCATCATTCAAACTCATTAATTCCCGGAGTCAGAGAATGCATTAATACCGTAACGCTATGCTTATGCAAGACGTAGCGATTTTGTGCAATATTTTTTAAAATTTTTCACTTTTTAAATTATTATGGTAGTATTTTGAATCTTGGATTAAATGGTTGTTTTTGGTCATATAGTCATGGGCTAACAAGAGAATTAGCTAATAAGTATATTATCAGTAGGTGATTATTGGGCATTCTACTTCACTTTTTCTTAATCGTTCGCTCACTTCGTTCGCTCTCTCGAAAAAGTGAATTAGAACGCCCAATAATCGATATGGATTATTAGCTTTTCCGTTATTTAAGCGTAGCAACCATTTTATGTAGTCATTTCTGAAAAATCCTTTTAACACTGCAGTCAAATTTAATTTTTAATCATAAAATATAATGAAATTCTTAAAACAAAAAGAATCGTTAAAATTGGAATGTATTTGTCCAACTTCATTGACAGGGGCAAGTCGACATGGAAAGTTATTGCCAAATACAATTCGTTGTATTGTTTGCGGTCCATCTAATTGCGGGAAAACCAACATAGTAATAAGTTTATTATTACATAAAGATGGTCCACGATTTCGAAACCTGTACGTGTATTCAAAATCTTTGTATCAACCTAAATACATTTATCTCGAAAAAGTTTTAGAATTGGTTCCAGGTACATCATTTCACAAATATAATCATAATAGCGAAATATTGAACCCTCACGAAGCGTCACCGGATTCCATTATTATTTTCGATGATGTTGCTTGTGAAAATCAAAACAACATCCGTAACTATTTTGCTATGGGGCGTCATAGGAATATTGATTGTTTTTATATCAATCAAACTTACACCAAAATACCTAAACAACTCGTAAGAGACAATTCTAACATGATTATATTGTTTAAACAAGACGACGTAAATTTAAAACATGTTTATGATGAGCATGTAGGGTCTGATATGTCATGGCTTCAATTCCGTGAAATGTGTTCAACTGTTTGGAAAACACCATACAATTATATTGTCATAAATAAGGATTGTGAGCGAAATAAAGGATGCTATAGAATGACGTTTGATACATTTATAGTCGTAGATTAATAATTACATATACGGATGTTATAATATTTATAAATCATTTCCACATGAGATTTGGAGGTGAAAGGAAACCCAATAAAATGGAAAGAGATCTAAAGAGACAAATCATTAAATCAGCATCAGCTGTTAAAAGAAAGTTTGACATGATAAAGGATGCAAAAAATACAAGAAATAATACGTTAGAAACAATATTTAAACCCATAGTTGACCCTCTTAATATGATAGCAAATAAAAATGATGAAAAGCACCATGACAAAGAGACTGTTTATAACCCCGTATTTAAAAAAATAAAGAATAATGAAAGCGAAGCGTCGTATTCGTCTATTGAAGAATTTAACGAACTAAGTAGCGAAGATGAGGAAGAAAATCATGAACAATTCCGAACAACCGACAAAACCCTTACTGTATCACCTACTCAAGACCATGATGTGAGTGAAGGTTCGTTCAAATCGCTACAATCATCGCCAAACGTTAAAAGTCAATCTTTATCATGGTCTACATCATCTGAAGTATTTAGTGCTATACCTTTTGGAATAAGAAATGAACAAGGAAAACTTATGCTTGGAAAAAGTCGCGTTTATGATGACGGCACCACTCTAATAATTGGAAATCATAATTTGAGAAAAACTCTCGGTTTAAAAGAACTATTGTATAAAAAGAAACCAAATCTAGATGATATCACAGATAACGACCTTGAAAACTATAAACTACTACTTATCGATACTAATGCACACAGACGTAATTATGATCCATCTAAACCAATAAATAGCAACAAGGGATTTAAATACATGAATATTATAAAGCCATTATTCAAAATCTCTAGAAAACCAACCACTAGTATAGTGAGTATTCCTCGAGGAAAAGGTATTGAACTTGTAAAAAAAGTAAAAAGAAATACAGATTTAGTTTACTGGGATGATCCTAACGAGTTAGTAAAACGACTGCAATTACTGTTCGCATCACGAGATGCTGGTAACACTGGGTTAGATAATGAAATTATTGCAATCATCGAGGAACTTCACGAAGCCGGTATCATAAACAAAGAATAAAAACAAATAGCATCGGGAAATTTGTGCAGTATACTTACAGTAAACAAAGCATCGGGACCGCAATGAATATAGATAAATTCGGTCATCACGTTCATAAACGTTTACGATTATCTGAACATATTGATATCTATAACGATACGTTACAGAAGTCTGAAACGGGAGAATACGATTTAAAATCATCCAAACTAAAAGGCTTGTCGTCTCCAGACAAGGACGATGAAGCTGTAAATAAAGCATATTTGGATAAAACAGTTCAAGAGCTGAGAAACGAAATAAGCCAAGTAAATAGTCGTGTATTAATTTATTTAAAGAACTTGGAATCAGCGAGAACAGACCGTTTATCTTCTATGTTTTACTCAAAAATAGAAATAGACCGTATGATTCAAGCCAAACAAAAATGAGTAAGAAAGAAATTGTAGACGAACTTCACAGAGCGGCGAGAAGAAATTTTCCACGTCGAAGTACAATTATAAAAAGAATAGATGATTTATGGCAAGCAGACCTTATGGATTTTCAAAAGTACTCACAGTTTAATAAAGGATATAAATATGTTTTAGTCGTAATTGATACTTTATCAAAATATGTGTGGGTTAATCCTTTGAAGTCAAAGAATAAAAGTTGCGTTACAAATGCAATGCAAAATATATTAACCACTTCATCTCGAAAGCCCAAAAATTTACAAACAGATTTAGGCAAAGAATTTTACAATGAAAATTTTAAACAATTGACGATAAAATATAACATAAATCATTACTCCACTTACTCTGTAAAAAAAGCTGCAATTGTTGAAAGAGTAATAAGAACTCTAAAAAGTCATCTTTACAAATTATTTAGCATCTGCGGTAAATATCAATGGATACAAAAAAATTTGGAAGACGTTGTACTATGCTACAATAATACTATTCACCGTGTAACAAAACTTAGGCCTATTGATGTTAGCAAAGAAAACCAGTTGATTGTTAGGTCTAACATTATTAAATCACAAATTACCAGAAAACATCAAAAATTTAAGTTCCATCTTGGGGATCAAGTCCGGATAAGTAAATACAAAGGGGATTTCTACAAAGGTTATACTCCAAACTGGTCAACAGAAATATTTTATGTTATTAAAGTCAATCATACAAACCCAGTTACTTATCACTTGGAAGACAAACATAAACAGAGAATTTTAGGATCTTTTTACGAGCATGAATTACAGAGAACCAAATTTCCAGATATTTATCTTATCGAAAAGGTTTTAAAAAGAAAAGGAAACAAACTCTTTGTCAAATGGTTAGGTCTCAGTGATGGTGAAAACAGTTGGGTTGATAAAAATTCATTGGTGTTTTAATATAAACTAAGCATTATTATTTATACGCTCACTTTATAATCATCGATGACGGAAGGAAGTGGTATTATTAACAACTTAATAAATAACATTCCGTTTGAGTTACATTTACCTGGATATCAATTTTGTGGTCCAGGCACAAAACTTAAGAGAAGATTACTCAGGGGCGAACGAGGTATAAATAAATTGGATGAAGCTTGCATGTACCACGATATCGCTTACAATAATAAAGATTGGAACGTTAGACATAACGCCGATTTAGAACTTTTAAATATGGCAAAGAAAAGATTGAAATCGAAAGATGCTGGGAAAGGAGAAAAGATTGCATCATGGATAGTAAAAAATGCAATGAAAACAAAGCTTAAAGCCGGAGCAGGAGTACGGTCATTCATGAAAGGTGTTAAAAAAATTCAAAAGCAAATGAAAAAATTAAAATGTAATGACAACCGCACGACTATAAAATATGCGCATGCAGCTGCAAAAAAAGTGTTTTCTAATATAAAAGGAATACGCTTCCCACGCTGCATTCCTGTTCCGAAAACTGGTGGGTTGTTACCCCTCATACCAATCTTTGCTGGTTTATCAGCTCTTGGTTCACTCGCTGGAGGTGCTGCAGGTATAACAAAGGCTGTTAACGATTACAAGGTTGCTCAAAAAAATCTTCAAGAATCTGAACGTCATAACAAGATGATGGAAGCCGTTGCACTTGGGAAAGGATTGTATTTGAAGTCTCACAAAAAAGGAGCGGGCTTGTACTTACAACCTCCAAAAAACTAATTAAACGGTTACCCAAACGAGCACTTACTAATCTAGATATATTAAAGCACTCAGTTCATATTCCATATTTTCGTGGCGTTTTTATGCGAGATACGTTACCATCAAAACCAAGAAAAATTGAATGTGCTATTCTAAATTTAGATAGTTCCAGAAATCCGGGAACTCACTGGGTAGCCTATGTCAAGCAAAATGAATACTGTGAATATTTTAACAGTTTTGGTAACTTAAAACCTCCGTTAGAATTAATAAAGTATTTGAAAGATATACACATAAATTATAATTACAAACAGTATCAAACTTTTGGCACTACGAACTGCGGTCATCTTTGTTTATTATTTTTAAGTAAGTATTGGAAAAATCATTTATATAAAGGTTAAAATTAAAATAACTTGACAGTATAATTATGTCTTTCACTGTATCCATAACTGGGCAGGGAGCCTCCCTCGTAACAAACTACTCACCTACTTTAGAATTACGTGGAGAATATGAGTGTGGACTTCTGTACTTTTCTACATTTAATTCTATTCCTAATATAGACGAAAGAAATAATAAGTTTTACTATGGTAATAATGAGGTCATTGAAATTCCAGAAGGATCATATGAACTTCAAGACATTTGTGATTTTTTAAAAGGCAATGTCAAGAATACTGCATTAAAATTGAGTTGTAATAATAATACACTCAAAACCAAAATATTCTGTTCAGAAGATGTTCACTTTGAGAAAAGTAATTCCATCGGTAAAATTTTAGGTTTTGCTAGGGAAACAATAAAGGCTAATATAAGTTGCGAATCTCGGTATCCAGTCAGCATTTTATCTACAACTATCGTGCGCATCGAATGTGACGTAGTTGGAGGATCATTCGTGAATGGAAAAGCAAGCCATATAATTTACGAATTTGTACCTAACGTGCCACCAGGCTATCGAGTTATTGAGATACCCAAAAACTTAATATATTTTCCAGTCAACCAAAATTCAATCAGTGCGATTAATATTAGATTACTAGACGGTCATAATAAGCAAATCAATTTACGAGGTGAAGAAGTACAACTATACTTGCACTTTAGAAAAAAATGATAAATTTCAATAAAAACCCTACCCCATCAGGTGTTCAAGTCAGTTCCAAAGGTGCATTTAATAAAAGAACACCGCTTTTATTAAAAAAGAAACTTACTAAAAATAATAAAGATTTCCTAAAGCTAGTAGGCTTGTTAAAATGAATATATTAAATATATCTCAGCCGACATCATACGACAACAGTATCGAGAGTTTTGAATATCATTCGTATAAGCCTTATGTAACAAGTTTCAACAATAATGATGAAATAAGAATACCAATCAATCAGCAAGATTTGTATGTGTTGCCGTCACGCAGCACTTTGTATATTGAAGGTAAAGCTGATGTATATAACAGTACCACTAAAGAAAAGGTAACAAGTATGCATTTTGTAAACAATCCAATGTTATTTCTATTTCAAGATATTCGATATGAGTTAAATGGAATAGAAATAGATAAAATAAAAAATGCAGGTATCACGACGACAATGAAGTCTTATTTGTCGCTGAATGAAAATGAATCCAAAAGTGCAAAAGTTTGGGGTTGGTCTCCTGCAGGAATAACCAATGTTACAAGCGGAGTTTTTTCTGTCTCAATACCATTAAATAAAATATTGGGATTTGCAGAAGATTATGAAAAAGTTTTAATAAACTGTAAACATGAGTTAGTACTGTTGAGAAGCAACACAAATGTCAATGCATTAAAATTGAGCAAAGAACAAATTGTGGAAAATATAGCTATAGATAAAATCGTTTGGCGTGTTCCGCATATTAAAGTGTCAGATCGAGAGAGAATTAATTTATTAAAACATTTAGAAAAAGATCGGGCCATCACACTGGCCTTTCGTAATTGGGACTTGTATGAATATCCGTTACTACCCAAAACACGTAAGCATACTTGGTCTATTAAAACTTCATCGCAAACAGAGAAACCTCGATTTGTTATTATTGCCTTACAAACAAACCGAAAACATAATGCTGGAATGTCAATGGCGGAGTTCGACCATTGCAATGTTCGTGACGTAAGAGTGTTTTTAAATTCATCATATTACCCCTACGAAGGACTTAACATCAATTTCTCTGACAACAAGTTTCTATTAATATACGAACAGTACGCAAGGTTTCAACAGTATTATCACGGACGTCGATCAGAACCGTTGTTGAGTTTAAAAGATTTTAAAGATATTGCTCCTTTATTTGTTATTGACTGTTCTCGCCAACAAGAAATGTTAAAGGGATCAATCGATGTAAGAGTAGAAATCGAAACAGATCAAGAGATACCTGATCAGACCGCCGCATATTGTCTTATACTGAACGATTGCATATTTGAATACAAACCGCTGAGTAGCATTGTGAAAAAGCTATCATGAATAACGAAACTATTATAGTGGATATGCAAGGATTTAAGGATTTGAAAAATAATTTTATTGTAAAAGAGTTATCAATAGCAACTAAAAATCATACGCAGACGTTCTTAATTAAGCCACCATATGCTTTTAAAAATCTAACAGATGAAGAAAAGAAGCAAGTCCGTTGGTTAGAAAGGAATCGCGGGCTCAAATGGAGCGAGGGATTCATTGATTACCGCGAATTTAGACGAATAATAGTTCCTTATTTAAGCAGTAAGAAGGTATTAGTAAAGGGATTGGAAAAAGGAATGTGGGTTCGCGAGCTATGTCAAGATTGCGAAATAATGGAGTTAGAAGAAAAAGGTTGTCCTAACTTTTTAAAATTATATAGTGATTACCATGTAGATGTAAATAAATTTAATTGTGAATATCATAAAAAAATGTGTGCTTTAAAAAATGTTCTGTGTCTAAAAAAGTGGTACACTTTAAATGTTACTTGATTTATAATTGTAATACAGTATTTTCCTCAATAAAATGTGTCTAAGTATTTTTTTGTTTTATTTACTAAAGGAAAAAGGGTTGAATGAAACGATCTTAGTAATTCAATTAAATTATATTTATTTGAAAATTTCTTAAAAACTATAACTATATCCACAAACTTTTTTTGATATATTGCTAATGATAGCCTCTGTTTGATCCATTATGGGGTCAATATGCTCTGTTACCACATACTGCGCACATAATAATGGATCAGTATGATTTTTTTCCAAGTCTAACACTTCAATCTTTATTAATCGACGACCTTGAATCAGCGAACTTTTCATCACGTAAGAATGATGTTGCTTCAGATAACTTCTTTTTTGAGGTCTCTTCTTTGTGATATTTCTCATCACCTTGTTATACAGCGGGGAATCGCATCGCAATTCATCTGCTCTCCAATTCGGATACTCCTCTGTAAATCCCTCGAGCATATCTTGAGCGTTCTGTTCAAAAGTCGGAGATGTCGATTGCACGACCTCCTTGTTGATGCTGAACGACAACGAGTTCTCTTGAGTATTCTAAAAAATGAAATAAAATAAAATAATTAATTACATACATATAACCACAACAATTATCCTCGAAGGGTTAGTCAGAGACTAACATAGTCCACTTTTCACCAAATAGCGACACAATCACAGTAAGAATAAAATTATTTTATAATCGTATAAAACTATCTAAACTACTTACCATGTTGATATTATCTAGCTGGACTACTGACGCCTACACTTTGATAATTGAAATTAAAACTAATTTGAAACCCATTTATATTAATGTAGGTATATGATGACACAGCAACACTTGTATGTAGGTACAATGTAGGTTGCTTACTCGAAAATTATAAGATTTTGAAACAACATGTAATTTGCAATTTAGCAAAATAAAAAAACATTATTGATATTAATAAAAAATGATTAACTTAGCAATAACGTGACCTGATTTGTATTAAATAGGTTTCATATTACCTTATAGTCAGAAGAGTTGTATTACACAACCTACTCTGAAACTAACTTGTTCAAACTTGTTTGCGTTAGAATTTTCTTACTTATTTACCGTCAATGTTTTATTATAATAATGTATATACTAAATTAAATAAAAATGCAAGTTAGTTTGTTACTTTTATATTTTATTAGGTATATTAAAACAGCTGGGTAGGTACAGTAAATTTACATTACATTTCATAATATTAGTTACATTTCCTATTCAAACAATGAATCTGAGCAAAAGCAACTACATAATTAATTATCATTTTTTAATCAAAATATTGATTATATCTAAGTACTTAAGTATATTGAAATACGGGTTACAATACTTTATAACAAGTTCATATTATTTTTAATTCAAACAATGAATCTTAGTAATGATAATAAATAATAATACATTTTTTTTATTTCTCAAGCTCTAAGTATAATAAGATTTAAAAACACAGTGAAAACAATCGTTGTTAAAATATATAATCCCAGTGACCCCAAGACATAGTAGATATTTTATTTTTTAATATTACGCGTTTGTCGTCATTACCTGACAAAGCTATCTTGTTCTGTTCTTGGGTAAATATTTCATGCTTTAAAGATTTAAAAATAATGTTTTTCTTTCTTAAAAAAGTATTTTTGTCTAATACATTATAGTAATCTTCGAAATGCACATTTTTTAAAACCTGTTTCTGTATACCTTTAGCCTTTTTTAATTCCTCTTGTACTGTTTTTATACAGTATAATTTTGATCTTAAACCAACAAACTCAGAAATCAAATTTCCACCTAGTTCATCTTTGAAGAGACCCGGGACTTTTTTGTTAAGACTTGGTATACCGAAACAGTTATTTAATGGATAATTACTAGTATCGAAATATCTAAGGAAATTCAACTTTAAATCTGTATAAAAATCTTTGCTTTCTATTGAATAAAGAAAACTGTCAGTATCCGTATAACAAAGCTTTAATTTTTCCCCATAAAAAGGTTTCATAATAGAGTAATGAAAATCAAACATGTGACTTTTGGATATTTCTAATACAGAAAAGCCAATGTATATGAGTTTGTCTAAAGTAACTGTCTCAGGTTTCATTTGAACAGCTATAAAATTTTCTGTAAAAATTGTAGCACTATGGAAATTTGGTCGAGCTATTAGTTGCTCAGCACCGAAACTTTTCTTTGTTATATTTTTTTCATCATTCCACTTATTAACCAACTTCACGCTAACCCTTTTCTCAGTATCTTCTAATGTCTTACCAAATATACTATTGTTTAAAAGTTTGAAGAAATCCTGTTCAAATATAGATTTTGCCTTTTTCCGTAACTCAGTGTTCATATCAATATACTGTTTTAGGTATGGACTCTGATTGAATTGAATTACTCTGTGTATTTTTTTTAATAATAAACCATGTTTTAGGCATGTTTTCAGGTAGGAAAAATGAATGACATAAAAAAACTTATCGTATAAATTTGGTATCAATTTCGAAGTTTTAGATCCTGGAGGAGCAAATTTTTGAGCACAGAATGGAAAATCGTTATGATAATTATGCAAATGATTAGGGTATTCTAAGCCTACTTCGAGTATATAACCAATGTCCCCGTCAATAGGCATATTTTGAAAATCTATATTTGAAATTTCTAGTTCACTTAATAACTTAAAATTTGAATGAGGTAAATAAGCGCACATAGCATAACCATAAAGATTATTACAATCAATATAAACAAGGAAGTTATCACTTTTTGCGGGGTCATAAGTTTGTAAATACTTGTTATTGGCTTTCGAATATCTTGTAGAACATAAACATATACCACCGCGAATGCCTTTTTGTATCATTCTTAATATTTCCAAGTCATTTATTAATTCTAATTTAACATCTGTTTTTAATAGCATAGCGTCAAAACTCAGGCTAGGTGCTGTTAAGTAAAAAGAAGGATCCAGTTTATAATTCGTCTTACAAGTTTTTCGAAAACTTTCGAAGACGTCCGCTAGTAAAAGTACATCTGACTTAAGATATAAATCAGTGTATTCTCCAAGGCTCCGTAATTCAAAGGTTTGCCATACTCTTTTTGCATGTTCATAATCTGCTTTTGATATGTTACAATTATGCAATTTACTAAAAAAACATTTAAGAGGAGGTATTTCTTCCTCATCATAAGAATTCCAAGTAGTGACGTATTCGTAAGGATAAACCCCTTTACGTCTAAGTAAATTAAAATGTTCCTGATAAGGAAAAAAAAATGTCAGATGTTTGAAATCAATTGTATTTAAATTTGCAACTAGCTTCTCTAGGCTTGTGCCTAAAAATTTAAAAGAATCGACAAAACGAACAGGCATGATAGCTTTGTTATTGATTTGAAAAAATTTGGTAAACGATATGTTATTTTCTTTATTTTTTGCAATCACTTGTATCCTACCGGATAATTCTCCTAACTGTCGTATGAAAAGATGACTGTCGTAACCAGCTAAATTATGAAAAAATATGGGAACGAACTTAGGCAAACAATATTTAATATTACAATAAGAATGAGCTGCACCACGATATCGCCCAGTAAGATGGCAGTGATCTTTTACTTTGTCGTCAAATAATATTTTGTTACAAAGATAGCAATTTTTAGCTTGAACAAAATTGGTTCTATCTTCATCTGTTAAGAACATAGGGATCGATGAATGTAAAATATTATAAATTACAGTAATATCAGATAGAAGGTTATCAAAAAAATGTTTCACACAGTCAGGTCCTCGATAAGACACATATTTATTAAGGGAGCTGTCGTAGGAGCATACAACATAGTAAGCAAATGCAGCTGGTACATGCTTTTGCGTAATCGTTGTGCAACTTGTTCCAGAATTTGATTCAACTGGCTCTAACAAAGATTCAAAGTCTGCGTATAAGACGAAGGGCATGTCTTGCATACGTTCATAATGTTCAAATTGTATTAGAGTTCCCTGATTAGGTAACGTTGTTGCTATACCACTGCAAACGTGAGCTTCGAGTTTAAGATTGTCGTCAAAAAATATCATACAATCCTCACATAAAAATATTTTGGAATGATGTTTAGTTAACTGCTTGCGAAGTAATTTAGATAAATCTTTAATTAAACAGTAATGTGTGCGTTTTCCATTTTCAAGAAAAAGCATGTTGACGTGATGTCCTTTTCGAAATTCACATTTGTACAGAGGTCCAACAACCTTAGTGTTATTTTTAAGGCCATAAACATTAATACTTATGTCGGGATTATTCTTTTCAAAAATTCTTATATCCGCGAACCCTACTGGAAATGTCATATTTTTGACATTAAGTACACTTTCAAAGTGCGGATATGCTGTCGTTCGGTGTGCGTTATTTTTTGCAGGAAAAAGTGCTGCCATAACACACCACAAAAAGCAGTAATCATCTGAATTTTAAATGTTGATACATGCACGTTTGTTTTTTATGACGCTAGGTAAATGTAAGTAACCCGAGGCTCTCAACGGGTTATATTTGTTTATATTTACTTCTAGATACAAGCTTCGTAAATAAGCCCAACCACTATCTTTTTCCTCAAATTCTTCAACTTTTTTACAAATTTTATGGCTAATGTTTGTGTACATTTCATCAAAATTATAACTTTGATGTAAGATAGTGTTTTCAGTAGCAAAAGATTTAATTGAAAGTGAATCATCCTTATGCAGAAAAAATTCACAAAACAATTCAAAATTTACTTTAAGGTTTGCATAAGCCTCAATTCGGGCTAAGAGTAAAAGTTTTACGCGGGAGCGTAATTGCGTTAAAAACTCAGCAGGAGTAAACACACGCATACGTTCTTCATCGTCACCGATGACGTCCTCGCATCGAATCCGGTACGACGCTATGCGACCGCGAAAAGCGCTATGAACTTTTTCGATACCTTCGCTCTCAACGACAGAACTATTATTCTTGTGTAAAATACTTTTTAAATGAGCAGAGAAAGAATTATTTTTAACGGATAAGTTGCAAGTTGAACAAAATATAGTTTTAACCATTATGATTTTTTCACTGTGTTAAAAAATTTACAAGAGGTTAAAGTCGTTTTTAAGTAAAATGTAATATTACATATAAAATGATCTAAAACCTAACACACAATATAAAAGTAAAACCATTTAAGTCAAAATTTTCCGAAGAGAGTGTAACTAATTATAATGGACCCAGCTGACTGTAACTATTTTTTGTTTTTATCACTAAAGAATACCCCCTCTTCAGTAAATTTTGATTTGGCTAATTTAACAAATTTTTTTATAGTCAATAATTCAGGAGACTCGGCTTCGCCTTGTAGTCGAACCCAAACTATTGCCTTTTCACACCTTTCAAAGCCGGTGAGACTGTGCACCTCCTCAGCGTTGTAGAGACGCAGCTCCGCCACCAGTTCACCGCTGAGCTTCGCAGTCCGACGCGTTACCCCGCCTGGTACACGTCGCGTTAGTACGCTGTCGTTGACCTGGTTTGTCTCGCGTGGTGGCGGCAAAACTTCGTCATCTGACTCCGAATCATTTAGCCAGTTTGAAGCGGAGCTGGACGCTTCTTGTTTTTTCGCAATCGTCGTTGAGGTCTTAGGCACCGACGACGACGAGTACAGGCATTTTTTCTTAGTGCTAGAAAGATAAGAAATGTAATTAAAAAACATACATTACTTTACTTATTAATATCGCCGATATACAAATAAGAAAACATACAATATGTTGACACATTTTTAATACTTAGTTTTAAAAGTAGTCAACGCAAATTACCTTATGCTTTCGTTGTCCGAGTCAAACAAATTGGTTGACACACAGCTTTTCTTGGCAGAGCGTTTAATTTGCTTGGTTTCAGACCTGAAATAACAATAAATATTAGAGACTCGATATTAACATTTGACATGACTCGACATGACCCAACATGATAGTAAATGCTAGGATGATTTAATAATAACATTTGCTGATCTAGGTCAATGCTCCTCTACAGACCTTCTATAATGACTTCTCTACACATAGAGAGAACGGACCACAGCCCACCACGCAGACCCAGTGCGGTTTGGTGGTGATAACGGTTGCAGATGCAGCTGGGATCACCCGCTTGATATACCTTCCGAAGCATATAGGTACTCGAGATGGTAATGGTCGACCACCCATCAGATGACTGACCATGCATGACACAACATATTAATAAAAAAATAATAATAATATTCAAAACTTACGAACATTATTTCGGTGTATATCTTCTGGATGATTCTCGGGGCGAGCGACGTCGGAGTACTGAAGCACTGACTAGTGGTCGAACTACTGGGCTTGGCGTGTCTACTAGTGGTCAATCTGACTTAGGAAGCACTGATACGACGACTACCATTTTTCGGGTATTTATTGGAGAAAAGTGTTTAACAAGCTATTTTACTAGGCAGGAGTGATCAACTTTTTTTTAATTTATTTTTAATTTATTTTTTTCATTTGTTTGTATACAACTAAACTACCAGTGCTAGTTTTTAATTTCAAGATTACATACACCGTATGTAAAAACTGTTAATTCCAAATACTTTTTTTTTTTATTTTTACCTTTAATACATAGGTACTTAATACTTATTGGTCTTATAAAACACATCAATTCTAAGTAAGACAGGTTTAGCCGATAGTTTGACCTTCTGTACTACAATCAGTTACGTATACGATATACACATAAATGCTTGCATTCATCAAACAAAATGCTGCTACTAGCATTCAACTTGAACTGAGCCTTTTTCGCGTTATAGTCAAGTATCTAACCACTACATTAACTACCAGTTATATTTTACGAGTTATATTTTAACGAGTTTACGTTTAAGCAAAAGTATTTAATCAAGTATTGCAATATAAATAAATATGTAGGTTTTATTAGTAGCAATGAAGTATTTACAAAATTGAAGCAATGTTGAAAACCTCTGGTTTTTTTAATATTCAGCAAATTATATAGTTTATCGATTAGTGTGAAAAGTTGCAGCGTAAGTAAAGTATAACATACATATTTTAACATTTGCTGTGTAAAAAAGGTCAGCAACCTTTCGATAAAGCGCTGACAGCGATTGTCCGGATGTGCAACATTAGGACTGTTTTCACTAAGCATGAAATTTATTAATACATTCCATCTCATGATCGGTCTTTACGAGAGTTGCTTAACCACCACAATCGCTGATCGAGTTCACCACTGCGCCATCGAGCTCCTCACACTCTAAAATTATTTTCGATGTACTAAACTAGACAAATGTCTCGGTAACTTTAAAGTTAACCGCTCGGATATCGAGAGACGCAGGTTCGATTACCGTGAGGCAGTCTATTTTTATAACTTCTGTGTTTATGTATATGAATACAAAAGATAACTTATTCCCACAATAAATAAATCTAACCATATTTAATGGGTACGTATTAAAATAGACATTTGCATTAATAAGTTAAACCATGAAAAGGTACTGTTATGGAAATCCTATCTGATGACTTGTTGCTAAACGTGGCTTCAGCATGACATAATTGTTACCTGTTGCTCTGTCTATCCCACTTGTGGGAATATGGCGTGATGTTTATGTTATTATGAAAATTTATGTTTAATGCGTTTGTCAATTAAACAGTATAAACTTAGCTTTATCTTTTTAATTTTGTTTATATTAAAGGGTTATTCCCATTCTCCTCCAAGAAATTGTCCCAAAGTCCTCCACAGAAAAAATACGAATATAATAATTTGTTAATCGATTTTCATTCTCCTCCGTAATTAAAAAAATGGTAACCGGGTTAATCTCAAACTCCGCAGACAACTTCCGAAAATACTAATTTTAGCTACTCTGAGGACAATAGAACTAAAAAATTATACTAATATTTCATCAACATCAGCCTATAAACGATCCACTGCTGAGCACAGACCTCCCACGTGGACAATAGCACGTGAGGATAATGGGTCATAACCCACCACGCTGGCCCAATGCGGTTGATGGGTTTTAGCGACTATCATCTTACGACAACAACCGAGACCAACGGCTTAACGCGCCTTAGCACGGAGGAGCTCGAGATGTTTTAAATTTGATCACCCATCCAACGACTCAGCATTGCGAAAGTTGCTTAGCGGACAAGATCGCAAGCCGAACGCGCTAGCCGCTGCGCTATCGTGCTACTATACTAATATTTAAATAATATTTTTTATAATAGTCTTTGGAGGAGTCTAGGAATCAATGTTTGAACTTCTTATATTTTCCAAACAAAAGATTGGAGGCGTTTGGGAATAACCCGTATTAAAATTGTTTTTGTCAGCATTGAAATGGGAAGTAGTCGAACTCGTAGGTAACGTGTGTGAGTGTGTGTGTGTGTAGTGATTGCATACGTCGTTGTTGGTGGGATTGATATAAATAAGGTAACTAATAATTCCCTGCACAGTTGTCTGCATTGACTTAGATCAAAAAACACAAGTGTTTATCTATTATGAAAACCTTGAAAATGTGTTGAGTAGATCGGAGTCGATAAAGACAATTGGCAACTGATTCTAATCAAAATACACAAGTGTTTTCCTATGGGTCGAGGTACTACTTTGACAAATGTTATTCATAGTACTAACTTATTCGGGGATCCAGTCCTGGGAGACCAGGAGCCCCATCCAGTTTAAGTTGTGCTGTAATTCCATGTTGTTAAAAACCTTTGCATCCAATAGACGAAGACCTTGAAAATGTGTAAAGTAGATCCTAGAACCTATATTTAAAAAATCTTAATACGGTGGTACGACCAAACTGGCTGGAAAGAATCTTGAGCAATCAGCCACATGTTTTAAAAATCATTTTAAAAGCATGTGAAGATTTCGTTTCCAGGTACCTATATTTAGAAAATCTTAATACGATGGTACGACCAAACTGGCTGGAAAGAATCTTGAGCAATCAGCCACATGTTTTAAAAATCATTTTAAAACCTTGTGAAGATTTCGTTTCCAGGTACCTATATTTAAAAAATCTTAATACGTGGTACGACCAAACTGGCTGGAAAGAGTCTTGAGCAATCAGCCACATGTTTTAAAAATCATTTTAAAAGCATGTGAAGATTTCGTTTCCAGGTACCTATATTTAGAAAATCTTAATACGATGGTACGACCAAACTGGCTGGAAAGAATCTTGAGCAATCAGCCACATGTTTTAAAAATCATTTTAAAACCTTGTGAAGATTTCGTTTCCAGGTACCTATATTTAAAAAATCTTAATACGTGGTACGACCAAACTGGCTGGAAAGAGTCTTGAGCAATCAGCCACATGTTTTAAAAATCATTTTAAAACCATGTGAAGATTTCGTTTCCAGGTACCTATATTTAAAAAATCTTAATACGATGGTACGACCAAACTGGCTGGAAAGAATCTTGAGCAATCAGCCACATGTTTTAAAAATCATTTTAAAACCATGTGAAGATTTCATTTCCAGGTACCTATATTTAAAAAAATCTTAATACGTGGTACGACCAAACTGGCTGGAAAGAGTCTTGAGCAATCAGCCACATGTTTTAAAAATCATTTTAAAACCATGTGAAGATTTCGTTTCCAGGTACCTATATTTAAAAAATCTTAATACGTGGTACGACCAAACTGGCTGGAAAGAGTCTTGAGCAATCAGCCACATGTTTTAAAAATAATTTTAAAACCATGTGAAGATTTCATTTCCCGGTACCTAAAATAACTTATGACTTATGAATGACGATGGTACGACCAATCTGGCTGGAAATAATCTTGAGCAATCTACCACATAACATAAAAATTATTTTAATATGTTTTAAGTATAGCTCAATGGTTTTAAGTACCTTTAAACATATAAAATAATTTATTGTATCTGGTTAATCTGTAATCTGCATTGTGAAGGTTTCATTTCTGAATGACTATTGATTTTTGTTCAACAGCACATACCTCATCAGATACGCACCTTAAAGTAAAAGACATTTCTTATTATAATATTTTGGTGTTACCTAATGCGTAATGTGAAGTCAAGTGAACGTCCTGATTCTAATCAGTGAGTAGCATTTTTAGTAAACTAATTTTTAATTTTTCTCAACGATTATTGTCCAAAACACGAGTGGCGTTGATTTTTCAATCGCGCGATTATTGGACATTCTACTTCGCTTTTTCCAGTGAGCGAACGGAGTGAGCGAACGATTAAGAAAAAGTGAAGTAGAATGCCCAATAATCACCTACTATTATCCACTTGACTTCATAGCTAAATAATTATTCTGCACTGGACTGCAAAAAAACCTACTCAAACCAAGCCTGATTAGGTTTGAAACTAATAGTATTGTTTGAATGACATGAAATGGTTAAGGGTCTGATGGATAACTTTTAAGGAAACATATGCTATGGTTCGAGTAGATTATATAGCAGTCCATTGTATTACAACAAATAGTGTCAGTCAGTTTGACTTGATTTGGTGGTGTATTTTATTAAAATAAAGACTTATAATTAAACACTTAGCGGTTAATTATAAAACAATATCATCACAATAACGGAATTATTAACAATCAGTTTTATCTAACAACAATATGTGTCCTATTATTAGGCGTAACACATACACAATTTGGCAAGTAGCTAAATAATGACTCATACTTATAAAAACTAATAGTTTCAGTCTGTTCAACTTCGTAAGCGTAAAGTCTTTCATTAAAAAACAAAGTTTTATATAAACTACACTCAAAAATAATATCCTTATAGCTATTATGATTTACTTCAACATATATTTTCTCAATTAATGCAAACAATGGCATAAGGTCATCTTCATTTAAAAACACCGTTATAGTTATATTTCTAATGTATTTGGTCCCATTAACATCAATCCAATTTACTTCTAATATATCATCACCAGTATACGTTAAATTAAAGCTTTGTTTTATTTTTTTTACTATATCCAAATTTGCTAGTTTTGTCTGGCCTAATTTGATCTTCTCATCTAAACTGCCTTTCAAAAACGGTTCATTTAATAGTAATTGGTGTTTTATTGCCAATGTTTTGCAAATATTTTTTCTACTATTGGATACATTAGCACATAATTTAGAAATGCGGTGTTTTGCTTCATACCGCATTGACCAAATAGAAACTAATGGTCCAAATTTTCGCAACATTTCGTCGTAATGGGTTAAAAAATGAAATTTAGGAGTTAAAGATTTTTTACTATACAAAAGATATAACCTGTGGTGTTCTGAAACCAAACACTTCAGCAAATCACAACTGTCCTTGTGAATAGTGGTAGACATAACTATATCAAGGATTTTTCTTAATAGTACAAATAAATCCCATATGCAATCATTAGACGGAATCAAATCCCCAATAAGAAGGCCAAAATATCTTATAAAACAAAACATTTCCGAAGCAGACATTTTAATATTATTTTTTTGAAATGATCAAAAGCTATAATTGGTGGTTTATTACTTTTATCAGGGCCATAATTAAATGAAGTAATTCTTTTATTTAATGTATCTAACGAAAATAATTTTAAATCATTTATATAAATATGAAGTAAAAAAACTTTTGATATCTGGTAAAACTAAGCGACACAAAAAACAGTTTGGCATTATGAAATATCTATACCAATATCAGATAACAATGAATTAATAGAAACAAAGTTTTTGTCCCAAGGTGTTTGTATTTGATACACACCTTTTTGGATAAACTGCCAAGTCGATACACATTCTATTGGATATCTACAATTTAGAACTTGGATTGATTTGAAACATACATCAACAGCATCTAGAATTGTGTGCAGCAAATAGAAGGTGTCGTTTATTACCACATAATATTTTTCAATGCTCATATAGTCCCGTCCTATCATAATAATAAAAGGTTGTAAAGTAATATTATGTTGTTGGAACTTATCTCTCCTTCTTTTAATGGTAGTGAGTAGATCTGCTGAGGTGCAGATGTGAGTAATAAATCCCTCACTTGCTTCTTGTTTTGATGGTCGCCAGCTAGATTTTCTTCCTTTTGCTAGTGGGTTTCCCAACAACAGTGGCAATGTCAACAATGCTCTTAATGTGTTTACTTCAGTAGCCCTTACATCGTCCTTATCTGTAAACACAATAACTTCTTAACATAATTTCTGTGTTATGGTACCTACTTAATTTAAAATGAAAATGGAATGATAATTACACGGGAGTTGTAAAAATAAACATGCATGCACGCAAATAAATGTGTTTTATATATTATTATGGGTATAAAATACCAGATACATGTATGGAAAAAAATATTTACATAGATCCCCTCAAAAGGATGATGTTATAATTATTTGATATTAAGATAAATTGTTTACAATAGTGACATGAGGCAAACATAAAATATTTACCATAAATATTAAATACTAACCATATGTATTCTGTACTTGAATAATTTCTCTTAATGCAGGGTCACGATCAGCTTTTTTTTCTGCGTAGCTTAGTATCTTATGTTTTAAGACAGGAAAATTTTCATATATCAAGGTTTCTTTCCCTGGGTAAAGATGTTTAAAGTCTATGAGAAGTAACTGGTAACCGGCTGGCTTTTGTAGCACAGGGAATTCTGAGAAATACTGTGCTACTGATTTATCAGTTGTGTTTAATTTCGTGGTCCTGAAAGTGGTTGTGATCTGCCATTTTTTTTCAACTAATTCCCAAGGTTCAGTCGAATTTTTTAGCCAGTGAAGATGTTGTTCTAAATCTGTAATATTAAAAATAATAATAAAATAAGTTTATCATATATAAGTTTACATCATTATAGTTTTAGTCTGTTAACTGATTACTTAATTAAACAAGTATAAATGTTGGACAATATCACATTACTCTGATCCCGGGGTAAATCATTTGTGTTATAGAAATCAGAAGTAAGAATGGTACTACAACCACCAAAACTAGAGACAATGTAGAAAAGTTCATTTCCTATTTCAATTTCATTTATATAAAGTATAAAATGTTTTTGTTTATATAATTTTTTAACGCAAATTTTGTTGCGAACAAATTACAAAAACACAAATGTTGAAAAAATTTTCTCAAGCAGGATTTGAACCTGCACCCTTCGGACATACCGGGTCAGGTGCTCTCCGAATTCAGCTATCGTTGTTCTAACTAGCCCGCCGAAATTATTCAACACTATTTACTTTTTACTTTGAAACCAACAACTACCATCGTCATAACATCCGAATATATATTTTTTATATAAAGTATATTTACCTTCATTTGATTCCAAAATATGTTTATCTTGAACATCTTCAGTTTTATCTTCTTTCAACACTTTTGCCTGTGCGTACAAAATAGCAAATACGATTTAGTACTTTTACTTCATATTTATATAAATGATTTAAAATTATTTTCGTTAGATACATTAAATAAAAGAATTACTTCATTTAATTATGGCCCTGATAAAAGTAATAAACCACCAATTATAGCTTTTGATTATGGCACATATGACCACCAATTATGGCACATAATATGTGCTAGCATTTTCTTTATCAAATATACCTTTTATTTCTTGAGCATATTTAAATAGGGTTTCATGAGGTATTCTGATATTTACATCATCTGCTAACAAATGATGAATTATTAAGTTACAAAGCTTCCTGCGGCTGTTACTTGATAATACTCCCTCTTCTTTATGTAATTTTAAAATGTTTCTGCCATCAAAGCTTTGATTGAGTATATCCTGAAGGGGCTGTAATGAAAACAAAAGGTTCTTAACTCACATTTGCAATAAATAGGTACCTACCTAACAAATTAAAAGACCACAGGAAATAATTCATTTCATGTATGAATATGACATTTAATATATACCTAAATGTATATATGTATATATTTCATTTCAATTCAAGTAATTCTGAAACCTACATAATCCTACAGGAACTGGGGACAAGAATGTAGCCATTTATAAAATCAAAAAGTTCACATTCTGTAGGATATTTTTTTGTCCCGAACCTCCTGTTTATTATTGTACTAATTAATGTTTATCTAAGAAAGAAAGCCCAGGCATTTGCTCAATATGTACCATACAAAAAGTTCTTTGAATACACTAGTTCTCTCAAGGGATTAAAGGAATAAAAGGCCAAATACTTAAGGGTGTATGTGCAACCAGAGTAGGTAATAGACTTACTTTAAATTCCTTTGCATAGGAACTTGAATATGTAGACAGTGGTGAAAGAAGAACTGTTGTTTGATCTGTATCTTTGATGCTTGTGACGGTTGTGGCAGCAGAACAAATATTTCCTTTTTGCTTTCTTGTTTCTTCATCAGACAAATATAATTCACTCCAACTGTTTGCTCTGTGTTTGTCGTTCAAAAACGACACATTTGAGGAGTTTTGTAAAAAGTCCTCACATTCAATAATTTTCTAAAATAGAAACAGATGTGTTAAAAATAAAATATGATAATTTACATAGTAATACCTAAAACTCTTCTCTTTTGAATTGTCAATAATTTTTATTACTACCCGTTCAGAGCAAACTAGCCAACAATATTTAAACGGGGATCAACTCTAAACATTAGTAAAGGCATACTTTACCTTTACTTTGCATAAATTATTTATTAATATAGTTAAAATATTAATTATTAATATAGTTTATAATTACCGGAATTAACGCGGAAGTTTAAAAGTGTGTATTACAAACTACGAGCAAAGTTTGACTGAAAATAAGTTTTCTGTTGCTCAGGTAGGTAGGGAGAGTACATAAGATAAAATTTAAAAGTACCTTTATGTAGGAGTTTATGTTTTGTGAGTTTAGTAATTACTTATACCTGATTTAAAAAGATATTAACACTTACCAGGGATAATGAACTGTCATTAGACACCTTCTGCCAAAGAGACAGATTTTTTTGAAATTTGGCCCTATCACCTATAGGCGTAATTAATTGAGCCACCATGTCCCGGTCTAAGAGGTTTAATGTGTCTGCATCTATTTTGTTTTCTATAAGAAAAAAAAAACCTTACAATTAATTTTGAAATGATGAAATGAATACCTAGTCATTTGTTGGCTGTATACCTAGGTACTTTTTAGCGTACTACATGAGTACTGTTCTTAGATGCTTATGTCCCCAGCGCATTACGCGGCCAGGTCGCCGCGGACAGCCCCCCAACCGCCTAACACTCTCGCTTTCGATCGCTTTGAAAGCGAAGCCCTCGCCTCGCTTACCTACTAATATAATATCGAATAATATCGAAAGCTATAGCCTATAGCTTTTGATATTGCTTTCGAAATGACAAGATGACGCCTCCTCTTCGCCTCGCCTTCAAAGCGATCGAAAGCGAGTGTTAGGCGGTTGGGGGGCAGGTTGCCGCGGCCAACTAAATTCTTCCGTGACTTAGGCAAGTGCGCGTAGGTACTAACAAGGCGGCCAGCGGTCAGAGACCACGAGTATGAAGAATTAATGGCCGCGGCGGGCGACCTCCGCGGCGGGCGACCTAGCCGCGTGATGCGCTGGGTGGGCCCCATACCTACCTACCAACACTGTGACCCTAGTAAAGTAGGTACATAGGCAGGCACTAGATAGACCTCAGACACAAGTTAATTAGGTAGTTACATACATACCTACTTATTAGTTGCACTGAATATTACTCAAGCTCATCAATTAATACCACACGAGAAATAAATACTTCAGAAATAAGCAGGAGTATAAAGAGTTATGTAGGTACCTACTTACCTTTGAATACGTTGATGTACTCCTCTAGCGACCAATCCGTGAGGATTTTGACTATGTCTTCGTTCATTATACCCTTGCTGGGCCACACTTTTCTTATTATAAGAATCTTATATTAAAAAATTTCAACCAGACTTGTGCGCTGCGAAATCGGCTTGGACAGAATGAAAAAAACATGGCCGATTCAACCCCGCGGCCCCCGGACTTTACGAAATGCATTGTAGACGGAACACTTCATTTCGTTTTTGGTACTAAATATACTGTAAAATTTTATTTAGTGGGTATCTATTACTCTGCAAAGTTGTTATTGCAACATTTCATCTAGTTAAGGTTACAAATTGTTCAGTATAGTAATGTCTAAACAAAGCAGTATGTTCCTACTACTATATATGGATGTAATCATTACAATATCACATTAACTATAATAGCGCCGTAAAGTCTACAATACGAATTGTTTCGACAAATAATTTTAAAGCATACGTTACTAAAAAAACTGTTATAGTCACTTAAATATTGTAATAAAGACAAAATAAGATCAACTATACATTCTGGTAGTATTGTAGAAAATATTTTTTTTCAGTGTGATAACCACTGCGCCGTCGAGCTGTTTATGTGACTAAGACAATGTTAATTTCGCTGTTATTTCTTTCGGCAGGTTGCAAATGGGCGATGAAATGTCTAAACGCAAGAAGTTCATGTTCGTGACGTGGGTGGGGCCCAACGTGTCCGTCATCAACAGGGCCAAGATGTCCACCGACAAAGCCATCATCAAAGACATTATCTCTGTAAGTACCTACTTCAGTCTAGTATACTTAGCTACCTAGCTAGCAAATTTATTCTACGAAGCTTTAAAGGGCAATGGCACCAGAAATGCAGATCTGCAACTTAGCCGTTTAAGGCGAAGGGTAAGGCACACTAGCGCCACCAATTGATAATTTGACAATTACTAACGGACCGGATCTTTTTTTAAACATTGCGTACCGTCCGATAACAGGAAAGCATCCATAGTATTTATTTAATAATTGTGCACTACTTTTTGTTGCGTGGTTTATTCACAAAACGGGCTATCGCATTTATTCACAAACAATGGCCACTTTTGGTATTAGCGAATGAATACAAAAACAAACCTAAAAGTAGTGCACAATTATTAAATAATAGATGTTTGCCTAGTGTCGGAAGGTCCGCAATGTTTAAAAAATAAAAACCAGTTTAGCAGTTACCAAAATAAATCCATTCGCGGCGCTAGTGTGCCTTACCATTTTCATATTCACAACCGTCAATCGAGCCGATTTTAAAGTCGTTCGAACGATATTCCAAACCGACCATATACGGTTAGTTGGATTGGAATATCGTTCGAACGACTATAAAATCGGATGTTAGTATGAAAATGGTTTCAACGACTAAGTCGCTACGATGTCATTACAAATCGTGTTACGGGCTGCTTGTAAATGATCAAAGCGTCACATCGTCTAGTTCAAACTATCTAAGCATAATCCGGTTAAGCTATAAAGGCTGAAATCGGCCAACAGTCCCAACAGATACTTTATAAACAAATACAGATATCTTTATCAAAGCCCTCACATTCAGTCTCAGATACACCACAAAATAAGGAGTCTCCAAAAAGTAAGCTTAACATACTGCGCTCGACGACGAGAGACGCAACGCACACATAAACCCTCTTACGGACACAGAATCTCGAACCATCTCGAACCAGTCCCACTCCCAGCACAGCTGTTGCGAGAATCCGAGTCCGTGAGAGGAAAGCTTTATATTTTTGCATGTATGTATGTTTGCAACGAATAAACTCAAAAACTACTGGACCGATTTAAAAAATTCTTTCACCATTAGAATGCTACATTAGCGCTGAAACATACTAGGCTATATAAAAAAAAAAAAAAAATGCGGTACGACGTCCACCGGGTCAGCTAGTATTATATAAACCTTATCTTCTGCGGTCTCCTTCTCTTGTGGATACACGCAGAAATATATCACTACATGACATCAATTGCTAGATATGTGTGATAGATAACAAATCAGAAATACGCCGCTATATTTAATCTGTTAAGCGTAAAGAGGATGTTGTCACTATCAGTTATTACCTAGTTTTTTGCAGGAAAATGACAACTAATGAATTTCTGATGCAGTTTATCTTTCATTAGCAAAACTTTTGATTAAACCCAAGGTGTCAGAAAGCAAGTCTATGCCATTGTTTATCAATTTACTCACGTTTTTAAGAGAAACTAGTGGTCGCCCTGCGTTCCAAATTCTACCGTAAATCTATACTAATATTAAAAAAGCTGAAGAGTTTGTTTGTTTGGTTGAACGCGCTAATCTCAGGAACTACTGGTTCGAATTGAAAAAATATTTTTGTGTTGAATAGTCCATTTATTGAGGAAGGCTATAGGCTATATTACATTACGCTATGACTAATAGAAGTGGAGCAGCAATGAAAAATGTTGCAAACCGGGAAAATATTTTTCAACGCGGGTAAAACTGCGGGGCATTTTAAAATATAGGCACAGATTAGGTAATAGTTACTATATAGGTGTTGATACAATGCAACGTAACATAGGTACCTAAATTGTAGGTATCTTCCTGCACTCTGATGGCTGAGTGGTAAACCGCTAACACCCGAAGGTTCCAGGTTCAATTCTCAAGTCGGGCAGTGTATTTCGGATTTTTCGGTTTTGTGATCCCCAACCCGCATTTGGCAAGCGTGGTGATTAAGCCATTATCTACCAATTGTATATTGTGACGACTTGATTTTAATGATGGAGGTCTTTGCTCAACAGTGGGACAGTTACATGCTATTTATTTATTTACTTCTCTGCACTCCTTTGCCATAATACTTTCAACTATACCAAATCTCACACTCGGTGAACTTCTTAAAAAGATCTAGTAATAACATTCTTAAAAAGAGGTCAAAGCTTTTTCTTCACATAATAAAGATTTGCTATTTTCGGCTTACTTATAGCCTTTACAGCGTGTCCGTTAATGGGCAGCGAGGAACTTATGGTTTCTAAATTTAGTTCTAGTAACAAAATGATCCGTGAAGATTTTGTAGTCCAGGGGCTGGCATTCCCCCACCATGTTCCCACACCTTGCTAGATTCTCCCAAGTGTACGAATCGCCTGGCGAGAGCTTACTCATGCTGCATGTAGTCATATAGTCTGACTAGTAGCATACTAGTAGCTCAATGTTATTGTTTAAACATAAATATTTTATCATCTGAAAGTAAATGAAACAATCCATTTCTAACAAACTTCTCAAATAAGGAACCAAAATAACAAAAGTAAAATCATCTATATAATAATATGTGAAGAATAACCTTTGTACACCTTTATAAGAACATTGCTGCATTTGACTAGGATGTCACCTGAGGTGATAGTGATGCCCTTTGCTGCTTACATAATAATTCATGTGTTAATAGAAAAAAAAAAGAAGAAAAGGTGGTGAATTCGAATTATCTCTTGAATAGAAGTTATGTATTCCATGACCTCCGCAGATTTGATGGGTCCTTTCTGAATTTCACCAGAATGCCACCATCTGATTTTGAAATGTTATTGAGATTGATTGGATTTGAGGCAACCCAAAGTATATTATGCTGTTGATAAAGCTCTATGAGCATTGAAATCTGGTTGGACCACACGTCTTCCATGTTAATAAACTCGCGCAACACACGTTCACACCTGTTAACTTTTGTTTGTAAACTAGATGTTTCGGGTTGCTCTCCACTCAAAGTGGGGAGCATGGCAACATGTTTCATAAACAATGTTTAATCACCTTTGTTTATAAACTGTATATAAACATTGTTTATGAACAAATGTTGCCTAATGAATACCCGGCTGTTATAATTTTGTATAAAACAGTGTGATGAAACAAACAATATAATAAAAAAACAAGCTTTTAGAAAGTATGATTTTTTTATTTTCAAATAAATAGGGCAAAATCCATACATTGTAAAACAATAATCACATAAAGTCATATAAATATTTTCTTACATTGAAAGAAACCGTTTGAGCCACAGCTAATATAAAATCATAGCCAACTATACATTTATATTTTGCTGTATCTAAATCTATTTCTTTACTGCCAGCTATTAATTTCAGTTCCACCAATGTTGCAATTTGAGCCAACAAATTACTAGTGAGACCAATCTTTTCTTCTAAGATAGCGTAAAAAATTGCAAGTAATCGGTCTAACGTAAATACTTTTGGTCCTAGCTGTGTGTTCAATTTCTCGTTGATTTTAGCTTTCGCTTTAATCTGCTGAAGCCTTTTGCGCTGTTTCCCATGGTACTTCATAAACAGCCTCTTATCTTCTTTAGGTGGATTATAGCTAGCTAAATATGCAGCTATTAACAAGAATTTTGCATAGTATGGCAACTCAAAGCTTTGTGCAAATGTTTTTGTTGATGTCAGCTCTTCTTTCAATGTGTTCTCAAAGTTATAAATTTTAGAATCGCTATTTTCCTTTCCCGGAGACTGTTGGCATGGCTTTGACGAGCTTACGCGTAGATACAAAAGCTCCAAACTAGTTTTCAGAACCGGTGATATGTGACGCCACAATTTTGATAAATCATTTGCTTGTATCTCATTTTTCATTATTGGCTCACAATACTTTACAAAATTTACCCGAGCCATATATTGCAATTCAATTAAATCACGACACGGTCTATAGAAAACGCTAAGAAATGCATTTAGAAAGTTGGCAAATAGCTCAGGTTTTTCCAATTCATTCTTCACTTCATTGTCAACTTCGTGATTGCTTAATACATAGCGGATAAATGATTTTTGATGTAGAAATATTATCTTGAATAGTTCCTCTTTATTATAATTAGGAAAGTATATCTTAACAGGTTCTCTGACTCCCATTTTAAAGTAGAAATTATCAAAAATCAAGTGGGTAATGAACACTGTGCACATGTTGAGGTTACAAAACTCCCGAAGGCGCAAAAACGCACTTATTATACTATGATCCATATTTCGGAGTCTATCTGCTCTGTCAAATACCAGAACGATAGGCTGATATCGTGTTAGGTTATGGTCTATACGGTTTAAAGCATTCGTAAAATCTAACATAGATTCACACTTTGTGTCAGATTCAGTCGCTTCCAAACCAGTTAATATAGTCTCATACATAATTTTTGACGAATAACATTCAATACAGTCGACTATTATGTGTTTGTAACCCAAATAACGGAGAATTGATGTTAAACAAAGCGTCTTACCCGTCCCCATATTTCCACTTATAACTATAGAACAAGGCAACGGTTCCTCGTAATCTCCAAATAAATTGAACAAATCATCTAATTGGCTTTCCCTACAAGCCACTTTGTTGTACAGCTCTTCCATTTTATGAAACTAATTTTAATAAAATTTACGACACGGAACACAAACAAACTAAAAGTAAACGACAAAAACGATTTGGCTTGACATTTTTGACATTTACATTTGTTTTCCCGCGCTAACGCCTTCCATAGATAAAATATGTTCGAAGTGCGGACTTACAATAACGAATTCTGTTCACGGCGAACGTTCGTTGAAAATGTTAGCCGGTTGTTGAGGGGTAGGAAAGGAAGCGTGTTCGAAACAAAGAGAATATCAATTTGATAATGAGATTAGGTACCATATTGTCAATACATAAATTTAATTTCTTTTTACTTTTAATTTTTCTAAACTAAAACATTTTTTTGTTTATTTTTTAATTGGTAGATTCTTGGAGGAGAAATCAAAGTATCTCAATATTAATCAGTGGCATCTTTTTTTTTGTTACCAACAGTAAAAAGTATTCGATTTTTTAATTAAATGAAATGCATGTTGGTTATTACAGAATTTTGCAGTGGAGTTACAACTGGAGAGCCAAGCTGAAATAGACATCGATCAATTTAAAGACGCATTGAATAGAGCAGGAGGCGCCAACTATGGGACTGGAGTGAGGGACTTATGAATTGCACAATGAACAAAACGCCTCTCTTGCCATTATTCAACTTGAAAAAAAAGCATATTTTTTTAAACATCATCATAAAACTATACCGTAACATCTAGCAAGAGGTTTTAGTAAAATATCGACCAATCAGGTGGGTTACTCTTGAAACACAATTGCAATAATCAATTTCCAATCCCAAATCTAAAAAAATCAAATGGCACTCTTAAAAGCGATAATAGCGCCACATTGGAATTAAATTGATTGGAAATTTAGTGAACAAATTATTATCGAGATGGGGCGTTCCGAAATTGCGAAACTTATCTCAATATCGATACTTATTAATAGCATTGGAATTGTATTAAGATTGAGTTTGCGTCAAGAGTAGCCTACCAGGTCTCCAAACGACATTTTTATACTGTAGTCATGTGCTTGAATCTTTTAACAAAAATTTTTGGAAATAGTCATTTGACTTTAATCTGTCTACTTTTTCGAAATGAAAATTAATTTATTTTTTAAATTATCGGGAACGGAAAGTCATTTATTTATTAATCATTTAAAGTTACGAATTGTAAGTGAAGTGCTCATTTATGTATTAAAAAGGTATCGTGCAATTTTATTTTTTCAGTATGTTAATAGGTAATCTAAGGTTTTTGCCAAAAATATTAGCAAATGTTGCCATGTAGAAGGCGCTGATAAGTGCATTTATTTTTTGTCAACTGGAATTTTTATGACAATGTCGAAATTTTTAAAATGTATTGTATACAACATTTGGATTTTATGGGCTTTTACATAAAAATTGTGTTTTTATTACCCAGCATTATTATTGGTAAACCAACTGAAATAAATACAATTAACCAAACAATGTTTTATAATTTTTTGAGGTCGTTTCCATATCTTCATCATGAACATTGAATTGGAAATTTTATTGTTCAGCAAGTACAACAAGCTTTAGACGTCTGCAAAACCCTTTATTTCTTCACCTACTTATACACCACATAGATTCTATTTTCGCGCAAAACAGGATCAGCCTTCGTTTGTTTTATTTTTAACAGGAAAATGTTTGGCTCACATCTTGTCTAATGGTGCAGGTGAGTAACGTTAAGGCAAAAAAATAGAGTTTCATTGGAACCCGCAACCACAAAAACTTGGCTATCTTACCTCAACTGACGAATGGCAACGCTCTATTAACATTATTGTAATGACGACAAGATGATGGTATATAGAGGCGGTGAAACATTGTATTCGACGATTGCGGCGCCTCCAATAGCGACAAACCAGCGGGCTGTTACTATATTTGATGCATGCAACACTGTACGATAGTCGACACAAACATAAATAAATTATCCATTTTCACCACCCATCGATCATTATTATCTATCAGTGACAATGTGGATACCTGGGCCACCTCGCTTATTTATCACGAGTAAACCCTGGAGTGTTGGCTGTATGGGTTAGATTTCTTTGCCTGTCTTATACAAAGTAAGACTAGATGAAAAAATCATCACAGGCAGGCAGAGGCCTGAATTCCTGTCACACAATTACAACTTATGGCTTTTTGGCGGGAAAATGAAGCTATGTCTGCGGTTTTGTTTTATTTTCTAAAATTTGTGATAAGTCGAATATTAATGTGAAATAATGGTAGATTATTAACAGTTAAGTTTTCGTGCAGCCCTAACACCATTCTATTCTACCCGACGAAAAGATTCGATAAGTAAGCTCTTTCTGCATAAATTGGAACACACCCGATTAAAACAAAAATATTAGGATATGAAGTTACTAAATATGATGAGACAACCAACACCTTCCTCAGAGGTCCCTGTGGCCACGGATCCTGCAAACGTTCGAAACGTTAGGATACCTACACATTAAAATTAAATGAATGTGAATTAATGTAAAATAGACGCGAGTAGATCCGTAAAATTGGTTTAATTTCAATAATAATCTAGCAAAGTCGGGATAGCATTTTGGTTCTTTTGACCTTCATTTTTGAGCTTGTGGGATGTCTCACTGCTGGTCGTCGTGGATCAGCCCTGCCAATCTCGTCAAAGTTCTTATAAATAATATAGACTGTAGCTCTTTAAATCATCACTCCACCATTTTTCTCTTGATGTTTAAAAAGACAAAAAAAACTGCATATTACTTAAATATATTTTATTTAGCAAAAGTAACACAATAACGCATTATGAAAAGTTAATGATACTGTTAAATCTTGTATAAACATATCTACTTTTATACAAAATATTTTGGCTCTACAGAACACAACATTTCAACTTATCTCTTATAGACTAAACTATTGCAGCATAATATTAATGTGCTGTTTACAAAGTAAAAAAAAATACAAGTTTTATATACTATTGTTAGAACAATAATTCTCAAAATAAGAATGGTTTAATTAAAAATAAAGAAATGTTTAACAAATGCTTATATTACAATGCTTAGTAACCAAACTACATAAACTAGTGTATGTAATTGTTTACAAAACAGAAACAAACAAATAACAAAAAACGAGCGAGCCTTACAGTAGTCGCATATGATGTGTAACATTTGACATCTCACCTTATTAGTCATAAGCAATTTTAACATTATATTCTGAAAAAAATGGGTCAGGGTACATTATTTTATAACTATAAAATAAATGCAGTAAATACTCATTAGAAGACATTTGATATATCAAAATGACCTTTCATAATCAAATGACACAATATGTCACATAATAATAATATGTCATGTTCATAATATCGATTTTAAATTTACAAAACCGCGCGTGCGTGCGCGCTTCTCCGACTTCCTGTTACACTGTTACACATACTTCCGTCCCATTTCACGAAATCACTCCCACAAATTGCTTATGTAGAAAGCGAGCGGTAAGATGTTACACATCAAAAACTGTCATTGAATTAGAAAAAAATTACTTAATTACCAAAATTTACACTATAATTATTATTATGCACCTGGAACGCATTGATTACATTTGGTTGTAGTACTATCCATATCTATTTAAGTTCCTATTTATATTATATGTTTAAGTTCTGCTATCATTAGGTTCCATACAATGAGGTGTCACTCAAAACTTTTGTAGATGGCGCTCTCGGCAATGGTACCTTATTAACAAGTTGTGACATTTGTTTTTTGCGAATTTATTATAATTTAGCTGGAAATAATGTATTCTACATTATCAGTGACTCAATTAAAAGGCGAATTACGTAAGCGGAAAGCATATTTAAAAGGAAAAAAGGCTGATTTAATAGAGAGGTGAGTAAGGGACAATCATACGTACTTTGTGGTGATTTCTATTCAATATTTTGTTTATTTGTCGCAGACTGGAATCGTACGACCGAAATTATAACTTTGGTGCTATAGAAGAAGACTGTCTAGATGATGACAAATATGATCTTCCACCTGCTGAGACTTTCAAGGATATAAATGCTAGCACAGCTTTGCCAGCTCTATCTAAAAATAATATCCAGGAATTTATAGAAAGATAATAAAAATACATGTTTTGGCAACTTATACTTCACATATTTACTGATGCAAGGATCACAAAACTCATACTTACCTACTTTGATACCTAACTTAATTCTTGTCTTTCGGAAAACGATGGACACCTCGATTTTTGCAATTAAAAGCTACACACTGAGGCATTATCGCAGTACTTATAAAAATGATAACAACTTTTCTATGAAACTGACAGTTCAATTGGGTACCAACGCTAATGCGCCACCTGGCGGGAGAAAAAGGCAGTGATACACCCCATTAAGAAATTTATTTCCCCATATAAGGCTGGAAACAGGCCCGTTACAAAATAAAGTTGTATTTCAAAAGGCTGAAAGTTAATCAATGTGCGAAAAATTATAGACAATATTGATAACTGCAATATTATTTTTGTAAATTAGACAGACAGCTTAAAACTACACATATTTAAGATCTCTTTCCTACATATAGTCTGTAGAGTATAAAGTTATTATGACTATTGTACAAACAAGCTAAAGTGCAGTTATTTGAAGTTCTCTCATATTTGTACTCTTTGAGTCTTGAGTAGTTATGATTAAGACGCATTTATTTATAAAGAAAAATAAACGGTTTAGCTGATTTTTATAAAATAAAAAATATTTTTTAGTAGAACGTCGAAATAGTTTCAAAGAAATTGATTATATTAATTTAGAGCTGATCGTGCTTCTGTCTGACGTTATAAAGTACATCGCTCGCGCAGTTCGGGTGCCTATAAGTTTCATTAGATATTCGATTATGTTAACGAAAACGAAGTCGACTGTTCGTTCTTCAATGAAAATGAATTGTCGATTTCGTTATCGTCAACAAATGATTTTTTTTATTTTATTTATAACTTTTTTTTAATTAACGGAAATCCCGCAGTATACTAGTAAAAGGCGAAACGTTGTAGCATGACGTCATTCAAAAGCCGTGCTCCTTAGATTCACGCAACTTTAAATGTATGTAAAATAAAAACTATTTGGTCTATTGCGGTGAAACAAAAACTATTATTGTCTTTGTATAATGTAAATTCGGCGACTAAGTTTTAAACATAGACATCATCGGATCAATCAATCCATCTCGGATTGAGCGTTCCTTAAACAGCTGTGAAGGGAAAAAGTGCCTTGATCTCACCAGATAAGGCTAATGATGGACGCGCACTTCACCCGGAATCCTCAACTACTGAGGCACTGGCTATCTTATCTCGCTAGCTGCCGGAACACAACAATGCTACAAACATTAATGATATGGCAACATATTTAGATAAGATGGTGGTAGCTAGCCAAGCGGACAAACAAGCCCTACCACCAGCCAAACTGAGTACGCAAACATGTGGGTGTGGTGACAATATATTATATGCCACTGCCTTATAAAGGGTTAAGCCATAACCCATCAATTGTAGTGATGACTTGATTTTAATGATGGAGGCTTTTGCCCAGCGGTGAGCTATTTACTTACTGCTCAATCCGTCTCGTGTCTATGTCTATGGTACTAAGTGATTGCCCATACGATAATAATATATTATTTATTATTTGAAACGCTTATTTTATGTTAAAATGTAGTAAAGCGTATCGTTATTAATGTAACATTCAATATTTGATTAACTAAGTCGCGCCAACACTAACGGTTCTAACAGATTTCTTATGATTTACACATTTTAAATAATATAAAATAAAACTTATATTAAGAGTGGGAGTTTCACCATTCAAGATAGTGTTAAGAGCCATAGCGTCGGTGAGCTTGCGAGAACGCGTAAGCAGTTTGTTGAAACCGCTTATCAGCTTTTGCAATTTTTTTCAATAAGTCGAAAGAAAAATTATTTTCGTCATTCAATTATATTTTTCCGAATGAAATTTGTGGCTACTTAACAAAAAACAATAAAAATTTTTTTAATGGTTATTATTCAAAAATATATTTTTGACGACCTCCATAGCCGAGTGGCTTGCACGGCGGACAGCCGGCAGCGGTAACTCTGAGGTCCCGGGTTCGATACCCGGTCGGGTCAATGTCGAAAGACGAACATGTCGTTGATTCTGATTCCCAAATACAAGTGCTTAATACGTTGACTACCGCAAAACCAGACACAATATATGAAAATTTATTGTTTGTCGGTCACCGGTGACCACCACGGCGATGGCGAAGGGTAAGGCACACTAGCGCCACCAATTGATAATTTGACAAGAAGGGTGTTTTGGAAAAATAACCATAGTCAAAAAAAAAACGGAAACGAGATTTTGATGTCTATGGATGTAGTGAACGAAATGCAAGTGGACCTTATTACAGGATTTTTGAAAAGCAACCTTAGTCACACGATATTCCCCAGAAATGGTTGTATGATTGTTTGGAATAACGACCTTTGTTATTCCAAACAATTATCTCGGTTCTTGGAAAAAAAACCATAGTCACAAACGTCAGTTTTGACTTTGGCGGTTTTTCATGACAATCTGTCAGTTTCGCTTTGAGGTTTTCAATAAATTGGCGGGAATAAGATACCTACAGTGTTTAATTATTTTCAAAGTAAATATGGACACTATCCAAAGAGACAGCCAGTCAAATGTGCAGTGGGCCACAAAGCGAGTAAAAAAGATTCCAAAGCGCGAATCTATAAAGAGACGGAAAGTTGCTGGTGAACCGCATATCAATCACATCGGAAATTCAATAAGTGGCGCTACTACAGGACCCGATTGCCGGTAAATATTATGAAATACACGTACTTATTTCGCGATATAGGCTCAAGTTAATGTTACTTACCTAAACTGCAAAGCCTTGACTTGTAAATCATGTAGCTCTAAAATACTTACCTGCCTTTGCCTGCCTATTAAAAGTAAGTATGTGGTTTTCTACTTTACAGATGTTCGCGTCTGAAGTGCTTCTCTAAAATAACACCAGAACAGAGGCAGGAGATACTTCAACTTTTTTATAAATATCCTTGCAAGAATGACCAAGACGCACATCTCTCAGCTCTGATGAGCTATCAAAACATCAAACAACGAAGGCCTCGTACCGAACGAGATGATAGTGATTGTCTCTTTCAACATGACTTGGCATATACATATAAAGTAAGAATTCATGGTAAAGAAGTACCTATATGTGCTAAAGCTTTTATAAGCTTACATGGTATTACACGTGGACGACTGCGAACCATTCAGACCAAATTATTATCTGGGCAGTTACCTAAAGACCAACGAGGCAAACATGAATCCAGGCCCCACAAAGTACCTGCTGAGATAACAGAATTAATTAAGCTGCACATTAAAAGCTTTAAAGCTCGTCAGTCCCACTATTCCTTACGGGATAATCCTAACTTAAGCTACTTACCTGAAGAGTTGTCTGTATGTAAAATGCATGAGTTATTCTTGAAGGAAGTGCAAGTAAATATACCTTACAGAGTATATTATAATGTTTTCAAGACACATTTTAACATCAAGTTTGGTTTTCCACGATCAGATACATGTAGTGTCTGCGATGAACTCAATTTAAGAATCAAATGTGCTTCTGATCCAGTAGCAAAGTCCGAACTCATCACTCAGAAACACTTGCATTTAAGCAAGGCTAAAAAATTCAGATCTCTAAAAAAATCTTACAAAGAAAAGGCACAAAGAGGAGAATGCATGCTGCTTTCCTTCGATTTCATGCAAAACTTACCATTGCCGCACATACAGACCAGTGATGTATTTTACTCTCGCCAAATGTGGTACTACTTATTCGGTATACACGATTTAGCTACTGATGCTGTATCTATGTACTGTTATACAGAAACAACTGCCAAGAAAGGTGCATCAGATGTGACGTCCCTGTTATTACATTATTTAAATAACAGGGAGATAACATCTGAAAATCTTGTACTATTGAGCGATGGATGCAGTGGACAAAACAAAAACCACGTCATGGTATACTTTCAGTATTTTTTGGTCCACGTCTTGAAGCTTTTTAAAACCGTTACACATATTTTTCCTGTAAGAGGACATTCTTACCTGCCTAATGATGCAGACTTCGCCCTTATAGGCAACAAGAAAAAAAGACATTCCGCAGAGGTTCCTTCAGATTGGGACTGAATCTGTGAGGCCAGAAAATATCCCACACCATTTAAACTTGTATGTGCCACACAAGATTATTTTTTTAACATGAAGGAGGCACTTATGCCATATTTCTTGAAGACCCCAAAACCAGCTCTCAAGCTGCGTCAAGCACGAATTATCAAGATAAGTGATAAGTACCAATATATAAAGGAAAGAACACATTCTCAGGGCCTTCATTCAAGAGTGAAATACGTAAGCGTCTAAGCTTACCAAATGAGTTTGTCCTAGATCCCTTATATGTTTCTTTTATAGAAATGACTGCTGGTAAAAAGGCTAATTTGATATCTCTCAGTAAATACTTAAGTACCCCTGAGAACCGAGACTATTATAGGAATTTATGCTCTGATGCCAGTCACTGCCACGATGATAATATAGAGGTGGACGATGATGACAATAGTGATGGGTGTGATGAACAATAATAAAATATAATAAGAGCAAATAATTAATTAAGGTGAACTAAGTAACTGTAAGAGCAACCAACTGACAAGAAAAGTTATGTAAAATACTAAGCTAAGAAATAAATCATCTATCCTAATAAATTTTATTTTATTTCATTTACCTAGTGCCTGAAGGAATAATTTTCTCAAGTTTTTGTGGAAAAACAACCTATGTCTCAATTTCTCATATAGATTTGTGGAAAAACTGCCTTTGTCAAACTAATTTTCATGGATATTTCTATTATACAGGCCAAAATATGACTAAATCTATGCATAATGCAAAGGGGTTATTCAAACCCAAAACATACAGTAATTAATGGAAGATTTAATAAGGGCATTATTATGAAAATCATTTTTTGCTTCTAACACAAAATTATATGATCATGACTATGGTTGTTTTTCCAAAACACCCTTATTACTAACGGACCGGGTCTTTTCTTAAACATTGCGTACCGTCCGATAACAGGAAAGCATGCATAGTATTTATTTAATAATTTTGCACTACTTTTTGTTGCGTGGTTTATTTACAAAACGGGCTATCGCATTTATTCACAAACAATGGCCACTTTTGGTGTTAGCGAATGAATACAAAAACAAACCTAAAAGTAGTGCACAATTATTAAATAATAGATGTTTGCCTAGCGTCTGAAAAAAAAATTCAGTTTTTTTTTTTTTTTTTTATGCCTTATAAGACAGCTCTTGACCTCGATCTCGCCTGATGGTGAGCGTAGATGAGGTCTAAGTTGGAGCGAGCTGCCCTAGAAGATGCCTATTAACTCTCGCCTTAAAGGAATTCAGGTTATAAGTTTTTGGGAACACAGACGATGGCAGAGAATTCCACTCCTTGCCAGTGCGCAGCAAAAATGATGACATGAAGCGCTTAGTGCGACATAGTGGAATTTCTACTAGGTGGGGATGATATCCTGCAGTACGTCTGGAGGTTCGGTGGTAAAAGGGCGATGGTGGTATGAGCTCGAAAAGCTCCCCGGCACACTCTCCGTGGTAAAGTCGGTAAAAGACACACAGGCAGGCGACACGACGCCGGTGTGCGAGGCTGGTAAGCTTGGCCTCGACAAGCGCATCATCACCGATGAGCCTTATAGCTCTGCGTTCCACCGAGTCGAGTGCGGCCAACTGGTATTTGGCAGATCCGTCCCAAAGGTGACTGCAGTATTCCATGCACGATCGGACTTGGGCCTTGTACAGGCTAAGGATCTGCTCTGGTGTGAAATACTGCCGCACCTTGTTCAGGATGCCTAGCTTTTTTGCTGCAGTCTGAGCTTTGGACTCGATGGTTAAGCCGAAGTTGAGATTTGCAGTCAACTCCATGCCTAACAGCTCAAGGGTGCCCTTGATTGGGATGGACGTACCACGGAAAGTAGGAGTCAGAAGAAATGGACTCCTTATGAGTCTCATCTCATAATGCCAACTTCGCAAAATGCCAACCGCTCGCAAAACCTGTAGGTCACGTGATAGGTTAGACATTTAAGACAATCGCGAAGCGCAGCGTAGCGATTGTCTTAAATTTCGAGGTTATTTTTTTTATTAGACAACAGAAATCTTGGCATTCTGAGGAAGTTGTTCATTTTGCGAGCGGTTGGCATTTTGCGAAGTTGGCATTATGAGATGAGACGCTTTTGGCGGAGAACAGACACGCTTGTGTTTTGGAGGCGTTGAAACGGACCAGGTTGTCGTCCCCCCAATTGGAGACGAGGTTTAAGGTCGCGTCTGCTCGCTCAACCATGGCCTCTCTTTGAGAGTGAATGTTTCCCTCTCTGGCTCCCGCAGCCGGAATGTATCTTTCTGCAACAGTACTATCGTCTGCGTACCCAACTATCCCTGGCTGAAGCAGGTCGTTGATGTGAAGCAGGAAAAGAGTTGCCGAAAGAACAGACCCTTGAGGAACTCCGGCGTCGATAGCCATGATGTCAGAGGAGCAGCCATCAATGACTACTCTGATCGACCGCTCACTCAAAAAGTCTGTGATCCAATTGCAAAAGCCAGTAGGGATGCCGTACGTGGGAAGCTTGCTTATCAGACTTTTATGCCAAACCCTGTCAAAAGCCTTCGAGATGTCCAAGGACACGGCAAGGGCTTCGCCGTGTTTCTCGATGGCTTCGCCCCAACAGTGCGTGACGTACACTAAGAGGTCCCCAGTAGACCGTCCCTGGCGGAAGCCGTACTGACGATCGCTGAGGAGATCGTTGTGCTCTAGGTACGTCAGCAGTTTGTGGTTTAGGACCTTTTCCATAACTTTGCAGATTATGGAGGTTATGGCGATTGGTCTGTAGTTTGCAGGGTCGGCACGACTACCCTTCTTGGGAACAGGCTGAACATTAGCTAGCTTCCACGATTTTGGCACCACTCCCTGCTTAAGAGAGAGGCGATACAAGCGCGTCAAAACAGGAGACAACTCAGGTGCACAATTCCTCAAAACTCTACCTGGTATTCCATCTGGACCACTGGCCTTATTGACGTCGAGATTTCGGAGTACTCTACGAACCTCTTTGTTGTGGATAATGATCTCCGACATGTAGGAGTCATGGTGAGGTATGCTAGGTGGTGATTTAGAGCCCGAATCAAGGTGCGAGTTACTTGCGAAGAGGGATGCAAACAAGTTCGCCTTCTCTAACGCGGTGTGAGCCAATGACCCATCTGGTTTGAGCATGGGAGGAAGTAAAGGACGGCAGAAGTTGGTCTCGATCGATTTGGAAAGGGACCAAAACTGCTTGCTACCTTGTGGGTAGGACGCCAACTTGGCCCTAATACGACCAACATGATCGAAACGTGCTTTCCTTAGCACCCGTTTGCAGAACTTGGCGGCAGAGTTAAAGGCTCTCTTCTTTGCGTGGTTACTGCCATCTCCGCGTTTGCAACCGCGAGCTTGGGCCCAGGCTTGGTACGCTGCCTCCTTCCGCGCTTCAGCGTGAGCGCAGTCAGCATTGAACCATGGACGGGCCCTAATGCCTATGGGGACGTCAGAGAATGGGATAAAATATTCCATTCCCTGGCGTATCACGTCTGCGATTGCGCCGGCACAGACAGAAGGTTCGCTCGAAGAGAAGCACAGTTGCCGCCAAGGATAAGACGCGAAGAAGTGCCGCATCTCGTCCCAATCTGCCAACCCATACCTCCATACTCGCCTCGATCCTCGAAGGGTAGTGTCCGGAGGAGAGCATAAAGATACGGATTTCACCAGACAGTGGTCAGAAGATCCCAGCGGAGCCGAGACCGATACTGAGTGTCTGTCTGGATCAGTTGTCAGCAGAAGGTCTAGGCAATTGGGTGTGTGGCCGTCAACATCAGGTATGCGGGTTGCTTGGTTCACTAGCTGGGAGAGATTTTGCGATAACGCAAACTTGCGTACCTCTCTTCCAGCATGATCCGTTTTCTGGAACGGGAATAGCCAATCGCTATGGTGAGCGTTGAAGTCCCCCAGAAAAACAAGCTCCGCAGTTGGATATTTTCGTTGGGCCAAGTCAGCTGCCTCAGTAAGTCAGTTTAGCAGTTATCAAATTAAATCCATTAGCGGCGCTAGTGTGCCTTACCATTCGCCTTAAAGACTTAAGACTACTTACTTGGGTTCAAAACAATGTATGCGATGTTGTCTAACAATTTTTTTTGTCTAATAATGGCCAAGATAATATCAATTTTTTTTGGTCTTTTTGCAAAATTGTGCAAAAAGAACGGTTTTTACAAACTGCTTTTAAGCGGTCTCGTACGCCCACTGACGATATACCTTTATGGTATTCCATAAAAACTTTAAGCTAGCTTTTTATAGCATAATAAGAATATTTTGTTAATAGAAAATATAAAAAAAAATATTGTATAACTGAATTTATGCAAATCTACTATGGAAAATTTCAAAATCGTACTTATCAGTTGAACAAACTGTTTTTCTTTTTCTTTTCTATTATTAGCAACATCTCCGCCGAAATGGCTCAAAGCTAGAATTTGTATGACATCCAAGCATGGTTACAAAATGGCGTTGCCTTCGATTCCACACAATTGGAGGTCACTTTACTCATTTGAATAGTGAAAAAAACGTTTACAGACTGTTGGCGTTTCCCAAAAAAATTCGACAATGATTTGAAAGAAAAAAAAACATTTTTTTGTTTGTTTTCTATTTAAATTTTTTTGTGCCCGTCTATAAATGTATACTTATTGTTATTGTTATTGCGCTGGATACGAGCAGCACAAGACCGGTCGTTGTGGAGATCCTTGGGCTCATCCAAGGATAAGATAAGGCTAAGATGATGATGATGATGATGATGATGATGATGATGATGATGATGATGATGATGATTGTTATTCTTAAAAATATTGAACTATGAAGTGTGTATCACCTATAGTGCAGTTACGAGCATTAACATGTAAACAATGTATCTCTTATTACAATGGAATAAGAGTCAAAACTAATCAAAAGTGTATACATGTTTGAAAAAAGACAAAGTATGGAAAAAATTCTACGAACGGGATTCGAACCTGCACCCCGTGGCATGCCGGGTCAAGTGGACTACCAATTAATGCCACGATAGCAGAATTGATTTTGATACCGTTACTAAATCTCCACTATAAATTATTTCTATAAAGGTAATTTGATACCGGTAACGTTATCTAAATAAGTATCGCTACTTTTTTGTTAAATATTGCGCTTTGGCCAATCTGCGTAAAGCGGTTAGTTAATTTACCGGTAAAAATGCCACCCAGGTAACGATACCAAGCATACCGATACTTTTTTTTTACCGGTATCTCCATTTGACAAAAGTATCGATACCTACCAATTTTTTAACGGTATTCAAAGCCCTGCCCAGCATGTCATGGGGTGCGGGTTGAAATCCCTTTAGTGGAATTTTTTCACCAGTCTTTATTTAAATTGTAATTTGTTCGCAACAAAATTTGCGTAAAATCACTACATAGTATAAAACAAAGTCGCTTCCCGCTGTCTGTCTGTCGCTATGTATGTATGTATGCTCTTTAAAACTATGCAACGGATTTTGTTGCTGTTTTCTTTAATAGATAGTGATTCAAGAGGAAGGTTTATAATAATATGTATAAATACATGCATAATACACCGTGACTGGCTAGACCACGGACGCGCTAAAGGAGGTGTATAAGAAGCCGATACCTGTTCCATTAAAAATAAAGAAACACCACCTTAATTTTTTACTTTTTTCCTAACTGAAATGGTCTTTCTGCTTATTTACAATTTACTACGCGGGCGAGCGAAGCGACTAGCGAGGCGTTGTTGCGGTTGACCTTACTCGTGCGTGTAGTACATGCGAAATGCCGATAGTTCACTTTTTTTAAATGCGTAATAACTCGCGTTTTAAAAATTTGCTATAACCTTTTTTAACTAAAAGGGATGTAGATAAGTTACTAGTTTACCTCCTTAAACGCGTATGTCGTCTAACCTGTCACGGTGTATAGTAGAGAAACACAGATAATATCAGCATTGCACCCGTGCGAAGCCGGGGCGGGTCGCTAGTTATATATAATCATAATCATGTATACATGTTAATGCTGGTGACTGTACACACGCCTGCACGCCAGCCACAACAAACTGTCAGATTTCCTCAATAGACTTTAAACTTTATGTATATGGGATATGGTTGAAAACTTATTGAAGAAATCTGATAGTTTTTAATAAATTATTTACATATAATTTAACGCAAATATTGTTGCGAATAAATTACAATTTGAAAAAAGACAAAGTGTTGAAAAAAGTTTTGTTCTGTTGAAGGTGCACTACCAACTATGCTATCGTGGCTGGTTGGTAATGCACCTGACCCGGTATGTCATGAGGTGCGGGTTCGAATCTCGCTCGTGGAATTTTTCCAACACTTTGTCCTTTTTCAAAAAGTTTTTAATAGGTTGATGTGCAGACGTTCATTAACTTATCACTTATACTACCGGCCCACGTTATCCCAGCTCTGGGACGCGAGCGGGTGTGAGCCGGCATCAGGCGGGCAGCGGGGACAGTGCCTTCAGCAAACGGCTCTCGGTGCGAGCGCCGAACAGAACGGTGAGTAACGCCACGCCGTAGCCCGTCGCACGTTCACCCTGTACAACAAGTTATGGAATAATTTATACATAAAACAAAATATTTTTTGTATAACATAGAAAGAAAGAAAAATGATTTATTGGTCAAGCATTTAAACTTACACTAAAAATGAACATATTTGCCGACTCAGCATAATGCTATGACATAGTTATGCCAAGGCGCTGGTTTTCTGTGGAACCTAAACTAGTGGTCGCCCAGTGGTCGAAATTCGACCTTAATTTTATTAAGGCTGCATGGATTGTATCCTAGGCAATGAAACATTTATTTGAGTTTGGATTGGCATTGACAGATGTCGGCCGCATTAAAGACAAACAATACGTGTGTGTCAATACATATGCGTGTGTCAAATACATGGTAGTGTGTGTAATGTTGTATTTGTTAATTTAATGTATTTTTTATGCATAATTAAAAAAAAATATTAAGATTCGGATAACCTTCTCTATATAAACTATAAATGTGCGAAATTTCATACTCCTCCGTACGCGCAAGTATTAATATATATATTGCTTCACGTATTAATATATAGATTATGATTATGAGAGAGAGAGAACATTAACAAAAAATATTAGACAACATTAAATACATTGTTCTGATCCCAAGGTAAGTAGCTAAAGCACTTTTGTTATGGAAACCAGGTACAACGACGGTGCCACAACCACCCAGGCACATTGCTCGCAGGACTGATGGCCGCTGTTTTTTTGTTAGACTTTTTTTATTGAATTTGCTTGTTTTTATGAATTGTTTTGTTTATTATTAATGTAATTTTTTTTGTTAATTAATGTTATTGGTTTTTGTTACAGTTTTAATTAATTAAATATATAAATAAACAAAAATAAGGTTAATAAAAGGGTGGTTAATTTCTATCATGGTGTCAGAATGCATGGGATATATAAATGTGTAAATAACAATGCAATAGTATGTGTTGGTACTGACCGCGTGCGCGGGCGCCGCCATGTCGACGTGCAGCCAGGCGCCGGGGTAGTCGAACCCCAGGTGCGCCAGGATGAACAGGCCCGCGCACGACGCCTGCGCGTTGTTGCGGTCCTGCGCACAAAATACAATTACAAATTCAATTTATATTGTTTTCTAACGTTTATTCAAACACTACAATTTAAGAGAAAAAAATGAAGAACAAATTTTAAAATGCAGCGGTTAATTTTGAATAGAGGCGGGGCTGCTTGATGACATGTAGAAGTAGCTGAAAAGATAAAATGAAAAAAAAAAAGAATAAAAGAAAATTTTGACTTCCTCTTCTTTTCATCATCATCATCATCAGCTCATTTTATGTCCCCACTGCTGCTTTCCAATGGATTGGTAGGGAGAACGCGCCATAAATCACCACGCGGGCCCAGTGTGGATTGGTGGTTGTTAACGATTGCTAATGCAGCCGGGACCAACGGCTTTACGTGCCTTCCGAAGCACGGATGAAGACTCTTCTTTTACTTTTTTTTTATTTAGACATTTTAAATACTCACGGCGACGCTGCATGATGAAAAAAGAAGCTACAAAGAAAGGAACAAGAGAAAAAAAATAATGGAAGAGAAAGAGAAAAATACACGTAAAAAAACGAAGAAAAGAAGAAGTATCTACTATCATATAGTAATAATGGAAGAAGAAGAGAGGAAGGGAATAAGACACGTGAAAAAATGAAGAAAATAAAGAAGTATCAGATGCACAATACTCACGGCGACGCTGTTCTTCATGTCGGCTATGGCACTACTGAACTCGCTGAAGTGCAGTTCTGGCGCGAAGGGCAGCGCGTGCGCGAGGTCCCCGGAGCGCCGCCCCGCCGCCGCGCACGCCGCCTCCAGCCGCGGCGAGTTGGACAGGATGGCCGCGTGGTACTTACCCGTCGCCGTGCCCTGCAACCACGTTCATATACACCGATATTTAAACTGGCTCTGTTGTCTCCTCATCAGCCTACACAACACGTCCATTACCGGACATAGGATTAGAATAGAAAAAAAATATTTTATTTACTAAGTGTTGGGAAAAGAACCTATTTGGTAGTTTTTATGGTTTTTTATTGTAATTTTGACAGACAATTTTGTAATTTTGTCTTTTATAAATTCAAATTTATTATTTTACATTATATTTGTTTAACCCTGCATAGCATGCATAGCATGTTATAGGACTTCTGTTTTTGTTGTACCGTAAGGTCGATGACTAAGACAGTGTTTCAGCTGACCAGCTGTGACCACTTTTCAATTATAAGTACAGATCGCGCCAAACTTTTAGTCCCCTCTGAAGTTGGCGCGATTCGCGTCGCAGTAGTAAAAAATAGGCGTCAGTAGGGCGAAGGCGGAGACGAGCGGCAGAGCCCGACTGTGTACAGCTGCGCGAAGCAACTTCAGAGGGGACTAGAAGTTTGGCGCGATCTATACTTAGAAACTTCCTGTATAAGATAACGCATATTTTTCTGAAATTTGGTTTTTATCGAATATTAAAAATATCTTTGACACCGGCTAAAAGTGCTAAGCCATTGAAAAAAAAACAACTTCCCTTTGAAAAAAAAAATACTATGCTTTCTTTATCAAATGACTAGCTGACCCGGTGGACTTCGTAACGCTTTGACAGTTTCCATGAACAAAACAAACAAATCATTTTGTATTGGAAAATTAAATTGTCGTTTTTAGTATTTTCCGTTACCTACTTATTATTTATGTTTCTCACCGCTTAAACCTTCCCTGAACTTCCACTAATATTTTAAAATCAAAATTAGCCAAATCGGTCCAGCCATTCTCGAGTTTTAGCGAGACTAACGAACAGCAATTTATTTTTATATATATAGATATAGATAGGTCATTTTCTCTACCACAGCCGGGCTACGAACCTGTGCCCCGGTGAGCGTGGCCACGTCCACTATGGTATCGGCCTTCAGATCTCTGGACGCGTACACCACGCCGTCACTGAGCACCAGGCGACCTGCCAACGAATAACAATATTATTATCTTCACATTTATTTATATAAAGCACGTTAACATCGTAAATACGGTACATCATATTTATTTATTCAGGGAAGATTTACAGCATTATAACTAGAATAAAAATGAAAGCCATTTACAAAACTATAAGATCATCATCAAGATGCATCAGTGCAACTTGAGGATCGGCAAGGTGAGGACGACTAGTAAGGCAGTATCCTGTTCCACTCCTTTGTTTAGCTGTCCTTTAACCCTTTAATGGGCAGAGCATGTTAAAAATTTTCATTGGTTTTCGACCTTATGTTTAAGGTAATAAAGTTAAAATTATGGTGTCCAATATATCGACAGAGCCCTATGAAGGGTTAAAAAAACGGACGAGCCTTACAGTAGTCGCATATGATGTGTAACATTTGACATCTCACCTTAGTAATAAGCAATTTTAACATTATATTCTGAAAAGAATCGGTCAGGTATTACATCATTTTATAACTATGTATAAAATAAATTAGAATAAACATTATGCATGCGCCATGATCACGGATGTACGGATTACGGATCATGGCGCATGAAACTGTGCCGAAATATCGGATACTCAAACACAACAAAAAACATGGTAATAATCCCGTTAATAATATTTATTCTAATGTAAGTGACCATGATAGTTTAAAAGTTATATTATAAAATAAATGCAGTAAATACTCATTAGCAGACTATGTCACATAATAATATGTCATGTTCATAATATCGATTTTAAATTTACAAAATGGCACGTGCTTTCGCGCTTCTCCGACTTCCTGTTACACTGTTACACATACTTCCGTCCCATTTCACGAAATCACTCCCACAAATTACATAAATAGAAAGCGAGCGGAAACATGTTACACATCAAAAACTCACCTTCTGCATCAGTGTTATTGATTTCCACCGTGCGACCGGAGTACAGTTGGTGGACGTCATCAGGCCTGTTGGCAAACCATATTGACTGAATGAATAAAAAAGATTATTTGACCTAAATACTTCGTTTAATTATAATATCTACTAGATTATGGATCCGAAACAAAAACGAAAATGGCCATCATCAGCTCATCTTATGTCCCCAATGGCTGGTCTTATGCTAGGGCACGAGCCTTCCCTATGGATGGATAGGGAGCCATAAACCACCACGCTGGCCCAGCGGATTGGTGGATGTTAACGACTGCTAATACAGCCGGGACCAACACTTAACGTGCCTTCCGAAGCTTGCAGGAGCTTGAGATGATAAAACTTTGGTCACCTATCCGATGACCGGCCTTTGCGAAATTCGCAGACCGAGCGCGTTACTACTGCGCCATCGAGCGCTCTCTTATTACATAATGCAAAGAAAAGTTTTACAGCATCAACAACTTATGATAAACCTACGAAGAGAAGAACTCAACGAGTCTTCTGGTCTCGGTAGATTAGCGATAAGAGCATTGAACCGGTTCTACAGAGGTCGTGTGTTCGATTCCTACTCGAGCTTCCTGAGGTAGGTCAATTGATTCTAGTAAAATTTTATCTTATGATAAACATTTTTCAAACATAAAAGTCAATTAATTAAGACTGTTGCTATGCATGTAATATATACTCATTTATATATCACTGTACCGGAGAAAGAAATAGCCGTTGCCGAGTTACTTGCGGCTTCTTCTCGGTACAAGGTCGAGAAGTAAGGTTTATGAAGTCATGTTTTAGATTTGTTGTTTAAAAAAAATACTTCGTAAAGGATTTTTTTTTCACCAAAACCGCGCCCATTGTCCATTCTATACTTTGTTTTTTATTCTAGTTTCGAATAAATTCCCAACAAGAGAAGTCGTAGCGTACTTACCTAGTGGCCTTAGGTCCGACGGCGTTCTCCGCCAGGCACAGTACCGCGTGCAGGTTGAAGGCGGGTTTGGCGCGCACGGCCGCCGCGAACGCGCCGAGCACGCCCGCCGCGCCCCCGCAATCCCCCTTCATGCCCACCATCGACGCCTGCGCATAGGCAAGACAAACTCAAAACATCTCAAAAACTAATCTAAACTAACTAAACGGACGCGTCGAATGGTCTCGGTCCTGTAGTTCAAGTCTATTATCATCAAAATTCTGTACATTTTCTGTAAAGCGTTATTTTTTTTTGTAGTTTTCTAATTTTGCTAACACTCTAATTACTTGCTATTACATAAAACACTGCATATTTTAATTATTTATACATTAAGCTCATTTTATGTGCTGTTTGATTCAGATTTACAATGTCGAAAAAACAAAATACCTTATTATCAAAAGCGAGAGAGATTTAAAGTTAATCTAGCAAATTTTAATCCCCTAAAATGGTCTAAACGACTGGAATTATAAGACAATATCACTCTGTAGCTTGCACAATGAACCTGTTGAAAAGCTGAGTACTCACCCTTGCCTTGATGCTGAGTCCACCGGTGTCGTAGACGATGCCTTTCCCAACCCAGGCGACGGTCTCGGCAGCGCCGGGCGGCGCGTACGAGAGAACTACCAGCGCTGGGGGGCAGACCGCCGCCGCGCCCACGCCGTATAGACCGCCCATACCGCGGGCCTTTAGCTCTTCGCCCCTGATAATGGTGGGTTCGGAGATGTCCAGCTCTTTGGCTACAGTACACGCTTCCTGTGGATGACAGTTTAATATTAAAATAATAATAACTAGTGGTCGCCCAGTGGTCGAAAATCTCTAGTCTAAGTTATCCTAATATTATAAATTTTATTTTTTATTTTTAAGTGCTAATGAGGAAGATGTAAATGATAACTAATCGCGATTGCTTAGTCTTAAAAAAACGCGTAATGAATTGTGATAACAACTACGTAAAAATCAAGACGATATCATAAAAATTAAATTTTTTATGAATTAATCAATTTGGGAGCACCGAAACTGCCTGCCCCGCCCGCCGCGCCGCTCGGCCGCCCCGCATACGACGCGATGGTTTTTCTTTTAAGTAATTCACTTTGGCTACCTACTTTCATGCGTTTGTTTTCTATCTATACCTAGTAGGTAATAGTGCTACCTGTAGTCTAAATGGAGCCAGGATTTTCACGTGGACAATCAAATAATTTGCCGTAAGTTGACCTTGCGGAATATTTCACAAATCATGCAAAGTGATATAGATATATAGTATAGTAGATACCTATTTAAGTACCTACCCTCTAAGCAGTGAGTGTGGGTGTGGGACGATATTATGCATGTACTTAATAATAGTAAAAGTAGTTTGTTTGTAAGTCACTACTATGAAATTCATTATTTCGTTGTGAGTTGTGGCTGAGGTATGCGTATTTAAAGGCCTTTTTTTAGCTTCCCAGTTGGTAACCAGATTGTGAGCTTATTGTTTGCGACACTATTGTTGTAGGTACTTAATACAAACAATATGCGCGGAAAGAATAGTTTTCGTCTAGGTACTAGTGCTGTCCATTTTTGCAATCTCTTATCAATAAAAATGAGTTTCGTTCTATAATGTGTTAAAACAATAAGCTAAAAGAAGACGTCATGTTTTAATAGTTGTAGTTGGGTGTAAGTCAGTAAAGGCAAGAATTACACCCGAGCATAAGGTCCGAACCACGCCATATCACTGTAAATTTGTTTGTGATGAAATAGCTTGAAAAATTTTAAGTCTGGATTGTGAAGGTTGTGCGGCAAGTAGAGGAAGATGTAAACATACTATGGCATTGGTCATGTGGTTACATAGACGCAGTGAGGAGCCTGCTTGCACAGAAATTACATGTTATTGGATGAAACCAAAACTGTCGCAAGTTGGGTCTCAGTTGAAATTTATAAAAGCCAAAGATATGGGCAACCGGAGAAATCCCCTCAGATTATGACTTACTTTCACCCAACTGAAGATATACAAAAAGTATCAATGTATTTTCTCCTTGAGATAATTTTTGGTGTCCGATTCAATCTGCAATAAGTTTTTGTTGTAAATCGCTAAATTTAAGAATGGGTGGATTTTGGGTTAAAATTTATATTTTATCAATATTTTTTTCTGTGAGGATCTGAGGACTTTTATAAAAAATTCACCTCTGAATAGCATAGGCTTGCTAGTCGTACTTGCAGTTTGATAATATGCATTTCCTGTTTTTTATATTGGGTGGCGCAAATGTCACGACGGGGTTAAAATTGGTTACAACTTTTAATTTTTTTAAATTCATCTTAATTATTATGAGATAATAAAAAAACACTCATGGAGATATTTTTGAGTTAGGTTTTAAAAATTACATCACGTAAATGACCACCATTTTCAGCCTCACAAAGGCGGGCTCTTTCGAGAGCACTTCTCATTACTTTCCTCAGAACATGAGGAGTTAGCAACTGCATTTTAGCTCGGATGTTGAGCTTCAGCTTGATTATCCTGGGTTTATTAATGAACACCTTGTCTTTTAAATAACCCCAGAGAAAATAATCTGGTGCTATTAAATTTGGGGAACGAGCGGGACAGTTAAATGTTGAAAATAACGAAATGCATTAAATAATGAGAAAACTTTATCGATAAAATGTCACTACACTATCTTCTACACAAACACAACGCATCAAAGCAGTCGGAAAGGTAGGTCTTGTTAAATTATAATAATCATTTATTTCAAGATTACATTCTGTTAAAAAACATATCAAATTATAAATGTCAAATATACAAAATCTGTGAAAAACTTCGTCAAATTACTTGAACTTAATAGGCCAACACGGTAAGCAAGTACGAACGGGTATCTCATATCAATTATTTATTACACAAATAGTACCTAATATATAGTTACTTCTTACCTATAATGCAAAAATGTATAGATATAATTAGTACCTACTCGCATTAAAATGATCTTCGCAACAATGTCTACTTGTTTTGGTAGATAACGTCTCCTCCCTTCTCATCAGGTTACACCACTTGTTTCTTAGTTTTTTGTAATTTGGAACATGAAAAAAGTACTTTTCCGGTGTGCTAATTGTTGTATTAGTACATAAAAGTACTATACAATATCTATACGGTATTTTTTTTTCCATATTGACCAAATATAAACGAAGATAATTAAAGTAACGCAAAAACAATGCTTCGGATACAGCGCGCGAACGAGCAAGGACCGGCGATGTGACGTCACGCGCTAAGCGGTCAAGCGCGCTCTGGATTTAAGAACTCCCAAGTTCAAAAAATTGTTAAAAATACAGTTTTAGAGATATCGTAAAAATTCTTTCACTATTATTATTAAGATTTTTAAGTTTGATTTTTCTAGATAATAAAATAAAAACACTCATCTTCTTCATTGCTGCACTAAAGCTGAATTAAATAATTATAACATATAGTGCTCACGTCAGCCTTCCCGGTAGCACAATGGTCAGTGCAGCCGCCCGGATTGCGGAAGTCCCAGGTTTAATCCCTTTATGAGTCGGGTAGGCGTTTACAACTAAATAGTTGTTTTTATTATATTTTATAATTATATAATATTATAAATGCGAAAGTGAGTTTGTTTATTTGTTAACCGATCATCATGAAAGTACACATATTTTCAAGAGTATAATATAATATATAATTCTCAAGAGTATATAAGACATAGAGTACATATTATTAAAAAAGTGAGTTTTCACGCCTAAACTATTTAAAGATAAAGTTTAAAATGGTTTGGCAATGAAACTGCCAACTACTGCCACTTTGAATTGACCGTTTGGCTCACCTCGATGAAGGTGTCGACGTCCATGACGTTGGCGGGGGTGTCGGTGATGCGCGCGGCGAGGCGCGTGGCGTCGGCGGCGTGCTGGATGGTGGCCAGCTCGTCGGCGGATAGCGTGTTGTCCAACAACACGGGGTCCAGGACCTCTTCGTCGGAGTCGCCGTCTGATTCATCAAAATATATTATAACCTTTTATTTATCCATTTAATGTACAATTACAATACATACATTCTAAAAAAAACGGGTATAATTTAAACGCTCACCAGAAATATTTTTTGGACCCTAAGCCTAAGTACAAAATGAATTAAATGACTTTACAAATATTATTTTTGCTTTCCAAAATGGATAAATGCTCACCAAATTTTTGCACTATTATTCAAATGATTGAGGATACTAGCTGCCCTACTCCTGTAGGTCACGTGATAGGTTAGAAATTTAAGACAATCGCGAAGCGCAGCGTAGCGATTGTTTTGAATTTCGAGATTATTTTTTTTATTAGATAACAGAAAGCAGAAAGCAAAAATTACCAAATTGAAACTCGAGGCATAAAATATTGGTCTATTTGGTGACAAAATAACGTATTCAGACCAAATATGACCTGACCTAACTTATATACCTATTATAAATGCGAAAGTCAGTTAGTTTGTTTGTTTGTTTGTTGTTTAATACGCTTTCACATGTAAACTATTCAACCGATCATCATACAATTTTGTACACATATTCTAATATTCTCAAGAGTATAATCAAAGACATAGAATACTTATTATTTAAAAAAAGTGAGTGATAAAAATTAAAGTAGTGAAAAAGTTTAGTGCTTACGTCAGCCTTCCTGGTAGCATAATGGTCAGTGCAGCCGTTCGGATTGCGAAAGACCCAGGCTCGATTCCTGGCTGGGTCAGGTAGGCATTTAATTTTTTCTTTATAATTTATAATTATTCAACGGAAAAATATTTAAATATTTCTATTTAAAAATGTAAATGTATCGCCCTACTCACCCTGCTTATCCTCCTTGACCAGTTGCAGCTCCACAGTGAGGGTGGTGGCTCGCGGGGGCCCCGAGCCCGCGGCGGCGAGCGGCGTGCCCCCCGTTCGCGCGCCGTACAAGGGGAACGAGCGCGCTATGGCCACCGCGCTTGCGTACACGTCGCGCTTGCGGCAAACCAACTGCAACCATACAATTAGTAATAATAAATAACTTTATTTGCCTCTAACAAACACAGTTTATAGAAGGGGCAACACATCCAAGTAGAGTCGTCTTTCTCCCAACCAACCATGTTGAATGTGCGCACTTGCACAACCTATGGTTATTTGCAGATGTGCATAATAATATTTAGCATGTAAAACATACAATTTGTATTAATTAACTTTAAATAAAGAGTACAGATGGGTAAGGTCCATGCTCTCTAATCAATAAACACTCACCACAATGCACTTATCGGACGCCCGCCTGCCTTGGGTGTAGGGCGCCTCTCACTACTCAGCTAGGTGGGGCGTCGATCTTCACAAGGTGGCTGGCAAGTGCTGGATGTCGCGGATCGTGCTCAGTGGCGTGCACTTGGAGAGGCCTTTATATAACAGTGGACTAGTATCGACTGATAATGATGATGGGTAAGGACCATGCTCCCTAGTTGATAAACACTCACCTTGTGTGTAAGACACCCTCAGACTAGGTTAGGCGACGATCTTCGCCAGGTGCCTGGCAAGAGTTGGATGAGAGTAGGCGCGGATCGTGTTCAGTGGCGTGCACTGGAAGAGGCCTTTGTTTGTGGAGTGTGATGATGGTAAGGAACATGCTACCTAGCCGATAAACACTCACCACGATGCACTTGCCGTCCGCCCGCTACCTCGTACAGCTGTGGTGGAAAGTCACTCTCATGCTCGTTAGTAGACTCAGTACACAAACACTCACCACGATCCACTTATCGGACTCTCGATGAATTGTGTGTAGGACGCCCTAAGACTAGGTGGAGCGACTATCTTCGCCAGGTGCCTGGCAAGAGCTAGTTGATAGTAGCCGCGGATCGTGCTGTGGTATGCACATGGAGATGCGTTTGCGTTTATCTGACAGTGGACTAACATAGACAGATAATTATGGGTAACGTCCATGCTCTCTAGTCAATAAACACTCACCGCAATGCCATTAGTAAACTGATGATGATGATGGGTTAGGTCCATGTTCCCTAGCCGATAAATACTTACCACGATGCACTCATCGGACGCTCGATGCCTTGTGTGTAGGACACCCTCAGACTAGGTGGAGCGACGATCTTCGCAAGGTGGCTGGCAAGAGGTGGAAGACGCGGAACAGTCCGCGCGCAGCTGTTGCAAGATTCCTTGTCTCCTTATTTTGTCGGTAACACAAACACTCACCACGATGCACTCGTCGTCCGCTCGCTGCGTGGCGCGCACGATCTTGGCGAGCGCGTGCGCCCGCGACGGCGTGCAGTGCCGCGAGCAGCGAGCGGGCAGCGACGCCACGCTCGCGGCTCGCGGCCACAGCTCCACGCTGTCGCCGGGGGATGACGTCACGCACGAAACGCCGCGCTGCCACGCCTGACAGGACATCCACTCATTAGAATTCCAGAAATTATAAATAAAAAATAATGTCTTGGTGGTCGAGTGGCTAAGGGCTCGGCCCGATTCAGTGATCTTGGATTCAATTCCCAGGTCAGGCAAAGTGTGTTTCGGGTTTTTCGAAGCATAGCCCCGGGTTTGTAATCACCAACTCGCATTTGGCAAGTATGGTGGTTAAGCCATTACCCATCAATTGTAGTAAAGATTTTAATGATGGAGGCATTTGCCTAGCAGTGAGACGGAAATAGGATATTTAGTTATAAATAAAATCACGTAACAGTTCTTTAACCTATTTTTGGTTTGCCCTAAGCATGAATTTCTGTAACCTAAAGTTATTAATCAATAAACACTCAATTGACAAACAAAATAGTGACATCATAGTTTGCCATTCCCATACAAATTTTTTTTTAATTTTTATATAGGCAAGTATCTGACTGCGATCTCGCCTGATGGTAAGCGATGATGCGCCCTACGATGTATTTGCCTAGATAATGGCTGTTCACCCTTGCCTTGAAAATGTCCAGGTTGTTGTACATTTCAGGAAACAGAATTTCCTATAAAAATAATTATTCTTATGTAAGTGACCATGGTAGTTTAAAAAGTTACATCCAATCATGTCAATTATTTCTTTGTCTCACCACCGAAAACCCCGCCTGATTCTTATATGCTGTGTATATATAATAAGTTTTTACTAGTAATTCTTATTAGTGTACGTTGAGCAACCGAACTTTAATAGTGTAACACACATTGGAGCAAGATGTGCTTACACCCAGAAGGTTGCAATGTAGCTTAAGTTTTTTTCTCACATCATTTATATGTAACACGGATAGCGTTGCACGGATAGTTTTGTAAGCCAAATAAAAAAAAAAAATAAAAAAATAAAAATAAAAAAAAGTCACCATATTACCATAACAACAATATTTCAGAACTCAAAAATTGCATACCCCATCCATTAAAGAGATAAAATCGAATGTAAAATGAATATATAACGTATTGTAAATACAGACACATAGCCAACATAAGAAAATACATGTATGAATTTTTTGAGAATATCAGGTCAAACTATCATTACGTCTTTGGTTTAGCAGACAATTGCATTAGGTCATAACTGCCTAGAATATTCTCTAAACAAATATCCCATAAAAATATACATATAATGTTATTACTACAAACAATAGTAAATTGAAAACAGAGATCACATTTTTCATCATAAAATTATTAGCACAGTATGATAAGATAATACTTTGGTCCGAGTTGAACACAATTAAAATATGTTAGGTCTGAATTGTTTTATTCCTATTTAAAGATAAAAGGTTTTAGGTATACAAACCAAGTTATATTATATTATGTAGTTTCAACCTTGTTTTTATTTTATGAACACATTCCCACCTCCTCTGTTTGATATTTATTTGATATGTTCCATCTTTTTATATGGCAGGTTTGACAACCATAGTCGCATAGCCAATAACTGTTGGGTTAACCGAGTTCTCGAGTGGAGATTGAGTATCGGCAACCGTATTGTGTAAGAGCTGGATGAGAGTAGCCAAGGATCGTACTCAGAGGTGTGCACTTGGAGAGGCCTATGTACAGCAGCGGACAATCTTGGTGAATTTTATGGCAATATAGTTTATATTATCTTTGTTATATAAACATACCTCTGGCGTAACCCATGGCTCCAACTTTTGACGCACATCATTCCACGAGAGAGAATTGAGATGTGCTGCCTGCCCTACTATCAGCACCGACTTCTCTTCAGGATTCGATGGAGTCAGGCCCCAGCGGAATTTGATATTCACAGATGTGCTCGCCATCCTACGAGCTGGAAATATAGAATGTAATTAAAATTGCAGTTCTACTGCTTAGTACAGTGAGTAAATTAGGCTGTTTGAATGGGTTATGACTCTAGCTCTTGTGGTGCTCTTATTCAAGTCACATCACCAGCTCATTACCTATTACGACTGCTGGGGCATGAGCTTTTCCTATAGATGGAAACAGCACAGGAAGAATGGACCATAGTCACCACTCGGCATTGGTTGTTGTAAAGAATTACTAATGTAGCTGGCATTAAGTGCCTTCCGAAGCACAGAAGCTTTTGTGTAAGCTCCTTAACTTCAGCAGTTACAGACTGCTTTTACCACTGCACCATCGTGCTCCTCAATCAAGGTTGTTAAAGATCAACAGTAGGATGATTATAGAATGATGATGATGACTGTTGTCCTTGGGGAAGTGCTCATAATTGTGGCAAAAAAAGACAAAGTGATTAAATTAAATTGGATGAGACAAATAGTCTAAATTAAAACATAACTTTTGGTACCTTTCAAACTTATCAAGTGGTTTTAATTAACTCTGTTTTAACTAAAAAGCAATCTGACTTGAAGACTGCTACTAACACAATCAGCATTTTTCAACATACCACTTTAAAATGGAAGGTAATGAAATTGATAACTGCATTGCGTTGGTTATTAACTGATTGAGACACAAAAGCCAATCTATAGAGCAAATTCAATGTAAGATAACAGGCAATTCAATTGTGCTACTTTGAAATATAGTTTTACTTTCATATCATAGTTCTTAGTAGGGCTGCCATTAGCTAAATTACAGACCCAGGACATTTAGGTGAAATAAAGATTTTATCCCCGGACTCCCTCGAAAAAAAATTATAATAAAATAAAAACATAAGTAGTTATCATATTTTTATTTATTTATAGAAAATCAACTTAAACTTGAACCTCATGTACCTATTCTGGTAACAAACATAATTAGGAACTCAATTATAAAATATTATAAATGATTAAAAACAAATTATAAATTGTCGAGTGCACGGGTATATTTGCCGCACCGAATTTTTTACTATGAAATGCTGTAATTTATTGCTAATCATTCCATTCTATCAAGTTAATCGAATTTCCCCTGACATAAAACGTAGACATGTGTCGCTTTTTAGGGAAACGACTCAGTGTTCCGAAACATGAAACTGATACGATTGTTCTGGAACAGTTGCCCAGTGTAAAATGTTTCATTTGGAACTCGCTCACTGCGGCCGACGAGGCGACGAACGCGACGCGGTGACGAGCCGACAGACTGAACGACAAGAGCGAGCGATGAACTGATGAGAGAGAAGCGAAAGCGAACTTCGCGCGCAACAGTGTACGTGATGTTGTGGAAGAGTGACTGAAATAACGATATATAATGATAAGAGTGCCTGCTTAACTCTAAATAGTCGTCGAATAGATGATAAAGTCTCAAAAGTACTTTTATTAATTTTAATATGTAAATATGTTTTGTAGAGTGTACATTACATTTTTAAATACGCCAGCTACCAACATGTTAGTAGATAAACTAGCTGTCAGTCCTAAGCCTGAAAAAGAACCTATGAAGGAAAATCGATTTTATTCTTTGTTATAGGATATTCAGTAAACAAAAAATTCATTATAATAAAAAAATCTATGTGGTTTCAGTTGCAAGTTCCACATCTGATACAAATCTGCGTGAATATTAAGTTACTCTGTTTCAAAAAACTTGATGTTCCAATTGATCCAAATGAAACATATCACAGATTCGGAACATTGTACTGATGCAGATGCAAATGTTCCAATCTTTTTAGGGATACGTTTTTCCCACGACTAATAAAAAGTGCCCGGGATTACCCGGACACTTTTTAGAAACCCCGCCCGCCGGACGCTCCTCGGACGGATGGCAGCCCTAGTTCTTAGTGACTTATCAAACAAACTTACTGAATAGAAAGTTTACTGGTAAAACTGGTATTTTAAGTACTTACTGGATATAAGAAATAAGCATATAGAGATAAGGATATAAGAAATAAGATGAATCTTGTAAACTTCAAAACTCCAAGTTATGCATCCCTTTAGAACTATTTATTTTACAGTAATATCAAACACAACAAAGGTTATTCACCTGTTCCGTACGCTGGATACCGCTTTATTATACTAACAAACGTACGCACTATTAACATGATTACTTACATAACGCTTAAACTTGTCAAATAATCAAAACAAACAAGATAAAAATAAAATAAACCAGATGGCCGATTAAGCGCTAATTTTAAAACCACGTACCCACCGTTATTCTTGTAGCGAAACCACAGCTTAATTACACCTCACCATGAAGTTTCTAAATTAATGCTAATGAATTACTTAGAAGTTTTCCTAAAGGTTTTGTTTATATTTTGGTTAGAAGTTAGAAGAAAGAAAGTGAGTGAATCGTTGATTCGTTGCTATCTTGCCAAATCATTGCATTGCAGTGAAATTAATAAACGTTCAGGAACAGCATCGAGAGAATAATTCATTAATTATGTTTTCTCTTTTTCAAACTTAAAACACGGTAAGTTTAATAACTTCAATCTGACAAATATCTATTTTCTTTTCATCAATTAATACTATTGAAATTTATTGAGTGGAATAATTATAATTTTAATAATTATAATAACACACCAATCACAGACTAGGTAGGAGATATATACATACCAATGTTTCTGAACGATATAAATTTGACATTCTATAACATTATTTTAATTTTTTTTATTAATTGGCAACGGAATCTACTTCCTGAGGCCAAAATCTTTTTGCAAAACAATATAGAACGCAAGATCAATGCAGCTCTAAAGATGTCCGAAATAATTTGGTACACCTCTGTTCTCATATAGCGGGAAGCAGTTTAGATAACGGGCCTACACCGGGAATAGGGAAGATCAGTCGTTCAGCCACGAATAACTCGACGAAGGGGTAGGGGCCTACCCGGTTCTCTATTTTGTGTCATACATTTTTTATCCATAATCTAATGTGTCATAATGTTTTGTGACATAATCATCATGTGTCCGAATGATAAGTAGCCCTAACTTAATGTCTCATAATATCACTTGCCCTAAAATCGAAATCCCTAAATATAATTATGATCTAAATTTTTTTGCTATAAATATTACAGTCTATAATATTTTAAAGACATAAAAGGCTTTTCTATTATAAAGATAAAAGTCCTAACGTAATGTCTCATAAATACTCATAATTTAACGTGCGCCCTAAAATCGACACAGTTGTCGAGTTGTCCAGTGACAACAAAAATATCTCCCAGGAGAAAAGAGAGTGGAGAGGGGGAACCCCCCCAACAAGAGCTATAAAAAAAGATATTTTTGTATGGAGCTTCATTTCTGTTGTCTAATAAAAAAAAAATAACGTCGAAATTCAATTCGCTACGCTGCGCTTCTCGATTGTCTTAAATTTCAAACCATTCACGTCTTCAAAACTCATCACAGGAGTAGGGCAGCTTTTATTTCTGTTATCATTCAGGCTAACAATATTATTATAAACCACCATTCGGACTAACATACATTTTACAATATAACACTTAAGACATGTGAGATGTGACTTTAAAGCAAGAAAAATTAAGATACTTATCTAATTATCATAGCGCCCGATATTATGACACAAAAGCATTAGAATTAAAAACGATTAGGTAAAATAAAATTTCGTATACGTGAACATTATGGATAGTGATGATTATAGCAAACGCGTTAGGGATTTTGATTTTCGGGCGATCGATATTCGGAGAAGAAAGGGACTACAGGCCTACCCATTACCTAGTACCATCCTAGTACACACGCACGCACATCAGACTACCACAAACTGCCAAATTTCCTCAAAAGACTTTGAACTTTAAAACTAAATGTTATGGTTGAACATTTATTGCAAAAATTTGACAGTTTTGGATAGGTTGATCCTCAGAACAATAACTTAGCTTTAGTTATTATAATGACCCCTATTTTTTATATTTTTAAATATTTTATTTTTTAAAAATATTTAAAAATGTAAATTTATATATTATGAGAGAAAAAAGTGACCGTTTTTTAGCTGTAACATCTTATTTAACTAAACCATATCATGTTAGATGTTCATTAGGTGACGTAAAAATGCTAAATTACTTCATTCAAATAGTTTGTTGAGCATAATTTGATTTAGCTTTCTCTAATTACTAGATATTGTTTTTTTTTTCATTGGCGGCGCTAGTGTGCGGTTTAAACGCTCTTAAGGGACAGACAATAGAAAAAAACCACAGCCTTAAGTGTTTAAATAAATAAAAACAACAATTTTCAATATAATTTGTTTATTTTCATCAAGAGCTATGTAACTTAGATTACAGATAACAAAATTTTATCTTACATCAAGATAGCTTTTAGATCGTCGGCGTCGTCATAAAGTTTCTATTATAATTATTATTCTTTAAAAATTTGCGCACGGTTTTTAGTATTGGCGAATTTGGAATATACTAAGTATACTAAAAACATATTAGGTATATAATTAAATTAACCACATTTGTCTCTTTAATTGATACTCAAACATGCGAAGCCCTTTAGTTTACATTAATTAAATATAAATTATTATAATACTACTATATAACAATTTAAGCGGCCTTGTAACCCTGAAATAACGTGAAATAGTTATAAAAGTGATAAGTAGTAAAATTTATTTGTTAACAGAATTCTGAAAATGTATTAAATATATATAGTGCAGTGCAGTCAGTATCAAAAGCGACTAGAGCGTTCTAGAATGTAAAATCACAAAGTTATAAATAAAAACAACCTTATCACTAAACACGTAAGGTGCAAACTGAGGACGCGAGGACTGTTTTCTTGAACCTATCGATTCAGTTAAAAGTTACACAATTTTGCCACTAGATGGCGTTGTTTCAAACTAGTACAAAATCCGATCAGTATAACACCGATCGGATTGCGAGGGGATTATATCTCGTTAACGAATACTATTGCAACCTCGGATATTATCAGTAGGCGTTTCTTCGATAACAAACAATGTGTCGTTTTCATAAATATGGTTGAACGAATTTAAATATTTACTCTGTTGTTAAACGAGGGAGTTAAAGTTTTGCTATACAAATTGTTTTTTTTAAATAGCACGGCAAGTGACTCCATTCCACCTGTTGTTGTGGTAATGAAGTCCAGACGCGAAAATAACTGGTGCAGCGTGAAAACAACGCAGCATCAGTTAACCTCACTCAGCCGGCCCACAGGTGCTTCTTCACGCCTCGTTTGAACGACCCCATATCATAGGAAGGAGGGAAATTGTGTGCTGGCAGACTATTCCATCTTTTGGAGATGCGACAAAGAAACATGTATTAAAAAGTACATAATTTGTATGTACCTTAAACCGACGAGTATGTATGAGGAATGTAATGAGAGTACACAAGAATCGTAGCTTATGGCAAGAAGCTGTCTAACTTTATAGCAGAAGGGCGTGACTGTATACAGGGTGTTTGGTAATACCCGTATAATCTCGAATATAGCAGATAGGGCACAAGTTGTAGAAGCCCGGAAAATTATAAACATACCAGAAAAGCACCATATGGCCGAGATATCAAGGTTGTTTGTTACTAAGTAAAATTGTAAAGTGACAACCCTAGGTCCAGCTGATACATTGTTCTTGTTCGTCAACCTCATGAACCAAACAAAACAGAAGTCAAAACATGTCAGGGTTGTACAAAAATAACGTCATAAAATAAAGTTTTTGTATGGAAAAGTAAATCTTTATAAATATGAATTTGCATGCTACCATGGTGTTATTTATACTTGGTTGCATGACTATGTTTCGGGATTATGCACATATTTCCAAACACCCTGTACATAATATGTATTTCCAAACACCCTGTACATAATATGTATTTCCAAACACCCTGTACAACACAATATGTACATGTAAATTCTTGTTTACGTTAACACGATCGAATAGCAAATAAAATATGCACTAGGCAGCCATTATGAGCGCTCAGTTGCTTTAAAGCTGACCGCACTCAAACATAATCGCATTTAATACGTCTTATAATGATCAATAAACATTATTATAATTATTTAGCGTTATTTACCTTACAGTCTGTGCTGATCAGAGGAAGAAATAATATTAAAAAGGCACTTACACGTAGCATCTTTAAACTATTTCTACAAAAATCGTATAATATATTGGTAATTGAACAGACCAGCTACCAAATGAATTATTGAAGTTTATTATTATAATTGCTTCAATATAGAATACTCTTTCTATACCAAAACGTGAACTAAAACTATACCAAAGTTTCCAAAGGCCGAGTACAAGTTCTTTCTACAGTTCAATGAAGTTAAAGTATACTATAATTTGTATAAGATCGTTGGTTTCACTAGTTATTCACTAGATGTCGCTGTTCCAATACCATATAAACTGTAAATAGCTTGATCTCTGGTTTAAAAGTGATGCTGTCTCACTTTAGTTGATAAAGGCAAAAAGAGACGGCAACAGTTTTAATAACCAGCTTCAACTAGTTCTCGTTTTGGAATAACATGGTATACATTTTTGTTAAGTACAATAAAATACTGATTTAATACAGAAACATGATTAGGGGCTTGTCAATTAATAACGATTAATTTAAAATATTAAATTTACTTTAACGCCTGCAGATCAACTTATCCAAAAACACATTTTCAACCATATTATAAAAGCATAAAGTTCAAAGTCTGTTGAGGAAATTTGACAGTTTGTTGTAGGTTGTTGTGCAGGCGTGTGTACATGTATTACATTGCTTTTACATGTTTTACATAAGGGTTTTTGTTGTCTTAGAATGAATTCGGTTAACAACTGATTCGATAATTTATCAATTGCGAAATCATTAATTAGCATACAGAAGATTATTTTCAAGGCCTGATTGGCACAGTCTGGCATAGTTCAAATAACATAATCGGGTCACATATAAAGGGTGTTGTTATCAAGAACCTGAATTTAGTTTAGTTTATTTTATTTTGGTGTTCACAGTTTATTGTCAGTTGCGATCTATTGGAATAAGTATATTGGAATTTTCGTCAAAAAATATGAGATTTTTTTTCGTTAAAAGAAGGTTGGTAGAAGAAACCTTCTTTCTTTCTATGAAGATTCCTAGAAATTAATAAAAAATATAATATGTATAATAAACTCAAGATCTTGTGGACACACCCTTAGTTTGCCACTGATGACATAAAAAAATAAATAATAATATGTATATTACAGCGCAAACCTTCTTGTAGAGTACGCACACGTTCTCGACGATCTTACTCTATCTCTCATTATTCTAGCAACCCTAACACCGTACAATTTCACTAGCCACGATTTTATAACAAAAATAATATTTTTAAAATGGACATACGAAAAAAGTTAACAAAAAAAATTTTTTTAATGGAGTCTAAAATTTATATCTTAATTACTTCGGTATTATGCGAGCATTATAATTGTTAAATACACCAAATTATTATTATAATTTGTTGTATTTTACAATTATTTAAATTGACTGATGCGTTTTAATTAAAATATTATAAAGATGTCATTGAATCAATTATGTCTGGCTTACCAAGCGAATAAGTAAGTAAAAGAGAAGTTAAATTCCCGAATTAAATAATTGTCGAAAAACTCCCTCAAAGACGCGAATTATTTTGTCAATAAAAAAAATATTTATTCAAATTAAACTTCATAAAACCGCTTTTAAATCGTCAAAAAAATTCTGTATTTCGGTAACCACCTTGTAGTCATCAATTTATATAAATAATAATGAATGACTTATTAAAAAAATATTTGCATTTGATTCAATGCTTCCTTATATGCCAGAAAACGCCAGAGCTTATAATTATAAACACATCAATTACATATGAAAGTTCTCTTGTCACGTTCGTACATACATTTTTTGGTTAATTTTGCCGTACTTTCCAAATTATAGGTCAAATTAATAAAATAATAACTATATTAAAATGGATGTCTACATTTTGAAACAAAGTCACAAAAAAAATATGTTAAAACAAAAAAATTACGTAATCCGGGATGGCTATATTAAATAACTCTAACCCAAACTCTCATTTTTAATTCATATTTTAATATTGTTATTTTAGCATTCACAATGCCATAAGTATTAATATAGAAAATAAAATAACACTTAGAAAAGAGCGATTGTCCCAGACGGAACTGAACCCGCGACTTCTTGTGACCCGGCACTAAGCCAGGCGGTTTCTCCAAGTGTTATTTAGTTTTCGAGCCAATAATGTTACGAAGAATAACACTATTATTGTTACAACGATAACTTTTACACAAGAAAACATTTTATTGTCAACTCTTCAATGAACTTAAAACTTATTAATCAAAATACTGTTTAGTTCACAGAATAAAATAAAAACACCAAAAAATTATCACAAAGAAACTAAATAATCAAAAATAAGTAAGTAATTTCTTTGTAAAAAAAGTGTAACTTTCCTATTTTTCTGAATCGCAGAGATTCGTTTATTTTATTTTTTTTACATTTTCGTCACACATAAGCGTACAAAACAAAACAATATTAGAAAAATAACACAAAAATATGCCATTTAAAAACAAAATATATATATATATATATTTCACCTATATACAAATATCTAACACGTAACTATCACTTTTCTAGCAACAACATCAATATTATTTTAGCCTATATTACGTACAGAACAAGTTATATTACATTAGATGGTGAAGCGAATTGAAATTTCGACCTAGAAGCGATAGTCGTATAATTTAATTTACAAATCAGAATATAGGGTGTCGCATGCGCTATTTATAACTCGCGACATTTTCTTTATTTAATAAATTGAATTCTTGCATTATAAATATAAAGTTATTTATTTATTTGCAAACAGTGATCAATCAGCTTCTGTTAGTAGACAAGTGGAAAAGAATCGGAGACTATACAGCACTTAGAGGCGTCCAGTCGCACTTTAAATGCGTTATTGTACGAATTTTACTCGTATGTAAATATTATATAAGAATTCAACGAGCACAATGAACGCGTTTTTCTTAGTTGGAATGACTGTGACGTTTGATTGGGGACATGAATTTTCCTATATCCATGACGTTTATTCGCACAGACGCCTAAAAAATTCAAACAAGTTGGGTTGGGATTGATCGGACATAGTACCGACGTACTATACGTGCGTGCACGTACGACTAGCTCGCACCTCGTATGCGAGGTACCGTAGAAGTAGGAGGATTTGGATGTATCGTGCGTATTCGTACGAGAACGCATACAAAGTGCGGCTGGCCTGATTCAGGTGGGTTACTCTTAAAACACAATTGCAATAATCAATTTCCAATCCCAAATCTAAAAAATTCAAATGGTTCTCTTAAAAGCGATAATAGCGCTACATTGGAATTAAATTGCGTGGAAATTGAGTGAACAAATTATTATCGAAATGGGGAGTTCCGAAATTGCGAAACTTATCCCAATATCGATACATATTAATCGCATTGGAATTGTATTGAAATTGAGTTTGCGTCAAGAGTAGCCTACCATATTTGACTAACTTTAGAGTAACTATGGCTATGAAAATAATGGGACTCCTGGTATCGATACGAATCCAGAAGAAAATCATTGAAAACGCTTCGCTGTCGCGTCTTCGCCAATTATAAATAACGCACACATTAAGGTGCACCCACACCGCAGTTACTTTATGTGGCGCAACGTTTGTGAAAGGGACGAATTGATGTTATTTTGATTTTTATTAAATTCGAATTCAAAATATTTTTATTTCGGACAACAAAAATTTAACGTCATTATTTCTATTTTACTATTGATAATACTGTTTTCAACCATCGTGGCTGGGAGAATCCCGGAGTATGCGAGACTCTTTTCCCCAGCCTAGCCACGAAAAGTTCGAATGGGCGATGGAGGCCTACTAACTAAAACCTTAGTAAGTCAGCGTCATAGAAATCTGAACGGTCATACCTATCAAAGTATTTGAACATTTGACAAAAATCAATCTTATATCAATAAAAGCAGAGCATACTTTCGAATGACGTTTTAGAACAAAATGTTAACATTTTGTAATAAGGTTGATTTTTGATGTTACCCTACAAAAGTAACTGCGATGTGGACACACCCTTACTTAACACCTCAAGCACCACTTGCAGACGCAACTCGTCCGTTTAAGAGTCTCTGCACACCAGCGCCACCGCTGTCGGCTATAACCGACAAGCGATAGAGTGCCTAGCACGCCAGTTATGACAATGACCGACAATACTTATGTATGATTTACAAAAACACAAAAAATTTTTTGTTTGTGTGGAACCGTAATATTTTTGCAAGACTGAACGCTAGTGTGAAGGGTCTCTAAACGTGTCTCCGCACTTCCCACGCACAACGTCCCTACAAGTCTCAATTTGTTACACGAATGATTAATATTACCTCATTAATTCGCCTAATAAGGCCTGATTTTTCAATTCTCATATAAGTTTTATCCAACGAATAACATTGTCATTGTCACATATTTCCTATAGAGAATCTGTCATTATGACAAAATTATTCAATGCATAAACTTTAACAGACGATTGAAAAATCTGCCCTTAAACCTCTCCACGTAAAATTATTAATATCCATAATCACACCACATTTGTTTAATTTAGTAACAATTTCACATTGTGCATTTAACATTAACGCTTCTCTAACAATCCAATACTGCGAGCCTAGTCCGATAATACATTTTCCCCGAATTAGGAAGGCCTCTAATACCTATTTCTGCCACCAAACTAATGTTTTTATAGTTAGGTTATGGTATGAAGTATATTAAATCCAGTGAAGTTAAATGGCTACCTCTACAACGCGTAACTTGTATGCAGAGTTACTAAGACATAATCATTAACTTTAATTTGATTAAATATCTATAATAGTGACAATACATCAAAATAAACAAGTTACAGCCCTAGTGGTTTAGTGACGTCCGAGTACTTAAATTTATGATCACTGCTGCTTGCTTATGTGCGCCTGACGCGCATGACTTTACTAATATAAATATTTAATTTACAATGGCATGACAAATTAAAGTTAATAATTTTGTATAGGCATAAGAACTGAAGCTTTGGGGCGCGTTAAACCCTTGGTGTTACAAGCGTCGTCCATGTCAATAGACAAAAATTATAGCACCCTATTAGAACAGCGTTGTTTCAATGTATTTACATATTTAAACTTTTGCAATATAAATTACATGGCAGACTTAATGCCAGAGGCGTTCTCTACCAACTTACACAAATTCTGATGCGTATTTAGCTTATTACAATGTACAATGTCCACATTAAACTGCTGACACAACTGTGCAACTTTAATTTTGGCCGCATTACATTTGTCGCAAGTTAATCGACAGACTTGATAAAATTAATTAGGGTATCTGTGTATAATCCGGCAAAATTTAAAAGGATAGACAGTTGCTCATGGTGTATCCGTTTTTTCTAATAGTCGCCCTCTTACTAGATTCTCCGAGGCATTTCAGACAGAGAACAATTATCGGAATAGACCCACAGTACATTATTTATCAAGTAATTGACAATAGAACATATTGTAATTAAATTCAAAATTTTATTATTTAATCAAACACTAACTTCACGAATTTATTTGCAATGGAATAACAATATAGGTTGGGATTTCATTAGCGCCATCTCTTGTATAAAACAGAATATATAGTTTTTTTTTAAATTATATTACATTAAACGCCAATTGAATTGAAAGACTAGATTTAGCGGAAACCTGATTAGTCCGTCGTCTGTTGTGAGTACAGACACAATAGAATTTTAATCGTTTAGGTCACTGATCAGTGCTCGCCCAGATGAGAGGTTAAGGGTGACAATCCCTTGAAGCGCAAATGAGCGGAGTAAAGCTGTGTGAAAATCAACCAATAGAGTACCTTTATTTTAACGGCTTTTCTCAGCCCGGTCCAATAGACGGTGGTTAGCGGAGCAGACATGAGCGGCGTCGTATTTCTAAGGAAGTGACGGTCACTTCCCACGAGCTGGACTGAACTGAGCGGTGCATGGCAGAGCTGTTATAAAAAAGGGCACTAGTGGTTGATTTCCATATTAAAGGCCCTCCATCACTCCAAATTAGAGATCGATTTTGGAATATTTGGAAATCCAACGCTCGAAGCGATGAAACGCTATCTAAGTAGTTATGTGATCAAATTTGGAGTGATGGAGTGGAGGTGCCCTTGAATATGGGCCAAAATGATTAAAGAATTATGGTGAGGACCCACACATCGATTTGTACAACAAAAAAAAGTTCATTTAGAGGGCTCTAAATGTCTACCTTAGTTGAGAATACCAGAACTTGATTGATAATAAAATATTTCAAAATAAAAATATGAGTTTTCGTTTCTGATCTGATACACATTCTTTTTTGCGTACAAATCTCGCCATGATCCTTTAGTGATGGTAGTTAGTAGCCAGCTAATTTTGATTGAAGTGCCCTAGAATAGGGTATTTGACAGGTTTTAGAAAAATATGTCTAATGGTTCATTATAGCATAATATATTTGCAATTTGATTAATTCGTTGTGAATTTCTTTATTTTTTATGAAAATCGCCATTAAAATTCAAATGAATAAAATAGCCGCCAAAACGATGCATGCAGGTCACGTGATGTCGTGACGTCAGTTGCAAGTAAACAAAGTGTTAGCTGTCAAATAACACCATAAAAAACTTCGAGTGACATCTTTTTTTTTTTAATCTTAATTAATGGCTTCGCGTTTAGCATTTAGCCAATTTCAAGTATTTTTTATTATTAGTAATACATAAATAAACAATATTTCTTTTCTGTATGATGATGATGAATGATAATAGAAATGAGAAGTGAGAAATGATATACCCCCAACCCCTCGAGTATCTCAGTAAAGATGTGGGGCTTTACTAAGTCCTCGGGCGGACGTCTTGAGAGAATTTGAAAAGTGACGTTGCACTGTTTTGTTTTATTTGCCAACACTCGTGCACACTCACGAACACTTAACGGTTAATAATCCACCATTATTTCACATTAATATTCGATATAACACAAATTTTCGAAAATAAAACAAAACCGCAGACATGACTCTTCACTTTCCCGCCAAGCAGTGACATCTTTGATTTACTTGCAAATGACGTCCCGACATCACGTGACCAATCCCGTGCGTTTTCAATCACGTGATCAATCATAAAAATGTAATTATTTTATAAATGATTTTTTATAAAAATTATACTTATTTTAAAATTATGTGCTGGATAAATTGGTTTAAAAAAATGTTTACTGTTAAGTTAACAACAGTTTGATCTATATTTTCATTGTAGTCAAATACCCTAATAAGCTTCTCCACCCAGCTCCGCTCAGCCGCAATGGACATAAGCTGCTTCGAACAGCTCTCTGCTTCAATGGTATGTCACCTAAAGGCTGCTTTTCCACCAAAAGTTGTGTCCTTACGCAACTTACTGCACCTAAGCAGTGTGCGAAGGACAAACCCACCAACCAATAGCATTACTTATTTTTCCTTGCCGAGTAAAATGGATAGATCATATTGGTGGATTTTTTAATCTGTCTCTATAAATTCTGAACAACTTACAAAAAACCACATTTTGAGCAGGACAAGAGCTAAATCTAGATTCCAGATTTTAGTGTAATAGTCTATACATTTAGTTCGAACGTCTTTAAATATGTCTGTTCAATATTTTAAAACTATACAGATGAGAAACAAGATGGCTGTAGCTGAATATGTTATCTAAGAACTTAATCTTAAAACATGGTAACCTCAAAAAATACTGTTCTGCTTTAAATTCACCTATTTTATAATATATTTTATAAACATTTGAGGTACAATTTGAATTTTTGTGACAATACAATGACTTCTAGGCACAACACACTTACGGTCAGCTACAAAAGGCGACCAAACCAAATAGCACCTTATGGTAGCTTATGCACAAAGTTCATATTACAATCTGTAGACACCTTCAAACCCATTGCTGCGCGATATGCAGAAATAGCTTTTATAAATACTACCATAAAGTATATTTTGATTTTAATAGACGAGGAACTAACCCTAAGTTATTTATCCATTCGTTGGTTGATAGTAATAATAATTACCCGATTACCGTTTAATATAAAGACTTTCTCACAAAAAAATTTAAAACAAAAAAATATTTTACTAACGAATATATATCTTTTTCGTAATGGAACAATGTCACAGCCACAATATACTAAAACTGTATACATTATACGAGAAAATTAATTGTAAATAAAACAATAACAAAAAAAAAACAATATTACCTTACACACTAGATTAATTTTAAAACTGTTTCCTACATAACAATTTAAGTCCATTCTTTTTACTGTAATTCAATAAATTTTATATATATTTAATATATATTTTTTTACACTTACGCCGCTAGCACTAATACTCGTGAATTATTTTATAGGTGACAAAATAAAAACAACTTTAAAAGATTAAAGTTATTATAATTTTATAACCTCTATCCTATAACCTATTACCTCTAGGTAAGCAATAATTTAACAAAACTTTGATATTTTTAATGGCAAGTTTAAAAAATATATAAATTTATTTTAGGAGTTGGCCAATAAAAAATAATATTGTTATAGATACGTAGTCAATTTAAGAATCAATTCAACAAAAATAAAGATGAATACGTCACTTTTATAATTTAGGTATTCAATTCATAAACATTTAATTTTAGACATATGTCATACATAAAAAAATATGTAGGTATTGTTCTATGGAAGTCTCTTGCACTACCTGAAAAATTGGTAATGCGAAGCTTGCCCTATTTTAGGCAGCCGAAAAGAAATCAGTTGAGTTATTTACGCATCGGTCACACGATTCAATTAAAAAAGTAACAAAGTAAAGATTTTAATTGTAAAATTTTTTCTTTATCTTATCTATGGAAATAGGAACTGGTTTGTCATAATTTATGGCAAAGAGTATCGGTGCTAGCGCCTTTTCATTATATCATAATGTTATTATGTATTACCACATAGTATGATCTAAAATTAGCTCGCGTTCTCGAGAGAGATTGCGATAAACACAATGTTGTATTATAAAACAAAACACACATAAAATAAATGTTTTGTCATAGGTATTTTGTAAAAACAAAACTTGTCATAACTATGTATAATTGAAATTAATTAACAGTAACACCGTTTAGGCATCTCTCTCTCGAATTTCAAGGCTTTCTTCTCAAGCATATTATGTGCTTCCCATATCAGAAAAACTCCCGTTCGCATGACTTAACATTAACACATGTATGTACATCGTTACATAGAAACGGACAGATTTTCTGAATAGGGACGCGTGTTGCGTCTATTGCCGACAGTTAAACTGTTTAAATAATGTTTTTTATTTAAATAGTTTTTTTAATAAACAAAAATGTTTTGTGATAGCTCATTCGTTTATACAGGGTTTAAAAAAGTACCGAGCAATATTTTACGGGGTAGTTTAGAATCAAGTTTAAATTACAGGAAAAATATTTAATGATTTTTGATAGGTTTTTTTTTTAATTCTTATTAATTTAAAATGGCATTGAACTTTTTCTGTAGGTATACTAGACTCGTTTCTGACGATTGATAATTGTTTATTTTAAATATTTTCCCGTATTCTAGACTCATTTTCGTACCACTTCTTAAAATTTGGCTTGTATTTTTATACAGATATACATAATATATTCCATGTCCCAAGCTGGTCTGGGACTTGAAAATAATGTATCAGCTGCCTATACAGACTTTTATAATTACAGATTTCCATACAAACTTTAAACACCTATTTCTCCTCTTTAGGGGAGGTTTTTCCAAAAATGCTAAAACACGCCATTCATCATCATCAGTCAGTCATATTTTATTGAAAAATCTAAAGATCGATTAAATTATTCATTTTTATACTTCTTACTTTAAAAATATTGATTTGCCCAAAAAACTTTCTTCCTTTTTTACTCCTTACAAGGAAAATAAACAAAATTCCGGAGACACGTCATTCTGTATTTTTTTTAAAAAAGAAGCCAAATACCCTCTTGTATTTTACTTAAAAACTGACGGACTTTCATACAAACTTTCAACCCCCTATTTGACACCCTTAGGGTATGATTTCCGTAAAACCCTTTCTTAGTGGCTGGTTACGTCACTCAATTAACCTATAGTCAAATTTCATCTAATTAGCGTCAGCGGTTTCGGCTCGGCAATGATGAATCAGTCAGGACAAGTCATTATATGTATATACATTAGGAGTAAGCTTAACTGTCGACATTAGGCGCCACCTGCCGCGAGGCGTCGCTACATCGCTACGTATATTATCGCTAAGGCTACATAGTGTAAAGCTATAAAAAGCGGGAAGCGACTCGTACACAACCACTAGCAGAGGACCTCGCTCTGCGGGATACGCTGCAACAGACACAATGACACAGTAATTATATCATTCGGTTCAAGAAACATGGGATAAATTAATAAACTTTAATATGTTTCTTCTCACAGATAAATAAAACCATTGTACGAAATGATCTCTTCACCTATAAAGTGCAAACACAAATATAGCTGTATTATAGTGTATAAACGCACCCGGTCTGCGAGTGCTGAGGTTAAGCAACTTTCGCAAAGGCCGGTCATCGGATGGATGACCAAAAATGTATCATCTCGAGCTCTTCCGTGCTTCGGAAGGCACGTAAAGCCTGGTCCCGGCTGCATTAGCAGTCGTTAACAACCACCAATCCGCATTGGGCCCGCGTGGTGATTTATGGCTCGTTCTCCCTATCCATCCATAGGGAAGGCTCGTGCCCCTTCAGTGGGGACATAAAATGAGCTGATGATGATAACCGGGGGGTGGGACCTGGTGACCTATAGAATAGGTATTTGTTTACCCTTTTTAGGCACCGGTCTCACACAAACTAGGTTTTATTAAAAGTGTTTGTAAAGCTGGTTTTCCTCTCACGCTGACCGTCGGCGCTGCTAGGTCGTTTTTAATTCGCGCCGACGACGGCCGCCGCGCCGCTGATAAGGCGTCTAATAATATATATATTACTATAGTTAATAACATTGAATCGCAAGAGTATAATAATTTAGTTTAGTTGCATTAAGTTTGTTTAAGGGGGTGCAGGGCGGAATTTGAAAATTTATGTACGTGTTTTTAAGTCACTGGTGCTAGGCGCTGAATAGGTCTTATACATTAAAAGGACTAGTGTAGGTTAGCTTGATCCTTTCACAAGGTCGTGGTTGTCTTGGAAATTGAAAGAAATACCCAGAAACTGCATAAACGATACGTAAAATAATGATATCTAAAAACTTATTTCTTCAGAAACTTTGTAAATATAGCACAAATGAAACAATGATCCGACATCAAAATGTTTGTATTGATATTCCGCAGGTCACTGTTGTCTTATTTTTCAATTAAAAAACATGAATATGAAAATATTAACACTTTTATTATTTTTTACCCAAACGCCTATGATTTTACGAAAGTAAACATTGCTCTAATTAAATCACCAGCCTACTCTGTACAGACATTAGTGTGCGTACGTATGCGGAGTCGTGCGCCGTTGTCACCCCACTGCCACGCGCCGCTCGCCCGCTATCACAAAGAAACTTGAAACTCGCAGTTTTGCGTCCGCGCTGCACCCCGTTAAGTTGAAATGTATTTTTATACTACACCTGCTTGGAAAGTACCTTGATACTTTATCAATTTTACGGTAGAAAGTACGTCATTGCATATCGAACAAATATGCGGGGAGAAAACGCAAAAACCACGTAAGAAATGGATTTTCATACACTTTTCTCTCCCGCTCAGATGCGTTTTCAGAGATGCAGATATTTGTTCGATATGCAATGACGTACTTTCTACCGTAAATTTGATAAAGTATCAGGTGTAGTATAAAGCACTATGTATCACTCGAGAGAAACTGCGATTCCCGATCTCGGGTGTTTTAAAGCCCTCGCCTACGGCTCGGGCTTCAAACGACACCCTCGACGGTAATCGGTCACTTTCTCCTCTCGGTGAACAATGTACTATTGTGTTTACAAAGTAACTATGTGATAGGTAAGATGAATTGTATGTGTGGGACGTACTAGGAAGGCGGGGCGCGGTCACCAGATGCGCGGCAGCGCGTGCGCGGGGAAGCCGGCCTCGCGCGCCTTCCAGTACTCGCCCGTGCACACCCACGTCTCCTCGCCGCCCTCCGAGCTCTTGCTGCACCCACAAACGTTGTACAGATGTGTCAGGTAAAGTACTTAACCAATATTATGATCGGATGTTAGTGGTAGTTGTTGACATTGAATGGGCGCCTTTGGCTTTCAAAGAAAAAAGTGTTGAATAATTTCGGCGGGCTGGTTAGAACCACGATAGCTCAATTGGAAGAGCACCTGACCCGGAATGTCAGAGGGGTGCGGGTTCAAAGCCTGCTCGTGGAAATTTTTTCAACATTTGTGTTTTAGTACTTAACCATTCAAATCAACTTATAAAAAATAAAACTTCATTAATATACAATAATTGAAATCAATGAGGACTTTTTGGCGGGAAAGTGAAGAGAAAGTGATGTCTGCAGTTTTGTTTTATTTTCAAAAATTTGTTTTATGTTGAAATTAACGTGACATAATGGAGGTTTATTAACCGTTAAGTGTTTGTGAGCGTGCATGAGTGTTGGCAAATGAAACAAAACAGTGCAACGCCACTTTTCAAATTCTCTCAAGGAATCCACGTGAGATCTTAGTAAAGCCCCACCACATCTTTACTGAGATACTCGAGAGGTTGGGGGGTATATCATATATCACTCTTCATTTCTATTAACATTCATCATCATCATCATACAGAAAGGAAATATTGTTTATTTATGTATTACTTGTTAGAAAAATTACTTTGACACTGGCTAAATGTGCTAATCGCACGAAGCCATCAACAAAAAAAAGAAAAAGAAAAACATTTAATTAAATATACGTTACACATCAATAATCAACAAACCATTTCCAAAATTAACAATATCATTAAATTAAATTCCAAATATGTCATAATTAAAAAAAGTATTTAAAGACTCATGGCGAGACCCATACATTGATTTGTACATAAAAAAGGGTTAATTTAGGAGGCTCTAAATGTCTACCAAATTTGAGAATACCTTAACTTGAGTTGATTGATATAAGTACATGATATATTTTAAAACCTCTTGAATACAAATATTTTTAAATGAAGATATTTTGTTTTCGATCACAGTTTAGCACTGGTCTATCAGTGACAATGCCATTTACAGCCAACTAAGCATTCAAAACAATTCATTCAGAAATAATTAGCTCTTAGTTAAAATATTATATTTTATTCCGGGGTTCTAAGAATATCGTAAATGCCTAAAGGTATTCTTTAGGCACCCAAATGCAATTGTAAGGTCATTCTAATTTCTGTATCTTTTTTAATGTAAAAATCTCGCCATTATCCTTTGATAAATAGTATTTTATAAATAAATAATATTTTAAAAGTAATATACCTTATTAAAATAATGTTATAATTGAGTGTAATCAAGTAAAATTGTTAAGTATTTGGTATTTGGCAGCTTTCCTGCCGAGTATTTCTTTTTCCTTTTTTTTTGTTTTAACCAAACTAAAATGATTATAATAATACTGTCATATTTTTATAGAAAGTGTTGTACGCTCCTTTAAATGTATCGATTCACTAGTTTTAACCTTATCTTACAAACTGAAATGAATTGTGAATTGTTCGTTGGTGCGTCTAAATAAATAAATAAATAAATAAGAAAACAACATATATATTCCAACTAGCTCACCGAAACCACAGCGGCCCCTCGTTGGGCTGCAGCCGGCGACGCTCGCGCTGCGCCTGCTCCAGCTCGTGCTTGAACTGTTCCGCGGCTTCCACGTCACCCTGCTCCAGAGCTCGCTGGTCGGGCCTGACAACGATAGCTAGCTTCAGTACTCATAGTTCAATGGTTGGTGGATGTAAAACAGCGCCATCTAGCCGAATCGCATCGAAACGGTTTGCAATTTAAACCGATGCATTCTTACTTCATTCATTCTTTACCGAAGTTAACAGTGGAGATTATTGTGTTTCTGCTGACCTGAACCTGGTGTCTGTTCGCGGCAGCTGTTCCTGCATGTCGGGTTCCATCTCGTTGAGCTCCATGGCGAACCGCGTGAACCCGTAGTACAGTTCGTGCTCCGGGGGCATCGCGCCTAAACAAGTATTATAGATTAAAATAGAATGTCTGCGATAAAGACTATGTGCCTTACAAATAAACAAAGAATAAGGTCCGAATAGTTATTCCGTGTTTTGTCTCTTTTACTCTAATTTGAAATGACGTTTACATGACAGGAACAAAACACGGAATAACTATTCGGAGCTTATTCTTTGTTTATTTGTAAGGGGGTATAGATATTGAGCAATTTCACTAAAAAGCAGTAGCTTTTTAGGGTGTTGAACTGTTGAGTGTGAGTGGAGTTGTTGGGATGAGGCATAAGTGCGTATGTTTGTGGTGTGCGAGGGGGTGTTGCAGGTGTTGGCTCCCCAGCGTAGATGGCCTCAACCTGCGCGGTTGCAGGGGCGACCAAGGAGATGTTAGGAGTGTGTGGGGGTGTTGGGGGTGCGTACAGGCAGCGCGCGGCTCCCCAGCGTAGATGGTCTCGGACCAGCCTGCGCGGCTGCGGGGGTGTTTGGGGGGGTGTTGGGGTGCGTACCGGGGCGCCACAGGCAGTGCACGGCGGGCGGCTCCCCGGCGTAGAAAGCCTTGGATCAGTCTGCGCGGCTGCGGGGGTGTTTGAGGTGTGTGGGTATGTTGGGGGTGTGTGGGGGTGTTGAAGATGTGTGGGGGTGTTGAAGGTGTGTTGAAGGTGTGTGGGGGTGTTGGGGGTGTGTGGGGGTGTGTGGGGGTGCGTACCGGGGCGCCACAGGCAGCGCGCGGCGGGCGGCTCCCCGGCGTAGAAAGCCTTGGATCAGTCTGCGCGGCTGCGGGGATGTTTGGGGTGTGTGGGTATGTTGGGGGTGTTGAAGGTGTGTGGGGGTGTTGAAGGTGTGTTGAAGGTGTGTGGGGGTGTTGAAGGTGTGTGGGGGTGTTGAAGGTGTGTTGAAGGTGTGTGGGGGTGTTGAAGGTGTGTGGGGGTGTTGGGGGTGTGTGGGGGTGTGTGGGGGTGCGTACCGGGGCGCCACAGGCAGCGCGCGGCGGGCGGCTCCCCGGCGTAGAAAGCCTTGGATCAGTCTGCGCGGCTGCGGGGGTGTTTGGGGTGTGTGGGTATGTTGGGGGTGTTGAAGGTGTGTGGGGGTGTTGAAGGTGTGTTGAAGGTGTGTGGGGGTGTTGAAGGTGTGTGGGGGTGTTGAAGGTGTGTTGAAGGTGTGTGGGGGTGTTGAAGGTGTGTGGGGGTGTTGGGGGTGTGTGGGGGTGTGTGGGGGTGCGTACCGGGGCGCCACAGGCAGCGCGCGGCGGGCGGCTCCCCGGCGTAGAAAGCCTTGGATCAGTCTGCGCGGCTGCGGGGATGTTTGGGGTGTGTGGGTATGTTGGGGGTGTTGAAGGTGTGTGGGGGTGTTGAAGGTGTGTTGAAGGTGTGTGGGGGTGTTGAAGGTGTGTGGGGGTGTTGAAGGTGTGTTGAAGGTGTGTGGGGGTGTTGAAGGTGTGTGGGGGTGTTGGGGGTGTGTGGGGGTGTGTGGGGGTGCGTACCGGGGCGCCACAGGCAGCGCGCGGCGGGCGGCTCCCCGGCGTAGAAAGCCTTGGATCAGTCTGCGCGGCTGCGGGGATGTTTGGGGTGTGTGGGTATGTTGGGGGTGTTGAAGGTGTGTGGGGGTGTTGAAGGTGTGTTGAAGGTGTGTGGGGGTGTTGAAGGTGTGTGGGGGTGTTGGGGGTGTGTGGGGGTGTTGGGGGTGCGTACCGGGGCGCCACAGGCAGCGCGCGGCGGGCGGCTCCCCGGCGTAGATGGCCTCGGACCAGCGGCCCTGCAGCCGCAGCCTTGCTTCGCCGGTCACGTAGCCGCGAACCTCGTGCCGGCTGCTGGACCACGAGCTCGCCTGCCCACACAGAAACCACAAAATAAGGAGACTGCAGAAAGTAAGCTTCATATATGAGTCGTACATGACGCGCTCGGGGAAAGCACCACATAAGACAACTCTTACGGAGACGAAAATCTTACAATAGCTGCGCTCGGACTGTTGCTAGATTTTGAGTCCGTGAGAGGTACCTTCAGAAGATTCTTTTTTTTTGTGCAGAAACACAATATATTCTGGTTTCCACGGAAGATTAACGTCGGGGTGCCAACCAGGTATCTCGACATTATGCTGAGTGGAGACCAATTCAACACCACTAGTTCTAAATCTTTTGTTCATGTTGTTGTTATTAATTTAAGTGGTTATGAATAAAAACGACGGGTTGCACTCTGGGAGTGCCGGCAGAAGTAAAAACTTGAATATTAACGTTGTGCATTTTTGATATTTTGGAATGGTTAGGGAATAAATTTGCACGAATTGCTTTAATTATCAGTATAAAAGTACTCTCATTTATGTGGTAGAATACAATATTTATTTATTGGGCTATCGTACACATACATGACAATTTATATTACATTAAAAAGTTATATTAAAAATTTATATTACGCCGCGCCAGCTGTCTACTCTCCATCCGTCTTACGAATTTTCGATCAGGTCACGTGTCCTGAAGCGAGTTTAACATTTTTTACCCATTCCTCTACTCTCCATCCGTCTTACGAATTTTCGATCCGGTCACGTGTCCTGACGCGAGTTTAACATTTTTTACCCATTCCAAAAAAAGTGCACAGCGCCGCTAAAGAAGTTTTCACTTCAAAAAAATTTTTTTTTTTCCTTTATATCTGTTACGTCAAGTATTTCTCATAATAACGTATTCATTATCGTTATTATGAGACGTCTAAATAGCTGAAGAAAGATCACCATCGTACATCGCTAACTGCTAGCAGTAAGCGAACCTAGGTTCGAAAGAAGAAGTTTGCAGGCCGACCCCATTCACGACGAGGGCAAGACTTAGAGATAAAACTTTAAATTAATTACCTCTTTAAACATATAATTAAAAGTACCTTGATGAAATTGAGTTTGCAGGCGATGTCGGTGCCGTGGCACACGAGGTGCATGTCCCCGTACTGGTCCACCCAGCGCTGCCCGCCAAACAAATTGTGCACGCACGTCGTCACCTGGCAGAAAACATGTTTTCATTGTACTCATTCTTATATAAATGGATTTTTATTAAATTTATATTTTACATAAATTTTGTTGCGAACATAATATTACAATTTAAAAAACTTTCCGGCGGGTTAAACAGAGCTATCCTGCAGCTATTCTACCTTATCCCAGATGTAGTTATCCTACTTTGTCCCAGCTGTAGCTATACCATCCTATAGCTATAGGATAGCTATCCTACCTTGTTCCTGTTATAGCTATACCATCTTACAGCTATCCTTACTTGTTGCAGTTATAGCTATACTATTCTCCCTTGTCCCAGATATAGCTATCTTATCCTGCAGCTGTCCTACCTTTCCCAGCTGTAGCTATCCTATCTTGCAGAGCTATCCTACCTCGTTCCAGCTACGGCTACCTTATCCTGCAGCTATTCTACCTTGCCCTAGTTATAGCTATCCTGTAGGTATCCTACCTTGTTGCAGCTACAGCTACCCTATCCTGCAGCTATTCTATCTTGCCCCAGTTATAGCTATCCTGTAGGTATTTTACCTTGTTCCAGCTGTAGTGGTCGCCGGTGGTGCTGAGGCGCACGTGCACGCGGCCCGCGGGCTGGAACTCCATGGACTTGCCCCAGAACTTGGTCTTGATGCGCGCCTCCTGCCAGAAGCACCAGCGGCCGGACTCCGCGTGGCAAGCGGAGATTGGGGGGTGGTGGGATACCTGGAGATGAGACACGTGGGTGTTTTAATAATTCATCAACACCATCATCATCATCTTCAGCTCATTTTTATGTCCCCACTGTTGGGGCACGAGCCTTCCCTATGGATGGATAGGGAGAACGGGTCATAAACCACCACGTGGGCTTAGTGCGGATTGGTGGTTGTTAACGACTGCTAATGCAGCCGGGACCAACGGCTTAACGTGCCTTCCCAAGCAAGGAGGAGCTCGAGATGAATTTTTTATTTTTATTTTAATAATTACTAACTTAATAATAAAAGGATATACACCGTTCTTTTTTAACCGTCTTACAGCCGAAATTAATAACTTATCTCTGGTAAGAGGTAGGCCTATCGTAGTTTAGTTACCTAGCAACCGTTGTTAGTTTCCGATAAATAACAGAAATAACTAAGCAACAAATTTCTAGTAGGCCTATCTCTTACTGAGGATAGGTTGATAATTTCGGCTCTTAGACCATCTTATGGTCTGATCAGACCATGAAACGGAACAACTTTTTTGACCTATAAAAGAGAATATAGGGAGTATAGAAAATAGACCTGAAAGAGAATACAATAAATGCATTACCGTCATCATAAATTTAACGCCTCGATGGCCGAGTGGCAGAGCGCTCGGCCCGATACCCGAAGATCCCGAGTTCAATTCCCAGGTCGGGCAAAGTGTGTCGGATTTCTCGACGCATAGCCCGAGTTTGTGATCACCAGCCCACATTTGTCAAGCGTGGTGATTAAGCCATTACCCATCAATTGTAGCGATGACTTAATTTCAATGATGGAGGCCTTTGCCCAGCAGTGGGACAGTTATAGTCTATTTACTTTTAAATTAGCAAGTAAGCAAAACAATGTTATCACTAAATACTGTATTCAGTATTAATAATTAGAACTAGTGGTCGCTCAGTGGTCGAAATTCGACCGTAATTTTATTAAGGCTGCAAGGATTGTATCCTAAGCAATGAAAAATTTAAAAACATAGAATGTGAGTTTGGATTGGCATTGACAGATGTCGGCCGCATTCAAGACAAACAATACGTGTGTGTCAAACACCTGGTAGTGTGTGTAATGTTGTTTTCGTTGATTTAATGTATTTTTTATGCATAATTTAAAAAAAAATATTAACATTCGGATAACCTTCTCTATATAAACTATAAGTGTGCGAAATTTCATACTCCTCCGTCTGCGCAATTTTCGTAAAAACGGGTACAAAGTTTTTGCTTCACGTATTAATATATAGATTTATTAGTAGAAAGATGCCCATGTGGCTTTTTTGGGTTTGTACTACTTTATAACCAACGCACCTGTTCAGCCACGAACCGGAACCCTTTGTCCCCCCGAACGCACTCATACGTCTCCCCCAGCAGCGGGTTGAACGGTTTGCTCGCGGCCCGGTGCGCAGACGCAGCGTACGCGCTCACCGCGAACGCGGCGATCAGCGCCATTCGCTCCACGGCGTTTTTGCACTCGGCGGCGGCGTCCAGGAGCTCCGAGTACTCCAGCTCCTCGCATAGCCTCTGTGGAACGAATAGTTGGTTAATATAAATTAATGAAACAAGTTAGCTATTACTTTTATTCTCTTGTCAGATCTTGTTAAATGTCGCTTTCGTATCATATCATATATATCATATAGTGTAATATGAATTTATGGATCGGAATAATTTTAAACATGTTCCCTTCGACACTAAATAATGTTTTGTTTATTTAATACGATAGTATTTTTAATTATATCAACTTAACCGTGACTGCATTTTTGGCATTTTTTGATCGGCGCACCCTTAATACATAGTACGCTTGAGCGACGCACTAATAGGACAGAGGGGCGGGAAAGTCATGTCTGCGGTTGCATGCGCATGAGTGTTGGCAAATGAAACAAAACAGTGCAACGTCACTTTTCAAATTCTCTCAAGTCCGCCCGAGGACTTAGTAAAGCCCCACACCTTTACTGAGATACTCGAGGGGTTGGGGGGTATATCATTTCTCACTTCTCATTTCTATTATCATTTATCATCATCATACAGAAAAGAAATATTGTTTATTTATGTATTACGTCTTGTTAGAAAAATTACTTTGACACTGGCTAAATGTGCTAATCGCACGAAGCCATCAACAAAAAGAAAAAAAAAATAGGACAGAGGTTGTCTATGGTGCGTTGCTCGAACGCGTTTATATGAAGCTTACCTTCAGCAGTCTCCTTATTTTGTGGTATTTGTCTCTCACTCTCTCACCTGCAGCATATTCAACGGCTCGTTGATGGTGACCGGCATGGATATTTGGCTGAGGTCCTTTCCGATGTTCTTGCAAAGCAGGTTCCAGAGGCTGGGTCCTCCGGGAGTGGGTCTCGCGCTAGGTAACCGCGTTCGCCGCGACCAGCAGCTAGCGGGTCGGGGTTCGATGCCGTTCTGGTTCAGCCGGAGGGTCACTTGTTCAGCTGAAAGCACTGTAACGTGTTTAATGCAATTTAATTTAATTTATTAATTTTATGTTAGAATTATTATTGAAGAGACAGGCAGTTGATAAAAACTATTTATTTGTTAAAAGTTAGTAATAGACAGATTATATGTACTACAAGGGCGTACAAATATATTGACCACATGATAATTTAAGTGACCTACATAGTTTTTCTTTATTTCTTTAAATATTTAACGTAGTAAAAATAAAGATGAAAATAATGACGATTCTAAAGCTTCCCGCCTGTAGACCGATGAACCGATGGAGTAGAGATATTTATAAGATCTAATTTTTTGTAGCCGAAACTAAACATTTTGATTTTTTTTAAGGAGTTCGATTTCCGAACCATTTATAAATAATTGATTTATATGTAGTTATAAATAATTGAATAAAATGGAATTTCGACGACCTCTTTGGTCGAGTGGTTTGTACACCGGTTTTAATGGTGTCGCCATCTCGAGTATGTTTATCCGTTGTCTAGTAACCATTTAACGAGTTTCATAGCGAAGCTTATTTTGGGCTAGATAATTGGTGTGAGTGTAGAAAAGTTTTATTTATTATTTATTAAAAAAAAAAAATTCTAACGTTGTCTTATTCAATAAATAAATAAATATTATTATTTAAAAAACACAACTTCTTTATTTTCAAGAAACCGGTGAGTGAATGAGTGGCCAAAAATCTGACACAACACGAAAAGCCGTTGGTCCCGGTTGCATTATCATTCGTTGACAACCACTAACGCGCCCGCGTGATGGTTTATCGTCCGTTCTTTCTATGTTGTATTGGTGTCCATACATAAGGATGGCTCATGCCCCAGCAGTGGGGACATAAAATTAACTATACCTAGAGAGAGGGTCCAAAGTACCAGGCTAGCATGAGTCACAGGGAGGTATGCCTGTAGTGATCTACATACTTGGGGTGAGAGGCCGTGAGTTGATTGAAGTACCAAGCTATCATGAGTCATAAGGAGTTCCGCATTGGGCCCGCGTTGTGGTTTACGGTGCGTTCTCCCTGTGGTGTCCATTCATAGGTAACGCTCGTACTCCAGCAGTGGGGACATCAAATGACATGGTGATGATGTGACCTACTCACCATCAGAGTTGTCGGAGCTGGCAGACCCCTCCTCGCTGCTCAGCGAGCCGGCTTCTGAAGACGAGTCGCCGTCCAACTCTATCACCCCGGCCTAGCGAACGAAACATAGATTACTTAACAGATTTGTTTACCATGTATAGCAAATATGTCGCCATAGCATCAATGTTTGTAGCTTTGTTGGGTTCCGGCAGCTAGAGATAAGATAGCCAGTGGCTCACTAGTTGAGGATTCCGGGTGAAGTGCGCTTCCATCAATTTTATTAGCCTTACAATCACTTAACATCAGGTGAGATGAAGGCGCTGTGCTTACCCGTAAAATATGAAAAAAAGAAAACAAGTCGAAATCAGTAAATTAGTTCTCTGTTGTACCGCCGTCGCCTGTGTCGCTGCATTGTCCTTGCTTATCCCACCATTGCCTTAATTATGCCTAACAAATACCCATCTATACTAATATTATAAAGAGGAAACCTTTGTATTTTTGTATGTATGTATGTTTGCAACGAATAAACTCAAAAACTACTGGACCGATTTGAAAAATTATTTCACCATTAGAATGCTACATTAGCGCTGAGTAACGTAGGCTATATCATAAAAAATATATAAAGGGGGTGCAGCGCGGACGCAAAACTACAAGTTTCAAGTTTCTTTATGATAGCGAGCGAACGGCGCGTGGTAGTGGTGTAACAACGGCGCACGAGTACGCATACGCACGCACACTAATATCTGTACAGAGTAGGCTGGTGATTTAATTAGAGCAATGTTTACATTCGTAAAATCATAGGCGTTTGGGTAAAAAATAAGACAACAGTGGCCTGCGCAATATCAATACAAACATTTTGATGTCGGGTCATTGTTTTATTTGTGCTATATTTACAAAGTTTCTGAAGAAATAAGTTTTATATATCATTACTTTTACGTATTGTTTATGCAGTTTCTGGGTATTTGTTACAAATTCCAAGACAACCATGGCCTTATAAAAGGATCAAGCTAACCTACACTAGTTCTTTTAATGTATATGACCTATTCAGCGCCTGGCACCAGTGACTTAAAAACACGTAAATTTTCAAAATTCCGCGCGGCACCCCCTTAAAATAAAATACTAAAAACGACAATTTAATTTTCCAATACAAAACGATTTGTTTTGTTTTCATGGAAACCATTGATACATATTTAACTCAATGATGGAAACTGTCAAAGCGGTACGAAGTACGCCGGGTCAGCTAGTAAATAATAAAAAGACATGGTAAGAGTCCCGTAACATTGTAGAAAGCGTTAGTCTTAGGCTTGGGCGGGGCGGTACAATCAAATGGATCCTAAAAGCCTTTTCATACACTAAAAGCCCCTATTCGATGGAGGAGCTCGATGGCATAGTGGTTAACGCGCCCGGTTTGCGATTGATGACGTTAAGCAACTTTCGCAAAAGCCGATCATCGGATGGGTGATTAAAAATAAATCATCTTGAGCTTCTCCGTGCTTTGGAAGGCACGGCGTTGGTCCCGGCTGCATTTAGCTGTCGTTAACAACCACCACACCGCACTGGGCTCGCGTGGTGGTTTATGGCTCGTTCTCCCTATCTATCTATAAGGAAAGCTTGTGCCCCAACAGTGGAGGCATTATGAACTGGTGATGAGTGATGATGATGAACGGGTACTTCATTCGCGCCACTCCACCACTCCAGATGAGAGATGGATTTTGGAATGTTTGGAAATTCAACGCTCAAAGCAATGCCACGCAATCCAAGTAGTTATAGTAAAAATCATAATGATAAAATTTGGAGTGATGGAGAGGAGTAGAATGGGGGCGTAGGTGTTCTAGAAACGTATGCGCAACGTGTACGCGTACGCAGTAACGTGTACGCCGCGACAACGCAACATACATGTAATGTCGCGTAATGTTATATTGTTATGTGACCTGTTGCAAACACTGCTATGTACTGACCTCATCCGGTGTTATAATCTCTGCCGGCTTGAGTTCCTCATCGTGCTCTTCCGCGTCGAAGAACTCTGACGCAGACACGCATGACGAGCTGTAGCTTAAGGACTGCTGGAACTGCCGGCTCCCTTGCTGAGGGGAGAAGATGACAAGTTTATTGGTTAGCCAACAAAGCAATTATACAAGAAACTGATGTGATGATAGCAGTTTACAAAAAATACGTAACTCAGTGGCACATCTAACCGCCCACCCCGTTATTTTCATACAAACAGGCTCACTTTGCGACTCTATACATAAAAATGTCAATATATTTCTGCAAAGATCTGTATGCTAATGTTTAGGATAATAGTGGTCGCCCAGTGGTCGAAATTCGACCGAAGGCTGCACGGATTGTATCCTAAGCAGTGAAAAATTAAAAAAGATAGAATGTGAGTTTGGATCGGCATTGACAGATGTCGGCCGCATTAAACACAAACAATACGTGTATGTCAAATACATCGTAGTGTGTGTAATGTTGTTTTTGTTGATTTAATGTATGTTTTATTCATAATTAAAAAAAAATAACATTCGGATAACCTTCTCTATATGAACTATAAGTGTGCGAAATTTCATACTCCTCCGTACGCGCAATTTTCGTAAAAACGGCTACAAAGTTTTTGCTTTACGTATTAATATATAGATAAATTTGATTTTTTATTTTTAAGTGCTAATTGCTGCACTAATACTGAATTAAATAATTATAACATACAGTGCTTACGTCAGCCTTCCCGGTAGCATAATGGTCAGTGCGGCCGCCCGGATTGCGGAAGACCCAGGTTCAATTCTTGGTTGGGTTGGGTAGGAATTAAATTGTTTTACTATATTTTATAATTATTTATGTTACTTTGTCTAGCAGTGGACGTCTTTTGGGTGAGATGATGATGATGATGATGATGATGATGATGATGAAGATGATGATGATGTAAAGAAAATAATATTGTACTCACCGGATCCGAATTGGGTCCCATAGACGACATCTCAGCCAGATCAGACGCGTCGTGTATCCGCGACAGTCGGGAGCGCAATTCTGTATTGAACACTTTACCATTCATTATTGACTTAATATATGCCGCTCGCTTGCGTACTAGTGTACTACGCGGGTTCGGTTCCTGGGGGAGGGTAGCTCGAGCGTGTGCTTCAGTGGGATATGGGGGGAAGTGATTTGAAGACGGCGGAGAGGTGTCAGTTCAAATCTAAAGGGGTGGCATGCGTGATGGTCGCAGGGTCGTGATATAGGAGGCTATTTTGCCTTAAGTTGCCGATAAGACAAAACCTGGAGTGGTTAAATAAAACTGTACTGTTGTACTATATAGCAATTCTAATGGTTTATTATTAATTTATTTTTTTTTTTTTATTTAAAGGTCTACGTAACTGGTTTACAAGCTTAACTGAAAAATATGTAAAAATGTTAACAAATTATCGTGCAATAGCTGCAACCTATTACATGTAGACACAACATGATCTAAAACAGTTTCAGAAATACGGTTTACAAAATATAAACATGGTTTATTTATTTTTTTAAAATATTTTAAATTTAATTCTTAATACATTTCAAGAAACAAAATAGATCCACATCGAAACGAACAGCGTTACAATATAGACACATTCGTTTTATTGGGGAGTGCCTACGAAGGTTAGATTTGTATGATGGGGTGGTGCGGTTCAAACATTTTCCTATTGTCAAAGCGACTGTTTACACGAGGAACAGAGAAGTTTGATTTCTATATTAATAGGATTGAAAGCTATAAAGTTAACTCGTAAGACTACTAAAAAGTAAAATTATTAACGGGATTCGGAATTCCAATAACAAAAAGTTGATGGTCTTAACCACGTCTTGTCACTTTTATTCCGATATCTGGTGATGGTAAAAGAGGGAACAGAAATGTTAAAAAGGGGGTTAATTATTTGGATAAAGATAGTGTAACAGTAAGTATGATAAAGTAATATAAAGTAACTAAAAATATTTGGTATATATTTCCAGACCAGCGTTATTGTTTGGACATCCTATACTTAATCTGAATCATAATTAAAATGAAAATAAATAAAACAAAAACAAAGTACTTAAAACTAACAGTTTCTTACTTACTTGTTTGTGTCCTGATAGAAACACTTTCCAACAGGATACTATGTCATCTACGTCTTCGCTCTTTATCGATTCTAGAGTGATAATGAGGTCATAGACAGCCCGTGATTTTCGTCACAAAAACCGTTACGATATCGTAGCAACATACAGCCGAAATTAATAACCTATCCTTAGCAAGAGATAGGCCTACTAGAGATTTGTTGCTTAGTTATTTCTGTTAATTATCGGAAAATAACAGCGGTTGCTAGGTAACTAAACTAAGATAGGCATATCTCTTACCTGAGATAGGTTATTAATTTCGGCTGTTAGTCGTCGAAACCTACATACAAACAATCGATTTTAAAGTCATTCGAACGAAGATTCGACTAACCATTATACGATAGATTTGAATACGGTGCACAGTGTGAATTTGGCCTTAGTTGCGGCCATTCTCTTTTATGTCGTGTTTGGAAGGATATTATTATATAAACAAACCAATTCAAACTCTCCCTTTTTTTTCTCAAATAGTTTTGGAGAAAATTAAAAAATCGAGAAAAATCCATAGAAACCACGAGTTTAAAATCGTCGCGATTGACGGGTGGGAATACAAAAATGGTTTCAACGACTGAGTTTTTGTTACAGGAATCAGGGCACTGGACGACTGCGGCAGGCAGGGGCCTTTTTTTTCTTTTCTTTTAGTTGATGACTTCGTGCAATTAGCACATTTAGCCAGTGTCAAAGTATATTTTCTTTCAAGTAATACATAAATAAACAATATTTCTTTCCTGTATGATGATGATGAATGTTAATAGAAATGAGAAGTGAGAAATGATATACCCCCCAACCCCTTGAGTATCTCAGTAAAGATGTGGGGCTTTACTAAGTCCTCGGGCGGACTTCTTGAGAGAATTTAAAAAGTGCCGTTGCACTGTTTTGTTTAATTTGCCAACACTCATGCACACTCACGAACACTTAACGGTTAATAATCCACCATTATTTCACATTTATATTCGACATAACACCAATTTTAGAAAATAAAACAAAACCGCAGACATGACTCTTCACTTTCCCGCCAAGAAGTCCCCAGTGGCCTTTATGATAGTCTTGATGATGAGATTACGGAGTCATCAGTTTATGACCTGACAGGTATACTACGCTCGGCAAGTTTGATGCTTTAAATACGTGACATAGCATAGGTGAATTCTTAGGGATGAAATACAGTACCACGCGGTACGGAGTTAAATTACTTCTTTCGCGTTACAGTCTAGCTTTTCACGTCTTGTAAGTAAGTATATACTTTATTGTGTAAAGAAAAAGGTAAATAAAATGTTGCTGTAATATTTACTTGCTGTGTATGTAAACAGAGTAAATATAAGAAAAAGTGTGCGATTGAAGCAAGAATCGAAATACATATAGCATATTATTAAAGCATGTGGCTTATACTGTCGTTAAAATGGCAATTAATTAGTGTTTTAACAAGTTATTAACGGTAGTGTAACCATTCAAACAGTAAGGAAAATTCTTTTTTTAGAGAAAACTTTGTTGTTTGCTGCCTAACTTTACTTGCAGGTTACAGGTTCAATTAGGGTAACTGAGTCTGACATAACACGCCATGTCCGTTACCCCAAATGAACCTGCACAAGTGACGATGTAGCCTGGGTTTTAAACGATCAAAAACTTATGGTCCCTCAAGTCATAGTGTACGAACCATGGAAAACCGAGAAATGGCGGAAATCGCCCAGACACAAGTCTTGTACCTGGCAAGTCTGTACCGGCTTTTCGTATAAATCGGCAACGAGCATGGTGTCTTGGACTTATACTAGTGCACGTGTGTAGTGTATCTGAGCGTGTAGTGGCATTAACCCTTTCACTGGTAGAGACAATATTGATGCCATCCTAATTTTAACCTTATGCAGTTGCAATAGATTCGAAAACCAGTCAATGGTCAAAAGAGTGGGGCGTTGGTTAAACCAATGGTATGCATGCTCACCGTTGTTTTGATGTAATGCTGAGTTGAGATTGGTGCGTAGAGCGGCTAGGAGTGCGCCCGGGGAGGACTCTGTCGCTTCCACTGCTGCGCGGAGACGGCCTCTCTCCATCACCTTGGCCAAGCGAAAATAAGCCTTATAATATCTAGCACAAAGTTCAGAATTACCAACGACTTCTCTCTATTACCTGGGCCGAGCGAAATAATGCCTGATAGTGTTTAGAATAAGGCTCAGCATTACATGCTATGGTAAATTTTACTTTTTATTTTTAAGTGCTTATTGCTGCACTGAAGCTGAATTAAATATTTATAAAATAAAATGAGAAAATTAAACGCCCACCCGACCCAGCCAGGAATCGAACCTGGGTCAATCTGCATAGCCATCGGTTGCAATAACCTTTGGATAGATGGCACTGTGCCGCAATAAGCACTCAAAAATTAAAAAGCAGTGACAAAATTCAGCGCTTACGGCCGCCTTCCCGGTATTATAGCGGTCAGTGCAGCCCCCCGGATTGCGTAAGACCCAAGTTCGATTCCTGGCTGGGTCGGGTGGACGTTTAATTTTTTCACTGTATTTTATAAATATTACATGCTATGTTTAATTACTTGCTTGCTCGGGGTCGTCCCCGAGCTCTAACTCGTTAACAACCACCAATCTGCACTGAGACCCGTGGTGGTTTATGGCCCGTTCTCCCTATAATTTTAATCGCCTCTGTGGTTTAGTGGTTAAGACCACCGTTTAGACCCAGAGGTCCCGGTTTTGATTCCCAGCGGGGGGTACATGTTTGTGTACTCGGTTTGGTTTGTGCTACCACAACCACCCTACGGCTTGTTTGTCCGCCTGGCTAGCAGCCACCATCTTATCTAAATATGTCGCCATAACATCAATGTTTGTTTGTAGCATTGTTGTATAACCAGTGCCTCAGTAGATGAGGGTTCCCGGGTGAAGTTCGCTTCCACCTTCGGCTTTATCACTGTATAATAAAATACTGCGCCAGGTATATATAGCACTCCCCACTGGGAGTAGAATTGTCACTACAATAGTCACGTGGGTGACACAAGCATACGACATCGCCGCTATTGATGAGAACCATGATGTAGGCTTGATGACGTAGGCTTGTGTCACCCACGTGACTATTGTCACTGGGAGTGCTATACCTGGCGCAGTATTTTATTATACTATGCACTTAACTATAAAAAAAAAGTATTTCCAAACATAGGGAGGGCTTATGCCTCAGTGGGGACATAAAATGGTGATGGTGTGATGTTTTATTTGTATGCAATATTTTGTAAACTCAATACACTCACTAAGGTGGACACGAAACTCTTCAAACTAGTCACCAGGTAGGCTACTCTTGACGCAAACTCAATCTCAATACAATTCCAATCCCAAATGTAAAAAATTCAAATGGCACTATTAAAAGCGATAATAGCACTACATTGCAATTAAATTGCGTGGAAATTGAGTGAACAAATTATTATCGAGATGGGGCGTTCCGAAATTGCGAAACTTATCCCAATATCAATACATATTAATCGCATTGGAATTGTATGGAGATTGAGTTTGCGTCAAGAGTAGCCTACCAGGTCTTTCGTAACAAACATCAGGTGATATGAAAGCAAAGTGCTTACCTCTACAACCCAAACAGTAATTCAGTACACTACACTCACCAAGGTGGACACGATACTCTTCAAACTAGTCACCAGGTCCTTAGCTAGCACCGTGAAGTCCTCCCTGAGCTGGTGGTCAGGAGTGAGGCTGGTGAGGCTAGCGGGCCCCGCTGGACCCGCCAAAGTCTCCGCACCGGGCAACGACTGGGGACGAGCCGCGGCGCACGCTGGGAACACACAGATCGCATGTTTACATATGACAACATTATACTTCCATAGATGCTGAGCTCCATGTGAACATAAAGATTGCATGTAACAAACGTTGGTGAATAAATAAATAAAATGTAATAGATATGTAGCTGGCAACAAATTGATCGGAGCGTGTTAAAGAGATAACTTCAAAATGTTTGTTAACTATAAAAAAAGCTAATAACTAAAATTTTAAAACAAGTTAAATGTTTACAATTAGGCTCCCTAGCACACTAAACAAATCTATTTTCCTCCTTCCTACAACATGAGGTTCTTTAGACGAGGTGTGAAACAACTTGCGGGTAGGACGGCCAGTGAGGCACAATCACTACATATTATAAAACAAAGTCGCTTCCCGCTGTCTGTCTGTCCCTATGTATGTATGCTTAGATCTTTAAAACTACGCAACTGATTTTGATGCGGTTTTTTTAATAGATAAGAGTGATTCAAGAGGAAGGTTTATATGTATAAATACATGCTTTTAGTATCACCATTGCACCCGTGTGAAGCCGGGGCGAGTCGCTAGTAAATAATAAATCAATAAAATAAATAAAAATTTGTTTATCTGTCTCAAAAAACAATTTAAAAAAAAATTACAACGCACATTGACCAACATAACTTGACGTTAAGACAAAAAGGTCTATGACTCAGTGGCTGCAGGGGACCCGCAGCCTATATTCTGCCATAACCAATAACAATAAAATAATCGGTGAGTATATTACTTAATTATAAAAGACGCGGATAGCATACGAAATTGCACAAAAAATACACATGAACGCAAAAATTAACAGTGCTCCACTAGCTGTACTCACATCTAGACTCTGCTTAACATCAGATGAAGAAGAGTCAGTAGCCATAAAACATCTAAGGGATCATAATTTGTAGTATTATATTTTTGATATATTTCATTTTATGAGTCAATTTGGCATAAAATTACCTTGTATTAAAAAAAATAGAATAAATCGTCATTACTATTGTTATAGCTAACAAGGTAATCTAACTGCCCACCCCGTTATTTTCATACAAACATGTTCACTTTGCGACTCTATACATAAAAATGTCAATACATTTCTGCAAAGATCTGCATGCTAATGTTTAGGTAAAGCGTTCGACTGTCCAATTAGCATTTTGAAAGAGTACCGAAACCATTGCATTTGTCCCTAGAGGCAGAACAATGAATGCTTCATCACATTCCATATAATGTGATATGGCAATAAAGTAATGCTTTGGAAACGAGAAGAAATTTTTAAAACTGTTCAAAGTGCTAATCGGACAGTCGAACGCTTAACCTAAACATTAGCATACAAATCTTTGCAGAAATATATTGACATTTTTATGTAGAGTCGCAAAGTGAGCCTGTTTGTATGAAAATAACGGGGTGGGCAATTATATGTGCCCCTAAGTGTATATATTTGTAATTACTTATGTTGCTTCGATCAATTTGATGCTGATTGGACACAGATTTCTTCGATTCTTGTGGATGGACTGAACTTGCCAGATTAAAAGTTAGTTAAAAATTTACTCAAGTGTAGTAAATCAAATAAATAAATTCTAATCAATAAATAGTGTTCGAGTTAACTTCAGAAAAAATAAAACATACCAGATACTAAACATAATAATACCAGATAACTTTTTTACTAGTACAATAATGAAACTCGCCTGTACTTAGACATATAAAAGTAGTACGCTTTACTTTATAAAGGTTTTAATAAAAAGAACAGAAAAATAATTTGGAACGATAATTTGAAAGTTCTTGGATTTTGTTTTAAGGCGAGGGTAAGGCACACTACTGCCACCAATTGATAATTTGATAATTACTAACGGACCGGATCTTTTTTTAAACATTGCGTACCGTCCGATAACAGGAAAGCATCCAAAGTATTTATTTAATAATTGTGCACTACTTTTTGTTGCGTGGTTTATTCACAAAACGGGCTATCGCATTTATTCACAAACAAAGGCCACTTTTAGTGTTAGCGAATGAATACAAAAACAAACCTAAAAATAGCGCACAATTATTAAATAATAGATGTTTGCCTAGTGTCGGAAGGTCCGCAATGTTTGGAAAAATAATCCAGTTTAGCTGCAGTTATCAAATGAAATCCATTAGCGGCGCTAGTGTGCTTTACCCTTCGCCTTAACAAAGTGTTTCAAAATTCAATTGTTTCTTGACTAACTATAGTATGTATACAAATTGATAACTGGTATTTATTGTGCGGTACACACTACATATAGTACACACAGTACGAAATGGTAATGGTCCAATAACAAAATAGGTTACAAAAAATACTTAGCGTATTATTCATAAGAACGTCAAGTATTTTATAGTATTCAACCAACTTTATCTATTGAGGTAGCTTGTTCAATAAACAAGATTGAGCAATTCAATAAGAAGTTGGGACAAATACGGTTGTATAAATTATGTAGGATTAAGGCCCGATTTTTCAATCCCCAGATAAGTTTTATCCAACGAATAACATTGTCAATGTGACATATTTTCTAAAAAGAAGTCATAATGTCACAATTATTCAATGAATAAACTTTAACTAACGATTGAAAGAGCCCTAAAACACCCAAAGACTATACAAAAATAAACTGTTGAGATGGATAGATGTTCTTATAGAGAAAAACATAATAATTACGGTATACTAACTCAGAAAAAACTCGACTTCCTTTCTGTTCCCAAAAAATGTAAATGTAAAATATTTTTTTTTTTACCAAAACCCTTTCAAATATAAACAACTAAGTTCACAAAATAAAATAAAAAATAAAAAATAATATTTAAATTGACTGAAACAGTCGAACAACTAAAAGAGGTTATTTGAAACTTAACGTTTTCATGAATAAAACTGTGTTTTAAGTGAATGACACTAACTATTCTGATATATTTAAATATGTTTTTATTTTACAATGAACTTTGACATGATAAACAAGAGGAAAAAAATAAACCATGCTCAAGATGAAATGATTATTTAAAATTAATTGTCAATTTTATTTGTTAAGCCCAATTTCAAGTGTAAAGATAAACCAAATGATTCATAAATTAATAAGAAAAAATATCTACATAGTTTAAGCTTAGTGCAGTAACTAAATTATTAAAATATGTTTATGTGGATTAATAAATAATAACTACAATAAAGAAACGAAATCTTTCTAAAATATTTCAATTAGGTATGTATATTACTAAATAAAATTACCTACATTATTATGTGCATATTTTGTTGTATTTATAGTAACAATTAAAAACAGCAGGATGAAGAAAATGTGCACGAAATTTTCGTCTAAAACAAATATATTGTGAAGCGATAATATTCTGAAAACTTGAACCCATTATTATATACAATAATTTTAAAACGAACGAAAAACTTTAGCACTCTCTTTGCCTGTTAAAAATTAAAGATACCTTCATCTTTAATTAAATGATTTTTTACCCTTTACCCTATATTATTCATCAAAGCTAAGTGACATTAAATACTATATATAACTGTTTACAATAAAGATATACGCTACAGCACAATATACAAACATTATGAGATTTTTACACCTTCTAAATACGTACAAGTGCTCAAAATAACACAATGTAAAATAGTTAAACTTACAACTTGATTGTTCCTCGCATTCTCTCAGAACTTTGAAAACGTATTCACAAACCGCTTTACCCACAAGTAACATGAAACCACTATTATCACTTGACATTATATTTAAAGGCAAACAAAATTAAGTTGATAATACTTTACGAACACTTTACATTTTTAAGGTATGTTGAAGTTTATAAGCAAAACTTGAATTTGGTTCTTCTCATTGTGTTTAATGTAATTTAAAAAGAAAATCTTTGTAACTTAAAACCTTTTTATAAACTTCAAAAACTAAAAACTTCAAGCAATTAATTGAGTTCTACCTTTTATTCTAAAAAGTTTACTTATTCCGATTTTATCGATATGAACCCATCAAATTCATTTAATCACGAACTGTGTTACACTATTTCTTAATAGAACTGAAACACAACTGATGAATAATTTATAACAGTGCATAATCAAGGTTCTAAATTATTTATGGAAAAGTAGACTTTATTGTCAATGACGCAACAATCCTTTTGGTTTGATACCGTTTATAAATCACTGGCAGTACGTACGAAATCTTTCAAACAATAGATAGGAGGTGGCAAAGTTAATTATATTTATTATCGCTACCTAAGACTCCTATTACCTACGACATAAGGTTTAATTTACAGTGATTTTAAGCTAAATAACTTTATCACCGCGAGATCTTGGTGAGATAATCAGATAGTTGTAGGGGAAATGTATCAGAGATATTTATAACTTAAGATAAAACATAAGACAAGGGCAGCTGAACTGAAATCTTAATAAGCGCACCTGACCCGGCATATCATAGGGTGCGGGTTCGAATCCCGCTCGTGGAATTTTTTCAACACTTTGTCTCTATTTTTCAAATCTTAATAAACGTTTATCCTGCTTAGGGAATATTTTTTTAAGCCGCTTTAGGTGTAAGGTTTCATTGCAAGCATCCATAAAAACCTCGCCTTTATAGTTAAATAGAGTTTCATTTTTATATAACATTTGTAGAGTCCGTAAAATCCATCCACTTTATATCAAAACAATTTTCGTGTAAAGTTGCGAGCATTAACATGTAATCAATGTAACTCTTAATACAATGAATAAGAGTCAAAACTAGTAAAAAGTGTATACATTTTAATGCTAGAGATTGTATTTTGGTGCAGCGCGGAATTTGAAAATTTACGTGTTTTTAAGTCACTGGTGCTAGGCGCTGAATAGGTCTTATACATTAAAAGGACTAGTATAGGTTAGCTTGATCCTTTCACAAGGTCGTGGTTGTCTTGGAATTTGAAACAAATACCCAGAAACTGCATAAACAATACGTAAAATAATGATATCTAAAAACTTATTTCTTCAGAAACTTTGTAAATATAGCACAAATGAAACAATGATCCGACATCAAAATGTTTGTATTGATATTCCGCAGTTCACTGTTGTCTTATTTTTCAATAAAAAAACATGAATATGAAAATATTAAGACTTTTCTTATTTTTTACCCAAACGCCTATGATTTTACGAAAGTAAACATTGCTCTAATTAAATCACCAGCCTACTCTGTACAGATATTAGTGTGCATGCGTATTCGTAGTCGTGCGCCGTTCTCACACCACTGCCACGCGCCGCTCGCTCGCTATCATAAAGAAACTTGAAACTCGCAGTTTTGCGTCCGCGCTGCACCCCCTTAACCCAACGCTCAAAATCTATACTAATATTATAAAGAGGAAAGCTTTGTATTTTTGAATGTATGTATGTTTGTAACGAATAAACTCAAAAACTACTGGACCGATTTAAAAAAAAATCTTTCAGCATTAGAATGCTACATTAGCACTGAGTACCAAAGGCTAAATTAATAAAAAAAAGTGTTACGAAGTCCGCCGGGTCAGCTAATGTAACATATAATGTTGCTTTCACTTATACAAATAAGTCTGCAAGCTTCTGAACAAATTATAGGGGGCACAGCATATATCGGCCCGAGATATTTATGCTGTAATGAATTCGCATAGCAGTGAGATGTGTTTATATGTACTATTGAGGTCCACTGTGGCCAAGCGTTTTGGCTGCATGCACGTGGCATAGACCGGCCGAATGACATTCAATAGGAGATACTAGACGAATGAGCATTTAATACATTTTGTATAGCATTCAAGCAGTCTAAACTAATAGTAGTATACCACCCAGAATGAGGGAGATAGCCTATCAATACAAGCAGCTACTACTACATTTAGTGACAACATCATCTCGATTTCACAGCAGATCTGCACATTATAAACTTTATTTGCATAAAATATTAAACAGAGTGGCGACTTTAAGTTGCTAATTTTATTTTTTCATTATTCTACTACTTTGGATTTATATTTTTTTTAAATTTGATATTGCTAAAGAGGAAAACAAGCATTAGGCCTGCTTGATGAAAAGCATTCAGACAGGTAGTCAAACGTAACACTTTTAGAGTCATTCTCTTGGATTTATTTTTATTGCTAAAGAGGAAAACAAGCGTAAGGCCTGCTTCATAGAAAGCACTGAGAGACACTAGTCTATGGTCAAACAAGCTTATGGCCTGCTTCATAGAAAGCACTGAAAGACAGGGTAGTCTATGGTCGAATGTAACACTTTGGGATTGTTCGCGAGTTAGTAAACGCCTTGTAACGTCTAGCATCTCCTTCGTATTGTAACTACCGAAGCTTCCGCTTTGCGATGCAGTTATATACAAAATGGCGAGTGTGATTAGGAAAGGGGGTATTAAAAAAATAAATAAAACAAATTAAAAAACAGTCTTACGAACTAAAGTAGAGGCCAGAAATGTCGAAAGAAATGCTGGAAGGCAAAACGAGAAAGTATCCATTAGAGTACAGTCTTTTATATATTTTTATGTGTGCGATAGTACATGGTATGATAGTCTCCAACAAATATAATGATCTTTCATTGGGTGAGAGTTGATACCTAGGTATTTAGATTAGACGAGATTATTTTTTGTGACAGGAGACTTTATCAGGCGAGAGCTGGAGATATAATTAAGAAGAAAGAATAGAAACAGTAATATATTGACCACACAAACAACATAACAGAGAAAACAAATAAAGAGACTGTTTGTTGTTAGTACTACAAACAACAAAAACCTATACAAACGCGTTTACTACAAACTTTTTATATTACATACTAACACTACTCAATCAAATTGGTTCTTGAGATAATAAGAAACGACTGGCGTCCCTGGGATCTTGTTATTTTAATACCTAATGTTTTTATTGCAAACTTTACAACCTCGCTAAGTTCACTAAGATATTAAGATAGGAGCGAGTGGCAAACGAGTGTGTCAAAAGGCTTGTCTTAGTTGTAAAGGTAACTTATTTTTGTTTATGACCATCAAGCAAGTCTTTTTGACGAACTCCGTAGTCGGGCTCGAACGCCCCGGTTTCTGGTGTTGCCATCTCCGAGGTCCCGGGTTCGATTCTCGGTCGGGTCAATGTAACGTAAGTAACGTGGTCATTCCTGATTTCCATAACACAAGTGCTTAAGACAGAGCAATGTATGTGAAAATGTCTAATATTATTTATCTTTACTAATATTATAAAGAGGAAAACTTTGTATTTTTGTATGTATGTATTTTTGCAACGAATAAACTCAAAAACTACTGGACCGATTTAAAAAATTATTTCACCATTAGAATGCTACATTAGCGCTGAGTAACATAGGATATATTAAAAAAATAAAATAAAATAAAATACTAAAAACGACAATTTAATTTTCCAATACAAAATTATTTGTTTGTTTTGTTGTCATGGAAACCATTGATATATACATATTTAACTCAATGATGGAAACTGTCAAAGCGGTACGAAGTCCGCCGGGTCAGCTAGTTTATAATAAAAAGTCTCCTGAATTATTTTTCCCTCGCGTGTAAAGCCTCCTGTGACAAATTAAAACGGTAGTAATAAGTGTCTTTGCTAGATCTCGTTTTAAGCTACACTAGCAAAGTAGCGCCATCTATCGGTGATAATGGGCGTCACGATCAATACGCTTTAAAGCACGATGACGTCACCGAGCGTAGCTACAGCGGAACAGACATGCTACGTAGCGTAGCGTTACATTTCTCTTTGTGCACGAGAGCGGAGTTTGAGTTGTTTCTCACAGATAATTTTTTGGTCATTATTATTTTATAGACATTATTATACCGACCCTAATTTACGTTTATCGAAACATCATCAGCCAGTACATCATAAGCTGCGTTCAAATATAGAAATGTTACTGTTTTGATGGATAATCACATTTATCAGAATATATTATATTTCTATAAGTTGCGCTGTGCTATATTTGATATAGAAATTGAACTGGTTCTAAATAAAAATAAAAAAAACAAATGGTATTTTTCGTCAAGGCAAAATTTTTGAACATCAGTACATCGTCACATTCAGAAATTAGTCGCAAGTAGATTCGTAATTATGTTTCAATTAAGTATTTTTTTCTAAATATTTTAGAATTTAAATTGATTTTTCAATACAAGTATTTATAATTATCATCTGTGATTCACAAGTCACACTAACCGCACCCCAGTGTTCATATTACGTGATAGAGAGAAAGAGACAAAATGCCAGTCGGCGCGATCATAAACAATATTTTCAATCTGTGATTCCGCCATGCTTTTTGCGCATTCACAACTCACCAATTTCGTAGAATCCTTGAAAAGACATAATATATTTTCAAAATACTTTATTTATAATTCACGTAAAAAATATATACTTTCTTTTTTATTACAAATCAAATAATTAAAAAATATAGACATGATTTTGTATCACAAATTATGTACAAAGAAAAAGCTTGTTTCTCGAATATTCTATACGTCTTTCGTACATTAATTTTGGACGAACAATTGGTATTCGGTTTCTATTCGTGTTAACTAGAAAAGAAAAATAATTTATTTTGAACAAACATTTTTTTAAGAATGTTTAAAATAACTAAATAAGTCAGAAACTACAATAAAGCGCTCTCAGATTTCATATTCAACAATCAAGTTATCAACACTAGTCGAAGAAGACCAAAGAGGTTTCCGAATAGAGTAAACAGTTAAAATTTAAGCTTTTTACATGTCTATGAACGATTAAAAAGCTTTTAAATATGGAACGCGAGAGCAAACTAAGCTAACACTTCCACGACTAACATGTAGATGTGAAAAGAACTTTGTACTCTCTACAATAAGGTTACTTACCGATTGGCAGGGAGGCAGCGGAGTTAGGCATGGAAGACGCGCCGCCACCGGGCGAAGGGGGCGCGGTGAGGGCGGACAAAGCCTGGAGAACATCAAAAATATTTATAAGTATTTTTTCTATAGCGAGGACTTGGCCTTTACCTCAGCTAGATATACAATATGTAAAATAATAAACGCACACCCGTTTGTTAAGAGTCAGCTACTGAATTGATTTCAGTCTTTTTTTTTTATAATATTAAAAGGAGGCAAACGAGCAGGCGGGTCACCTGATGAAAAGTAATCACCGCCGCCCATGGACCCGCAAGACCAAAGTAATTGCAGATGCGTTGCCGGCCTTGAGGAAGGAGTTGGATCTTGAGGAGGAAGTAGGAATTGGGAGGAGGGATGAGTGAGAGATGGGCCTCCGGTACTTTCACTCACCAGACGAAACACAACAGCAATGTAAGTATGTTTTCGTAATTTAATTTAAAAAAAATAGTGTTAAATATATAAAACCATAATCGAAGCAATAACGTTTCGTTTATATGCACATAGTCATTTAAAAAAGCTTTATTGCCCTAAATTACGTTCAGTTTTTTAGAGAGTTTACTGTTGGCTGCATCTGGCCTATCGCAGCGTAACTGGACTTTTGTAAGCAGCGAGAAACTACTTAACGAGTTTCTTCAAGTCGTGGCGATCGAACATCCTCAGAGGGTTTCTACTGGGCATAGCATTACGCAAGCGTGTCCCTTAAAATAAATCGCTAGATCGCTTAAATTGATAAAAAAAAAAAACTTTTAAAAGTATCATGGTCTAGGAGCAGTTTCGCTAGTGCATTGGAGTAATTATAAACTGGATTATTACCACGTTTTTGTTATTCTTAAGGGGGTGCCACGCGGAATTTCGAAAATTTACGTGTTTCAAGTCACTGGTGCTAGGCGCTGAATTGGTCAAATACGTTAAAAGAACTAGTGTAGCCTGATCCTTTCATAAGGCCATGGTTGTCTTGGAATTTGAAACAAATACCCAGAAACTGCATTAACAATACGTAAAATAATGATATCTAAAAACTTATTTCTTCAGAAACTTTGTAAATATAACACAAATGAAACAATAATCCGACATCAAAATGTTTGTATTGATATTCCGCAGGCCACTGTCTTATTTTTCAATAAAACAAATATGAATCTGAAAATATTAAGGCTTTTATTATTTTTTACCGAAACGCCTATGATTTTACAAAAGTAAACATTGCTCTAATTAAATCACCAGCCTACTCTGTACAGATATTGCCAGATATTACACTGCCACGCGCCGCTCGCTCGCTATCATAAAGAAACTTGAAAATCGCAGATTTGCGTCCGCGCTGCACCCCCTTAAATATCCGATAAAGAAATACAAAAAAATTACTCCAACGAAGTTTGGGCAGTTCAGAGTGTTTGGAGATCTGGAGCCATTGACTGACCAGACCAATGACTTCAGGTACAGACATGTACCCCGTGCCCTGCTTACCATGTGCGAGGTGGAGGGGTCTATGTGTTGGGACGAGAGCTCCACGGAGGCGCACTTGCTATTGGACTTCTTCTTGCGAAGCCCGAACTTGCGACGGTCCTTTTTCACGTTGGGGGAGGCGCCTTCCAGGGACACCTGTTAGGACCAAAATAAATTATTTAGTACACACATACAGACAAGAATATTTTTAAAAAAAGTTGTTGATTAATTATTATTTATTAATTTTTAAAAGAGGACCTGTCTATCTGAAGAACTATCAACATTGCACAGCTGAATCCACTGAAGTTTTGCAGGCAGGTCCCTCTTTTATCGCGTGGACGAAATTTTTCTTATATTTCAAGATAAGAATTGACTTAACTTTTTTTTATGCCTTATAAGACAGCTCTTGACCTCGATCTCGCCTGATGGTGAGCGTAGATAAGGTCTACAATAGAGCGAGCTGCCCTAAAAGATGCCTATTAACTCTCGCCTTGAAGGAATTCAGGTTATACGTTTTTGGGAACACAGATGATGGCAGAGAATTCCACTCGCTGCCAGTGCGCAGTAAAAAAAAAACATATTTCGGTATTCCAACAGAATATTCTGTAATAATTTATTTTATCTCACCAGATGCTAAATGACATTGAGGTCGAAGATAGAATTGCACTGTACCCGGCAACTCCACCAGAGAGACTGGCTATTTAATTTCAATTAATAAATAACTGTCATTATACAAATAGGAGCTCGATGGCGCAGTGGTTAACGCGCCCGGTCTGCGAGTGCTGAGGTTAAGCAACTTTCGCAAAGGCCGGCCATCGGATGGGTGACCAAAATTTATCATCTCGAGCTCTTCCGTGCTTCGGAAGGCACGTAAAGCCGTTGGTCCCGGCTGCATTAGCAGTCGTTAACAACCACCAATCCGCACTGGGCCCGCGTGGTGGTTAATGGCCCGTTCTCCCTATCCATCCATAGGGAAGGCTCGTGCCCCAGCAGTGGGGACATAAAATGAGCTGATGATGATGATGATGATGATACAAATAGGGCTCTTTCAATTTAGTTAGACGTTCCATATCGAACGCGTGCCGCGCTTATTTAGGCTAAGACACAGCGCAAACGTGCGGCAGTCGTCCGACAACAAACGTCTAAATTGAAAGAGTACTTTGTCTTGATCAGTTTGGTATTAGAAATATAATGAATTTTTGAAGATTTAACAAAATAAAGATTTAAGATTTTGATATTTGTGCCCTACAAGATAGATCTCAAAATGGATACTAAGATTACATTATTTATACATGACAAACTAAGTTTCTATAATGGTTACCTTTGACTCTAAATACGCCTTAGTAGTTAATTTCGTTTTGGAACGTAGGTACTACTATTTATCCTTTGACTACATAATTTAATGACCTCTACTATAAAATATAATTGTAATATAACGGCGCCGTTTCATTTTACCTTTATCTTATTACAAAACATCAACTTCAACTTTGGGAACTTTTAATTGCACCTGGAATACAAATATTTTTTTAAATTTGTTATTTAAGACTCCATTTTCAAAATGAAAAATCTCTAGAACCTAATAGTGTCCTAATATTGTGCTATATCAGTTTAATTGTTGTCACAATTAAACTGATATAGCACAATATTATTATATTATATTATTATATTATATTACAATGTCTTGTATTGTTACGTGTCCAATTTGTGTCATGTTGTGAGTTTTACAATGCCAGTATCTTGCTTTTTGCTGTATCAGTGTCCTGTTGTGTCACAGTTCTGATGTTCCAGTGTCTTGTTGTGACAAAGTTTTGCCATGTCAGTGTACTATTGTGCCAGTGTCTTTTCGTATCAGTGTTTTGTCGTTGTAAGTATCTTGTTGGGACAGTTTTGTTGTGACAAGCTGTCAGTTTTATTGCTGTTACTGTTTTGCCGTGTCAGTGTCTTATTGTGGTACTATCTTGCTGTGTCAGTGTATTCTTGGTCACTGTTTAGCTCTGCTAATGTTTTGTTGTGTCTCTGATTTACTGTGTCTTGTTGTGTTATTGTTGTAATGTTTCAGTGTCGTGCTGCGTCAATGTCGTGCTGTTTTAATGGTTTGTTGTGTCAGTGTCATTATGTTACAATACATACGTCAGTGTCATGGTGCGGCTGCTGGTGTAGCTCGAGCGCTTCCAGCAGTCGCTGCAGCTGCTGCACGGACAGTTGCGCCTGCCCCAGCTCCCGGGAGGCATTCTCCAGAGGCCCGCCCGACTCTGGAATAAAGTAAACATTTTGAGTTCCTTCTTTTGAAGACTATTAAGATCTTTTTCTCGGAGATTAGGAGTGGGAGCTCGATGGTGCAATTGTTGACGCGCCCGGCCTGCGGATGTTGACGTTAAGCAGCTTTCGCGAGGTCGGTCATCGGATAGGTGAGCACGCATGTGGAAGGCGCGTAAAGCCGTTGGTCCCGGCTACATTAGCAGTCGTTAACAACCACCAATGCGCACTGGGCCCGCGTGGTTGTATATGGCCCGTTCTCCCATAGGGAAGGCTCGTGCCCCAGCAGTGGGGACATAAAATGAGCTGGTGATGATGAATGACGACGAAGATCTCTTTAAGGACGGAAGCGCTCGATCTTTACCAGCGATCGGAATAGGTAAGACTATGTTTACCAAAACTTTATGATGGGACCAAACATTGGTGCTGATACCAGGAAGGTGTTGAAATACCACCAAATTTGACAGATCCCAGATAGCAGTGAGACGTTTATAGGCTGACATGAAATTGCCAAAGGGAGGTATTTTAATATTTTCGTTTTTGCTGACAATTTCATTTTATACATTTGTAAGTACAACTCGATGGGGTGTATTAAATTTGGTTACACTTATTAAAATTACTATCTCAAATGTAAAATAAGTTTGAATGCTTAACACCATGCAATAGTGAAAATCATCGCCAAATCCAACTACAACAACATACGCAAAGCAAGGTTAACAAGACATTTTAAAGGACAATGGGCAATTTTGGTACCTTTTTAAAAAAATATCTGCGCACGAAAAACTTTGTTTATTATTTATATATGTTTAAAAGGCATCCATTCGAATAATATTTCATATGACAGCTAAGCCCTAAACCGTAGCAATTCCAAGATATGAGTGATTTAAATACAGGAAGTTTTTGTATGAATCTGAAAATCAATACTATGAAAAATAGCGAAAGATACTCAATGGAGTCTCAAGGTCGATTTTAATAAAATAAACTAAAACTGTCATGTCCCGTTCGTGCGCAAGAGTTTGGAAAAAAGTAACAGTTATCCATACAAATCGCCCATTGCCCTTTTATGGCAAAGATGAATGGGCCATGATCTCACCTATGATCCAGCTAGCGAGCCTGCCGCCCGGCGTGCCAGACACGAAGCAGGCCTGCGGACCTCGCAGCGGCGGGGCCATCGGGCTTATCAGCCCTACAACCAAACATACAGGGGGGTGGGGGGAGGGCTACGTCACAGCCAGACCAGAATCGCAGTATACGTATCAAAACGGTTGAAACCATAAATAAACAATTGTAACGACGTATCAAAACTGTTGAAACCACACAGCAACAATTGTAACGACGCTTACGTCTCTCAACGTTGTATTGGGTCCTTACCTATGAAATTGAGGTTTTTTTCTCTCTTATTAATAGGTGTATCACTTCTAAAAGTTAATAGCGGTTGTTAATATCATTATACACCTTTAATAAGAACTATGTTACTTAGGCTTCAGTAATAACAATGATAATTCATTTTGTGTCTTTATGGCCCAATTCTTTTTTTAATTGACTTTTTTTTGTTTCGCGGAATTGACTTTTTGTTTCATTGTAGCTTTGAAGGGACTTGATTTTTTTTCTTTTTAATGTCTACTATATTAAGCTAGTGAAACAAACACACTACCCTTAATTTTTTATATTGTTAACATAAATAGATGCTAAGAAAATTAAATAAACGTTAGTATGAAAAATATAATTTTATAAAAAATCTTGATACAAAACGTCAATTTCATAGGTAAGGACCTGATATAAACGATTCCGAATGGAATATAATGGTGTTATTTTTTGTACAGACGTCTGCACATCAGACTATCCAAAACTGTAAAATTTCTTCAATAAATGTTCAACCGTATGCCATAGACATAAAGTTCAAAATCTATTGAGGAAATTTTATAGTTTGTGGTAATCTGATTGCAAGAAGTTACTAGAAAGTTTCACCAAAAAGTATAGTATATATACTCGTACAAAAGGGCTGTCCTAACAAACAGAGTATAAGCTTGCAATAGAAATTCTGAGCCATGTTCCCGTCATGGAAACTTCATTTCGGGTTGTTCCGTATTCATCCCACGAAAAAAATTTTCCTTACTCAATCCCACAGCAATATTTTAATTTTTCATTTCGTATTCATCCCATAAGTATTCTTGACTAAACCCACATCGAAATTATAAGGATTTATGTGTTAAAACAAATTAGTAAACTGTTCCCACAAATAGGGGTTTTCTTTATATTTTCGATATGGGTTGAGTAAGGAATACTTACGGAATGAATAAAGAATGAAAAATAAAAATATTTCTGAGGGTTGAGTAAGGAATAGACATGGGATGAGTAAGGAAACATTTATTCCTGGGATAAGTTCTCGTGGGATGAATACGGAACAACCCTTCTTTTCGAATTAGAGTAAACGAGACAAAATATGGAAAAACTCTTCGAAGCTTATATTTGTTTATTAGTACTGGCTTTGATTAATCGTTGCCTAGTTAAGACATCTGCCGCACGCGTTTTTTTGTGCAAGATTGAATCTTAAGGTAAAGGAAATAACGGCTTAATAGATCTGGTCATCTGGTCTGGTTGTTCTATTGGTAGAGGGTCATTGACTTAAAAATTCTTTTACTTTAAATCATAACTCAATCATCATAAGAAAGTCTTATGAAGCGCCGAACGTGAAGGGTTGTTATTTACAAAGGATTTTGTTGACTTTTTTTTATTAATAAAACTGTTTTATTTATGAACTTAATAACAAGTTATATATCTTGTGATAATTAAAGCGTTTCATTAAAAGAAATAAGTCAAGTCAATAAAGCTCCGCTTGAAATTGTGCATGAAACTAAACACATTATATTAAAAAAACAAAGGTTTCTCTTATAGCATAGAACAGAAGGGAGTGATAGTGTAGATAGTGAAACATATTACAAGCGCTTGCGCCGTGAACTCATAGGTCTTTACTAATCTATATATTAATACGTGAAGCAAAAACTTTATACCCGTTTTTACGAAACTTGCGCGGGACGGAGAAGTATGAAATTTCGCACACTTATAGTTTATATAGAGAAGGTTATCCGAATGTTAATATTTTTTTTAAATTATGCTTAAAAAATACATTAAATCAACAAAAACAACACTACACACACTAACATGAATTTGACACACACGTATTGTTTGTCTTTAATGCAGCCGACATCTGTCAATGCCAATCCAAACTCACATTCTATCTTGTTTATTTTTTCAATGCTTAGGATATACAATCCGTGCAGTAATAAAATTACGGTCGAATTTCGACCACTGGGCGACTACTAGTACACATAAATAAATACTTTTATGCCCTTCTCCCAGAAAGAGGTATATAGAGCTTCGAAATCACTAATTTTGAGTATATTTTGACGCCACTTTTAGCCTAAACAAAGCAGGGACCCGAGTTGGAATATATAACATCAGTGATGGGTTGCTAGCCGATCGCCTGATGTGCGTGCGAGTATCGTGGAATCATTGTCCTTTAGTCAGCTCTTAGACACGCACGGGAAGTTTAGGGGGTACCGCGCGGAATTTCGAAAATTTACGTGTTTTTAAGGGGGTGCAGCGCGGACGCAAAACTGCGAGTTTCAAGTTTCTTTATGATAGCGAGCGAGCGGCGCGTGGCAGTGGTGTGACAACGGCGCACGACTACGAATACACACACACACTAATATCTGTACAGAGTAGGCTGGTGATTTAATTAGAGCAATGTTTACTTTCGTAAAATCATAGGCGTTTAAGTAAAAAATAAGAAAAGTCTTAATTTTTTCATTTTTATTGAAAAATAAGACAACAGTGACCTGCGGAATATCAATACAAACATTTTGATGTCGGATCATTGTTTCATTTGTGCTATATTTACAAAGTTTCTGAAGAAATAAGTTTTTAGATATCATTATTTTACGTATTGTTTATGCAGTTTCTGGGTATTTGTTTCAAATTCCAAGACAACCATGACCTTGTGAAAGGATCAAGCTAATCTATACTAGTCCTTTTAACGTATAAGACCTATTCAGCGCCTAGCACCAGTGACTTAAAAACACGTAAATTTTCAAATTCCGCGCTGCACCCCAAGCGCTGAATAGGTCATATTAAAAGGACTAGTGCAGATTAGCTTGATCCTTTCACAAGGTCATGGTCGTCTTGGAATTTGAAACAAATATCCAGAAATTGCATGAGCTATACGTAAAAGTACTGATATATAAAAACTTATTTCTTCAGAAAACTTTTTAATATAGCTTATGAAACAATAATCCGACATCAAAATGTTTGTATTGTTATTCCGCAGGCTACTGTTGTCTTATTTTTCATTTAAAAAATATGAATATGAAAATATTAAGACTTATTATTTTTTACCCAAGCGCCTATGATTAAAAAACAAAAATAAAAAGTACAGATATTAGTGCGTGCGTATTAGTCGTGCGCCGTTGTCACACCACTGCCACGCGCCGCTCGCTCGCTGTCATAAAGAAACTTGAAACTCGCAGTTTTGCGTCGGCGCGGCATCCTCTTAAGTAACTGATACTTTCTTTTCACGTCCCAAACCAGCATGGGAAAGCAGGTCTGTTTACTTATAATCACAGTATAAGCTTGGGATAGTTATTCCGTGTTTTGTTCCCGTAAATGTAAATGTAAACTTAATTACAAACTAGAGCAAAAGAGACAAAACACGGAATAACTATTCAAATCTTATACTTGGTTTATTATTACGGGGGATACTCTTCGCGAATGAGTTCACTTCGCAAGTATCGCTATAAACCTCGTGCTAGCAAAATTCAAATCTATGGGATTTCTAATATATCAATTTGTGTATGATTTTTAAATGGAGAAATCTAAAAGACGGTTCATATAGTATTAAGCTAGTACTATACATGATCTTTCCTAATGTAAGGAGGCCATTTTAAGCACATCTACAAGATTTAATTTAATATTTTTGATTTACTTACATTAAAAAGGTATTAAAAAAGGTGTTTAAAAGTAATTAAAAAGGTATTTTACATTGTTTGACTTGATATTTTTACAATTATGGAGTAAAATATCCTCCTCATATTAAAAAGAATCTTGTATCATAGTTTTCTAATATATAATTTCTAATATATTCAAATATTTTGGTTGTTTATTAAACTGTCGCTTACTAAGCGAGACATAACACCATCAATACTAGAAAAATACATTTCACTAGAAATCGAGCTAAAGCTACATTTCATAATTGACTAATAAATAAATAGCTAACAAATGCTAGTAAGTTAGTTTTTAGATGATACATGTGTTCTAAATTATGATTGAATTCGTCTTTCAATAGATCTAACCGGAACAATACGAGGGCTCACTGGAACACCGATATAGCGTCTTCAAATCATCACTCTTGTTAGACAGGGACGGCGAATCTGTTATAGAACTCGACTTATGCAGCTCACTCTTACCCAGAATCAATTGGAACACATTAAACTCATTTGGATTGTAGTCGGGGTGTTTCGCAACTTTGACGTGCCTTCTAAAATTATTGTCTGTTTGCGATTGCGTGGAAGTTCTATATGAAGGGGTTATTCCTCCGAAACAGGTTTGCTTGTTCAAAAAGTTTCTGTCAACTTTCAGAACGTTTACGTTTTCCATATTACGAGGGCGTACCAAGCGAAAGTTCCCGTAACTGTTAGAATTGTCCAAAACGGTCTTTATCACTGTACTAACAGCGCAATCTTCGACCGGATTCGTGTTGTACCATCTCTGCGCGGAGGTACAATGTTCCATATTTTGCCATTCTTTCCTTTTCTTCGTCGATGTCACTGGCTCATTCAAACATGAGTACTCTTTGCTGATAATGCTCTTTGAACTACATGCTCTATCTACTACGATACAACGTTTTGTTTGTTGTAAGACATTGTCTGTTTGGACTTCATTTTCTTTCTTAATGTTAGTTATATCGTACGCGCTGACCCACCCATCAGATAAGAGTTTATCTTTAAATATCAAATTGGTGGTAACGGCTGCGTCTTGACAGATCTTAATGACTTTCATGTCCGTACTCACTGTACATCCCGACATTTCGTATTGTGTTTCACGATTATTGAGCGTGCTTTCCTCATTGTATATTTTGCCCAAAAGACTTAAGCCCTGTATGTTGCTGTTGTTTCTAATAAGTTTCTCGTGTCGCTTTTTCAACTTCAAATACAGCGCATTCAAATCTTTATAAATACTCGGTATGCTTTTAGAGAGCAACGTCAAATTTTCTAATAGCAATAAAATGAATTTCTCGTCTATAATTTTTGGTGCAGCTTGCTCGAACACAGAATATGCGTCAAGTTGTCGACTGCTACCAGAATGTTTAGGTGATTTCAAACGAGGACCAGCATTTACTGACAGTCCATTACTATGTTTCATTCGTAGTTTCCCTTTGGACTGTAGTTTTGTTAAAGCTCTTTTCTTGATAGAAGAAACTATGTAACATGGTTGAGTTTCTTCATAGTCATCCGGGACATCACTACGAAAAAAATTACTGCTGTTGAATGAAAGGTCAATGGAATGTTTGCTCTCATCGACAATTCTGCAGTAAGCTTTCGATGTAACATCACTATTGCTCACGTACGGTTTCAGTTCTATATCATCTTTGTGTGTGTCAAAATCGAAAGCAGTTGTTAAATTCATGTCGATAGGATCAAATATTTTCTTAAGAGAATTATCGTCCAGATTGTTTAGCCAATCGTCGTCAGACCGAGACTGTTCCGATTTACACTTAGTGTCATTGCAAAATTTTAAATTCAATTTTTGATTTTTTGGTTTACCGTAATTCGAAGGCTTTTCTTTCATTTTAATGGTTATTGACATAACACCATTGAGTAAAGGGTCGCTCATCATGGATATATGCTGTAAATCATATTTGGAAAGATCAATCACAACTGAATTGTCTTCAACATTCTCATGTATGAGGTTTTTACGGGGATATTCATTGATATGTCTGTCCAATTCATCTTGCGTTGCATCTTTTTTATCTCCTTTCGATTTGTCATTATTTTCTTTACTTTTATTATCATTTTTTGTGAAAACGGTAGTGCATTTTTCGAGCACCTCTTTCAAGTACAGTTCTCCCGAATCTTTTTTCGGATTTAGTTTCGAGGCGCGGTCTCCACCAGTGTAATTAAACGCGTTATCTTTGTTTTCTAAGTTTGCAGTAATAACACTTTTCGATATTCGTTTCTGAACAGAATCTGTTGCAACATCACCTAAAGGTTCGTTGTATTTGCTATTTTGTTCACTAGATTGCGAACTACTGGACATACTTTTGCTGCTATCTAGCAGTACATCTAAATAAGCGTTAAAGAATTCTTTGGCTACATCAGCTGGCATTGCTGTGTCACTTATCAGATGATTAATCGTTTCTTGGATTTTAGGTAATTCTGAAGAAGAGTTTGAATTATCAATTTTTTGTTCATTAGCATACTCTACGACAGATTTTTTGGATTTCATTTCAAGATTGTTAATTAACTTTTTTGTCATTATTATGTCTTTTTCCCTACTCTGATTACTGCGTACAGTTTCACAGACGTATACTGTGTTTTTTAATATCCTTTCAAGTTCTTGTATTTTTTCGAAGCTTTCGGTATCATGTTTGGGACTGTGACAGCGTATAGCTTTCTTATCAGTCTTGTTACGAACCAAAGCCGACAAATGTCTATGTGTGCTAGTGTCTATAGGGCCATTCTGACCTTGTTTGTTATAAAAATCACTTAAACCATAAAACTGAGTCTGCTTTGTAGCATTACTTATGGCCAAACTTGACAATTTTTTGTCTCTTGTGAAATTACTGTTTGACGGTTTTTCGACAGATTTAACGCGCCTCACAGCATGTTTGAACGGTTCTTCAGTGGTATTCTTTAACCAAAATTCCAACAATGATCGGAACAAAGTCTTCACTGGATGAACGTTTGTGTCACTAAATTTAGCATCGTACAATTCTCTAACGATTTGTTTCACATAAAACTCAACCTCTTTGTCTTTTGTATTATGAATGATTTGGTGCTTTTCAAACAGTGACAACATGATCTTTTCAGTAATTTTATCGTATTCGGAAACTGACATTAGGTTTTGTAGTGATTTGTGCTCTGTTTTAGCAACCCTCGCTTGTACTTTAATGTGTTCTTGTTGAACATTATCGCATTCAACATTTTTATGGGAACGTTTTTTAGTTTCATGTTTAGGGAACCTATAGTTCTTCAACAGCAAGCATTTGCTTATGGGTTCACTTAAAGGAGGTTCTGTAACAAAATTTCTGTACTTGGTGAGATTAGTGGATTTTTTACTCTTCCTCATTGGAGGATCATTCGGTACCTCGGGAAAAGTCGTGGAATTCCTTTTTTTACGTGCAAAAAAGTAATATGTAGGCTCGATTCTGTTGTCTAGAAATTTTGAGACTTTCGACTTGTAGTTAGAAGTTTTGGATGTATTTCTGCAACTATCGCTTTTATTCAAAGAATCAATATGGATGGAATTAGATTCTAAATTTGTTATATGCACCTGCTGTTCTGTGTTAGTGCTTATTTGGGATGTATCTTGAGGGCTTGTGGCGTTTGCATCATCAATATTAATCCTCGCCAAGCAATTCATTGAGCAAAGACTTTTATTTTTATTACGCAGAACGTTGTTAAGCCTCTTAGTAACTTTCAAAGTCTTTTGGAAATTAAATATCTTCTTGTCTCCGTTTATGAAATGCCAATCGAGGAACGGGCTTTTAACTGGATCGTTGATTTTGGGGGTTTCAAAATTGTATGGATTTCGGAAGGAAGAGGTAGGAGTGTTGATTGGTTGGTGGAGTTCTTCAGTAGAAGAAAGGGCTGAGGTTTGATTGCTTATACGCGACGTGCCTAATAGGAAATTAAGATGTATCAATAATGGCGTTGCATCAGTAATATAAAGTTTTCCAATGGATAAGTTCGAAAACCTACTTCATAGAAACGCATTGGTTACAAGGTCACCACGAAATAATTTATAATATAAAAATAAAGATGGTTACTCTTTGTTGATAAAGATGAAAAGATAATAGTGTTGTCACAGTAACATTGATCTTTACACATTGATTGGAAAATTAAAAATATTTCTTAACGACCTTGTAATAAAGTACATATTTGTGAACATCTACTCCAAGGGGTTTCAAACAGACATGCTCAAAGTCTACCGTTCACGCTAGTCTCTAGGTAACCTCACACACTTATCTAATAAATTGTATAATGAGATATGTATCTTACGTGATGAAGTGTCTGTTGGCGGGAGATCGTCATGAGGCGCATGGATCTTCGGCACCGACTCCCGCGCACCAAACGTCAGCAAGTGCTGGCGGTAGAGTCTATGAAACATAAAATGTATTAGCTTTATCATTATTTGTCTCGCAACTGCCATTCTAGTCTAGCGGTTCAATCATTGGTCTCAGGAGCAGAGGTCCCGGATTCGATTCCCAACGGGGGATGCACGTCACTGTCTTCTAGCTACAACCATTTTATCTATGTCTGCCGCCACAATATAGACAGTTTCTCAGTAGAATGCGAGGTGATCAGACGTTACCTATCAAACCAAGCGCCTACGTGTTGTAGAATAAAGAGATGTTACTTAAGGCGAAGGGTAAGGCACACTAGCACCACCAATTGATAATTTGACAAATGTTAAAATATTTTTTTTAACGCAAATTTTGTTGCGAACAAATTACAAAAACACAAATGTTGAAAAAATTTCCACGAGCAGGATTTGAACTTGCACCCTTCTGACATTCCGGGTCAGGTGCTCTTCCAATTGAGCTATCGTGGTTCTAACCAGCCCGCCGAAATTATTCAACACTTTTTACTTTGAAAGCCAAAGGCGCCCATTCAATGTCAACAACTACCGTCACTAAAAAAAAACGCCGTCATCTTATAAAGCGTCACTTTTGACAGATAGCTGAAGTTGATGTTTGTTGTGGATATTTCGTGCTTTTATTTTAATAAAAATATCTCAAAATATGCCAAAAGTGATAAAAAGTGGTGTTAGAGAGGTGGTGCTAAAAGTGAAGGCTTTTTTTATGAAAGAAAAGCAATCTAGCGCCCTGAGTATTCCATTTGCAAGAGTAAATGAGCGCGTCGCCGCTGCAATAGGTAAGTGATATCATAGTATACCTTGTAAATGTCCCCGTTATTACTTGGTAAATAAACATATTTTCTCCTTCAAATTATTAAAGGAAAATACGATTTCAGGTATATCTTTACGTACAGTTGCAAGAATTGAAAATGAAGGAAGATTGGCTGAAGCATCATCCAGTAAAATAGTTACACCAAGGAAAAATAGAAAAACAAGTTGAAAGAAAAACAAAATTGGACAATTTTGATATGGGTGTTCTAAGACGAAAGATTCACGAATTTTATTGAGAGTGAAGAAAGCAGTGACGAGATGAAGACAATGAAGATGAAGAATTTAATAGTATGCAACCTCTCGACATAGTTCATGCAGAACGTAATTAAAGCAAAAAAAATATGAAAAATTGTTTTTTGTTTAATTTTATTCACATCATTTTAACTTTATTTTTATGTAATGATTCCTATCATTTAAACATTCCTTAGATTAAAATTTAATTACGGAATACGGAGACAGGTTTAAACAATTCCCTAAAACTAATGATATCTTTGTAGTTGGTAACATTAATTTCACCCCCACGCCCTCATGTCACTGTCATTCACGTGCCAAAAGATCCTTGTAGCACTATATGTATTGTGGACGGTTTGCTTCGTAGCCAATATGCTGGTTAGACATTTTCGCAAGACGTCATTAAAACAATTTTTGGTTACATTTTCAAATGTGGACGATTTGCTCTCAAGTCTTATTCAATTGTGGGTAGTCTTAGTCAATAGACATTTTGCATTGTAGCCGATCCGATCCGAAATCGTGCTTCCACCACCAGCTTAATAGTGTCTTAGTACCGAGTGAGACGAAAGCCAAGCTCCGCTTGTCGGTAACTGTGGAACCTGTTGTAGAATAAGAAAAAGACACATATAAGCACCAGCCAAGCTCACCTGTGCGCCTTCAGCACGTTGAGCCAGGTGCGGAACACGTCGGCGGTCTTCGCGCGCAGGTGGTATATGAACTCGTCGGCGTCGATGTCGATGCGCCGCCGGCGCGCCTTCGCCGAAATCACCGAGAGCCCGACGTCCACCGAGCCGTGGAGTCGGCCGCGGGCCACGTCGGTGGGGGAGCGGGCATACACTAGTATACCGCCGTCCACCACGAAAAACCGCTGCGAAACGGGATGTTGGGTCAATTAGTTATAGTTTAAGATGATACATTTTATTGTATACCAAAAACAAAATAATTGACAAATGAAACTACATAAAAGTACAAGTACAAAGCGCGGTCTTATCACTAAGAGTGATCTCTTCCAGGCAACCTATGGATGTAACGCTTTTTTAAGTTTTAATTTTGAAATCGATGAAAATGCGGATGTGATGTTTTATAAATTTTTATTGAATTCTATTTAATTATTATAACATATACATATTATATTTTTAATCACTTCTGTTTTCTATTAAGACCAAAGATCCAACTAAAATTGGATCTAAATAATATAAAAGCAAAATTTTGCTTTTTTATATTTTATTTTTCCATCACCTAAAAACGACGTGTTTTTACACATAGAAAGTTGGAGTTGCTGAGAGACACACGCACTATATTCCCGGGCATTCGTATTAGTATTAACAGACTGTATGACGTTGTGAAAATTGAAATTGGTACCTGATGTAAATTTGCTAAATTCAGATATTTTTATTTCTTTAATTTTGTTTTTTATATATGTTGTGGTTGTCTTTATATATTTATAAAATACAGTGAAAAGCATTCCAGCCAGGAATCAAACCAGGTTCTTTCGCAATCCGGGCGGCTGCACTGACCATTATGCTACCGGGAAGGCTGACGTAAGCACTGTCAAAAAGCAGTCAAAAATCAAAAACTTTTTCAATGTTTTTGATTTTTGACTGTTTTTTAGCGGCAGTGTGTGAGAGTATTTTCACACTGTATTTTATAAATGTTTAATTCATATTCAGTGCAGCAATTAGCACTTAAAAATAAAATGTAAAGTTTGTCTTTCATATTTTGCGTGGAAAGTGTAGGTACTTTTATTATAGGACATTTTTCAATATGTTTGACGCTGTAAGGGAGAAAAGAAATGCCCTTGCTGAGTTTCTTGCCGGTTCTCCTCAGTACAAGGTCTCCCGCCCTGTGTAGACTTACGAACCGATGGCATAGTGACATTCATAAGAGCTATTTGTAGCCTTAACTGAAGATATGATTTTAAGTTTTAAATAAGATGGAATTAGGGTTGAATATACCTTGTGCCATCCCTTGAGCGGCCACTTGCGCTTCTTGTGCAGGTACCCGTTGAACACGTCCGGCCGCTTCTCGAACCGCTGCCCGTCCTTCAGCCCTTCCAGCACCTCCCATTCGCTGCCACGCCGCCGGCTGATAGGAAAATCAGAATCAGAATCATTCATGGACCATATAACAAACCGTGCTTCGGAAGGCACGTAAAGCCGTTGGTTCCGGCTGCATAAGCAGTCGTTAACAACCACCAATCCGCACTGAGCCCGTGTGATGGTTTATGACCCGTTCTCCCTATCATTCATAGGGAAGGCTCGTGCCCCAGCAGTGGGGACATAAAATAAGCTGATGATGATGATAATGATGATGACAACAAAACGTTACATTTAGCAATTAATTAACATAAATTAGCTTTCACACGGGCCGACTGCTTCAACATAAATCGACATACATCGGCAGGTGTCGGACGTCCCAATCACCGGTAGATTGGTGATAAGAGAATATTTATCCATCATCATCATTTAATGCCATCTTCATGCTGAAGTTTGGAGATCAGTATACAAAAGGACATCAGGCAAATTCCTTTGATAATAGACCCAAGAATGTAAGTATAGCATTTCTGTCTGTACAACAATGCAGGTAAGTAAATAGTGGATCGTGGAAACTATTCAGAGTTTATCAAAGATTTTTATTTAGAAGAGTTATTCACGTTTGAAATATTTTCTTTGGTAACACTGACACTAGTATAGCAACATTAGTAATTCAAACGAAACGTTTCGTTAAGTGCTGAATGAACACCAGTGTTCTCGAAAAATTAACTAAAAGTGGGCGTACCGATTCATACATTCTTGTTGTATACAAAGATCTAAAATATAAAACATGATACGGATGGAGCGTGCGGAATTCCGTTCCGTTCATTTATTTAATCATGTGGTTGTAACCAAACGCTTCAGTTGACAGTGATTGACATTGTCAGTGACAGGCTAGCTGACAATTCTGAGAAATCCAGCCAACTTCTGTCAATGTCATTGTCATCTGATGTAATGTGCCTAAAGTATACTTATTCAGTGTTCTTACGCAAAAAAAATAGTGATGGCGGCCACAAAAGTGTCCGTTTCATAGTCGTAGTTTTGTTTTCTAATTAATTAATTTCAGCCAATTAAAGGAGTTTTAAAATAAAGTTGATACTGATTTAGGTATATAATGAATGACACAACATAGTGCTTAGAGATAATAGAAATAAGTTTATAAATTTTCGGGTCAAATGTGCCTGTATTCTTTCCTGCGATCCCATATAGCTTGGTTTAACTGGCGATAACTAAGTCTAGTCCACTTTTTGATGTCGTCCCGTTTGCATGCCGGCCATTAACCTGCCAGTGACATTATTCAACCTTTACTATCTTGTACTCTTACGCTTACAGCTTACAGTAAGAGATAATAAGAATAAGAGTAAGAAACATTTATTGACCTGCACAAAAACAAATACATACAACAGATAAGAAAAATGTTATAATCTTAACGCAAATTTTGTTGCAAAACAAGTTACAAAAACACAAATGTTGAAAAAATTTCCACGAGCAGGATTTTTTTCAACATTTGTGTTTTTGTAATTTGTTTTGCACCAAAATTTTCAAAATAAAAAAAAATGTTGAGTAATTTCGGCGGGCTGGTTAGAACCACGATAGCTCAATTGGAAGAGCACCTGACCCGGTATGTCAGAAGGGTGCAGGTTCAAATCCTGCTCGTGGAAATTTTTTCAACATTTGTGTTTTTGTAACTGTTTCTTTATATTGAGAATAAATTCTCTTAAATTAAGTTAGCATAGTTTTATTTGTTGATGAACATGCTGTGTGCACATCTTTGTGGAATTATGACTTACCAATGTTTCAATTGTACTGTATAATCGTTTATCATGTTTTTGTTGTAATTCTGTTTTGTGTACCTAATAAAATAAAATAAAAAATAAAAAAATAAATGAATGTGCAACTTATGAGGCCAACAATTAACACACAACAATAACAACAACAATTAATGAACGAAATTAAAAGTATAGAAATTAAGGACTCAGTGGCGCAGTGGTTAACGCGCCCGGTCTGCGAGTGCTGACGTTAAGCAACTTTCGCAAAGGCCGGTCATCGGATGGGTGACCAAAAATGTATCATCCTTAGCTCCTCCGTGCTTCGGAAGGCATGTAAAGCCGTTGGTCCCGGCTGCATTAGCAGTCGTTAACAATCGCACCAATCCGCACTGGGCCCGAGTGGTGGTTTATGGCCCGTTCTCCCTATCCATCCATAGGGAAGTCTCGTGCCCCAGCAGTGGGGACATTAAATGAGCTGATGATGATGATGATGATGATGATGATGATGATGATGATGAATTGGATAAACAAATTGGATTATTGGATAAAATAAAATAAAAATATTATAAAGAAATAATAATAAATAACACTAAATGAAATTATTGAAAGAGGGAACATTTATTCTGTCGTAACTGCGTGAAATATTCACCATGACTATAAAACGGATAACATTTACTTACTGTTTGTGTATATGACTGTTTGTTGCCAGAATAAATGAAAGAAAAAATCAAAATTAAAGTGAATTACATTAAAACTTTATTAAATATAAGAACTTAACTGCTCGCCTGTACGAGGCAACGGGTGACCGGAGATCAGGTCATTTTTCGCACGGCGCATTAGCTTGGCAGTTCAAAGGGGCAATGCCGCCAGCATTTTGGGCACCTTGCCTCGGACAGGCGAGTTAGTTGAAGTTTTTTACTTATGTTTTTTATTTTTATTTTTATAGTTTTTTTATTAATAAAGCTGATACTTTGAAGAAAAAATAAAAATATAATGCATACAAATTGATGGACCACTACAATACTTATATCTGCCGCCACTAGCAGCATTGTTTCGCATGTTTGTGTTCTGATTTAAGGAGAATATAAGAACTGAAACTTCAAGATCGGCAACGCTTGGAGTTACAGGCCTGATGGACAGCGGTAGCCGTTTTCTATCAGGCTGGGCCTACCTTCAATTGCCGGCTCAGTAACATTTAAAAAAAGGTTGTACACCTGCAGGACTTGGGACGCATAGGCGCAAGGTGCGGTCACCGCTGCCGGCCGTCAACGAGGCGGTCAGTCAGAGACGGCAAGTAGGTCAGTAACAGTTAAAAAGACGTCAGGTAGGCGGTACCCTTGGTTTTATCAGGAAGGCGGGACGTATGCTCGTTTTCCGGTTACGTAAACAGTTTCATGTGCCTGTGGAACTTGAAGACACGCATGGGCAGGCGCTGTTCGAGTCGGCAATAGTTGGTCAGTTAGAGGCGACAAGACGTCAAGACGTTTGGTCCTCAGTAAAGCGATAACTCAGAGTATGCAAGTCGGTCAGTCAGAGTCAGCAACGAGCGCGTGAGATACCATTGGTGTTGCGTTCGTCCATGTGCAACGGTGGCCACTTTTCATTAAGTTGGCCGGCTCAGTACCTAATTACCTGCAGGACTTGAAGGCGTGCGCGGTTGCCGTTTTCGACAGTCAACGAGGAGGTCTATGGGCGTCTATGGGTTTTCGTGCACTCATCAGGCGAGCAGTATACTGGTTTGCCTGCTCAGTAACACTTTAAAAGAGGTTTATATACCCGCGTGACTTGGAGGCGCGCACGGGCACGGGCGCGCGGTTGCCGCAGTTGGCTGATAGCTAGACAGTCAGTCAGCCAAAGTCGACAACGTGATACCCAGCGTGCTGCGTGGTGCAAAGACGGCTTTGGATCAGGCAGGCCGCATACTCGTTCGCTATCTTTTGTACCAGTTTGTTCGTGTACCTGCGGGACTTGCAGGCACACACCGCCAGCGGCCGACAGATGACAGTCAGTCAGCCAAAGTCGACAACGTGATACCTAGGTGGCGTAAGCGTGCTGCGTGCTGCAGTGACCGCTTGTAGTCAGGCAGCTAGAACGCTCGTTTGCTATCTTTTGTATAGTTTGTTTGTCAGAGCCGGTCAGTCACAGTCACCAATGCTTTTCACTGTTCCATCAGGCAGGCCGTTTCGGGCAGCTTCCAGAACGCTGCAGATAAAAAGGTCTGCATACCTGCGGGACTTGGAGGCGCGCACGGGCGGCGGCGGCGGGCGCACGGCGCGGTCGCCGCTGTCGGCCGACAGCGAGGCGGTCTCCCCGGAGCAGTCCGAGTCGGAGGGCGCGCGCCGGAGTGCGGCGGCCCGCCCTGTAGCGCCGCGGCGACGCTCCCCTGGAGACAAGACGGAGATCACAATGCTGGTAGAGGACAAGAAACATGTGCTCATCATCATCAGCTCATTTTATATCCCCACTGGATGAAGCACGAGCCTTGGTGTTTCCATCCATAAGGAGAACGGGTCATAAACCACCACGTGGGTCCAGTGCGTATTGGTGGTTGTTAGCGACTGCTAATGCAGCCGGTGCCAACGGCTTAACGAGTCTTCTGAAGCACGGAGGTGGAGGAATGGATGCGTGTAGGACAAACCCGTTCGTTGTGAAGATTCTTGAGGAAGGCCATTGTCTAGCAGCGGTCAAATTTCAGCTGAGGTGACAATGGAACATCATTTAATTTTTTTTTTTTGAAAAAGGAATAGAGTTTAGCATCGTTTTTTTTTTTATTGTTGAGTAAGCAAATAAAACATGCAACAGACACCGCAGCTGAAACAAAAGCCAATCACTTCCCCATCATCATTATTCTAGTGCTATCTTCATAGTGAAGTTTGATCAGCACACAAAACTCCAGCGGTTCCATATCCCTATAGCAGTATGAAAAAGTCACTCACAAAACAACCCTTGGTCTTCCACACACGACAACTTGTGGTACAGCGACGCTGACAAGTTCTCAAACATTATTCCAATATTCACTTTACACAGATCTACAAAGAGTCTCAATTAGAAAGGAACCTGCAAAGTTATCGATATGTCACTCTAAAACAATACGCAAAAGAAACACAAAGAGATAACGTATAAAAGAGTTTAATTTCAAAGTGTAGTGTTCGTATAAACTTTGTAAAACAATACATAAATAAAATGACATTAGCACAAATCTTAGTATATTAGCAGAGGACACATTTTAGTATGTTGTAAGTGACTTTACTCCATAATTATGGATAAGTGTATGAATAATTATTTAAACGTTCCTAATACACTATACAACTAAACGCACTTATCTTTTAAATGGGAAATACTGTTTGTCTGTTTGTCACCTTACAGCAAAACGGAGCTCCGCGGAGCACCGGATCAATTTGATTTTGCATCAGTCTGATAAAGATTTAAGAAGTTGCATAGACAACTATAAATTTTTCTTTAGATATCCAGATTCTAGACTTTAGAGATCCAGATATTAGAGATCCAGGATATCCTGGCAAAAATCCAACACTTAAGCGGTCGTACCATGTTAATATATATTTTTTTTATATTCCAAAAAAATAAAGAAAAATTTCACAAACGGGATTTGAACCTGCACCCTCTAATATAACAGGTCAGGTGCATTTCCAATTATGCTATACCGTGGCTCTGTCCAACCCGTGCAAACTTATCAACGCATCTACTCTTACTTTGTAAGCCAAAGGAGTCTTACTCAATGTCGACAACTAGGTACGTCATCAACATCCGGTTTTAACATTTTTTACAAAAGGATTAATTAAGAACAGGCAAGCTATATCTATAAAAGGTAGGTTTAAACAGTTTTGTATCTCACATCCGCATTTTGTTTTATTATAACCGTATATTACCGCCAATTAATCGGTTTTGTGGGACCTTACCTAATGTAAGTTAATAATGTATGTTATAAAAAAGTAATAAAATAAAATAAATGTATATGTCTTCAGTTAAGGCGCTGACAACTGTGAAATGTCTACATAAAAATTATATATAAAAATAATACTTTTGCATTGTTTACATAAAAAGTATACAACATACACCGCCAAGGAAAATACATACTTATTCTTAATACTTATTAGAAAAACGTTATTGTTCTTTTTAGTAATAGATCTATTTTTTAAATGGATAGCGTTTTTAGGTTTTATTGACTTGAATCCAGTAGATCACGCGCTATTTACATCTCTTTTGCTTGTAGGTATGCAGATCGGATCGACGGAGAGCGCTGTTTTATGGTTGCTAGCGCCTTAATTGTCGACTACTTGCAAAACAATAGTTGCCGTGTTTTTCCTTTTTATAATGTCTATTTTATGTTTACTATATTTAAGTTATTTATGTTCATTTTTAGAGCCATGGCATGTTAATGCCACGCTGAGCAGAGAGGCGACCATTTCAGGTGCATATTTATAAAGTTATTACAAATTGTAAAATGTCCAATGTGTCCAATAAACTCTTTCGTTTCATTTCAAAATATCTCATTATTTCGGGAACTAATTACCCATCCTAGCTGAAGAACCGGTTATATTTAATTTATTTACCAAAATCAATTTATTTTCTTAATCGACCACACCATTTTCATAATCAATATGGCTTTCCGCAAAACCGATTTCTTTACTTATTTCTTTGCGTTTATATGGTCAGCTGTCTACGAAGTTGTCTATACTAATATTATAAAGGGGTTTGCATTTTTGTATGTATGTTTGCAACGAATAAACTCAAAAAGTAGTGGACCGATTTAAAAAAATCTTTCACCATTAGAATGCTACATTAGCGCTAAGTGTCATAGGCTATATTAAAAAAGAAAAAAAGAAAAAGAAATGCGGTACGAAGTCCGCCGGGTCAGCTGGTAACTAATAAAGAACTATTACACCTCAATTCAATAATAATCATCATCATCATCACCAAGTGCACGCCACTGAGCACGATCCGCGATCTTTATTATGATCTATATTGTGAACCGTAAATAATAAAACAAAAAATATTTTTATCGATAAAATAAATATTGGGCACCACACTATAAGTGTTACTGTTTATCCCAGACCAAAAACAATTTACAGGAACATTATGGGCACTCGTTCAAAAAGATTTCTTTTTAAAGTCTTGAGACAATTTTTGGTTCTGCTTTGGACTGTTTTAAATTCGAAATCGACGTAGACAAAGTCGCGGCAGCACTAGTTATTAAATTATTGTGATAGACCGAGCGAAACCGCAGGCGGAAAACTAGTTACAAACAGAAAAGATTACGTTGTCCAAATTTCGCGACCCTGACTCCGCAGCAGCCGAAACATGAATAAATAAATGACATTGAAAATAACTATGACCGTGTACAGACGTCAGCACATCAAACTATCCAAAACTGTCAAATTTATTCAATAAATATTCAACCATATCCCATACACATAAAGTTCAAAGTGTAGATGCGGAGGAGTGTGTACTTAGCAGCGAAACGAGTCACATCGAATTACTATGTAGAATCACAATTTACAATGTTAGAGATGCTAAACATATGTTATGTTCGAGTAAAACAATGACTGTTGCTGGCAAGATATAAGTTTACTAGTCACGTTTTGTAATTGAAATTGCCGCATGTTTTGAACCGCCTCTGTGGTCTAGTGGTTAAGATCACCGGCTTAGACCCAGAGGTCCCGGGTTCGATTCCCAGTGGGGGGGGGGGGGTATGTACATCTTTGTGTACTCGGTTTGGTTGGTGGCAGGACTTGTTTGCCCGCCTGGCTACCATCTTATCTAAATATGTCGCCATAACATCAATGTTTGTAGCATTGTTGTGTTCCGGCAGCTAGAGATAAGATAGCCAGTGCCTCACTAGTTGAGGATTCCGGGTGAAGTGCACTTCCACCAAATGGCCTTAAACAAAACTTATTTATCCGTCTTTAATAATTTTCTTTATGATTTTTGATTGTTTTACTGGCGCGTTGAAATATTGCCAATAACCAACCTTACATTGACAATAAAATTTGATTTGCACTTTGTTTTAACAATTAACATTATCAGATTTCTAAGATTTATCTTGTACTTGTGTTTTCACTTTGAAATATAAACATAATGCGTCACCATTATTGTATTATTCTTGTACGACATGTTTTTAGTTTATTTTCATAATTTTCTAATTCACTTCAAACTCATATTTACAACTTTCATCTTTATAAAATATTATTTGGAGTGTAGCTGCTTTTCCTTACACCGAATAACAGCTCTTAACCACCTACTAAACAGCTTCTGCTTTGCTTCTACAGGTACTATACAGCTATACTAACGCTAAGAGTTTTATAATGTGGGCCCTTTTATATCTTATAAGGTCTGTATATCCGCTTATACAGCCTTTTTACAGCATCAATATGCAGCAATAAGTATAAAAATAAGTTCAGATACAGCTTTTATACAGCTTGTTATGTGCTACTTTGGCACTAATGCCAACAGCGGTAGTGCTGACCAGGTCACTACATGTTGCATGTCGTAAAAGAGTAGGCGTTCGCCGTGACCCGCGCCAATTTACAAGGGGTTGCATTGGACACAGTTTACGTCGAAACAGTAGGACTATTGCAACTCCACATTCACCACTATATTTGAACGGAAAACGCGTTGTCTTGAAGCAGAAGCAGAAGCCTGCGTCCGGGGAGACGCAGATGGTTATGTAGCGGTTCTCCCTCCAGCTCCCGCCTCCCTGTCCAGATGTTTCCCTTCTCCCAACTCCAAAGGCCTCCATGGAGTTGGGAGAAGGGAAACTTACTTTATATAAACCACTGTACTGTCTCTAAATATTCTTCAAATTGTGTTCCAAGACAACCGGTGAGAATAAAACACAGTACCGCTGGTTTCAGAGTTGCGAAGATATTTTATTTTACTTTATTTGGGAAACATACAATACAATATCTTTAAAATATAAATCTTCTGGTGCGTGTGTATGAAATTAAACACCTTCTAAACGGCTGGACCGATTTGAATGAAATTTTCTGTGTGTGTTCAAGTGGATTCGAGAATGGTTTAGATTTACAATTGGACCCGGTAGGTGGCGCTGCTATAGGGGTCCATCATGGGATACGGGTGTTCATAAGCGGACGAATGATTTGTTTGTTTTGTTGCTACATTTAAAAACTAAACATGACATATTGTGCTTGTGCCTGGCCCACACTATGCTGCTACAGTGCTCCTGCGTGTTTTGGCAGTCGCTAGGTCGCTAGTCGCTACGCGGCGGCTGACCTACATTTCTGTCGCACACCGGCAGACACTAAATTCTAAGTTGGCTGCATTTACTGCCGGGAAACCATTATATTTGCATAATGGTGTTTTAATAACCAACACAGAACATAGTATACAATCAAATTAGCTTGGAATTATTGGTACCTGAGTTTTATTAGCTGTTCGACAGAGTTAACGTAAACTACAGTATGTATGGCGTCGATGCAGTTTCTAGTTGGTGACATAAGTTAGCAACTAGGTGCCTTTAAATAATTATTTAATTTCTGCTATTTGACTCTTTCTTGTAGTTCGGTAATATACTCTTCGGACCACAAAGTTTTCCGACATTTAATATTGTAGAAAATCAGTCATTTTGGGAAAAGTTCTTTTTGAAGTTCGTGAATTATGTAGATCAGTACAATCTGATCCCATCAAAAACAATACTTGTCAAAAAAACCAAGTCTCGCAACTCAGTTGTTCTGCGGTAAAAAGTTGTGAGATCCATGTAATACCAAGTCGGTTATTAATTTATTCTATTCAGTCTCTACTTAAGCGACTTTCTGTCTTAATACGTCCAGTCTCTAAGACCACGATCGTGGTCCATAACATTCTTTAATGTTTTATATAAATATATTGAGACTTGGCCATCGCACTAAATAATTGAATTTACATGTGTTTTCAGGCGATTGAATTTACACGTGTTTTCAGGCGATAACCATAGACTTTTATATTACCTATTAATTTGATATTTTGCTGTAAATTTGATATAATTTTAATTTAACTTTGAACCTATTATGAATTTATTTTGAAATTTTATTTATTTCGAATTACAAAAACACAAATGTTGAAAAAATTTTCACGTGCAGGATTTGAACCTGCACCCTTCTGACATATCGGGTCAGGTGCTCTTCCAATTGAGCTATCGTGGTTCTAACCAGCCCGCCGAAATTATTCTATGTATGGTATGTCAGAAGGGTGCAGGTTCAAATCTTGCTCGTGGAAATTTTTTCAACATTTGTGTTTTTGTAATTTGTTTCGCAACAAAATTTGCGTTAAAAATTATTTAAACATTTTATTTTTATATGTAAAGTTAGTTTATAAGATTTTGCTGTACCCTTACAGGGTTCTTGTAAGCACTCTATACTTTGTAAGACCTTTTTATACACAAGAAATGCAAATAAATGAACTTAATTGAATTTTAAAAAAACCCTTTATAAAAAACTGGTACATATCATGGTCGGGTGACTTACGTTTGGTGTCGAGCCGAGACTCAGTGGCTGCGTGCTTCAGCCCGCTCTGATTCATTTCACTGCTGTTGCACGACGCCCACAACCATTTCAGCTCGGCTGCAAACGAACAAACATATAGTTTTAAAAGCAACTAGGTACAACACATACGCCATCACCTTGGACGCCTGAGGGATCTTGATGCTTTTACAAAGAGATCAAAGGTATTTTTTTAAATTTATTAAGAGACAAACAGTGTTAGAACACACAGAGAAAATTATATAAAATTTCCTTAAATGTAAACCTAACAATAAAACAAAACATACAAACAATTAAAAACATTATTACCTAGCATTAATAAACATATAGAAACAAAAAAATAAAAATAGCACCAAGACAGAAACCGAAAAGCCATTTTAAGGCTGTACGGACGAGACGTACTCCTCTACCCTCCCATGGGCCTTTCTTAAAATAAAACGGTTTTATAACGGGGATTAACGCAAACTACTATTGTATAGGCACCATCGTTATACTCGTTACACTCTTGGCAGAGTTGTCGTGGTCGTTACTTCGGTCTATAACGAAAAAAATTCTTGGGAAAATATTGCAGTGGTTTCCTCTTGCCATCTGCACCAGATCTTTTTGGAGTGATTAAAGTTTAATCCCCAAGGTCACTGAAGCCTCTTCCAGCCGGATACGGTTTTCCAGGCGTATGGTTATACCGCCATTATGTCGTGACATTTTATTAAATCATAAGATGTTTTGATTTGGTCACCCATCCGATGAGCCGACATTGCGATAACTGATTATCTAGCAAGATCGAGCTTCACCATCAGTAGATTACATTACAGGAATTAACTATGATAAGAAAAATTTTCCACATTACGTTATAGAGTGACAATTTTATTCTAAGAGCAAGGACCTAATCTAATGTCCTCAGTTTTGCTGGAACAAACACTTCGTATATTGTTACAATAATCTTGCCCGTCTTTGACGTACAGTATCCATTGATACAGCCTACCTGGTAGGTTACTCTTGAAACACAATTGCATTAATCAATTTCCAATCACAAATCTAAAAAATTCAAATGGCACTCTTAAAAGCGATATTAGCGCCACATTGGAATTAAATTGCGTGGAAATTAAGTGAACAAATTATTATCGAGATGAGGCGTTCCGAAATTGCGAAAGTTATCCCAATATCGATACATATTAATCGCATTGGAATTGTATTGAGATTGAGTTTGCGTCAAGAGTAGCCTACCTGTCAGCTTGTGTAGCCAATTATCTATTTAAAAATACGTACAAAATGTCTGAGCGAACCTTTATTTCTATTTCCGAAATTAGAATGTGGCTCGAAAGACTATTTTAAAAACTAAGGTCAATATTGTGGAACTTTTGCAAAAAGACAAATGAATTTTCGATAGAGCTATTCACAATCACAGACGATACAATACAACTCCAATTGTAATATATAAAAAAACTACATTATAATTTTGACATATTTATGTGTGTACGGTTGGCATCGGAAGTGTACAATATGACTCTGACTACACAACCGTGTCATAATAGCTTTACTAGATGTTGATTGACATCAAGCGCCTGTAAGAGTAGAACTTCGTTGGTTTGACAAAGTGCTAAAGCTAATTTCGCTACTGCTCTAGCTCTTTAACTAATGACATGCATTATATTTCGTACGATCGTATAACCGAGAACAGTTTTCGATGACCTAAATTTCAAAAAGATTGGGAGTGCGCAACTAATTTCTCGCACGATTCGCATTCTCCCAGACATAAAAATAATGATATTATTGTTTTGATAGGCAAATAACACAACGGCAAACCGGTCCAGCAATTACATTATACAGCTGGTAATAAAACTATAATAGTATGAAAGCATCGGTAGCCGAACGGTTATATGCGCGGGTTAAATACGAGATATTGTAGTTCAATCAATCTCAATAAACAGTTAAACTCAATCAGAACATTATTAAAACAGTTCTTAAGAAATACTTTTATAAACAAACACTATAGTTTACACTTGAACAAGTCCCCTCTAAATTGGAGCAGCCTATACCTATACGCGGGCGCGGGCGCACATCTGGAATTAATTTGACTATTGAATAACGGTGCCGGTGGTTCCCGCTGATGTCGTTGTCTATGCACGCGTCGCTTAATTAATTTAGAAGATACCTGTTTTGTATTTTATTTAATTTTTAGGACTTTTCTGTATTTATATACTGAGAACCTAGTATCCAGTTAAACCTAATTTAGGCTTTAAGATACTATTAACCAATTTTGTGCCTATAAATGTATTGATAATAAATGAAAAAAAAAAAACTTAAATTTAAAAAAAATGTGTAGGACGCCCTCAGACTAGGTGGAGCGATCTTCGCAAGGTGGCTGGCAAGAGCTGAATGAGTGTAGCCGCGGATTGTGCTCAATGGCGTGTACACAGAGAGGCCTATGTTCAGCAGTGGACTAATATAGACTGATGATGATGATGATGATGATGATGATGATGAAGAAGAAAAAAACAAAATTGATATATCGGACTACATTATGGTGAACTAGCTGACCCGGCGGACTTCGTACCGCATTTTTATTTTATTTTTTTATGTTAAAAGGAGGCAAACGAGCAGGCGGGTAAATCGCAGATGCGTTGCCGGCCTTGAGGAAAGAGTTGGATATTGAGGAGGGAGTAGGAATTGGGATGGGGGAGGGGTGAGAGATGGGTTTAATATAGACTATGTTACACAGCGCTAATGTAGCATTCTAATGGTGAAAGAATTTTTTAAATCGGTCCAGTAGTTTTTGAGTTTATTCGTTGCAAACATACATACATACAAAAATACAAAGGTTTCCTCTTTATAATATTAGTATAGATTTCGCGGCTCGATACTACGAGTAGTAAATACCATTACTGTTATTTTTATTGTACAATATTTTATAGCATTGGATTCTATAATACCAACAGAATATTTGACGACCAAATATCGGCATAGCCCCAACTAATAACAAAACTAACAGCATTTTACATATAATACATTGTAAGTGTAAAAAAATGCCAATAAAAATGCCCTTTCCGTATAAAAAAATAACTGTGCAATAAAAATACAAGCACGCAATAAGAAAGGAGGAGCTTTAATTCGCTCGTTCTGCAATTGCTGAAGCTAAGTAATTTTCGCAAAGGCCGCTCATCGGATTGGTGACCAAAAATCCAAAAATGCTTCCGTGCTTCCGAAGTCTGCATTAGCAGTCGTTAACAACCACCAATCCGCACTGGGCCCGCGTGGTGGTTTATGGCCCGTTCTCCCTATCCATCCATAGGGAAGGCTCGTGCCCCAGCAGTGGGGATATGAAATGAGACGGTATTATGATGATGATGATGATGATGATGATGATGATGATGATGATGATGATGATGATGATGATGGTGATAAATAAGAAATTATGTATTACAAACCTAACTTATCGGCAAGAAACACTTGTTTCAACTTCATAATCCAAACTGTTTGCACGATATTCTACCAACTTTATAAACTATCACTCACACACACATCACAAAGTATTTTACTGTCTCTTTTGTATTCTTTCACATTAACACTACACGATAGAACGATAAACTTTGTACGAATCTGATTGCGTTTATATTACATTTATTCTGGCGTTCTGAAGCCTTTGCAGGGTCCACGGTGATATTAGACTTTTTTAATATATCAATGCGATATTAACCCAGAAAGCTAATATGCTCGTCAAGTCAGGCATTTCTCAACCACGAACAAACGAAACGAAAGAAAATGGTGTTGATTGTCTCAAAATGAATCTCGTAAAAATTTATTTAAACGCGAATAAATGTAAATACTATTATGTTGATTACACGTGTACCACGCACCTCAAGTTAACAAGCTAGTGGCTCTAGGGGAAAATTTAGTACAACTTTGGATTTCCCTAAAGGACAAAGTGGTGAGAAAATTATGCACGCTCGTAACTTCAACAGGTTTCCACTATGACGTCACTACGACCACTAATGTAAATTAAACTGAGATAATTTTGATATAAACAAAAGAACACGCAACTTTTAAAAATCAATTTCACTGCTTTATCACATAATCAATAAGTTATTTACTTTTCTAATGCAATACAGAAGTCTTTCACACTTCTAGTGTTTACCAGGATCTTCGACACTTTATCAGTTTATCATAGTCGATAACTATGTTATCGATAGGGTTTTGACAACGTTCGATTAAATAAGATAAAACTGATAAAAATTATAATAATTTTTGATTTGGCTAGAAATTTTGTGCGAGACCTTGGCCCAGCAGTGGGACGAAATATGTTGATATAAAAATATGTATGGTGAGAACGGAAGCCACTTATGTAGTCAGCATCATTATTAGTTGCTGACAGAACAGACTTATTCTACTGTTCTCTGAATGAATTCACAAATAAAACTCTGTTTGTTATAAGTTACTTAAATTAAATTAATAAAACAATTACTATATTGTTTTAGGTTCATTACCTACCAGTAAAATTAGATATGAAAAGAATCAATCAAATATTTCGACATCTATTAAAATCAAACTTTAATGCCGTGCAACATAGTATGTTTTTGACTAACTCCATCAACATTTTTGTATCAAACACAAATAGACTCAAAGCTTACGTATTAAGGCTGACTTTACCGAAATGTGGTGGTATTTTGTACAACATATACACAAAATAATGAGACCCACAGAAGGTAAGCTTTATACATACCGCGCTCGAGCAACGCATACATACAATATAATAGAATAGGTATTTATTTGACTAACACTGTACACTCAATATTCATAAACAAAAGATTACAAAAAGAAAACAAAATGTTTTAAAATACAATATAAGGTAGGTACATTGTCTAGTTATGCATACGTTGCTGCATGCAGTGGCAGAGCTACGGATTATCCGTAGCGCTGATTTTTAGTACAACGCTTGCATGACGTGGGAGTAGGTATCTGACACTGAACGCTATAAAATCATATAATAATAGATATATTAAATAAGGTCACTTTTTATCAACTGCAAATATTTTGACAAAACATCTAATTATATCAGAGAAATAAGTAATTGTAATATTTTTAAGAGCGGCGATTCTGTCGGTTTTTTGAATGAAACTAGGGGCACTTGTAAGTAGTGAAAGCATTGCGGCCTCTCTGTTTCGGCTCCTTTGAATTGAAACTACCGAAAGTGCTTTATTTCTCTTTTTAATCGAAATGTCTACTGGCGTTTTTCTTGAAAACTAGCGTATAAAAATTTAAGTTTTTTTCATAAAAATAGTTTATATATGTTGTTGAATTTAACCTCAAAATATTTGCAATTGATAAAACGTGACTTTATATATTATATTAGACATAGATCCTCTTACGGACGGACACGCATATCGGAACAGCTCGCAACAGTCCGAGCAGAGCTGTTGCGTATTCCGTGTCCGTGATAAGTTGTCTATGTGCTGCTCAAGCGCGTTAGTACGAAGCTTACCTGAGTCTCCTTCTTTAATGAGTTATATTACATTCGCTGCCAGCCCTAGTTATCCATACACCGGCACCGGTGACTCAGCAAGATATCCTCACAGCTGATATTGCAGAGTAAATAGATTATCTATCACAAGGTCCAAGCGATAGACACATACTCTCGTATGTGATATAAGTAATGAGTTTATTCATGCGAATATACTGTTTATTATGCTTAAAGCCTCGAAACAATTGCATTGATTAGAGGCAATTTAATTATGGTTTCAGTCTTTACTCGTCCATAATTTTATGTTTATTATTACATTTATTTTTGTCTATTCGTTTTCTTAAAATTCCTCAAATACAACACATTGAATACTACTGCGCTTAAAGAGACGCAGATGAGTATGTGAGACTCTACCCTTCACCTCAAAAGGAGAAAGAAGGCATACCCAATAAATTCGGTACTTCCCCTCACCACCAAGATGAAACGAGCCTCCATCATTGAAATCAAGTCATTGATTGGCAAGTATCGTCTTAATCACCACGCTTGCTAAAGTCCGGTTGGTCACAAACGAATTAAGCATCAAAAACTTCGTCTCACACTTTGAAATTGAGCTCGGACTTTAGGATATGGGGCCAGGCGCTTTGCCATTTGACCAACTCGTTTGTTACAAGCAACATAGTAAGTAATATAATATCCAACGTGGCACGCTGATAGAGCACGCATTGCTCTAAGAGTGATCAGTATCAGACACGTGACCAATGGCCAACCAGATGACGCACATATTTATTTTTTATTTTATTTTAAAACCTTTGCAACATAAATTACATGACGGACTTAATGCCCGAGGCATTCTCTACCAGTCAACCATAGGGTGGTACAGAGATAACAGGGTAGGTGCAAATAGACTAATATCATAAAGCTGAAGAGTGTTTGTTTGTTTGTTTGGTTGAACGCGCTAATCTCAGGAACTACTGGTTCGAATTGAAAAATTATTTTTGTGTTGAATAGTCCATTTATTGAGGAAGGCTATAGGCTATATTACATCACGCTATGACTAATAGGAGTGGAGTAGCAATGTTTTGCTTGTTTTGTAAATTTCTTTATTTCATAAAATAAACAATACACTGTGTAAAATACAGACACTTTTACACAAATAACCATAAGGTAAAGAATACTTTATCAGGCTAGACTCACCTATAAAAGCTTATAAACAATATTTGATTAACTTATTACAACATGAGTATTAATAAAACAGTCCGTATTATGATAACAGTACTAATTAACAATAACATGCGAACCATTTGTGACTGTTTCGCTCAATTCAAAATTCAAAAAGATCCAAAAAAGATCTCGGACCCGTTTGCCCCGTAAGTTTCGCCCCTCATGCCATAAATGAACCCGTACGCCCCTTGAAATATTAAGTGTGTGTTTTCGCCCCTTATTAGCAAATAAATAAAAGTACAGTTGTCAAGAAACTGGTCACGCTAAATTAATTGAAATACAGGCACAATAAAACAAATTTAATAATAAAATATGTTTTATTTTAAATCAAATTGCACCAACAAAGAAACATGATAATACTATTCAACTTAGTAGGATTTGCATGTAAAACAAGGATGTATTTGAATAATTCAAGCATATCACATTCAAGCGTAAAATAGATTAACATATCTAAATGTAAATTACAATATAAAAGTCACAACGTGGTCTACAAAACTATAGTTAAAATTATTTTTAATAAAAAGGAATTATTTACTTTTCATTTAGTCCTTATTTTAAATAGTTAAGAGTATTTATAATTAAAATTTGTGGCACAAATAATCACAGAACAGTAGTTTTACTTTTTAAAGTATGTATATGTTTTTGTAATAAAACTATTATTTTAATCGGTAAAAATTAAAATATAAATGTATACTATAACTAGATTAATAAATCACATATTCATTTCTCTTAACTCTAATAACAATATAATGTTCTTGAAAATTTTTGACAGTAGCTTTGTTCAGTACGTGTAAGTACATATTGTTACATAAGTAAATAAATTAAAACTATGTATATAATTAAAAATCACAGATACTGATTTGGATTAATTTAAACAAATCAACTATATACTTATAATTAAAAATATTAAAAATCACAGATACTGATTTGGATTAATTTAAAAAAATCAACTATATACTTATAATTAAAAATGACAAACATTTCTGAATTATATATATGTACAAAGTTTTTCTAAACAGTGACCTACCGAAATTTCCCTAGCTCTGAATTTATTAATCACATAATTTATTCTTTCGTCTCTTTCTATATACTCTTTTCGTCGATTGTTTAGTTCTAAGCCATTTTTTATTTTTTTTACGTCTTCTTCATTTAATTGACTCTCCCTGAATAAAACTTCACAAAAATTTAACATGTTTGGAGGAGTTTTACCTTTAAGTTTTCTATTGAGGCGAGAATGCCAGCCTTCTACTTTATTATTAGTCCGATGTTGTTCGTTAAAAAAATGCCATTTTCCTTGCATGGTTCGATTTTGAAACCACTGCTCAACAAAGTAATTATTAAATTTTGTAACATCAGCTTCGTTTGAGCTATCTTCCATAATGTAGAGCCATCTATCGTCCACATTTTCTTTGGATAGTAAAGCCAATGCCTTACACAAATTAATGTGATTTTTAGTGTATCGTCTTTGTAGTAGCTTTAAATCTTTGCCTTTTTTCCTCAGAGCTTGGGAAAAGTGGAAGAAACATCCCATTACTCTTGCATTTGTGAATGTTGATGTAATAGCGTTGATTACAGCTGCTTCAAAGTCCACATTAAACTGTTCAGGGCACCAAGAAGGAAGTCTTCTTTTGAGCATTTCAAAAAGTAATTTATATGTCCTTTGTTTCTTATCTACTAACAAGGCATACGCAAGAGGCACTATATGGTTGCTAGATACGGTACTCCCCATGTCACCATGTATAGAGAAAAGTTGAAGAAATGGGCGTACAACAAACTTGAATGTTCCGTCTAAGAATATTTTTTTACAATTTTCTAATTGCTTTCTAGATTCTTCAGTAGCGAAAACAATTATACGATCAGTGTCACAACGGTATTCACATAACACAAAGTTTTCAAACTTTTTGGGTATCTCCACATCTGTTGCTATTTCGTAACGGAACTTAGTTACACCATATTCCTTTTTTCTAGAATTATATAGGCCGTGTTTAATGTTTTTATACTGAGGAAAATTTTCAATTAAATCCAACCCACTGTCTTTATAAGATAGAACTTGCTGCTCGTATATCTCATGTAATGATTTCGTTGCATCTTTTGTAGCTTCTTTTTTACATTCATGTAATATTCTCTTAATTTCATTTTTAGAGAAATCTGGAATACACAGATGTCGAGTTTCTTTTAAAATGTTGTGTCCTTTGATTGTAAGGGTTCCTTTGCAATTTGGTCTATTGATGCAATGCCAATTAGAAGAACCGTTCTTGTAACTTCTTTTCTTGTGGTATCTGTGACCAGCTCGCAACAAAACTGTACCTCCTCTTTTTGAAGAAATATACGTTATACTAGAAGTCACATTAGAACTTGTACTGCTGACTTCTTCTGACATTTCACTGTAGGAAAAAAAGGCGTAATGAATACTATTATATTTTTTTGTATTCTGCTTTGCTAGATTCCTAGATTTTGTATTAACTAACTGTATTGGCATTGATAATTTGGTGATATTTTTCTCGCTAGAAAAGCTACTAACAACTAGAGATGACTAGTCTACCACATCCTAAGCTTGGAGACAACAACAGTAACTTACTTATAAATGTTACACATACTTGAATATGTTTATTAAAATGTAAACAGCTCAATCGTTTATAAACTGACCATAACCTAAATCAAAACTTAGTTTTTGATAAAATACATAGTAAAGAGTACTATATTCTGTCATAAATAATGGTTTATGAAATACAAACTTACCCAATGGCTTAGCAAGCTAATAATATTGACACAAACAGGTACACACTTCACGCACAAAGTTATGCCGATAACTGAACTATTAATACAATTACAACGAAGTGACCCTTTCATGATGATAACTGTTTTCGCAAATCTTTTGTTTAAATTGCTCCAATCAGGATTCGTCAAATGCACATCTATTGTCACCCATCAACATAATACCACTGCGCCTAACCATAGATGGCGTAATTGAATTTGGTCCTTACGGTAACACCTTAGAATACTTTTTTCCATGACAGAATTTTGAAATATGCGCTCTTCTATGATACTTCGCCAAGTTGTTACCTCAGGTAGCAAAAGAAACCAGTCTCCTCACAAATCTTTTGTTTTTAAATGGCAAATAATCGTTTATCATTATTACACGAAGAAAAAGGTAATATTTAAAAAAGGTTACAGTTCTTGGTTTAGTTTTTGATTTTATGTACTGACTGTACTGTTTTTAATCTAAATATGACAAGGGGCTTACGGGTGCTTCAAAAATATTGAAAAATAATTCGCCCCGCGTCAAGGGGCGAATAGGTATTCTGATAGGGGGCGAACGGGTGTTTTTAAGCAAAGGGGCGTAAAATAAGGGGCGAACGGGTCCGAGATCACAAAAAAAAGGAAAAATAGCAGCAATGAAAAATGTTGCAAAAACGGGAAAATATTTTTTTTGAGAGGTGATCATAGCGTGATGTTCTTAAAATAGTTTTTTAATAGATTGCAAGCACAGCTAGTAATTGATAAATAGGACGTTACTGAGTTGATTCTGCCAAGGTTTTATCAAAAAAGAGCGAGGGAGATATTATTATAGGTTACGTTACGCCGCAGTGGATGAGGATTCCGGATTATGTGCACTTCCACTCCACCTTCGGGCCTTTGAAATAAATAAAATAATCATCATCAATCCCGTTTAAATTCTTTGATAACAATGGAACGCGAAAGTTTAAAAGTGTATAAATAAAATAATGTCCGGTCGCGAAACAGAGAGATATTCGTACTATGACCCGGCTGCACTACACTCGCCGCCCGATCCTCTAAATGACACTACACATTTACAGAATACACTAGTTTAGGTCCAAGACACCGTACTCGTAGAACAAGGGTACGAAGAACCGGTTCACACGCGCTCTATACCAGGTACAGACATGTACCTGGGCGCTTCTCTCCTCCTCCACGGCCCGGTCTACCCGAGCCGAGGTCCGAGCCCTTAGAGGCGCCCTCGGGTGGTTCCGTTCCCCGATCCGATCCGAACCCTTCGGAGAATCTAGTAGGGCACGGGGACGCGCACTAGTGCGCGATGCCGTTCCCTCTAGAAAACCTCCGAAGGTGATTCGTTTCACACGGCTTGAGGGACCCTTTATGTTCCTCGCCACCCAAACAAGCCCGGTGAAGCTGAAAATGCCGTCTGAAGCAATCAGCAATCTCTCTCCAAAAAAAAACTACACTCGTTCGCAAGCGCGCGAACATTGCCACACTTTTGTTGTAGACAACTGGCTTACTAGACTCCGGCCCTGTTTTCGTGCCTGCAAAGCACAGAGGAACTCGCGATAGGTATTTTAATTTGGTCATCAATATCCGGTGACATGATAAAGCGATAGTTGCTTATTTTGCAAGATTGCAACTCGAACGCACGAAGCATTGTTCCATAGAGTATAAAAAGAAAAAAATGAGAGACAGGTTAGCATATAGTAGGTCGCCTATATGGCCTATCAGAATTCAATTAAATAACATTTGTTTCCTTCTATACGTTATTTATAAGAGCGTTATTTTCACTCAGTTACCTATATGAATGGCCGTATAAAATTAGATAAATTATATTTATTTTCATTTAAGTATTTTAATTGAGTTACTTATAATAACATAAACTATTTGTACCTGCCTAGTATTTATTGTACCTTAGTAATCATACTAACGCTATTTATGTAACATCTAAGTGATCTATGAACATGACATGACCTTGACAGTCAAAGCAATGTTGAAGACAGAGGGGCAAGTAAGTCTTAAGTTATAAATCTTATTAATCCGTTTGGTTGTACAAGATCTTAAACTATTCTTACTTATTCAACTATACTTATTTAACAAAAATATAAATATAGATATCCAATTATATCCCCATTACCCAATATCAATATTCTATTAGTAAGTAATAGGTTTTTATAATAAATAATGATTTAGATTTTATTATCTTTAAAAATTTAATTTAATTAATTCCATTTTCAATGTAATAGGAGACTTTGTACAAGCGTTCAATTATTTATCAGATGTGGTTATCGGTGTTATGCAAAACCTACGAGTATTATACCTAGGACACATCTGTTTCTAAATATTCGCGTAAAAAATGAGTTCAATTTCCAGCATTTAGGTATTGTAGGTACTTACTTCGGTTAGTACTTAGGCTTTTTTATATGTTTTTATATGTATTTGTAGGAGCTCGATGGCGCCCGGTCTGCGAGTGCTGAGGTTAAGCAACCTTCGCATGTATCATCTCGAGCTCCTCCGTGCTTCGGAAGGCACGTTAAGCCGTTGGTCCCGGCTGCATTAGCAGTCGTTAACAACCACCAATCCGTACTGGGCCCGTGTGGTGGTTCATGGCCCGTTCTCCCTATCCATCCATAGGGAAGGCTCGTGCCCCAGCAGTGGGGACATAAATGAGCTGATGATGATGATGACGATATGTTTTTGACCGCCTTCGTGGTGTAGTAGTTAAGGCGGGTAAGTACTTCCCGTTTGGACAACTTCCCGTTTCATAACCCCTAATAAAATATTTAAATAAAAATAGCGTTTCGTAAACACCACCGGTCTTAGACCCAGAGGTACCGGGTTCGAGTAGCACCACCAACCCGCATTTGACACGCATATATTTTCCATACCCAGCATTGGGACAGTATTTAGGCTTAATAAAACAATAACCCCCTTATTCATAAAAACTATAAAAGCATTATTTAGTTAATCATTGTTTTGTCTCTTTTTCTCAAATTCAAAATGACGTTTGTGTGACGTTGACAAAACAATATTTAACTAAATAATGCTTAAATAGTTTTTATGAATGAGAGGGTAGATAAACAACAGTGGATTAGTGGTGCAAACAAGCTGCTCACTCCAGCGATTGTTTTAAATCCCACCAGCCAGACAGTGTTGATTCGCTCAATTCGCAATAAGAAAGAACCAATAATTGTTGTGGTGACGACTTAAATTCGAACCGATATGCTTGACGTCGGTCGGAGACACTCACTTCAGCGATTGTTCTAAATCCCACCAGACAGTGTTGATTTGCTCAATTCGCCATAGGAAAGAACCATTTAACGTGGTGACGACTTAAATTTGAACCGGTATGCTCGAGGTCGGTCGGAGACACTGGTTATCATCAGGATATGCGCGGCGGCTCACGTTTTGGGGGCAATTTAATATGGTTCATTCGCCGTATAGTGTTACCATTTTACTAGACAACTTCTAAATTTTATACTTAATGTTTCTTTCTGAAGTTACTATTATGCCAGCACGAGCGGTATCGCTATCTATGTACCTATATCTTAAAAGCTGTCTTGTCAAGCTCGTTCTCTGATCTTTCTTTCTTTATTTTATGCTTCGTTTACTTACAGTTCACGGAAACCTTCAAGCCCGGTGAAGCTGAAAATGCCGTCTGAGGCAATCAGCAACCTCTCAAAAAAAACAAAAAAATTCACGGAATCTTTCTTTGTATCTTTTTATTAGTTTAATTACTTTAGCTATTTTCTTTATAGTTATTTTTCTACTACATTTCTTTAGTGTTGTTATTGTCACACTAATTTATTTTACCCTTTGTACAAAATGCAAATAAATTAGGTATAGAGTAGGGCAAAATATGAAAACTGTACATAAGGTCAAAGGTCAAGTTGTTTTATACTATACTAGCTGACTCGGCGGACTTCATACCGCATTTTTTTTAATATAGCCTATGTTACTCAGCGTTAATGTAGCATTCTAATGGTGAAAGAATTTTTTGAATTGGTCCTGTAGTTTTTGAGTTTATTCGTTGCAACCATACTTACATACATACAAAAATACAAGGGTTTCCTGTTTATAATATTAGTATAGATAACAAATTGTATACCATATTGACATAGATGTTTTAATGCACTTTAAAATAAACTCCAGTATGCGATAAACTGGCCTTAAAAATGTTATTTAAACAAGAGAAAATATCTATTTATGAAGCGTCTAAGAAACTTGGTCTCGGCCTCACGGGGCCTAAATTATAATTAATTAACGCGTAACAACCTCGCAGGTAACTTATATGCTCCTGTTTTAAAAATAGATAGGGCATAATTACCATAAATAAACGGTAATCTCATAAGAAGGAAATACTAAGTTGTAGGTACCTACCTATCAACCACCGCACCGCACTGGGCCCGCGTGGTGGTTTATGGCCCGTTCTCCCTATCCATCCATAGGGAAGGCTCGTGCCCCAGCAGTGGGGACATAAAATGAGCTGATGATGATGATGATGTTGTTTTCTAAAATTTACGCATATACTACACACTGTAATGAAAAACTTTATAATAATAATAATAATAAGTGCAAGTGGGGGCGAGTGTTACAATAATTTGTGCGAGGCGTGTGATTTTGATCTTTTCTGTTGTAACTGTGAATCGGTGAGAAAAAATCTTACAAAGTGGTTTTTTGAAACTTATTAATATTGAATATATTGCTACCTATTATATACTTTTGGTGTGAAATGTCCTTGTTACTGTCACAGCTACTATGCTTGTGAGTTCGATCGCAGTTTAGATCCTAGCTATAGAAACATGTTTTTTCTGTTAGCTCAATAATTTCCCTGCTATTTTAAGTCTATTTGTGTGCATCTGTCATTGGTTTTCTGATGTATAGCTACTCTTTCTTTGTTACTGTTGATTCACCTAAGAAAATAAAATAAAATAAAATAAAATGAAAATAAGTATTAATATTATTATTACTTTATACGGATCTACGAAGTAATAATAAAATTTCTTTGGTTCAAATCATCATCATCGGTTTTGTGCTGCTCGCATCCAGCGGCTTCCCGCGACCTATATATCTTTTTTGTGGGTTCATTTCACCCACTTCAAAAATGAGCCTTACGCCATTTTCATACCGTGGTCCGAACAGCTCGTGCTATGAAAACGGCCTTACGACCCATATAATCTATACATTATTTTATTTTTTGTGGACCCAACCATTACAAGATTCGACAAATCCTCAAAACTCTCGTGGAATGGCTGCCTAGGACAGACAAGCGGAGTGCTGGCCGACCACCTGCTAGATACGCCAGAGATATAAAGCTGGTCGCTGGAAAAACCTGAATGCGATCAGCTCAAAACAGAAGGGATTGGCGTAACATGGAGGAGGCCATGTCCAGCAGTGGGTAGATACCGGCTGAAAATGATAATGATGAAGCGGGATTTGAACCCGCGTCCTCTGATATTGTATCTCTTTTTTCCCTGCTTCAATGCCATAACTACAAAACATAGTAAAGTGATTTTTGTTTAGTTGAACGCGCTAATCTCAGGAACTACTGAAAAAATATTTTTGTGTTGAATAGTCCATTTATTGAGGAAGGCTATATGCTTACATCACGCTATGACTAATAGGAAGGGAGCAGTAATGAAAAATGTTGCAAAAACAGGAAAATATTTTTTTGAGAGCTTTCCTTGCGTGCGCTGCGTAGATTGAACGCGGGTGAAACCGCGGGGCACAGCTAGTGATAAATAAAACACGCAGTTTGAGCACAAAATAAGGAGACCTAGAACGGAAGGTAAACTTAAACATGGCGCGCTTGAGCAACGCACTTGAGCATACACACTCACGGACACGTATCTCGGAACAGCTCGGAACAGCCTGAGCGAAGCTATTGCGAGATTCCGTGTCCGTGAGTGTGTATGTGAGCGTTGCTCAAGCGCGGCATGTATGAAGCCTACCTTAATTTGTGCCTTCATACTGAAGCATTCTAAAAGGAGATAAAACCGAAAGATCACTTTTCTCAGAAAATCTTGATAATATAAACAATATTGAGAGTCCAATCTAATATGCCACCGTTCCGGAGTTGAAAGCTTTATATTGTAGGTAATTGCATTTTCAACCTCTTTGCGAGGGGCAAATTGAATAATTTGTTTGGGAGGGCGCCGCCCGCACCGAACCAGCCTCACCGTTGAGGTAGCAACGACACAAAAACAGGCGACCAACATAATATATAAATAATTTATTATACTCAGTAAGTACAGACAGAGAATTTCTTCAATATACTTTGAACTTTATGTGTATCTTTTAAGGTTAACAACTCGGTGGCCAGTGGCAAAGCGCTCGGCCCGATACCATAAGGTCTCGGGTTCAACTCCAAAGTCGGACAAATTGTGTTTCAGATTTATTCGGTGCATAGCCCGAGTTTGTGATCACCAACCCGCATTTGGCAAGCGTGGTGATTAAGCCATTACCCATCAATTGTAGCGATGACTTGATTTCAATGGAGGCCTTTGCCCAGCAGTGGGACAGCTATAGGCTATTTACTACTTAAGGTTAAACATTTATTGAAGGAATTTGATAGTTCCGTATAGGTAGTCTTATATGCAGTTGTGCACACAAGATGGAATGTGGTTGGAGTGGAAGGTGGATGGAATATGGGAGGAGAAAGAATATATAGCTGGAAAATCTGCCCCCCAACCGCCTAACTCTCTCGCTTTCGATCGCTTTGAAGGCGAGACCCTCGCCTCGCTTTTTAATATAATATCGAAATCTATAGCCTATAGCTTTCGATATTGCTTTCATATTGCTTTCGAAATAACAAGATGACGCCTCCTCCTCGCCTCGCCTTCAAAGCGATCGAAAGCAAGAGAGTTAGGCGGTCGACCCCCTGGTAGCCGAGCTGAACATCTACATCGGCGAGATAAAAGCCCAAAGACTTTGTTGATTCTGCCTCTGTGGTCACTTCTAGCGGCTAGCACCACCGCTCTCAGACCCAGAGATGTTTGTGTACTCGGTTTGTTTGGTGTAGGGCTTGTTTGTCCGCCTGGCTAGCTACCTAATCTAAATATGTCGCCATAACATCAATGTTTGCAGCATTGTTGTGTTCCGGCAGCTAGAGATAAGATAGCCAGTGGCTCAGTAGTTGAGGGTTTTGGGTGAAGTGCGCTTCTATCTTCGGCCTTATCATCACTTAACATCAGGTGAGATGAAGGCTAAGTGAGGAATAAAAAAATACAAAAAAAAAACATTGTAAGCAATCTACCTACCTACATAAAAATCTAATAAAATATACAACAAAGCAATAAGATACAACAAAGCATGGGTTTATAAAAAAAAAAAAAAGATTGATATGATGCAACCATTTCATGGATGCAACTTAACTTAATTTTGTTTTAGTTTCAGAAATATTATTATTATCTTTGATTTCTTTCACTAGCTATGACTGGCAGAGTATTCTAAATTGAAATTGAAAGCTAATAATTGGATAATAGTTTGAATATTAAGTTAGTACTGTGTTTTTTTTATTTTTTATAGTAACTATTTATATATTAAATATTATATTCTTATTTAAGTATAAAATTTATATTATGGATTCTGTGTGCAATTTAAATGATAGTTTTTTCTCTTGTTCTTCAAGTGATGTATATCTCAGTGCGAGTGATGGTGATGACTCTTTTAGCTCATACTCTCTTCATGATAAACTTTCCAATATTTTTCAAAGTTTAAGGTTTAATCTAAATATAGTTCATATCAACGCTCAAAGTGTAATTGGTCACTATGCTGATCTTATATCTGTTTTTAGTGACCAATCTATTGATGCGATATTGGTCTCTGAAACTTTCCTCAAGCCTACTCTGCCATCAACCATGTGCTGTCTACCGTCATTTCAATTAATTCGAAATGATAGGACTGGCAAGGGAGGTGGTGGTGTAGCAATTTATCTCCGGGCAGATATTCCATATAAAATCATTGACAAATCACCTAGTGCATACTCCAGGTCAGCTGAACATCTTTTCCTTGAAATCTCAGTACATCATTCCAAAGTGCTCCTCGGAGTTTTTTATAGCCCATCACGTGACATTGATTACTTTCCTTCTTTTGAACAACTTCTTCATGATCTCTGTTCGGAATATGATCATACTTTACTGTGCGGTGACTTTAACACCTGCCTCCTTAAAAAAGATATTCGTGCTAACAAGCTTACTAGTATTATCACTTCTCTCAATCTGCATATCTTGCCACTTTCTGCTACTCACCATTCACCTGGCTGCAACCCGTCGCTCTTGGACCTCATGATTGTTTCGGATGCCTCTAAAGTTTCTGCTTATGGTCAACTCAATGCCCCTTTCTCCTATCATGATCTAGTCTATCTATCTTATAAATTACGCCCTTCAAAGCCAAAGATTAAATATCTCTTTCTACGTAGTTTTAAGAGTATGAATACTGAGGCGCTTGCGCACGATGCTACTGTAGCTGATTGGTCGCTGGTAGAACAGTGCTCTACGATTGATGAAAAGGTGGCCACTTTTAATCAAATTGTTCTTCAATTGTTTGATAAGCATGCCCCTATTAAACGAGTCAGAGTTAAGCATCTCCCAGCCCCTTGGCTAACTCCTGCAATCCGTGAGCAGATGGTGCTTCGTAATAAGGCCAAAGGTAGATTTAGAAGGCATCCAAACGAACGAAATTTTGCTCTGTACAAAAAGTTGCGGAATCGTTGCAACAGAATGTGTAGAAATGCTAAAAGACGTCACATTCATTCTACAATTCAGGATTCCAATCCTGCCAATGTGTGGAAATTCCTTAGATCGCTAGGTGTTGGTAAGTCTGCCGAATCGTCTCCTATCACTTCTGACCTTCAAGTAATAAACTCATATTTTTCTGAGCCTCCAATCCAATTGGATGCCCAAGTCAAAGTTTCTACTCTTACAAAACTTCAAGGCATTCCCAGGCCCTGTTGCGATCCTTTCTCTTTCGATTCTGTTGCTATGTGTGATGTTAAAAAGGCTATCTTTTCCATTTCCTCTAATGCTGCTGGTAATGATGACATTAGCCGTAAGATGATCACCCTTATTATTGACTCTGTACTTCCAGTTATTACCCACATTATAAACTTCTCCATCCTAACAAGCGTTTTTCCTTCAGCTTGGAAGAAAGCACTTGTGACTCCTCTACCCAAATCACCTAACCCTACTTCCCCATCCCAATATCGACCCATTTCCATATTGCCTGTCCTTTCCAAAGTCCTAGAAAGTATTATTCATAATCAACTGAGTGGGTACCTGAATAAAAATGGCTTGCTGAACCCCTTTCAATCTGGGTTTCGCTCTGGACACAGTACTGTTACGGCACTGTTGAAGGTTACTGACGACATTAGATACGCTATGGAACAAAAACAGCTAACTCTCTTAACTCTGTTAGACTTTAGCAGTGCGTTTAACTCGGTTGATTTTGACGTACTTCTAGGCATCCTCCAGTCTCTCAACATATCTCCACTTGCAACCGAATGGTTTAACTCATATCTGAGGGATCGCTGGCAGTGCGTCCGTGTCGACGATGTTACATCGGACTGGTGTGAGCTCACAGCTGGCGTTCCTCAGGGTGGCGTTCTATCTCCTTTACTTTTTTCTATTTTTATCAATGCGATAACTTCTCAACTGTCTTCTCACTACCATTTATATGCTGACGACCTGCAACTTTATACACACTTCCACGTACAAGATGCTGAAATAGCGATTAGGCACATGAACAGCAATCTCGATTGGATTTGTAGGTGGGCAGAATCCTATGGTTTGCTTGTTAATCCTAAGAAGTCACAGGCTATAATAATTGGAAGTAAGTACATGCACAATTGTGCGGGTGTAAGTGGCCTGCCGCCTGTGGTCTATGATGGGACAGCGATTGCTTATGCGGAGTCTGTTCGTAACCTTGGTGTTCACTTTGATTGCAATCTTTCATGGAGCTGTCATATCAATCAGCTCGGCCGAAAAGTTTTTGCTGCCTATCACTCCCTGAAGCGTTTACAGAGCTTTCTCCCTCTTCAAACTAAAATCACTCTTGCTCAATCTCTGATGCTTCCAATTCTTGATTATGCTGATAGCTGCTATCTCGATGCAACCGAGGAACTACTGAACAAGCTTGAGCGCCTTCAAAACGTATGCATTCGCTTCATCTTTAGCCTTCGTAAGTATGATCATATCTCCGAATACAGACAACGGTTACAATGGCTTCCGATACGAATGCGCCGTAATTATCATATATTGGTTCTTCTTTATAATATTCTTTTTAACCCATCTTCGCCTCATTACCTCAAGGAGCGTTTCTCGTACCTTTCGTTATCTGGACGCGCTCATCGCTCAGCCTACTATCTCCACTTAAATCTTCCTCCCTGCAGCACTAACATGTATGGTGATTCTTTTACTGTTCAAGCAGCAAAACTTTGGAATAAATTACCAATACCTCTACGAGAATGTCGCACTGTGAGTACCTTTAAAAAACAGCTAAAAAGTTATCTACTATCGGTTACTTGAGCGGCACTGAATCATGTTATATTTTTATATATAGAATTATATATTATATTTAGTAGTATATTCATATTTTTGTGTAAATAAGTATGGAGTTTAATGTGTGAATGTCTTTATGTTATATAAATATCATATTTTCTTAATAGTTCTGTGCGCAGTTTGTCTATCTAACTAGCTACTTCCATACTATCCTGTCACCATGGTCTGCTGGAAGAAATCTCTTTTTAGAGATAAGCTTACCTGTACTATTGCGATCCAAAATGTTAACCATTGTAAATGTTTATTTGTGTACGAACTAATAAATAAATAAAAATAAATAAATAAAAATAAAACTCCGTTACAGGTTTGATTTCTAGCGGTGGATGCAATTAGTGTGCTGTGATTAGTGGTAAGGGTTGTTTAAAGTGCACCTTGGCTAGTGGCTAGCTACCTACGACCATCAATGATTTCCATCGGAAACACTTCATCATCTGATAAACTATTACTCTATCAAATGAAAATGGCCCTTGCGATTTCTTTTACATTAGATACATAATTTGCTGGATGCGAGCAGCGCAAAACTGGTCGTTGTGGATATCCTTCTTGGGGGAGGCTTTCGTGCAGCAGTTGACGACTTTTAGCTGAGATGATGATGATGATGATGATGATGATGATTAATGCGAAATTGTATGTTATTTTTGTTGTTTTCTGTTCTTTCTCAAGGTGCACTCTAGGTTTTCACAAAAGATCAGCGTCGGCAACTCCAGCCGCCATTAATTTCAATTTTCAAACATTTTACTACATTACAAACAATTTCTTAAATTTCATTTTAAAACAGGAAATTCTCATCAAACTGTAGTTAGGTATATTATTATGTATAATTAAAACAATATCCGGCTCACAATTTAAATCTGCGCTATAAAACAATTACCCTGAATCGAGTGAACGATTTAGAATCTCGATGACGATGACGATGACGTAACACCAATGAATAAAATACTTGTTCCATGAAACAAGCTCAAAACAAGTCACTCAACAATGATCCAACAATGATGTCATCTAAGCAACTTAATGGGATCTGTTGCCTTGTAAACTAGGTAGGGCTGTCAACTGTTTTAAATCTACATGTACATACGACTAGTGCAGCACAATCCATTTACGATACACGATACGATAATCCCAAGGTTATGTGGTGGTTCTCCCGTTCCCCTTTTCTAGCTCGAAGCCTAAGGAATTTAGCATCCTGGGGTGAGGTGTGACACATTCTTGCTCCACTAGTTTTAGCATCTAGTCTCCGGTTCTGCTTATCATAAGGTAGAAAGGAGTCATTTGCCTACTCATTTATAAACATATGATTTAACTCGTCGTGTTTTGTATTATTTGTCGTGGCCGGTGGCAGTGCTTAGATGAAAGCCACCTCGTGGTAAAGGTAAGGCCAAGGTACATCCTATGACCGTTACAAAGAAACTGACATCTTAACTAGAAACTGTCGAAACACAACAACCCTTGCAAACGATAATAATAATTATTGATGGGGTGGGACCATGTTTTTGGTTATTTGTGAGTATCAGGTATTTCACTTACATTGAATGAATGAATGATATGAATAAATGATATATTATTCTAATGTAAAAGGCCGTAAAAAAGTTGTAATGGTTTTAAAATTATTGTTAAGTATGGCGACATATTTAGATAAGATGATAAATTTTAATGGTTATAAATATATAATAGCCAGTTTGACTGAGACAATTACTCGACTGTGTGCTGACTTTAAGTTCCTACCTACCTACAATCTCAGTGGGTAATTCATTTACCAAAAGTGAAGGCAAGTTGGCAACCCTAGGACTGAGTCATAGAATTTCGTCGTCTTTAACCGATTAGCAAGACACGTCTGCCGAATCTCCATTGTTTTGTTTACAAACAATTCGTATAGTGGCTTTGAATTTGAATGTCTCACAAGGTCCATATAATACAAGTTGCCTGGTGGTGTAATGAAGGAGGACGGACCTTAATTTTGCCATTCACATCACCGGTTCATTTTTTTATTGTCTTTACTGCTGGGTCACGAGCCTTCCCTATGGATGGATAAGGAGAACGGGCCACAGACTTGCATTCCCGGTGCGGATTGGTGGTTTTTAACGACTGCTATGCATCTGGAAGCAGTCCTCTGTTTCGGAAGGCACGTAAAGCCGTTGGTGACGGCTGCATTACAAATCGTTAACAACCACCAATCCACACTGGGCCCGCTTGGTGATTCATGGATCGTTTTCCCTATCCAGTCATAGGGAAGGCTCGTGCCACAGCAGCGGAACGATGAAGTGAGCTGATGATGATGATGTTGATGATGATTGCAGCCGGGACCAACGGCTTTAAGCGCCTTCCGAAGCACGGAGGAGCTTGAGATGATGACACCATTTTGGTCATCAATCCGATGAATAAATAAATAAATATGAATATGACTCATTGCGTAAATTGTTTAACTAGCAAGATCGAAACTTGAATGCTCAAGCCGCTGCCCCATCGAGCTCCTAAACCTTATTTCAACCATAACTAAAATATTTAAGTAAATCAGAAAACTGGTTTGTGAATTCTATTTGGCATTTTTATTACAACACAACCGTAGAACCGTCCCAAGGTAATAGCTAATAACATTCCAAACAAAACACTGCAATTTTTATCGAACATTTCAGAGCGCCCTTAAATTGCTCGTATAAAAATGTATGTTCAATCATGCGGTTCGAGCCAGAACAGCTGTTCCGCCAGTGATTAATGACGATGACAATCTCTCGCTATAATATATAAACAGTTTGCCGCCCAAATATAGTCTTGATTACATAATCACAAAATAAGGAGACCCAGAAGGTAAGCTTAATACATACCGCGCTGGAGCAACGCACACAAAGACCATCTCACGGACAAGGATCTCGGAACAGCTCAGAACAGCCTGAGCGCAGCTACTGCGTGCTTACCCAGAGTGCCAAGTGCGAGTTTCATTCGCCATTCGATCACGTTAACGAAAACGAGAATTTGTATGGCAAAATGTTAACTCTTCTCGTATGACGCCAGGAGGCTTACCACAAGCTCTTATAGCAGTATTATTGCAGTTGTGAAAGCGAGACGCGTGTAGCAGCAAATATACTCGCGTCTCTTTTCCACAACTGCAATAATACTGCTATAAGAGCTCATAGTAGGGGCACAGGAGGCGCTTCTTCAATGCCATACTAATTTTCGTTTGAATACAGATAGTGAACAAAACTCACACTAGGCACCCTTCCGAGATTCCGTTACCTTCTGCAGTCTCCTTATTTTGTGACATAATGACGTATACGCGGTTAGCGGGTCTGACAATAATGTTTATCAATGTTTTTTCGTTTCCCATTCTAGTCTGGGACGTGAAAGTAATGTATTTTTTTTCATTACATACATAGAACCTACATAACAACTCACTATTAAAAACCCATAATGGGTTTATCGAATAGCTGGGTGAGATAGCATTCTAGCTGTTTACAATATTATTAATCAGCTGCCTATAAGAGTCGACTAAAGGACAAGGCGACGCAGATCAGGCGATCGGCTGCAACCCATCGCTGATGTTATCGATTCCACCTCGGATCCCTGCTTTGACTATGACAAATGTGGCGTCGCAGTCACGGTCAGTTTACATGTTTTTTTACGCTCAACCCAATGCGGTATCTAATAAAATATGGCTGACTTACCCAGGGTTATTTTATGGGAACATTACTATATCTTTCATCATCTCAGCCAAAAAGACGTCCACCGGTGGACAAAGGCCTTCCTCAAGGATAAATAATTTTGAGGGGAATTTGCCATAATCGCCACGCTTGGCAGGCGGGTTGGCGATCGCAGTAAAGTGAGAATAATCACAGAGAGACGCTGCTGCCCATCCTCTGGAATGGTCCCATAGTCGCCTTCTACGACACCCACGGTAAGTGATGGGGTGGTGCAATTCTTTACCCCCGGCACCACACTATATCTTTGAGTATCCGATATTTAGGTATCCATACATCTGTGATGGCTGTGCGGAAATATCGGATGCCCAAAAACAACAAAACCTAGTAACATAATGACGAATGATTACTGTAATGTTAGTCACTATGATAATTCAAAAAGTTACACAAGTTAGTTGCTGAGGATGATGCTAGCTGACGCGCTTATACAGTGTGCTTGATCGAAACTAAAACCTTTGCCTAAATGCCTTATCATTCAACTAGATCTAATACACTTAACACAGGCACACAGCAGTGCAGGAAATTGTTTCTTAGCTTCAGAAATAGGTCTAATGTAAATAATGTAATACTGAATGCTACATCATTTGGTTTTTTTTTTTTTTATAACTATTCTCCTCCAACATTATACATCATTTGGTTGCCTTAGTGCTAGGTATATTTATGTCGTTAGCGAGTTATTATCTTTAGGGTTACCCATAAAATGTTCCACTACTAGGTTGGGATGGTGCTATTACACACTCTGCTGGACCACTGCTCGTTTTTGTGGGAAGAATACCTAGGTATGCTAAAGGCAGACAGACAACAGTGTAGCTTTACCGGGCGTACGCGAGACGTAAAAATTTGATGGCCAAATAGTAGTGTCATAAAATTATATAAAAAAGATTAATAGGTATTTAAAAGAGACAACTGTCACTATCACCAACTCACTTTATGTCCCCAATTGATGTGAATGAATTTTAAAATATTCATTAAAAAAAACAAATATGTAAGAAGTTTAATTAAATTAAATGATTAAGACAAAGAAATTCCAACATTTTTAATTTATCAAAACATAATTATTTCTGAGCTTTACAGTTGTCAAATTAAAGCAAAAACCATTTTGTAGAGACTTATTTATTCAAATTATGGACATAAAAAATGAGGTTTTGATTTTCATATTATACATAATTTATGTACCTCTATATTAAAGGTCAAGTTATGTTCAATGTAAACAATTAATTGGAATAACATTGGCACAGTTTTGCTTTATCAAAGTGATATAACCATGGTCATATAACTACACTAGCATCCTGTTCACAACTAGATCCTCATGTGTCATGTGTTTCTAAAATTATTTTGATGAATTCGTTCTTATTGTGTATACGTAACTATACTTTAAAATAAACCGATCTGTCAGTCAAAATTGACTGCTTAATAGCAGTCAATATTGACTGACAGATAAATCTATATAGAAAAGCATAATTGCTTTTATATATAGATAGGGAAAAATATAATTTAGATAGAAAAAGTTGAATTAAATATTTGAATAATTAGTTGATAATATATTATTATTTAACCACAGCAAAGTTTTTCCACTAATGATTAAAGAAGTTTAAAAGATTTTATTAAAATATGATAGGTGTTATAGTTTTATTGAGAGAAGAAATTACTTTATTAAATTTAGTCAATGTGAGAGGAGAGAAATAAATTACAATTACTGTAAATAGCATCATTACATTATATTATCTGTACATAATATAATGCACATTGTTGTGATAATGACCATGTCAAAAATGATATTGTTAAGCCACAAAGCCACAGAGCCACAAAAACCATTTAATTTGGATTATAAGACTTATGAATGGAATTTGCATGACTAAGTAAAAATATTAATTACTTATTGTCTTGGCTTGAAGAACAATGAACATTATATTTGAATATTAAGCATATGAAATGTATTTTATAGGCAATTAAACCTTCCATTCTCATAAAAATTGTTTGCAGTATAGGTATTAATTTTTTTTGTAATTTACTAACTTACTAACTTACACTTTTATAGGTCTCACTTATAATATTACCTCTCACTCTTTCCTAAGTTGGAAGAAATCTCTTGTAGATATAATAGTTTTTTTTATAATTTATTTCTTAAGGGTAAGCATAGTGCCTTCATCTCATCTGATGCAAAAGAATAAAGGCTAATAGTGGAAGCGCTCTTCACCAGGGACTTAGGCACTGGCTATCATATCTCTAGCTGCCGAAACACAACAATGCTACAAACATTGATGTTATGGTGACATATTTATATAGATGGTGGCAGCTCGCCAGGCGGACAAACAAGTCCTACCACCAACCAAACCGAGTACCCAATCATGTACCTCCCGCTGGGAATTGAACCCGGCACCTCTGGGTCTAAACCGGTGGTCGTAACCATTAGACCACAGAGGCGATTAAAGTCTATCTTCGCCAACTCCTGTATAAGTATATTTTTGAGCACCAAATTAAATATAATTAATAAATAAATAAATAAAGCTCCAACTCTACAGTAAGAAATCAAAAGATATTCATCACTAGTAAGTTGATATACATATGTCATCATTGGAAAATATTAATCTGTACAATGTTATCAGATAACTCTACTTGAACTATAAAAAACTTACAAAGGGTAATTACAATATGTACTTGGGTTAAAATTACACCTTTTTCCATAATTTGCCTGAGTTGTTTATTTGTAATTGGCTGTGCAATCAATTTAAAACTGTAATACAATGTATAATATAAAGTTGCAATGAAATGGCTGGTTGTAAAACAAACAAAATAAAAAGTTTTTATTACTTTTTAAACTCTTTCTTCTAAATCAGTCCAGTATGGGTTATTGTTATTAAATTAATAATAACAATAACCTGTAGTTAGTGTCCCACTGCAGTGCAAAGGTCTCCCCACCCTCTTTCCCAATATACCCATACAAAGGTAATAAAATGCAATTTCCAGCTTTGGTATATGAGCAATGTTGACTTGAAATCTAATGGGCCCTACAGATTTCAAAAGAAAGATAGAATCCTCATTGAAATTTTAGAGAATTTGCATATTTTAATCATCACTCTGACCTTAGTTACAATTTATTTGGCTATTACATGTAATGATAGAAAATGTTTTTGATTAATAAATAAATAAAAATAATAATATGCACAACACAAGCAATTGTTACATTTATGAAATAGGGTTGGACAGATTGAATATACTGTATTACACAACAATTGTTATTTGGTACTATATTATAACTAATCACTTTAAGTCCTCGCGCGCCCTGTGAACGCACGGTCGTACACAAGGTGGCCCGCTAATTATACCTACAGCGCGGGACGGGTTAATAAAACAAATAATAAAATTTGTTAAAACACAATGAGACATAGTTGATTACTATCCTAGCTATCTAATTGGATTTTTTTATTTTTTACGTCCATTCATAAATAGATGTTGACAGTTTGCACTATTTCTGCTAGCCTGGTGGTGTGTTGTGCAAAATCTATCAGAAAAAACCTAACCACATGACAACATAAAGCGTGTTTTGTAGCTAATATTATTATTTAAAAAAATTCATCACTCTAAAATGAATCTTAAAATTGAATGTACAAAGATCAGAATCGACCAATAAATGCTAAAATTGATTTATTTCAGTCTCTAGCATTCTATAGCCAATACATGCTTGTATCAAAAATTATAGACACTTCCAATGTCAACTTGCCAAGGAAAAAATAGATATAATATGGCTTCACATCCAACATACTGTTGCAAATAGCCTTCAAGGGGAAACCAGTTTTCTTTACGGTAGTGTTACGAGACAATTATAGTCACTATGTTGAAATAAACCTTAAAAACACAGAGTTAAACGTAAATACTTATGAATGGGTGTATGCTTACGATGAGTAGCCGAGTTTAGCTGTCTTGTACATTATAAAACTTTACGGTTACTTACGCTAACACAAATATAGTAAATAATAAAGTTTAACAACAATTAAAGGCATGTACTTACGTAAGATACTTTAAATAACAGTTGGATCACAAACATCACAGGCTAAATTGATTTGAGTTTTAAGCACTTGTCGATTTTTTAACGAGAATGAGCGCACTAACAATTTTTCACATAAAATTTTATAGTACAACGTTTAGGCGTTTGCGTGTTAGAACAGGGTTGTGAAGTTCATTTCAATAATAATTGGCATAATTTAGAAAGAAACCCGCGAGAACGAAACACCATTTTGAAAGATTGAAGAAAAAATTGTCAAGGATTTTTCCCCTTCTTGTCACGGGCTTGCGTCATTGCGACAAATTGACTTTTGTACTTTTAAAATTGCCATGGTTTGGCCTGCAGTGTTTTTTGCCAGTTTGACGCAACGTTAACTTTATTGCCATATGAGAAATTAGCAAAAATATTGTCGCATAACAAAAACTAAAGCTTTTATAATTCTGAGTAGATATCATAAATTATAGAAAAGATAGGCATTACAATGCTCGATAATAAATGCTCGAAAATTAGTTTGGTGGGTAGCATTGACATCGTTCAAAATAAATGAATAGATACTTCGGAAGCAGATTCTCAGATAGCAGTGATGGATATATGGATGGGTATTAATTAGGGTTGCCATATTCGGCTAGGGTCTCGTTGGGACGTTCTAGGATGTGGTGAAAAACATACTCAGTTAAAGTCACGTCATTATATTTTATTTAAGTAGGCACCATACTGTGTGTAATATATTCTAATTACTTGAATTTCCATACTTTTCAGGAGATTTTGCTTTTTCAGCAATTCTTTGTGATTTTTAAAATATTTGTAAAACTCATTGCAGGTCATGTTATATTATTAACTTGACATTGTAATATAGACTACACAGTATCTGACTGAAGTCGATTTCGTTCATCAGTCCACTACTGGGCCGATATTAGAGTGAAACAATTATTTCCACTGTGGCGTTGTGGGAAGGGATTGCAAACAAATACTCGCATAATTTCAACAACTGGCACTTTCTATCAGGGTTTTCAGTTTCTTTAAAAAAATTAAGCCATTACTCTTCACTTCACCAATTTGATCGTGTTCCCGTCTTGCGAGTCTGAGGCAAGTTTAGCTTCTACGAAGCTCATGAGATACACATTATGTTGCTCAAAAAGATTGTCGATAAGCTCCACGCCATCAAACTTCGAAATCAGAGTTGCTGATTCAGGTGGAGGATTGTCATTGTTTATTTTATTTATTTTCATTTTACCTAGTTTGCAAGCCAACAAACTTTGCAGATTTCTTTTCATTCAATGTTTTTTTTGCGTTTCTTTTATTATTTTTCTGATTTCAACTGTCGACATTTTGTTCTTTTTTATGTTTTTTATATTATTTTCAAACAAACTTAGAATGGAATGTAAAAACAGGAAATAAATTTCACTGATCGGACTTTTAAAGAAATCTGTAATAATTTTAGGTGGCCTTTCTTCGGACTCAAAATAGTTTTTAAGCGGTATCCAAAATTTCAGGATTCTTTCAACTGCAGGCAATAATGTCAGACACCTCGTTCTGGAGTGGGACAAAAGAGTCTGTTATTTGCCATCAACATACTAACAGATGTATTTTAGCTTCTCCGTCCTAATATACACCATATTGAACAGTAATTAAATATTTTAAGGACGATAACTTCGACATCCACAGACAGGAGTCCAGCTGCGCTTGAAACAGTATTGTGCAAAATATGGGCCGGACATCCAATTCCTTCTATAAGTTTTTGCAGGTCGTCTTTTATTTTATGAAAAACATTGTTGATGTTGTCTCCACAAAAAGCAGTTAATTACCCAGTGGAACAAAGTGTCGAGACAATATATCTAAACCGTTTCTCATGTTTCATTTTTAAGGGCATCAAATTGTATTAGCTTATGCTGGTTAATTTCCAATTCAGTGAAATATTGAACGACTAAAGGAAAATTCTTTTCAGCTTTGTGGTTGGACGCGTCAGTGCCTATTCCATAATATGACACTTCTTGCTATTTTTTTTGTATTTGGAGAACCCGCCGTCACAGATTAGGTAATGCTTGTTTAAGGAGGCTGTTGTGGCTAATGTTACGAACTATAGTGAAGGCGTGCTTGGCGACTGGGAAGAATATTTTGGCGGTGCCAGCAGTGTTCTGTGTACTGAACCTTTCGTTCCATATGTCAAGAGATACTTAACGAATGCATCTCTTAAAATATGCAAATGGACAGCGGTCGTAGTCAGGCTTTCGCCTCGACTTTAGGGCCGCTTCTTTCACAAGTTCGTCGGCGCGTTCAATCTCCGGCAGACCCGCATGTGCCTTGATCCATAACAAGAACACTTATTTGTTTTGTATCGCAGCCAAGCCCATCCGCCTTGTCTCTACTGCCAGGGGATGAGACTTGATGTTGGTGAAACAAGTGCCACTTTATAGTCGCTGTAGATGCCAAATGTATATTTTTTTCTGCCAGGAATTACGTTTGTAGCTTTGTTTTAATGGCTAGAAGCTTTGGTTGGTACACCTTGTACCAGTAGGTACGTGGGTTAGCCAGCCAACTTTCTTGTTTATAACCAGTGATCGGAATAGGTAGAGCTATTTTGGTTCATTGACCGCAAACGTATATGTTAATATGGATATACCCCGGGATTTCGACTACAATACCGGGATTTTAAAAATAAAAAATAAATGAATGAAGGTAGCAGAAAAATGTAATAGATCACGTAACGAATTCCACTGGTGATTGTTTCGGAAATGTCGCGTACTTCACTGTGTTTTCACCCTAATACCTCATTGTAAGCATCGCGCGATGTGTGGCTTCGTAAGAATTGTCAAGCTTTTAGTTAAGTAACTTCGAACTCAAATGAAATCCCGGGATTAATTTTGAAACTGCGGGACGTAGGGCATGTCCATATTATTACATCGTATTACATTTCGTATAAAAGTACCAAAAATAGCTCTACCTATTCCGATCTCTGTTTATAACGGAGACATTAACCTCTTTAGTACAAAACACTGTTTAAAGTTAAACAATGGCTAAATACGTGTTGGAAATATTGTGTCTGTGTCTAATAATGTTAGCTAAAAAGAGACAGCATCTGTTTTGAGCAGTGTCTAACTTTAGGATGCTTTAGACATCGTTTTGTGGTAAAGTTGTAAATTGTGCTTGTAATTTGTATTTCAATAATCGTTATCTCATCAACGTTGAGGTAGAAAACATCGAACACTTAAAATTATTTGTTTCGAGTTCGCATTATGGAAATAATAATTATAATGTAAAATACAATCATATTTGGATAGATATTGCCTAGGGGTTTTTTTTTGTTGTTAAGTAGAAATGGAGCCAAGACGCGAAGATAACTGGTGGAGCGCGAAAACAAACGTAGCATCAGTTAACCTCACTCTGCCGGCCCACAAGGTGCTTTTTCACGCCTCTTTTGAAGGACCCCATATCATAGGAAGGAGGGAAAACGTGTGCTGGTAGACTATTCCATCTTTTGTATTTTAAATAAATTTATGTTTATTGCATTCTTACTACGGCAAAAACTTTTATAATATTGCAAGATAATATAAAACACTTCCTAAAAAAATATATTTTCCGAAATAATTTATTGTAATTACATAACCTACGCTACATTATAAACTTCAGTATTATCATTGTCATTAACATCACTTATTTGCTTCCAAGAAACATATTCTGCACTTAGCCCCTTAGTCCCCAGATGGTACGGATATCCTTTACTGGTCGACAGGTAGAAAATACCATGGTTACTTGTGTTGACTTGAAGACCCATTACATTCGTTTCCAAAGGCGTTCGATCGTAGCATTTTGCGTCTCTGGCCTGCTGAATGCTGTCACATTTTATTGCTATGAACTCTTTAGGGTTCTTCAGAGCTGATACCCAAAGAGCTAGTACTCTGAAATGGCTGCAGGTCGAAGTACAGGGGTACCATAGTAGATCCGAGGGCTGGTACTCTCCACCGTTAACGAAGAAGTCTACATGACCCATCTTAGCTGCCATACCGTAGCCGTCTATGTTTGTGTGTATGACCTGGACGAAATCGGCGTTGGATGCATCCAGCCTGTCATTGGGACCTAAAGTTCTGAAGCAAGGTCCCGACGGTTCTAATGAGGTTATCCTTGAGATGTTCCTGTTGTTCAGCTGTTGGTAATGTTTGCTGATGTAGCTGACGGTCTGGCCTCCGAGGCTGAATCCTAGGAGCTCGAGTGTCGAGGGGTTTAGTCCCAATTCAGTGAGCTGGGTGAGGACCTCGGCTATGTATTTCCCCACTGGGCGCATAAGACGACTGGCTCTGTGAAGATAAAGAGAACATTTGAGTTAATTCTCTTCGTATTAAAATGTATCTAAGAATTAATATTAAGGAAAAAAGTACTTTTGAAAAAATAATTGTGTATAATTCCATATGATCATGAACCCTGCAAAGGGTTTGAAAAGAGTTTAATTTTATTTAATTTCCAGCAACAGTAATGGTTACAATAACTCCTTCGTAAAATTAACTGCAAAATCACAATAACTTAATTTTGCTCTAAAAGTTGCTTCGAATTTGCACTAGAATTTACCTATTCAAGTACCTTTTAAGATGCGACTGTGGCAATTTTAAAATAGCACAAGCGAATAGCCTCACCTAAAGTTCTTAAAGCAGTATTACTGCAATGCTATTGCAGTTGTGAAAAAGAGCATTTTTACAACTACTCTGCCACAATAATACTTTAAAAGCTCATGGTAAACCACCAGGTAATATGGAAGCCAAGGTCTACACCAACAAAAGTACTACTTACAAGAAATAGTGTACCGTGGAGAACCTCTGGTAGTCCACCAAGATGATGTTGTACCCCAGAAGCTCGTACTCGTTGGCCAGCATTGAGGAGATGGGGAAGTTGGTGCTGTCCAGGTAGCCCAGGGCGAGGACCAGCGTCTTCCTTTGGAAGAGATAAAGGGCAACCCACCTTTATTCACATAACTAAGTTTTTAATTTTCGCATTCCATTTTAAATATTTTTTTCATCCCCATCTCGGAAAGAGTATTTTTGCTCTTCGATATCTGAGTGCAAAAGCCGTTTTTATCCCCTAGAGGATAAAGTAAATTGAATTTAGAACACCGTGTGCACTAAGTTTGTGAATTCAAAACATCATTAAACCTATTTGCTTCTACCTCCATGGTGCCCAATTTATCAGTACTGTAGCAACCGAGACTCCTTGCTCGGGCATACTTACTGGCAGCCACCGTGGCCTGCATTAAAATATAGTAGAAGAGAAAAAAGAAGAACATCGCGGACTCTAAACGTAGTGTTAAATTCTCTTTGGCGGACTCGGTGACGGGTCGCGACGACGAATTGATTGTTATTATTTCATGTTGAAAGTAATATAAATATTTAAAGCTTTAAAGCATTATTATTCGATACAACCCCCCGTTCCTTAAGTAACGACCCAGCGGGGTGTTACAGTACACAAGTTACTAACACCAACATTACAGTACCTAACAAAAATATTACACTTAGTAACTGTAGCAACGTTACTTTCAATTTTTCTTAATTATACCTAAATATTGTTTGTTATAATTTAAAGATTATTCTGTAATACTTACCTTTCATAATGTAGTAGTTAATACCTAAACTGAAATAAAAGTATCTTGTGATTGTAAATGTTTTTTTTGCATTTAGTCATTTCCTCGCTGAGGTGGGATGAAAAGTTACGTGTTGCACTCGAGTGCAAAGATTTTTCACCTGGTGCTCTTTTGATTCCCTCGCTAACGCTCAGGATTCTAATTTTTGAATCACTCGCTGCGCTCGTGATTCAATTTTAGAATCCTTCGCTTGCTCGGTCATCAAAATTGAGCACGCGGTTAAAAAACAACTTTGCACTCTTGTATAACAAATAACTATTAACGGGGTTAAAACAAACAGGCAAACTACTGTTTATTCATTATTACTTAGTAGGGTAATGACACCGGTGTTTAGGGTTCCGTACCCAAAGGGTAAAACGGGACCCTATTGCTAAGACTCCGCCGTCCGTCTGTCTGTCCGTCTGTCACCAGGCTGTATCTCATGAACCGTGATTGTTAGACATTTGAAATTTTCACAGATGATGTATTTCTGTTGCCGCTATAACAACAAATAAAAAACAGAATAAAATAAATATGTAAAGGGGCTCCCATACAACAAACGTGATTTTTTTGCTCGTTTTTACTCGATATTGATAACGGCAACAGGTAGACGCTTGAAATATTCACATAATATTTAGTTATTATTCACTTTAAAAATAAACAATTCAATTAAAATAAAACAAATATATAAAATTTATCCCATACAACAAACGTGATTCTTTTCCAATTTTTTTCTCGGTCTTAATAACGATAACAGGTAGAAACTTGACATATTTTTATAGATAATGGTACGGAACTATTTGTGCGCGAGTCCGACTTGCACTTGACCGGTTTTTTTTCCTTTTATCATTATAAATATGTGTCAGCTACTGATTTTAGTCATTAGCAGCAATCATGGGCACCAATTAAATGCAGACCACCTGCTTCTTAGCTGTTATTTTTTATTTTTTTATCCCCTACGTGTTATCCCGTAAAATTTCAATGAAAATCTATTTTATGATTATTTACATATAATTTTACGTACATTTTGTTGCGAACTATGCTATCCTGCTAATACATAAAATCATAATGCATAAAACTGCTAATCCATGTAATCTCGCTTCTGGAATCTTTTCAACACTTTGTCTCTTTTTTCAAAATCTATTTTATTTTTTTACGTCTTTAAAAACTGTGTCGGTCACTGATGCTACTACCCGGTGTACTAGGTGTTCTAATCATTTACTGTCTTTATTTTCTATATCAGCCTTTGGGTTCGTCTTCGAACATAGGCCTCCTCTTCGTCTTTCCAGCGTTCTCTGTTACCAGCCAGCCTAACTTAACAACTAACTTCTAACCCAGCGATCGTGGTACATCCGTGCAATGTGTCGCGCCCATCTCCACTTACGGCTCTCAATCTCTTCCTCCACGTCGCAGACCCGTGTCTTTTCTCCGATCCACTCGTTTCTCCTATGGTCTTGGAGAGAAATGCCAAGCATCTGTCTTCTTTCTTTCTGTCTTTATTTTATTCCTTTCAAAATTTTTATTATCTTCAATAGCCCTTATTAGTACAAGTACAGAATGTTAGACGGTGTTGTTTAGAATTCAGCACGTCGTAAATTCCACACTATTCTCAGTAAGTAACTAAGTATGAAAAAAAAATCATAAAAATGTACATATGTTTCTTTGTTTCGTCGTTCCATTCGCGATACAATACTCATACCATAAATAATCTAACCTTATATCGAATTCTACCGATTGCTATGAAACTTTGGTGAGTTATTTATTAGTTACACAGACATTTGAATAATGTTTGTGTTCGTGTAAAGTATTGTGAGGTAGTATAGGTATTAATAATACATTTATTAACACCAATAAAATAAAGCAAAAGCACACTACACTTAAGCTGAAGTGTAGCAATTAACACTTAAAAATAAAAATAAAAATTTATTATAGCTTTGTGTTATCAATTTGTGGTATTCATCTGCAAAGATGAATCTGCATGTCCATCGTTTGCAAATACCTTTGGAAAGATGGCACTAATGTCGCTCTAAAGCATTTAAAAAATCAAAAAAGCAGTGACAAAATTCAGCGCTTACGTCAGCCTTCCCGGCAGCATAATGGTCAGTGCAGCCGCCCGGATTGCGGAAGACCCAGGTTCGATTCGTGGCTAGGTCGGGTGGGCGTTTAATTTTTTCACTGTATTTTTATATACACTAGTTTTTGTCACCAAAACATAATATAGAGTTTATCATCATCATCATCATCATCATCATCAGCTCATTTTATGTCCCCACTGCTGGAGCACGAGCCTTCCCTATAGATGGATAAGGAGTACGGGCTATAAACCACCACGCGGGCCCAGCGCGGATTGGTGGTTGTTAACGACTGCTAATGCAGCCGGGACCAACGGCTTTACGTGCCTTCCGAAGCACGGTGGAGCTCGAGATGATAATTTTTTTAGTCACCCACCCGATGATCGGCCTTTGCGAAAGTTGCTTAACCTCAGCACTCGCAGACCGGGCGCGCATCGACCTCCTAGAGTTCCTCCGAGAGTTATATCGAAATACTGGATTACAGTTAGAAAGCAGGTGGATTGTATTCAATTGTCGCTGAAATGAGTTTCTGGCCCCTATTTTTAATCAAGGATATATATTTTAATCGGAGGAAGTTCTTGCCTTTGGCCTTCCTCAGTGTGGCGTTCATCCTACCACCAGGCATCCCTACAGTGGTGACCCCGACGTGATGTACCCACCAGGCTTCCCTACAACTATCACTACATAGTATAAAACAAAGTCGCTTCCCGCTGTCTGTCTGTCCCTATGTATGTATGCTTAGATCTTTAAAACTACGCATGACTGATTTTGATGCGGTTTTTTTTAATAGTTAGAGTGATTCAAGAGGAAGGTTTATATGTATAATACATGCATAGAATTAGACCCGGTATTCAAGCGCTAGCTAGTTTTTGATAAAGGAAAAAATGGTCGATGAGTGGTTTCTGTCAAACACTAATGCCGCTACCCTAGCTGAGAAAACGTTGTCAGAAGTCGCAGGTTCGAAACCCGCTAATGGAAATTTCAACATCAAAATTCAAAAATTCAAAATTCAAAATTCAAAATCATTTATTCAGTTTAGGCTACAAATAGCTCTTATGAACGTCATTATGCCATCGGTTCGTAAGTCTACTCTGGGCGGGAGAACTTGTACTGAGAAGAACCGGCAAGAAACTCAGCAAGTGTCCAGCTCTTTTCTCCCTTACAGCGTCAAAAATATTGGAAAATGCCCTATCATAAAAGGACACTTTCCATCACAAACAAACACACAAAAAAAGGACAATCACAACACCCAAAAATAATACAAAAAAAAATAATAATAATAATAAGTTTGCAAAAATTACATCAGGTAACTACCAATTTCAATTTTCGCAATGTCATACAGTACTAATAGCAGTCAAAAATTATCTAAGAAAACAAAGTTAAAGTATACGAGTATAATAATAATAAAAATAAGATAAGTAAGCAAGAGCAGACCTGCCTCCACAGGAGGCACCCGTTCACGAGTATGACATATGAATCAGCCATCGCTTCACTCAACCATATCTTAGGGAATGTAACGACCCGACGCACATGCCACCACCGCAGAGACAATAAAGAGAGCATGCCACACTCATCATCATCATCATCATCATCATCATCAGCTCATTTATGTCCCCACTGCTGGGGCAAGAGCCTTCCCTATGGATGGATAGGGAGAATGGGCCATGAACCACCACGCGGGCCCAGTGCGGATTGGTGGTTGTTAACGACTGCTAATGCAGCCGGGACCATCGGCTTTACGTGCCTTCCGAAGCACGGAGGAGGAGGAGGAGGAAATTTCAACACTATTTCTTAATTACCTACTAATTTTGGTACAAAAATCATTATTGTAATTATAATGACTTAAGATGACGATGGCGGGACGACCTTGATGGGTTCATAGGAATGCAAATGGCGTGATGTTGCAGGGGACCGGAAGGCGTGGAAAAAGAGTGGGGAGGCCTTTGCCCAGGAGTGGGACAGCTATAGCTGATATAATAGAAATCTAGTTTTAAGAAAGAAAATAAATAAAGGAGATAATAATAATAATTACTTTTTAAAATCGATCCGGGGGTCATCGGCAATCTTCCTGGCGTTCCAGTAGCTGTACCTCTTCCTCGTGTGGCCAAGACCTTGTACCACGAACTTCAGGTATTTAAGCTCGCTCTGGGGTATCGTTGCGGCCTTCGTGGACCCGGGGCCTGAAAAAGGAAAAAAAAACGGTCAAAATAAATAAATAAAAATAATCTATTGTAGGTAGTTGGAAGAATAAACAAATAGTTTGAAGTAGTCTGATATGCAAGCATGTTTGTCCAATTTTTATGATATCGATTTTAAATTTGACTAGCTGCCCTGGCGGACTTCGTAACGCATTTTTAAATTTTTTTATTTTAATAATATGGTGTCGCCGGCACCACACGGGTGCCGTGTCACGGTCACCCGTGTGGTGCCGGGGTTAAAGAATTGCACCACCCCATCTCTTCCCGTGGGTGTCGCAGAAGGCGACTATGGGACCATTCCAGAGGATGGGCAGCAGCGTCTCTCTGTGCTTATTCTCACCTTACTGCGATCGCCAACCCGCCTGCCAAGCGTGGTGATTATGGCAAATTCCCCTCAAAATGATTTATCCTTGAGGGAGGCCTTTGTCCAGCAGTGGACGTCTTTTTGACTGAGATGATGAATATGGTGAAATACTTTTTTAAATCGGTCCAGTAGTTTTTGAGTTTATTCGTTGCAAACATACATACATACATACAAAAATACAAAGGTTTCCTCTTTAAAATATTAGTATAGATGAAGCGTTTTATTGCCGTCTCCATATTAACACTAAATACCTAAAAGCTAGACAATAAATTGTTGACACAAATAAAAGGGTTTCTGAATACCCAGTTGCGAAATAATATCCGGTGGTGGCATAAGAGTGAAGTCCCGCCTTAATTATTATGTTACGCCGGCTCCACACGATATTCTACTATGACACGATCGTCCAGCCTTTCCATACCTAACTGCCTCTGTGGTCTAGTGGTGAGACCACCGTCTCAGAATCAGACGTCCCAGGTTAGATTTATCGCGAGGCGAGTACATATTTATATTTTTTTTATATTTTAGTATTAGACAACATCACATAAATTGTTCTGATCCCAAGGTCGGTGACATTGTGGAAATTGTAACTTTTACCTGATGTAAATTTGTTAACATATATTTTTTATTTTGTTTGTTTTTTTTACATGTTGTGGTTGTCTTCTATATTTTTTGTGTTTATTGTAATGGAAAGTGTCCTGCTTTGATAGGGCATTTTCCAATATTTTTGACGCTGTAAGGGAGAAAAGAGCTGGACACTTGCTGAGTTTTTTGCCGGTTCTTCTCAGTAGACTTACGAACTGATGGCATAGTGACATTCATAAGAGCTACTTGTAGCCTTAACTAATTAAATGATTTTGAATTTTGATTTTTTTTTTGAAAGCACTCGTTTTATGGAAATCAGAAACAACGACGGTACCACCAACGATCACCCAGACCCGACACAATATCGAAAAGGTCGTTTTCGACATTTACCTGACCGGGAATCGAACCCGGGACCTCAGAGTTAACGCCGCCCAAAGTCCGGCGTGCAAGCCACTCGGCTACGAAGGTCGGCAATACTATTATATCCTGTTTGGTTAGTAACATATGTTTTAAATCCATTTGGCTAGCTGGCCAGATGCCATGTCCAACTGGCATATATTTTTCGGTGCATTTCCTGGGTGGGTTGTTGTTGTAACGTTGTCGTTGCAATTTACTCAACGTTATATTTTTTATTTTTTTATTTATTTATTTATTTATAATTACATACAACTATCTTTACAGGTTTTTTTTTTTTTTTTACCCAATACAATAGTGCAGTTATAATAATAATATGAATAAAATACACAACAATATACTTTACACTTCATACGACACAGTAAACAACGCAATTATTGTGAATTCGCTCAGAGCACAGCAGAATAGATCAACCTTCTTATCTATTAGGTTGAGAGTGCGGAGCGCGCGCGTCAGCGGCGCCTCGTTTAGCAAGTTGGTGCGGCCGCGCGGCACCGCTAGCAGCGGCGGCCGGCGGCGTCGCCACACGTACCGGTCTGGCACACATAGCGCCACTCTTTCCAACAATTCTTCATTATGGATTTAACCCCTTATAATTTTAAAAATATATTGAAGTACTGCGACGTTTCTCCTAACTCCTAGCTCGTTGTACCCCACCATCCCTAACACAAATAATGTTGGATACATAAGAGGGTAAAATGGGTACACACCGTACAGTCTCAAATATAAATATCGAACGAACTTATTTTGTACTCGTTCCACCATTTTTACATATTTTATTTCATATGGAGCCCAAATCATTGCGTTGCACTCCAAATGACTTCTTACCAATGCATTATACACCGCGATAATAGCTTTTACATTAGTAAAGCTATTAACCGTGCGGAGCACAAATCCTAAGTTCCTGTAAGCTTTTTTACAGCAAGTGACTATGTGATCACGAAATGTTAGGTCCTGGGTAAGTCGGACGCCCAGGTCCTTGACCTCTTTCACTCTCACAATAGGAGCCCCGTCAATGTTGTAGTCGTAAAGGACAGGCGAGTGTACTCGAGTGAAAGTTATAGTGACACACTTTAGGGTGTTAAATTGCAACAAGTTTTCTTTGCTCCAGGTTACGACCCTGTCGATGTCTTGTTGTAGCCTTTGACAGTCACTCCGGTTTTTTATAGCTAGGGACAGTTTTAGGTCATCAGCAAACAATAAACACTTTGCATCCTGTACCACCCTAGGCAAATCATTTAAAAGCAAAATGAACTGCAAAGGCCCGAGATTACTACCCTGGCTTACGCCAGACCTGGTAAAGTATGGTTGCGACATTGCACCTGCATATTCCACATACTGTTGCCTGTCTCTCATATAACTTGCAAAAAAATTAAGCAAGTGAGGAGTGCAACCGATTGCCGCCAACTTGTTCAGCAGTATGTCATTATCGACCAAGTCGAATGCTTTTTTAAAGTCGAAGTATGCTGCATCGGCTTGCCCCCCACCGTCTACCACAGGTACAATATCAGCCATGTAGCCAAGCAGATTACTAGTGGTACTCCGCCCTGGTCGAAATCCATGCTGGGCGTTCGAAAGCTGCGCGCTTACCTGCATGAATAGGCTGGAATGAATTGCAGATTCAAAAATCTTGGCAGGTGTTGAAAGTACTGCAACAGGTCTGTATCCATCGACCTTCGCTTTCGAGCTTCCTTTCGGTACCGGCACGACTCGAGTAGTTTTCCACCTTTCCGGGAATATAGCTGTTTTCAGGCATTGGTTATAGATGTACAGCAACGGCTCAGCCAATATTGAACGACAGTCCCTGAAGATATAAGGCGGGATGCCATCCGGTCCAACAGACCTTTTCGGCTTGAGTTGTTGAAGTGCTTTCTGCACATCGGCCATGCTTAGCTGTTCCAGGTGAACCCAAGCCGCCCCATTCTCGCCACCCGCATGCGCCATTGCAGCACTTACATTCAACTCCGCCCGCTTTGTACTGTAAACGGAGCTGAAATACTCTGCAAACTCCTCAGCACACTGCTGGCCATCTAACATCTTTCCGTCTTTCAAGATCCTAAGTGGATTTCTACTACCTCTTTTAGTTTTCACGAAGTTCCAGAAGGACTTAGGGTCTTTGTGAAGTTGACGTTGAACCCGGTCCTGATAACGCTTTAGTGCGATAGCCGCCATACTTTTGACCTTTGATCTGCACTGTGCAAATGCCTCATAATCTTCTCTTGCCCCAGTGATCTTGTACCGTTTGTGAAGACGAGCTTTGGTTTTTATGCAATAAATAATGTCACTACTATACCATTCCGGATAACATTGCCTTTGACTAACACTAGTTCGTTTTTTCCTCGACAGACAGCTATCCATAACGGCATTAATAGTGTCATAAAAATAATTTAAACTCATTTCTAAATCTAATTCATACATCGGAGACCATTGTACAGCAGCTAATAACGAATAAAGCAGCGACAAGTCAGCCTTATTAAAATTCCAACCCTCTGATGTATGTGTGTTGTCATTGGATGTCGATGATGGGATGGGTGGGCACGGACGCGTACTCGGACTTACCGAGACTTCCAGCGGCGGGTGGTGCGGGTCCACGGGCACGAGCGGCTCCTCCGCCGCGCGCACGCTCACACCCTCGTCCTCCACAAACGTACTCAACACTAGATCTAATTGTCGGTTGTTGCAATTACCTATTCTGTTACTCTGACCGAACCCACAGTAAGTCACAAAATATTCAAAATAATTAGTTACACCCGAAGAACAAGAATACAAATTAAAGTCTCCTATCACTACAATTTCACTGTATTTATTACAATATTGTTCTATACATTTAAACAGTAGCATAAACTCATTTTCATGACTGTTAGGTGGAATATAGACAACGCACAACAAAAACAAAAATCGATTGTGTTTGTAAACAGTAGTACACACAAGTTCGAATACGCGGTCATCAATGTTTACGTCGCACGGGGCAGGTACTCGCCGCAGCTCGAAGCGCGGTGTGGCCACGAGAAACGCGCCACCCTGTTTTCGCCCATCCACTCGGTCGCATCGTAAAATGGTATAACCGGGTGGAATTATTTCTGCGTCGTGAATGGACTCATTACAGCCTGTTTCCGTAATAGCAAACATATCTGCACTGGAGGACGAAACATTTAAATAAAAGTCATTTAGTTTTGTTCTGAGACCTCTAACGTTTTGATAGTAAATATTAATAAATTTACTCTTTGGTTTTGGTTTTAGTGAGTGGTCTACGAAACCACACCCATTCGCAGAACTCAATGTTCACTGGCCAGTTTTCTGATTGACAGAGTTCATCATAATGACTTTCCGGCACACTAATAATAAAAGAAGCATAATCCCTCTCTGTTTTATGCTTTATTCTGTCTACCTTCACTGTTACTTCCTGGCCACAAATTTTTTTTACATGTTTTTCCAAACTGTCTAATGTGGTGTCTTTTTGAAGTCGCCATACATGCAAATGTTTTTTTCTTTCTGTCCCTTGAATTTCTATGGTACTTGTGCTTCCTCCCTTTTTAACTTCGGTATTTGGATATTTGTTTTTCTTTCTATTTACTTCTGTCCAGTTTTTTTCAATTTTTCCCTCAGGCTTTTTTTTGTCATCACCAATAACTATTATTACCACCAATAAATACTATTTATGTTATAGCCTCCTTGGTAGTTTTAAAAACTATCTGTCAAATTTATATGAACGGTTCTGAAAAAGAATACTTTGAATGTCATATAATTGTCATGGAATTTTATTTCGGTTTTGATATGATCATTCTTTCAAAAAGGTTTTATATTGATTGTTTAGTTAAAAAGAGTTAAAAATGTTTAAAATATCTAAAAAGTGTATTGTGGAAAACCTGTAGCTATATACAGGTAATTTGAATCCTTTATGAAAGCTTTGTAAGTAACGTTGTGGCTTAGACTTTTTGATACTGATTTATTGTTTTTCTGCTTTTAGGTTTTTCTCTATAGTTTAAAATTTATCATTAAACTTTTACCTGTGAATTTCCTGAGTTTTTATGGCCATCAGGCCTCATTGTGATCACTAACTAGTATTTGGTAAGCGAGTTGATGAAACTAATACACATGGATACTATACTGACTGGATTTAAAACATGGAGGCCTCTGCCCACATTTTTGCTTGTTACTTCTGTTGTACTTCACCACCAGCTCATATACGTTCCTACTGCTGGGGCACGAGCCTGCACTATGGATGGATAGGGAGAACGGGCCTAAACTACCACGCGGGTCCAGTGCGGGTTGGTGGTTGTTAACGACTGCTAATACCACCGGTGCCAACGGCTTTACGTGCCTCCCGAAGCACAGAGGAGCTCGATAGTTTTGTTCACCCATCCGATGACCAGCTTGGTCCAAGGCTCGACCCCAATCAACGACCACCAATGCAAATCTAAGACTTATCCTAGATTTGCGTTGGTGGTCAATATAGCTCCGGAAAGATTGACCAGTGGTGCCTGACAATATATTTGTCAATCGTCTGCATATAGGTGGTAAGAAGTAGAAAGCCTTTCTGAAATAGAGTTGATGAAGGTTGCAAACAGAAGAGGAGACAATACGCCACCTTGAGGGACACCAGCCGTCGAGCCATGAAGAGAACTTCTCCTCAAGACGAACTCGCTGCCTTCGTTTAGATAACTTTGAAACCAATCAGCTGCCGTTGAAGATATATTGTGTGATCGAAGTAAAGCTAAAAGAATTTCAAAGTTAACGGTGTTAAAGGCATTGCTGAAGTCTAGCAGAGTTAGCACGGTTAAGTGGCCGTTTTCCATTCCAAAGCGGATGTCGTCGGTGATCTTAACCAAAGTAGTGACGGTGCTGTGGCCTGGACTGAAGCCGGATTGGAATGGGTTAAGGAGATTATGACGAGAAAGGAACTTACTAATTTGGTTGTGGATAAGGCGCTCGAGGACTTTGGCTAGAAAAGGAAGAATGGAAATGGGTCGGTATTGTATGATTTAGGGTTACTTTTTTTGGTAAAGGAATTATTTGAGCGTCTTTCCAAGAAGAATCAAATACTGCATTATATGTTGTGTTATTTCCATAAAATAATATTTTGTATTTTTTAATATAAATTGGTAAGTCATTTCTATTATGTCAATAGACAATTTTTCTTCTTTTTTCTTTTTCTTTCTGTCAATTCCCACGGTCATCGTGTTACAGATTACAAAATGACACCTCGCGGTCCGTCGCGTACCCACCTCTGCAATTGCCGGCGTTAGCTAATGTGTCCTGCATTGTGACGCAACAGTTTAATATCAGCCCTGTATCACATTCATTACATACTGTTTGTACTGGCACACCGTTTTGTCACAAGCTGTGTTAGTAACCGGGTTTTATGGTTCCTCAAGCCGTGTATTATGTAGTGTAGTTATATGGTATATAGGTACCTACCTAGTTACCGAGCGATATCCGGTGTTATTCTAGGCTTATTTTCTAGCTAGCATCGCGTGTAGGTACCGTGACCTCCGTTATCATTAGCCTAGAGTTATATATATTATATATCTTTATATATAAAAATCTTCTGTGCGTGTGTATGTTATTGAACTCTTTCTGGACCGATTTGGATGAAATTTTCTGTGTGTGTCCAAGTGGATTCGAGAATGGTTTAGATTTACAATTGGACCCGGTAGGTGGCGCTGCTATAGGGCTCCATCATGAGATACGTGTGTTCTTAAGCGGACGAATGAATTGTTTGTTATGTTGTCATGGAAACTGTCAACGTTTTGTTTGTTTTGTTGTCATGGAAACTGTCAAAGCGGTACGAAGTCCGCCGGTCAGCTATTTTATTATATTAAGCTGTCATGTACACAAAATTAAAGTCTTACATAAGGTGTTAGTAGGTATATGTATGAGCCCTGTAAGGGCATAGCAAAATTATAATTAGGATAAAATTGACTCAAATCTTGGTAAGTATTAAGGTTGCTTAAATTAAAGAGGCATATTTTAAGGCTGCTGCTGTTACTTTTCATTTTTAAGTGCTAATTGCTGCACTGAAGCTGAATTAATTTTTTATAAAATATTTATAAAATACAGTGAATAAATTAAACGTCCACCCGATCCAGCCAAGAATCAAACCTAGGTCTTCCGCAATCCGGGCGGCTGCACTGACCGCTGTGCTACCGGGAAGGCTGACGTAAGCGCTGAATTTTGTCACTGCTTTTTTATTTTTGAGTGCTTAAAGCGGCACAGTGCCATCTATCCAAAGGTTATTGCAACCGATGGCTATGCAGATTCATTAATTTTGGGAGGCGTTTAATTTTTGCAATGTAACAGTTTTATAAATATTTAATAATGATATATCTGCATTAAATGTTCATGCATAAATGTTTTTAATAACGAATACCTACTAATCATAACATAATTACATAAATAAAAAGCCATTGTCATATCAATCATAAGTGATTGTGAAACGAGTACATCATCATCTATTTTATCGCATCTGCTCACCAACGATTCTTGTATGGAGCTAGATTTCTGTTGTCTAATAAAATAAAAAGAAACCTCTCGCAAATTCTAACCTATCACGTGACCTACAGGAGTAAGGCAGCTAGTATTTAATAAACAAAATAAATTTAGACTTATAGCAATTATGTTCTTTACATTTATGCTGATTAAAATTATGATAAAGACAATTATAGTAAATTAAAATTATGCCGATGAAACCATTATGGGTTTATGACACTCTACTTATCATAATTTATGCGAGAAAACTTTATGTTAAAACTGTTATGCCAAACTACATTATGACGAAAGAAATTATGCGACCGAAAGGGCTCCCGATGGAACACCATACGGGCCATAAATCACCACGCGGGCGCAGTGCGTGGCGGTGTTTGTTAGCGGCTCGGAATCCCTCGGAGAATCTAGTAGGGCACGGGGACACGCACTAGTGCGTGATGCCATTTCCTCTTTTTTTATAAAAGAAGGAGGCAAACGAGCAGGCGGGTCACCTGATGGAGAGCAATCACCGCCGCCCATGGACCCGCAAAACCAGAGGAATCGCAGACGCGTTGCCGGCCTTTAAAACCTCCTCTTGAAAACCTCTGACGGTGCTTCGTTTCACACGGCTTGAGGAACCCTTTAAGTTTCTTGCCGACCCCAAAAAAGCCCGGTAAACCTGAAAATGTCCTGCGGCAATCAGCAAACTCTCTCAAAAAAAAGCTGGGACCAAAGGCTTTACTTTCAGAAGCACGTGGGTGACGCAATGTGTAGATGATCTGCTTGAATGCGAGGAAAACGTTGTTCAATCTCTATTACCCACATTAACCTGTCATTTACCGTGAATACAGACACAATAGAATTTTAATTGTTTATGGCACTGATCAGTGCTCGCGGCTTTAGACCATATAACCAATCTAAGCTCGCGGCAGATGACAGGTTAAACTACTCACTACCACCAAATCTGTGAACAGCATATTAATAAATCTTTTATCATCATCACCCCTTTATATCCCCACTGCTGGTGAACGAGCCTTCCCTATGGGTGGATAGGGAGAAACGCCATAAACCACCACGCGGGCCCAGTGCGGTGCGGTGGTTGTTAACCACTGATGATGCAGCCGGGCCCAATTGGTCTACGTGCCTTCCGAAGCACGGAGGAGGTCAAAATGATACATTTTTGCTCACCCATCCGATGCCTGGCCAATCGCAGACCAGGCGCGTTGACCATTGCGTCATCGAGCTCCTCTATAAATCTTTTATAATAAAAGAAAATGCTTCCCGTGGACACGCGATAATGGCTTATGTGACAGACCGTCACGCGGACGGAAACTAAATTATATGGTAATGTCTTTTACCTATCCATCCGGTAGTGATCATTGGGTAAATTAGCTTAGTTTATGTGATTGTCGGTTGACACGAACGTGAACGCTATATTGTTGGCATGCAAGAATTCGCAAGCTATAATGAATACTTAGTTATTCAAATAGAAAATTTAGGCTTCATAAAAAAACATCTGGCCCGATCTAAGTAAATATGCAAAATTTTATAGTTCGGTAGTTTAAGGCGAAGGGTAAGGCACACTAGCGCCACCAATTGATAATTTGACAATTACTAACGGACCGGATCTTTTTTTAAACATTGCGTACCGCCCGATAACAGGAAAGCATCCATAGTATTTATTTAATAATTGTGCACTTTTTTTTGTTGCGTGGTTTATTCACAAAACGGGCTATCGCATTTATTCTCGAACAATGGCCACTGTTGGTGTTAGCGAATGAATACAAAAACAAACCTAAAAATAGTGCACAATTATTACATAATAGATGTTTGCCTATTTCATTTCATTGCAAACATACATACATGCAAAAATACAAAGGTTTCCTCTTTATAATATTAGTATAGACTAGTCTACTAGTCGAAGTATTAAGACTATTTTAGACTAGTATTTATAACTTGTCCATTAGTTCTCCATTTGTGTAGCTGCTGTTGCTTAGCTAAATCTACAAAAACACAAATGTTGAAAAAATTTCCACGAGCAGGATTTGAACCTGTACCCTTCTGACATTCCGGGTCAGGTGCTCTTCCAATTGAGCTATCGTGGTTCTAACCAGCCCGCCGAAATTATTCAACACTTTTTACTTTGTAAGCCAAAGGCGCCCATTCAATGTCAACAACTACCGTCATTAACATCCGATCATAATATTTTTACAAATATTAAGGATCAGTTAAGAAATAAGCAAGCTATTTTATAAAATGTTCAAAATCATTTTTAACGCAAATTTTGTTGCGAACAAATTACTATTATTGCGAATAATTTCGGCGGGCTGGTTAGAACCACGATAGCTCAATTGGAAGAGCACCTGACCCGGAATGTCAGAAGGGTGCAGGTTCAAATCCTGCTCGTGGAAATGTTTTCAACATTTGTGTTTTTGTAATTTGTTCGCAACAAAATTTGCGTTAAAAATGATTTTGAACATTTTATAAAATAGCTTGCTTATTTCTTAACTGATCCTTAATATTTGTAAAAATATTATGATCGGATGTTAATGACGGTAGTTGTTGACATTGAATGGGCGCCTTTGGCTTACAACGTAAAAAGTGTTGAATAATTTCGGCGGGCTGGTTAGAACCACGATAGCTCAATTGGAAGAGCACCTGACCCGGAATGTCAGAAGGGTGCAGGTTCAAATCCTGCTCGTGGAAATTTTTTCAACATTTGTGTTTTTGTAATTTGTTCGCAACAAAATTTGCGTTAAAAATGATTTTGAACATTTTAGCTAAATCTGTTAATTTAGCAAAGAGTTCTAAACACCACTGTGGTCTAGTGGTTAAGGCCACCGTTCTTTGATGCGGTCGCGGTTTCAATTCCCAGGGTTCATAGTTGTACTCGTTTTGTTGGTGGTAGGGTTTGTTTTAAGTGCGCATGGCACCATCTTAGCTAATTATGTCGCCATAACATCAATCTAATAGCATTACTGTGTATTATATAGCCAGTGCCTCAGTGGCTTAGAATTCCGAGTAAAATACGCTTCCACCTTATCCATATACATAAATTATAATGACTTGTCCTCATTGACTGATTCATCATCACCGAGCTGAAACCGCTAAAGCTAATTAGCTAAAATTTTGACTTTAGGTTGATTGAGTGACGTAACCAGCCACTAAGAAAGGATTTTACAAAAATCATACCCTAAGGGGGTCAAATAGGGGGTGAAAGTTTGTATGAAATTGGAATTTGGGTTTTTAAAAAGAGATAAAGAATGGCATGTCTCAGGAATTTTGTTTATTTTTCTTTGAAGAGGTAAAAAAGGGAAGGTTTTTTTGGGGAAATCGTTATTTTAAAAGTAAGAACTATAAAAATCAATAATTAAATCGATCTTTAGATTTTTCAATAACATTAAAGAATTATGTGTTTTAGCATTTCTGGTAAAATCTCCCCTAAAAGGGTGAAATAGGGGTGGAAAATTTGTATGGAAATCTGTCATTATAAAAGTTAGATCCTTCGGTATTTCGATGGCTTAGAGCACGCATGCTCTAATTACAAACAGTTGATTTTTCAGGAGAGCATTTTAAAGTTGAAGTATGAACAGTTTATGATAATATGGAATTACGTTTATTCATAAGACTTATTCTTTGGTTCTACAAATAAGTAAATTTCATAACGAAATTACTTCAAATTCATAACAAAATCAGCTGAATTCCTAGCTAATCCCCCCTCACTTAGTACATTTAACCCTCAGATTTAGTAATTTTAATGCACGAATGCACTAAGTGTAGTGTAGTGTAGTGTAGTGTAGTGTAGTGTAGTGTAGTGTAGTGTAGTGTAGTGTAGTGTAGTGTAGTGTGTGTAACCCCGCCCGGTTAGTATTCTTGGACAACCGAAACTCACTTGATACAACTGTGACACTGAGTTTTTGATAGAAAGAGATGGAATATCGACACGTGGGTAAGTGCAAACGGTAGAGCATGTCAATAAATACAGTAAAAATCGCAATTTTTGTAATTAGAACATGTGTGCTCTAAGCCATCGATTTGGTATGGTTAGAAATTATGGAGTGTTTCAGGATTATCTTTTATAGACACTTACCTTTAATAATTTTGACTTTTATTAAAAACTATTACAGGTCATGTAGCCCATGTGAGCAAAGCCGTGAGCAAAAGCTAGTCATCACATAAAATTTGAAAAACATACGTACAAATAGACATGAATCCTCTGGGATATCCTTGGTCGCTTCTTAAGTCACGGGCGGTGCAAGAACCGGTCAAAATTAAAACTACGCACATTAAAGAACACAAAGGTCTCTTATCCACACACATTATTACGTTAACTGTATAAAAAAAAACTTTTTCAAAAATTACATTTATTTTTAGCGTTAAACACAATTAAGATTTGCCGGCGTCATAATACTATCGCGAACAACATTGCAATAAAAACTTTTTCCATGACCAATGACGTTTTAAACGTCAAAATTTTAGCGCGAAATCATCGGCCATTGTTAGCGTGACACAAACAATGGAAATGCAAACTTTTTTATCTGGGCATGCGCATTGACTATGCGGCGAGCCGGCTGCAGACTGACTACAATGTTGGCCCACGGTGCTGGCGAAAGGGAAGACATAGTAGACAGACCAAAATAGTATGAAACAGTCGTATGTAAGTTTAGGGTCAAGTTCACTGGGAAAATGTATACCTACTATGGATGTTTTAAATTAGTGACTAAGTATACCTCTAATAAAATATATACGTAATTAACAAAAATATTTTAATATAACATTCCAATCACTGGGTTTTGGCGAACACTAAATCGATTCAAGGAACTGTTTGTTAGTATGGTATTATTTACAATTTATTAGTCCCGCATACTTGTTTATTATTATTATTATGTACCCGCACTGGGCCCGCGTGGTGGTTTATGGCCCGTTCTCCCTATCCATCCATAGGGAAGGCTCGAGCCTCAGCAGTGGGGACGTATAATGAGCTGACGATGATGATGATGATACTTGTTTATTACACCACAGCTAGGGTTGGCTGGAAGAGATCTCTTCTAGAGATAAACTCACCTTTGTATATGTCCTGTGTTACGTGTGTTTAAATGTAATTTCTTTGTACAATAAAGGATTAATTAATTAAATTAAACTACGCTAGGTTGTTAAGAATCGACTACACTGATGACTGAATACGGCCTTTGTGCAATAGTCCGGGTTCGAATCCCAGCGTATACCGGCTTGTATGTACTCTGTTGGGTAGGGTTTGTGTTAAGCCCGCCTGGCTAGCTACCACCTCTTTATCTAAGTATGTTGCCATCTGAAAATAAGAGATAAGACAGCCTGTGACTGAGTTGTTGAGGATTCCGGGTAAAGTGTGCTTTCACCTGGCCTTATCATCACTTAAGATCAAATGAGATGAAGGCACGGGTCTTTCATTACCCGTAAGAAATAAAAAAAATATCGAAATTGGTTAAAAATTACACTCACGGTCAAAGAAAACGGGTGGGTCACATAATATCAACCTTATCTTCTCTTTTAGGAAACTATAAGAACGCTAGCTTTTTCGAATAAATGTTATCCTATAGACAAATTCATCATCATCATCATCAGCTCATTTATGTCCCCACTGCTGGGCACGAGCCTTCCCTATGGATGGATAGGGAGAACGGGCCATAAACCACCACGCGGGCTCAGTGCGGATTAGTGGTTGTTAACGACTCCTAATGCAGCGGGGACCAACGGCTTAACGTACCTTCCGAAGCACGGAGGAGCTCGAGATGATAAATTTTTGGTCACCCATCCGATGACCGGCCTTTGCGAAAGTTGCTTAATCTCAGCACTCGCAGACCGGGCGCGTTAACCACTGCGCCATCGAGCTCCTCATAGACAAATTAAATGAAGCGAATAAAACTTATCTATTAGTTGCTGTAAAGATTTTTTTTTACCGAATTTGCTTTTGCTGTCACTGTTTCGTTTCTTGTCTGTCACAAAAAGTCTATATGAAAATCTCATTATGAAGTGCGGTTAGACAAATAGATATATACATATTTTAAAAAAATCATGAAAATAACATAGAATATGAATACTAACACATTGAGTATATGGTCACTTTAATAAATAAATATACTATTCTATTTTATTACTCATTATTTAAGTGATAATTATATCGCTTCCATCCAAATAATCTTAGAGCATTTGGTTTAATGCTCTAAGCAAATAATGAATGAAAAAATGAAAAGGTGAGAAAAGTGCCCACCTATATAGGATATAAAAAACTAACTAATAATAACTCCTTGATTGTTCTAGCCTTAGATTATATACACGTTGGCCTAGCCAAGATACTAAACCGCTCTACTCTCGAAGGTCGCAGTAAGGAGATCGGTTCGCGGACGCACTTACAAAACGCAAGAACGTTTTCACAATCACCTCTGTAAAGATCACCCAAGGAGCCAAGGATATGGCTAATGGTGGCGTGATTACGATAACCAGATGACCTACAATCACCTTAAATGCTCTAAGACAATCACCTATATAAAAAAAATGTCAGATTTAAATAATATTTACATAGTAGGTATACAGGTCGACTTTTTTATCACCATCCAAATTGAGTAATTTTTTATTTGGTATTTTATATCGGTTTTTCTTTATCGGCACTTTCTTCATAGTAAAGCTGTATTGTAACCCCTAAGTTATCATTATCTTTACGGGGAGGTTACCATACAGCTTTTAAAGAAGAAGCGATGATAATGACGATGAAGAGAAAAACTTTGCTCACAATTTTTTTTATATTAGAAGGATTTCGTGCATTCTTAATTTTTAAGTAATCTCTAAAATGATTATATCTCCAAGTAATCGCTTAGCACACGTTTATAGTAAACAATGTGTTCACATAAAGTTCTTTACATTGGTGCAGAACAATAATATGGTTTTTGTCAAATTCACATAGCTACTAACAACTCAATAGTGCTGACTTTTATATCCTAAAATTGAATCAGAAAATAAATAAGTGAAAAGCCTATATACTGCTTCACTGTTGGGTAATCATTAAAATCCTTAGCACGAGGGGTAAATTCAAAACATTTTTATTCTAACAACTAAGATCCAATGTGTTAGTACAATTGCTTAAGACTATGTTAGTAAGTTAATTATGCTGTATTAGGTATATGTAACTTAATTATCTATGCACCTTAAGGCGAAGGGTAAGGCTCACTAGCGCCACCAATTGATAATTTGACAATTACTAACGGACCGGATCCTTTTTTAAATATTGCGTACCGTCCGACAACAGGAAAGCATCCATAGTATTTATTTAATAACTGTGCACTACTTTTTGCTGTGTGGTTTATCCACAAAAAGGGCTATCGCATTTATTCACAAACAATGGCCACTGTTGGTGTTAGTGAATGAATACAAAAACAAACCTAAAAGTAGTGCACAATTATTAAATAATAGATGTTTGCCTAGTGTCGAAAGGTCCGCAATGTTTGAAAAATAATCCAGTTTAGCAGTTATCAAATTAAATCCATTAGCGGCGCTAGTGTGTATTACCCTTCGCATTAAAGGCACAGCACGCGTCCGACGTACTGAGGAACTCTCATCCACTTCTTCAGACATCACGCGCATGCAATGTCTCCTCAAAGGTGCATGCGGATCATCTGCCACTGCTTTCAGGATGCTGTTGTCGGTGTTGTTGGTAAAGAGGCACCTTGTGAGCTGGTAAGGTGAGGGTGATTGATGCTGCGATGTTTTCACGATGCACTAGTTGTCTTCGCGCCTGGTCTCCCTTTTCACTTCATTCAAGTGGAGTGGAATCATTTGCCGTCCAAAGCATAAACAAATTAAGGGGGTGCAGCGCGGAATTTGAAAATTTACGTGTTTTTAAGTCACTGGTGCTAGGCGCTGAATAGGTCTTATACATTAAAAAGACTAGTGTAGGTTAGCTTGATCCTTTCACAAGGTCGTGGTTGTCTTGGAATTTGAAACAAATACCCAGAAACTGCATAAACAATACGTAAAATAATGATATCTAAAAACTTATTTCTTCAGAAACTTTGTAAATATAGCACAAATGAAACAATGATCCGACATCAAAATGTTTGTATTGATATTCCGCAGGTCACTGTTGTCTTATTTTTCAATTAAAAGACATGAATATGAAAATATTAAGACTTTTATTATTTTTTACCCAAACGCCTATGATTTTACGAAAGTAAACATTGCTCTAATTAAATCACCAGCCTACTCTGTACAGATATTAGTGTGCGTGCGTATGCGTAGTCGTGCGCCGTTGTCACACCACTGCCACGCGCCGCTCGCTCGCTATCATAAAGAAACTTGAAACTCGCAGTTTTGCGTCCGCGCTGCACCCTCTTAAGTCATCACTACAATTAATGGATATTGGCTTAGTCGCCACGCTTGAGCGCTCGGTCCAATACCTGAGGTCTTGAGTTCAATTTTGTAGTTCGGGCAAAGTGCGTTGAGGTGAATGTTCAAATAATTTTTAACGCAAATTTTGTTGCGAACAAATTACAAAAACATAAATGTTGAAAAAATTTCCACGAGCAGGATTTGAACCTGCACCCTTCTGACATTCCGGGTCAGGTGCTCTTCCAATTGAGCTATCGTGGTTCTAACCAGCCCGCCGAAATTAATCAACACTTTTTACTTTGAAAGCCTAAGGCGCCCATTCAATGTCAACAACTACCGTCACTAAAATCCGATTATAATAATTTACAAATATTAAAGATCAGTAAGCAAGCTATTTATAAATGTTCAATTAATTTTTAACACAAGGATTTCAAAAAAGTATATCATGAAATTTGTCTAACTAAAAAGACAAATAAAATAAAAATTTAAAAAAAAAACAAAAAAACCCGCCTGCGTAAAAAATAATAACAATAATAATTATTATTTTTAATATAAATAATAATTGTTTTTTTTTTAATTTTTATCTTTATTACATCGAAAATAACAATTGTATTGCTATTTCTTTTCCTAAAATAAAAAAAAATAAAAACAAAATCTAAGGCATGTAGCACAGTTAACACTACATCAGGCTTCGGCGTTTCCTTATTTTAAATGTAAATATTGTATTGTGTTCCAATAAAGGCGCTCGATGACGCAGTGGTTAACGCGTCCGGTCTGCGAGTGCTGAGGTTAAGCAACTTTCGCAAAGGCCGATCATCGGGTGGGTGACCAAAAAAGTTTATCATCTCGAGCTCCTTCGTGTTTCAGAAGGCACGTAAAGCCGTTGGTCCCGGCTGCATTAGCAGCCGTTAACAACCACAAATGCGCACTGTGCCCGCGTGGTGTTTCATGGCCCGTTCTCCCTATTCATCCATAGGGAAGGCTCGTGCCCCAGTAGTGGGGACATAAAATAACTGATGACGATGATGATGATGATGTTCCAATAAAAATTATTAAAATAAAGATTTCGACATGCTGTATTCATTTTAAGGTTAGCCGAACTACGAAATCTAACTAACTTTAATGGTCATTTTTATCAAAGGCTGCGTGCGAGAACGCCAAGGCGAGATGCGGCTACGACACAGTTAACTTAATTATAATGAAAATTGTCTCGTTCGGGAGATAAGCGCAGATCTCAGTCACGAACGTACCAACCCAATTTTGGAGGCTGTGATTTTTAAAGGCCTTGGTGATATTATACATAGTGTATGGTGGGAACTGTTCTCGTGAGTTACACGATTGTTGCAAGATAAAGAATCTCTAATGTTATTGTGAACTGCAAAGAAGGAAAAGGATACAAAATTAAACAAAACCGGTCATTTGGGGGATTTGGGGGGTGAGGATTTTGCCCAGTAGACGCCTTTTGGCTGACATGATGATGAAAATTAGTACACATAAAGAAGTCTGATATAGCATAGTATAAACGGAAAGGATTTGCCTTGCAGACTTTGCAAAACCGGCCAAGTGCGAGTCGGACTCGCGCACGTAGGGTTCCGTACCATTATCTATAAAAATATTTCAAATTTCTACCTGTTATCGTTATCACGTCGTTATAAAAAATCACGTTTGTTGTATGCCCCCCTTAAATATTAATTTAATTTTAATTTAATTATTTATTTTTAAAGTGAATATTTAACTTAATATTGTGTGAATAATATTAATATTCCTGACAGGATTGCGGAAAGATTTTGGAAATCTCAGGATTTTTCGATTTTTCAATAAAACAGTACAGAGTTTTTTTATATGACTCAATCAAAATAATATACGAATTAATAATGACCAATGATCGGAATAGGTAGAGCAATTTTATGTACTTGCGATACGTTGTATTAATATGGACATTCCCGAAATATTGTCGATAAACAATTTTGATGCTGTAGAAAGAGACAAAAACAAGTGTGTTCTTCTAGCGGCGGAGCCCGGTATTGTATTTTTTTGTTTCCAAAAGCCGTGTTGCGCGGCAAAATCGTGCGGCAACATCGCGCGTGTGCGCAATGGAAATTGGCACCGCGTCGCTAATGTAAGTTTGACAACGACGTCGTGGCGCCCACTGCCAATACGTAAGACAAGCCTTCTTTTATCATGTTTATAAAAAAAGTTTCAGTAAGAATCTCGCGGAATGTCCATATTAACATCAAGGTTTACGGTCAATGAACCAAAATAGCTCTACCTATTCCGATCATTGATAATGACTTAATTCGAACTAACTGACGCCCGTGTGAGCCCGCGGCCGCTCGCGTGGCGGAGTGAATCGTGAACACAAAAACACAGAGTTATTTTTTCCACAGAGTTGTGAATTACGTTCACGACAAAATCTCAGGACTTTTCTATGGAAATCATCCTTTTTCTCAGGACTTTTCAATTTTCCATCTGGTAACCCTACGTGCATGTCGTACCATAAGAGCTGTCTAAGGGACAAGGGCTCCAAGATATTCGCACATCAGACGATCGTCTAGCAACCTGGCACTGATGATTTTGATAATGACAAATATAGCATCGAAGTCATTAATGGTAAGTTTATTCAAATTGGTGATATCGATGCTCTGTCTACTTTGATAATGCCAAATGTAGCGTCGAAGTCACTAATGGTAAGATTATTCAAATTGGTGATATCGATGCTCTGTCTACTTTTTTAGAAAGGACGTGAGTATACGTATATAGTACGTTTAAAGTTTCATCATCATCATCATCTCAGCCAAAAAGACGTCCACTGCTGGACAAAGGCCTCCCTCAAGGATAAATAATTTTGAGGGGAATTTGTCATAATCGCCACGCTTGGCAGGCGGGTTGGCGATCGCAGTAAGGTGAGAATAATCACAGAGAGACGCTGCTGCCCATCCTCTGGAATGGTCCCATAGTCGCCTTCTACGACACCCACGGGAAGTGATGGGGTGGTGCAATTCTTTACCCCCGGCACCACACGGGAAGTTTTAAAGTATGTTTCTATTAAAACTTAAATGTTGTATTTAGTCGACAACCGGTAATAGCTGTAATAACATACAATAATAATTATGAAATCATATTACCTACGCTAATTTAATCTGTAACAGAACACATTAACGAAACAAAGCAATTTGGTATGCTTAATTTAATTAATACAATTCACCACATATTCATGCTGTGAAATTTTCACTACATAAGTACCTACCTAGTTTTTATGCTTTTTGATACTTTTAAAAAATAGGTTCTTCTTTAATTTTTGTCTTTTAGGGTCTTTCTACGAGTATGAATTACAAAAAACTAAATTTCCTGATATTTACCTCATTGAAAAAGTAATTTAAAGAAAAGGTGACAACAGATAATCGTACTGCTATAAAATATGCACATGCAGCAGCAATAGAAATGTTTATTAATAAGAAAGGAATATGCTTACCGCGATGTATTCCTCTACCGAAAAGTGGTGGCTTTTTACCACTTATTCCCATCTTTGCTGGATTGTCAGCTCTAGGTTCACTTGCTGGAGGTGCAGCAGGTATAGCAAAGGCCGTTAATGATTACAAGGTTGCTCAGAAAAACATTCAAGAATCTGAACGACACAACAAAATGATGGAAGCTGTCGCTCTTGGGAAAGGATTGTATATCAAACCTCATAAAAAGGAACTGGTTTATACCTTAATCCTTCAAAAAACTAATTAAACGGCTACCCAGGCGACCTCTTACAAACTTTGATATTTTGGAGCATGCTACCGACATTTCGTACTTTCGAGGAGTTTTTATGAGAGATTCATTACCATCTAAACCAAGAAAAATAGAGCGTGCTGTAGTAAATTTATGTAGATAGTTCTGAAAATCCTAGAAGTCACTGGGTAGCCTACGTAAAGGAAAAGGAATACTGTGAATATGATAATAGTTTTGGTAATTTAAAACCGCCATTACAATTAATTATAATGCATAACTTTAAACTGATGCATGTTTTCTTATACAAATCTTTTATTTTATAAATAAATAGTGTAGTAATCAAAACAGATTAATTTAAATAAAAAGGCCGTACAGATTTCTGTTACTAAAAAAACATAGTAGTTTTTCGTAGTGTCAAAATAAACCATATACTTAGTTCTAACACCACGGGATATAAGTACCATCAAATGAGCTGATGATGATGATGATGATGGTGATGATGATGATGGTGATGATGATGATGATGATGATGATGATGATGATGATGATGATGAAGAGATACTATTATAAGAAAAAACAAATAAAAAAAGATTTGCACGTGGAATTTATTTCAGTAATACCTTTAGACATAGCTATTTCGTGTTTTTGAAGTTCTCATTGCTAATACATTTAATATTACATTTATACAATCGGGAAGAATGCAGTGTCGAGCACCATGCAGTTGTCGTTGACAGCTGACAGCAGCACGTAGCCGTCCTCGCCCCAGCTCTCGCTCCAGGAGTTGCGGATGATCCAGTAGGGGGTGCCGTCCCGCTGGCCGTACCCCACTACCACCACGGCGTGGTTGGAGTATCTTGCGGAATCGCTGCGGACACAAATTTATAAGTAGACTTCTTGGCGGGAAAATGAATCACGTAGCAGTAGCAGTCTTCGTTGTCACTCGAGCTAATAGTGGACTGTATATTATATGTTTGTGTAGGGTTTGCGAGTTACATTTAAACACTGTTTGGAGTGAGACACTGAACTTAAAAACTTTATTAAATCAAGAAATGTAAAGAAGAATAAATAAATGTCTCTTTTATTTTAAAATTTTTGTTTTGTCGAATATCAAGGTCCAAGTAAAACCCTCCATACTGAAGGGATTGGGAAGAATTTCATATAACATTATTATTATATCATTAACAAAGTAAAATTGCTTATTTATTTATAATTAGGAAGAAAAAATTACGTTGACATCGGCTAAATGTGCTTACCACATGAAGCTATAACTAAGGGGAAAAAAAAATTATAAGTATTTAAGAAAGTAACTCTAGCGAGCTCGATGGTGCAGAGATCAACGCGCTGTCTGCGATTGCTGAAGATAGCAACAACTTGCAATTCCGAGCTACTCCGTGTTTCGGAAAGTACGTAAAGCAACGGCTTTACAAGCAAGCAATGGCAAACGGGACCAACGGGTCCCGGCTAAATTAGCGGTCGTTAACAACCACCAATCCGCACTGGGCCCGCGTGGTGGTTTATAGCCCGTTCTCTCTATCCATCCATAGGGGACTCTTGCTTGTGCTCCAGCAGTGGGGACATGAAATGAGCCGGTGATATGAAGACATAAACACTAAAAAATCAGCATTGCAAATGTCCCAATACGGATAAGTAGGCAGAACCGTGGCAGAACTATAAAATGTAATCATTACTAACCCACAGCTGTGCTTACCATTCGAAATCATACAGTATCCCACTGGAATAGAGCTTAAAACTCGAGCCGGTGGCGTGGATGCCCACCACCACTGGTCCATACTTGACTAGGGCCACCTTCATGGCCGTGGGGTTGCCAGAGTTGACACGGGAGTACCCTCGGATGCCGAACGTTTCAGTCATGTTCTCGAGATGGCAGACGCCGTTCTGAAATAGAGATCGTTCCATACACATAGATTAATGATGATGATGAATGGTCCGAATGATTTCGGTCATAACGACCACTTTGACTCCTAGTCGGAACAGCGCTGGTGCGCCCGAAGATAAAGAAGATACACATATATTAATTACAATGAAAAAATGGCAATAGCCTATTCTGTTCCACCGGGTGGGCAAAGGCTTACATCATTGAATCAAGTCATCGCTTCAGTTCATGGGTTTGGCTAAAGGACCATGCTTGCCAAATCCGGTCTATTCTTCGAAAAATACTAATAGCCAGTGTCGCGGTGCCGTAAATTAAAAACAAAAATGGTGATATTGTCATGGCAGATAGTGTGTCGAAATTAATATCGGTCGTCGCGTGAATTGTAACTTCCGGAGGGAAGTAACTTTGAGTTTTTAAAGTACATAATTTTGTAATGTCTTAGCGAGGGCAAATATCGTGAAGGGTAAATTAGTACCCTAGTACTTTTTTGAGAATTGAAACGCAAGTGCAGACGAAAGTGCTGTGCAAGCAAGTGTGATGAACACGAGGTGTAAGTGGTCGCGTGAATCAAAAATAAGATCTTCATCGGCGTTCTGGTGACGCCTGCAGGTCGGATGTGCCGATTGGAGACCCCCATCGCCCTCCGTGTGTTCGATAGCACCGGATGGAGGATGGCTGACTAATCCTTATCTTCCTAGATCCTTCCTTGCCACCATCGCCCCTTCTGTCCCTTTAGCCACCGCCTCTCCAAGGATCATCCGGCGAACCCCAGGTGAGTTCTTGTTTGACTTTACGTTTTAAATGTGTTTCCTTTTAGCCACTCGTAAGAGCGGCTAGCTGAGAAACAGGCTAGTCAGAAAAGCCTATCTCGGTGTATTGCCTGAATAGACGGATATTCACGTTCATAGCTTTGCCGGTCTTTGCGCTATGGGCCCCGCAAATCCTTGACCAAACAGCGAGCTAGTGGACTATCTAACAGATGGTACTAGGTTTTTTGTGAGTAGGGCTCCACTCGTAGAGCTTTGAAGAGGGAAGAGGAGGAGAGTCACACATAACCCGAGGCCTTCTTTGTAAGACAGCAAATTAGCTAGTTAATAAAGACGAAAAATAAAGAAAACAGGAAACGATGTCTTTTGGTGGAGACTGACCGGAGAATTATGCTCTAACGTAACATGTTTGTTGCGAGCTTTCGCATGGTTAGTACAGTGAGCCGAGCCCTCTTATCGGTCAGTCAGCAATGACGTGTGATTATGGCCGCGAATGGTACGGTCACGGTAATAATATCTAACAGTAGTGTAACTTCATACAAACGGACGAAGCGCGAGCTATACCTACGCGCTCGGGTCTCGGCATGCGCTCGGCATGCAACAGTCGCGAATGTGCCGCAGTGACTAGCCGCGGGGCGTGTTGTTTTTTAAACAGTAAGCGATTGTTTTGATTAAAATAAGTTATAGTGAAGATCAATAGTAGAATATATTGTGCTGTTTTTGGTTGCATGAATTCGTCAATAACGCCCCCAGATATAACATTTTTAGATTACCTTGAAACTCCGAAAGGTACTTACGTAAGACTATAAATAAAGTGATACACGAGTAAACTAGGTAGGCGGTTCGTTTATGATACATACGGTAGGTACGCTCGTGTTAAAACCTCGGGGTTGTAGGTTTTTGGAAACATTATTGAATTAAACGATTGATTGATTTTCATTTTTTAAACTAATCAAAAAACAGTTTTTTTTATAGAACACTTCCTATTTCATTCACAACGTATTTTATTTGTTTAAATAAAAAATATACCCCCTTATTCATTTATTTAGTTAATCATCATTGTTTTGTCTCTTTTTCTCAAATTCAAATTGACGTTTGTGTGACGTTGACAAAACAATATTTAACGAAATAATGCTTAAATAGTTTTTAGGAATAAGGGTGATCATATTTACAATCACAAAATACATTCACAAAACTAGATAGAAAGAAACTCAAAGTAGGCAAATGTAATTAAAATACTGTTGTAGGTGGGCAGCCCAGCCAAAGAAAATATACGCCCAGCCCTAGCGCGTGTTTACGTACCGCGCGGCTGTAGGCATTTATTTCAAAGATAGGGCCGAGTTATAATACTGTAGATATTATAACCGTGGTACGGTTACGTTACGATGATACGCTCCGGTCAGTTGATTTAGACGTTTATAAATATTTTGATTTTAGGCCTCACTTACCAGTTGCAAGTATTTCCCGTATTCCCTATCAGTCGGGATCTGGTTCTGGAGGATGTAATCGAACGCTTTGTCCAACAGCCCACCGCTGCATCCCATATTGTCAAATCTAAAGGTAACAAGTTTTTTTATTTTGTTTCAGTGTGTGTACAATGACAGCTTACAAGTAAAATAATACAGCAAAATCTTAAGACTTTTGGCTTTCATCTCTCCTTATATTGAAGGTGTAAGAACACTTCACCCGCAATCCTCAACTACTGGAGCCTTGGGCTATTTTATCTTCTGCTGCCAGAACATAACAAAACTGTTCATTTTTGTTCATTATCATCAGCTCATTTTTATGTCCCCACTGCTGGGGCATGAGCCTACCCAATGGATGAATAGGGAGAACGGGCCATAAACCACCACGCTGGCCCAGTGCGGATTGATGGTTGTTAACGACTGCTAATGCAGCCGGGACCAACGGCTTTACGTGCCTTCCGAAGCACGGAGGAGCTCGAGATTATACATTTTTGGTCACCCATCCGATGACCGGTCTTTGCGAAAGTTGCTTAACCTCAGCACTCGCAGACCCGGCGCGTTATCCACTGCGCCATCGAGCTCCTCTATAAGATATAGTATAGGCACAGTTTTAAAAGCAATACTGTGGTATAGGTATAATAAGGTAGTTGCTAGCCAAACCGAATACAAAGATGCACCCCCCGGGAATCGAACCCGGGACATCTAGGTCTGAGACGTGTGGTCTACTCACTAGCCCAAGAGGCGGTTAATACATTTGACTTTTTCTTAGATTAATAACGCTCGGTATATTTGATATTCCATAAAATAAAAGAAATAACTGTATCCATTTCATAAAAGACATTGATCCTTGACCCATTGCCACCCCAATACAACTGACTGACTATTCCACATTTTTATGTCGTGTTCAATGGCTTAATGTATTTGCATTCATTTGTGAATCATCTGGTTGCGATAATTTATAGTTGAAATTCATCGATTTTGTATAACGCTTATAGCAAAACATTGACCGAACGAAATTATAATAATGTTTATACATTATAATCTTATTAGATAGAATCTTATAGATTCAAAAACACAAATGTTGAAAAAATTTCCACGAGAAGGATTTGGACCTGCACCCTTCTGACATACCGGGTCAGGTGCTCTCCCATTTGAGCTATCGTGGTTCTAACCAGCCCGCCGAAATTATTCAACACGTATTTCCTTTTTTATTTGAAAGCCAAAGGCGCCCATTCAATGTCAACAACTACCGTCGTTAACATCCGATCATAATATTTTCACAAATACAGAAGTAGGCAAGCTATTTATAAAACGTTTTTGTTTTATTCATATAATTTTTAACGCAAATTTTGATGCGAAACAAATTGCAAAAACACAAATGTTGAAAAAATTTCCACGAGCAGGATTTGAATCTGCACCCTTCTGACATACCGGGTCAGGTGCTCTCCTAATTCAGCTATCGTGGTTCTAACCAGCCCGCCGAAATTATTCAACACTATTCACTTTTTTACTTTGAAAGCCAATTCACGTGATAGAATAAACTCAAGAGGATGGCTCTCTCTTCTGAAGCTCGAACTGTATTCCTTAAAAAAATGGTTGAAAATGTATTGAAGTTTGACTGTTTAGATAGGTTGAGTGTGCAGGCATCTGTACCTGTTATATGATGGCGACTCACCCCCAAGCGCAGTCGACCAGCGACTGCTCGCTTAGGTCCAGGTTCCTGCCGCCGTTGGCCCTGGACAGAGCACCTTCCACCGACGCGGTGGTGGCGAACGCCCAGCAAGAGCCGCAGCTACCCTGACCTGCAAATTCTCGGAGAATCTAGTAGGGGATGGAGACACTCATCTTCATCACAAAACAAGAAGGCCCTTAACAAAGCCAAGAGCCACGTATTCATTCTATTACTACGAAGATTTTTTGGTATGGCCTGGGGCCTGGGAAGTCTGGGAACCGGAACCCTCTGGTTACGGTGATATTAAAGGTCAAATTCCAACTACTTTTTTTGATTTTCGCAAATCATATAGGTATTTAATGTGGCTGGCTACTAAGCTAAACTTTCTTCCAAATAAACATATATTTTTTAAAAAAATTCCAAAACACAATTGTGTACAGATCGCGCCAAACTTCTAGTCCCCTCTGAAGTTGGCGCGTTTCGCGTCGCAGTAGTAAAAAATAGGAGTTAGTAAGGGCGAAGGCGGGGACGAGCGGCAGGGCCTGACTGTGTACGTACGTAGTTACGTACTAATCTCGGAAGCGGTACAAATAAAAACCCGAAAAAGTAAAAAAAACATGAGGGGAACTAATAAAACTCCATTTTCCACTTCCACACTCTCTCTGAACCACACCACATAAGTAAATACAAGTCCATGTACTCTGAACAGTGACAAACTTTAACAAAAACTGACAATTATTCAGAAAAAACTTTAATAGCGCGATTCACAACACACCCACACGGTGCCATCTCTTGGTGAAAACTCGAACTAAACATTCAACACAATGAGTAACGAGCGCAGGCACTGCGGCACACGGCCGCGGCCGCTGCACCCAATCAAATGCTCGTTCGTGTTCGTAATTCGTATTATCGGCTTATTTACCCGCCGCCGCCGGCTAGACAGATAGATAGACAATAAGTCTCAGATAAAAAAATTCTGACAAATTATAACAAATTATCTGACAATTTATTGTGACATAGTTTAGTTTTCCATTGATTCTAATATTATAGTTTTAATTAATTTGACATGTGTGTACCTATCTTATTTTGAGCGTAATTTTGAGTGTTTATAAATAATTTTAATCTAATTTGATATTCACATTTTGAAGCTGACATTCTATCTTGACATATCTATTTAAATTTTTAATTATTATGTAATATTGTTTTGAATAAGTAAGTTAATTATCTTTTAGCATGTGTATAGCTTGTAAGCGCCTTGGAAAATTCTTTAAGCTTACAAGTCTGTTTTTGAAATAAATAAATAAATAACCCATCTGTAGAGTCTCCGAGAGCCTATCTTATGAATCCATCTCATCCATCAGGTGAGCTGACCCGTAAGATATAAAACAAAATACATACTCAAGACTGGTCTCAGGTTGCCTTCCAGCCGCATGTCGTAGCTCTCAGGCAGTTCCTCCTCCAAGGCCGTCAGCTCCTCATCGGAGTGCGGGAAGGGGATGCTGCCCATCGCGCTGGGGTCTGAAGGAAAGGTGCCGGTCCACTGTCGGAACTCCTCGTCCGTGAGGTCGGCGAACTGGTTCAGCTCCAGCTTGTAGCTTGATTTGTTGCGGTTATGGTTCACGACGTGTCTGAAAGTATATATACGTTATCTTTGGGTTGGATTTGGAACCTCCCAAAAATTCATTATAAAATCAAACGAAAAAGCAGACTATTATTATTATCATCATCATCTCAGCCAAAAGACTTAAAGATCTCCACAACGACGGATCCAGTCCAGCGGCTACTCGCGGTCTTCACCAGATCGTCGGCGTCGTCGGTCCAAAAAGATTATAAATAGTATTACATACATATTATACGATGCTATTATTGGTTCTGTTGTTTACATATAAATGAACATATACCTCCAGTTCTGGTGAAATATAGCTTTTCGTACTTCATGTTCGTCGCCACTATACTTTTTATTGTGATGGTGTTTGAATCTGAAAAATTATATAAGAGTGAAATCATTACCGACTATAAGCTTCTCACAGATTTTATTAAGATGGCTATTGAGTAAGCTAGCCACCTAGACCTAGATGTCAGTATTTCAATAAATTTCAATAAACTTCAATAAACTTCAATAAATTTCAATAAATGTCAAAAAATCAATAAACTTCATAAATCGTCAACAATTGTGTGATTAGGCACCTGATTTTCTTGAAGGTTCCTTAGTCGTAACGGTCCTGGAATACCGCTGTAAGCTAGTTCCATAGAACCGTCGATCGTGGTAAGATATTTTCACAGCAAACGCATAGTTAGATCGTTATGATCTAATGAGGAAGAAGAATGAAAAGAACTAAGCAGCAAGGGTTAAACCGAACAACTCCTTAGATGATCATTGTGAATCAAAAAGAGTTAGTCTACATACCTATATAAAAATCAATTGCTGTTCGTTTGTCTCGCTAAATCTCGAGAATGGCTGGACTGATTTGGCTAATTTTGATTTTAAAATATTAGTGGAAGTTCAGGTAAGGTTTAAGCGGTGAGAAACATAAATAATAGCTAACGGAAAATACTTAAAAACGTTAATTTAATTTTCCAATACAAAATTATTTGTTTTGTTTGTTGTCAAAGAGAATTTAATCACTTGATGGTAACTGTCAAAGCGGTACGAATCGCCGGCTCTACTAGTAAGTAATATTAATAGTACCTGTGGAAGGCGGTATCAATGTCGCCAGGAACATGTGGCCTCAGGAATTCCAGATCAGATTCCAGGTTTCCACCAAGAGTCACCCCATATTGACACTTATCAACTGCGAAAGGGTTTAAGAGTCTTTATTTCTCATAAGAATTTGTAAATTCACTTACATGAGAAACTTTTAACTAACTTAAATATTAAACTACTTAATTTTAGATTTTTCTCTTGAGGTAATTTAATAATTAGGACAGAACTTCATCAAAGCATTGTAGACTAAAAACTTAAATAACATCCATATCGAAAACAATAAAACCACAATAGACAGCAAACATTGGTTCAATGCGAAGAAAAGTTTGACAGAAAGGGGGTAAATCTAAAAAATACACTAAACGCACTGCGTTCGCGACATAGAACACTCTGATGAAATCTTTGTCCAACGCAGCGGGAAAACCAATATATTGTCATCAGTCTCAATAATTTTTTATATTACATTTATTCGATTTTGTATTTTTATATCTATACTAATATTATAAAGCTAAAGAGTTTGTTTGTTTGTTTGGTTGAACGCGCAAATCTCAGAAACTGCTGGTTCGAATTGAAAAAAATTTTTTGTGTTGAATAGTCCATTTATTGAGAAAGGCTATACGCTATATTACATCACGCTATGAATAATTGAAGTGGAGCAGCAGTGAAAAATATTGCAAAAACGGGAAAATTTAACGCGGGTGAAACTGCGGGCACAGCTATCAACTATATAGTTTGTATATCGAACATTCTGCCATAGTGGCTTACCATCTTTGAGTTCCACGTCGTCTAAAGTGATTGTATACCCGAAGGATTTGTAGTTGGTGATGGTGTAAGATTTGATGGCACCCTTGTTTAGCTCATAGGTCTTCACCGTTCTCCTGCAGAAAACAAGGCATCATGCATTAATACGTGAAGAAAAATCTTTGTACCCCTTTTTATGCTCATTGCGCGTACAGAGGAGTGTGAGATTTGGCATAGTTTTAGCACAGAAGTAAGTTCAAATTCAAATGTTTCATCCGCATGGCAATAAAAATGTCTCTTATCTTATCTTATCTTGTCGTATCTTATCTTATCTTATCTTATCTTGTCTTATCTTATCTTATCTTATCTTATCTTATCCGCATTAAATGGTGTTCGTAAAAAATTATATTTGGCTATTACAACATGCTACAGTTTAATAAAGAACACAGCTTGATAACAATATCATAACTGTAACATGTTGTAATAGCCAAATATTATTTTTTAGGAACAACATGTAATGCGGATGAAACATTTGAATTTGAACTTACTTCTGTGCTAAAACTATGCCAAATCTCATACAAATGCATCGCTATACGATGCAATTCGGCCTCTGCTAGATTTCTTGTCGGCGCATTTATACAATAAAATTAATAAGCTGTAATATAAATCTAATAAATTTTCTTTTAACGCTGGATTACGCAGACTGAAGAATTGTTAAATGTTCAGAATAAATTTTTATATAATGTTTAAATAATTATAACGCAAATTTTGTTGCGAAACAAATTACAAAAACACAAATGTTGAAAAAATGTCCACGAGCAGGATTTGAACCTGCACCCTTCTGACATACCGGGTCAGGTGCTTTTCCAATTGAGCTATCGTGATTCTAACCAGCCCGCCGAAATTATTCAACACTATTTACTTTTTACTTTGAAAGCCAAAGGCGCCCATTCAATGGCAATTGGAAGAGCACCTGACCCGGTATGTCAGAAGGGTGCAGGTTCAAATCCAGCTCGTGGAAATTTTTTCAACATTTGTGTTTTTGAAATTTTTATATGTTACTATTGTTAGTTTCTTTTTACTCTTTTATTTGTAAGATAACTACTTTTTTTATAGAACCTAGTTCACTAAATGCAGGTAAAACAATTTTACATCGGAAGGTTTAATTGTCTACAATTCAGGTCTCTTAGCGTAGGCAATTATAGAATTTATGTTTTCTGTATTGCACTTTGAACAATAAAGGAGTTTATTTATTTATTTATTTAGCTTCAAGAAGCACCAACGCTGAGTTTCCAGAGTTTTTGTGCGTTTTGTTACAATATTGTAATTTTATAAAATAACGCTATCAATACTAATAGATAAACTTTAAACTGTAAATAATAAACACTACTGTGACCACGGACCCTGCAAAGGGTTCGAAACGTCATTATAAAATAATCTAAGTCAATGTGTAAAATAAACGAGAGTAGATCCGTAAAAGAGAATTTATTTCAATATATTATAATATAATTTTAAGTATCATTATACTTATTATGTGTGTTGCATTTGCAAAACATAAGGTATTATGAGTACTTACGACACAGGAATGTCGAAGCCATACTCTGTTCTGTAGACGTTCAGCGTGCTTTCTATCTTCATGGTCTCCTCCATCACCGTGTCCACCTTCCACACCTTGACCTGCCTGCCGTCCAGCTTGATCTCACCTGAAGTAACATTGATATTGTAATGCCATATAATTACTACAACACCAATTACAAATATACAATGTCAAATAATACATAAAAAGTGGGGTTTATCCCACTATTTCCATTTTTCACTACAGTAGAAATAGTGGGACAAATGTTTTTTCCAAATTATATCCCATTATTTCCATTGAGCCGTAACAACAATCGGTACGATGACAGCCGAATCCACACTCCACATGTCGACAACAGTCTTGCCTTTGTCCAGCAGTGGACGTCTTTTGGCTGAGATGATGATGATGATGATGATGTCGACAACCTCGTGTGCTAAGTCGGGATATTTGATTTGTTTCTCTTTCTCAGCTTTCGCGAGGATCTAGTCATGGAGAATGGTGATATCGACAATCATCGTGCGGCGCGCTTATCGATTTATCACCACAATGTCAGTCTTATTGAACTCGAAAAAAAAATCTGCTGTTCCATACATTTTGGCCGAATGAATATTGATGTTTTGTATGGAACAGCTGATTTTTTTTTTTCATGTTAGGAAGTCGGTCCAATAGTAAAACTTGTTCGATGGAATCACGGGAGTCATCTCAGAAGATTTGGATGGTGATAAAAAAGTCAACCTGTATATATATATATGTTTACGTTTTGGTTTGTTTGTAAATAAAGAATATTTACCTGAATATTTGTATTTCTCTATATCGGGCAGGAAGTTTGGCAGTTCCTCTGTGGTAGTTTGTGTGCAAACCACCAGCTTATCCAAGTTCTTGTTGGTCATTGTAAACACCTGAAACATGGTGACGTTCATCATCATCATCAATCAATCAGTAAATGACTGCTCTGCCTGATGTAAGTAATGTAATACATAAATAAACAATATGTCCTTCCTGTATGATGCATGATAATAGAAATGAGAAGTGAGAAATGATATACCCCCAACCCCTCGAGTATCTCAGTAAATATGTGGGCCTTTGCTAATTCCTCACGCGGACTTCTTGAGAGAATTTGAAAAGTGACGTTGCACTGTTTTGTTTCATGTTCCAACACTCTTGCATGGTTAATAATCCTCCATAAAACCGCAGACATGACTCTTCACTTCCCGCCATGAAATCTCTAGGCTAAAGTTTATTTGAATAAAAATCATTGACTTTGACCTTGACTTAGGCGCAAGGACAGCTAGTGGCAAGATTCTGCCATACCATAATAGCATTCTCGCCTTAACCTCAAGTTGCACTGAGGCACTGGCGTTCTTCCGTCTAGTTGCCGGAACAATAATGCTATAAACATTGATGGTATGGCCACATATTTAGATAAGATGGTGGTGGCTATCCAGGTGGACAAACAAGCCCTACCACCAACAAAACTGAGTACACAAACATGTACCCCCGCTGGGAATCTGGGAATCTGGGATTTCGTGACCTTCTAGATATTTACCCATCCGATCTGAACCCATCGGGGAATCTAATAGGGAATGGGGACACTTAAAATTTCTTTCACTTAAAAAGTCTTGATGCATTTAAAATTTAAAAATATTGATTCAACTGATTTTATAATGGATTTGAAACTTTCCAAAGTGGACTTTAAACTGCATTGATTCAGTTATACAGTGCATAGGACCGATAATTCAAGGGTTCAACTCCCACTCGAGCTTCCTGACTGACTGGTTGGGTTCGTGGGTTAGACCCCCGGTGTGTGACGCCCCCGTGGTGGAGGCACCCGATTCCGTTTTAGTGCGATAAAATTTATTAGTTGAATATTTTTATCAAAAGTACAGTCAGATAGTAAAGTGTAACCTATTATAAAAATGTTTATAAGTGTCTACATGAAATTATTTGAAAAATTGAATGATCAATGTCTTAGTTATTTAATATACATAAATCCTTATTAATAATGTCGGTGAAACCACAATTTGCTTATCTAATAATATCACATTAGTCAAGTTACAATTTAAAAATCACATTTGATAAAATCAATGATTTAAAGTACTTAATATAAAATGTAATTAAGGTGATTTTGAATAGATTTGAGTAGATTTTGTATTGAGCTAGATATTTATGCGGTCCATCTTTGATCCGATGGTTATATGTTCACAGTGAATATAAATAATATAAATATTTATGCTGGTGGTGGATTACATAATTTTGATTTTGTGCAATATCATATATTTTGAAACGGCCCGGTGTCAGATACTTATGCCATTACCGAAAAGTTATATTTGTACCGGCAACAAATCATCACATACTTATACCGTGTTAGATATATATGCCTTCCACCAATGATCAGATATTTTTGCAAGCCGTTGATAGTCACATCTTAGTGCTGGTGACTGTACATAATCAGATAATTATACCTGTAACGCATCATACTCATAATAATCATAAACATGAAATTTCACAGTGAAATTAAATTACTTATTTAGTTCAGAAACATTTTGTTGCTGCCTGTATGTGGTGCAAATGACTTTTATTACGACAAAATCGGCTGTTATAACTTAATTGAAAATCGGGTGCCTCTACCACGGGGGCGTCACATACCGGGGGCCTAACCCACGAACCCGACTGGTTGATGTTGGTATATTTTTTGTGAATGCAAAATAAAAACAATAAAAATGTACATTTGTTTTTTTAAATGTTTACTATCATCCCACTCACGTGGTACTCGTATCCCGAGTCCTCCTCGTTCTCACCAACAAAGTACTTCTGGTAGATGCCATCGTAGTAGTTGACGCGGGAGCGGTTGTTCTCACCACTGTACCTGTGGAAGAAGCGACCTCGTCAGAGCACATTAAAGATTACGTTTTTTTTGAAAAGAGTTCGCTGATTGCCTCAGACGGCATTTTTAGCTTCACCGGGCTTCGGGGGGCGGCGAGAAACTTAAAGGGTTCCTCAAGCCGTGTGAAACGAATCACCTTCGAACGTTTTCTAGAGGGAACGGCAACACGCACTAGTGCGTGTCCCCTGCCCTACTCGATTCTCCGAAGGGTTCGGATCATATCGGAAAAGATTACGTGAACACTACACCAGCTCATTATAAGTCCCCAGTCCCCATTGCACGAGCTTCTCCTATGGATTGATAGAGAAATTTGCGTTTATCTCATCATTAACAGCTAATTTTATCTCTCTAGTCCCTACTGCACGAGCCTCCCCTATAGATTGATGGATAAAATTGCCTTTATCTCATCATTAACAGCTCATTTTTCGTTCCCAACACTGGGGCACGAGCCTTCCTGTGGACGGAATCAATACAGGAAAAACGGGCCCTAAACCACCACGCGGGCCCAGTGTGGTGCGGTGGTTGTTAACGACTTCTAATGCAGCCGTGACCAACGGCTTTACGTGCCTTCCGAAGCATAGAGGAGCTCGAGATAATACATTTTTGGTCACCCATCCGATGACCGGCTTCTGGAAACCATTGATATTTATTTAACTCAATGATGGAAACTGTCAAAGCGGTACGAAGTCCGCCGGGTCAGCTAGCATAGTATATAGTGAGGTGGTAACTTACCAAACTTCGAAGTTCTCCACCTTTCCGCTGGTGATGTCAATATCCTCCGCTTTGTAGCTGTACTCAGTTGGCCAGGTGATGTTCTCTTCTGGATCATCTTCCTCTAAGATAAAGGAAAGGACATTTCGATTATTAACAGTTTCATTTACGTTGTTCTAGATACATTTTAAAGAAAAGCTTTTTTATAAAGTGTGTATTAAAATACAAATCAGCATGGGATTGAAATGCACCAATCACCCCAAAAGGTATTTCTAATTTAAATATTTTTAAGTAATTGTAAACTTGTATACAATTTTGAAGCATTGTGCACTACAGGCAAGTAATTTATAAACTTATGGAAAATAAAATAAAATATTTTGTTTCATTTATCTTATCGTCATTAGACAACCCTACCAAAGTAAGTGTAAATTTTGCGCGCTATAAGGAAACTTTCTCTTTGTTTAGTACCCTGTGCTACAGGTCCTCGCAGTTAGAAATAAGCACGCTCTCAAAAGATTTAAGCAGTTTATTTCACTTTTCACACAATATGCAAAAGACATGTACAAATAACGCAAAAATGGCACATACGAGTACAGCTAGCGCGGACGGTCGCAGACTACCGCGGCGTTTTTAGTGACATTGAAGAAAAACAATTTAAGATTACCTACAATAAAGTAATAAAATAAACCAGTCGGAAGCCCGAATTGATAACTCAGCGGTCAGAGCATTGGAGCGAGCGGTAATCAAAATAGCGGTAGCGGTAGTCTATACTAGTATTATGAAGAGGAAAGCTTTGTATTTTTGTATGTATGTATGTTTGCAACGAGTAAACTCAAAAACTACTGGACCGATTTAAACAATTCTTTCACCATTAGAATGCTACATTAGCGCTGAGTAACATAGGCTATATAAAAAAAATGAGGTACGAAGTCCGCCGGGTCAGCTAGTAAAAATAAAAATAAAAGATAAATACCTATTTCTAATCACAAACAGTAGTTTGAAATATTCAATGAGTCTTCTGGGACCTTGGTAGCTCAGCGGTCAGAGCATCGGACGTTATCCAAGGGTCGTGGGTTCGATTTCCACTCGAGCTTCCCTGAGACTGGTTGATTTTTCCCAGTAATATTTATGTTGTAACTAGATAGCATCGTGAATGCAAATTAGTCTCTAAATATTTTGCTTCTTTCAGCTGTGCAGTAAAAAAAAGCGCAAGAAACTGTTTTTTTTAAATTTTTAAATTTGGTTTACAAATCGAGATTTACAATCTTGACTTTCACAGGTACATATAGGATGAACATGACATACAGTTTAGTAAATCTTTCTAGATTTAAAAACGACATGCATAAATTTAAAAAAAAAATTAAAAAGGGGTACTTACAATAATATATATATATATATATTCATTCGACAAAACGTGAGTATAAACTAAGGAGGATAAAATAAGTTTAAAACTGTATATAATATAAAATAAGTATATAAAACTCTTTATAAGATAAGATAAGTTAGCAAAGCAAGTAATTTTTATAATTTCTTAAGATTATGTTTTAATGAGACGGTAGAACCAGAAAATATATCAATATTATCGCGGATAGCGTTACGGCTTGATGCCATGCGATAGAGTGGTGAGTGCTGCCCAAGATTTGTTTTACATCCAGGTAAGCTAAACGTTTTTCTATTTTGAATAATAAATATATAAAAAAAAGTAAATTACCTAAAAGAACGTATGCAGATCCGGAGGCGAGTATCAGTAATAAGCCCAAAGCATCCATTTGCAACCCCATCTCGATCCCGAATGTAACTCAACACTACTGCACATGGGAGAATCCTGTTCCTTTATATAAGTGCACTGAGTTTGTAAAGGGTGTTTTACACTATCTAGCAGTTCTACATTAATTCAACTTCCGTAAAACCGGATCATCGGATGGGTGACCAGGGTGACCTGACTTTGCGTATGTCACTCAATAGGGCAGCCCCAGGGAAGGGAATGATAAATGATCGTAGTATTATATGGTTTAGAGGTACATTATATTATCATAATATTTGCTATATCTTTCCTTGATGCATTAACACATTCACACACTTTCATAATGCATAATATCATGTGGTAGTAATATTTGTTTATATAGTATTTTTTCAAAAATGCTGTTGATTTTATAAAAGCAAAATAATAAAAACTGTCTAGTTAACCATATAACGAGTTTCTTAAGGAAGCTTTTCTTGGGGCTAGATAATTGGTGTGAGTGTGGGAAACATTTATTATTATTATATTATTAATAAAAAGGTAAGGGAATATGTTTTACTCCATTTAGCTAAAAAAGGTATATTAATTAATTTAAATACATAACCAAAATACGTTTTTGATTTATAATAGTTAGTGTGAATGCGCCTTTACAAAGCTTTAGCGTTAATTTGATAAAACTATCCTTTTTTAACAGTACCTAACAATCATTTGAATCACGATTTTAATGAAATGGGTAAACATTTTTAACTAACTAACTAGATTCATTATTTTTTTTTATTTTTTTTTTTAACGAAGTTATCTATACTACTATATAAATCTGTAGGTTCTGTCTGTACATGCAATTTCTCTGACAAATTTTGGGGATAAATATTCGTTTTATGACTCACTGACACCAATTCTACGATTTTTAAAATTTTTGTCTGTCTGTCTGTATGTCCTCTCATAACGCAAGAACGGCTTGACCGATCTTGATGAAAATTTGTATGTAGTTAGAACATGAGATTGTGCAAATAATAGGATATAAAAAAAATTGAAATTTTATTTACAAATTTTCGCACAGCGAAGCGGGCGGGTGACGGCTAGCCTACTATAAAATTATTCCTATTGATAGATAACCGCGTGCTGGGTATGACACAAAAAGGAGGACCCACAAGCATAAGAATAAATAACTACTAGAACGGAAACTCCCGCTCCGAGCGGGCTCAAGGTCGCGATATGAGAGTACCTGTTACAACAGTATGCCAGTAGGGCTGTCACGGCTGGAGTCACTGCACGCGCGTTTGCCTATTTGTGCGTTCCATACGATTTTGGAATGGATGAAATGGATGCCGTTTTGCAAGACCATTTTGGGGTTTAGCTCTCAGACTATACCAAAGCTCACCCAACGCTGAATAAACTTACTTAATATTTTTACGACTTTTACGTGAGCCTGTAACTGTGTTATTATTTATTTTTATGCCTGTATGTATTTACTTAAATGGCTTCATTTGGTATGGTACTTACTATAACTTATTATTAATTAGTATCTATGTAGGTAGGTACGTAACACAATAATTTATAATTTCATATTTTATAAAACTAGAATAAAATAATGATTTCAAAGTAAAGAAAAACTTATATTTTAGCAATATTATTTTTAGACGTAAGCAATATTCAACAGTAAGCAACCCTGGCGCGCGCCTGGACGACAGAGGGGCGTAACGACGTAAAGGGGAAAGTAGGGACTCGGTCAAAGAAGATTCCGTTCTAGGAGTTATTTATTCTTATGCCACTCAAGCAACGCACACATAGACCCTTTTACGGACACGGAACTCGGAACAGCTCGAAACGACAAAATAAGGAAAAGTCAACGACCTGTTAAAACCCGGTATACTTGGGTACGCAGATGATAGCACTATCTTATAGAGTAATACATCCAACGCACGAACTGGTGGAGCTCAGATCCAGTCTTTGAGAGAGACTATGGTTGAGTGTTTGAACTCATCCTTGAAGGAAGTATCCGATTGGGGTGACGCGAAATATTTTTGTTTATATAATTTTTAACGCAAATTTTGTTGCGAGCAAATTCAAGGTCAATCATGAGCTTATTAAAAACTTCTATCTGCTCAAAAATAGAGTCGCTATTAGTATATAGCTGACCAGTCCAAGCTGGCAGCGTCTTCCTGTAGCTGTTTAAGATCCATCCTAGCAAAGCTACCCCGAAGCAAAACTCGCGGCTTATCCTTCGGAGGATGAACCCGATATGACATATATATCAAGTCATGGTAAGAGAAGGCGTCGGCAGAGAACTGACCATGCTTAACAACAAGATTGGGGAGGATACTATCATAAGATCTAAAAGTGATGGAAAGTAATTTGGGAAATGGTTGGTTTCTCGTAAGGGTAGAATATGTAAATTACAGGAATTGATTAAAGAAAGTAAGTTATTGGAAAGTTTATAAGCAGGAGTGAAGTTTGCGAGAAGTGGTTCAAAAGACGAGAAATAGTCCCCTTTTAGGGAGGGACTGTAGTAAACACCTAATAGAACTTTGGTGTGACCAAGGGAAATATCTAAAAACAGATGCTCGGCAGAATAAGGGGGAGGTGGCTGAGGAGATCGAGAAAGGGTAGTATAAGATATATGTGAGCAAAAATATATAGCCACCCCACCATGAGAAAAACTAACAGGGTCATTTCGAACTAATTTAAAACCAGGCAAAGAGTAAGGAGTAGAGGACAGTTGAGGAAATAAGAATAGCGTGTTTGTTCTTAATATCAAAAGATGCAAGCATGTCCGAGTAGTGGGCAGGAATAGAAATGGACATTTCTTTCGATTTTTTATCGGAATCACTTCGGAGAGTGTGCAATGGAATTGTTCAATTTGATTCCTCCATCACCTTTCTATCACAGGACAACCAGACAAACTGCGCGACGCCATAGTTACATAGTAGAGATATGGGTACGAAGCGTTTTGCGTCCACGTTTTTCTTAAGCTGTGGAACTCCTTGCCTCAGTCTGTGTTTCCTATCAAATATAATATTGGTGTCTTCAAATCACGAGTGAATCGGTACCTTCTAGGCAAGCATATTACATCGCAGGCTACATCATCACTTAGGTACCGGTCCCCGAAAAAGGAGATAGGTCAGATCTATCGAATCCCGCCCATAGCCGTAACTTCAGTTTTGTGCAAAGTAATGGAGCGCATTTTAAATAAACAACTTTTCTACTCCATAATTCAAGATCGCCAATACGGGTTTCGGCCGAAACGGTGAACGGGTGATCTTCTAGCGTATATATTGTACATCTATAGGGTGACGTTATTGACAAGCGTGGTGAGTCAGTGGCTGTTAGCCTTGACATAGCCAAGGCTTTTGATCGTGTTTGGCACAAAGCTCTTCTCTACAAGCTCCCGGCATATGGTCTGCCTTCTTCAGTTCTGCAACTGGGTCGCTGGCTTCTTACATGAGCGCAGAATCCATGTTCTATCTGATGGATGCGCTTCGCGGTTTATGTCAGTGAACGCTGGGGTCCCTCAAGGCTCCGTTCTGTCCCCCACGCTATTCCTTCTGCATATTAATGATATGCTTCCACTTGGAAATATTCACTGTTATGCAGATGAAAGCACGGTGCATGGAGAATATAACGGTCACCCAGCGGCAGGGCGGGTCGAAACCGAAGTAAATCGAGCGAATCTTGTCATTGAGCTCAATCGGGTATTGGACCTCATATCTAATTGGGGCTCCAATAATCTGGTTGAGTTCAATGCCAAGAAAACACAGTTACATGCGTTCACGACAAAAAAGTCACCATTCCTTCCCCTTCCAACTCTTCAGGGTACATCTCTAAGCCTGCAGAGCAGTATCAACATGCTCGGTATGACGATACGCTGCGATCTGAACCAAAGAGACTACATCGAAGCCGTGATCAAAACAGCCTCACGAAAACTCGGAATTCTGAACAGAGTGCGGCGATTTTTTACGCCGGACCAGTTGTGCCTTTTATACAAGACACAGGTACGGTCTTGCGTGAAGTATTGCTCGCACATCTGGGACCGCAAAGTACCTTCTCAATGCCTAAGACTGATTGCAGCGTCGCGCTGAACGCATTATCGGCAATGCAGAAGAGTTTTACCGCTTATACCATGGCGAGTACTCTGAAGAGCTTTTTGACCTCATCTCACCTTCTCCCATCTATCATAGAAGTACACGTGCTGCTCTTCGGAGTCACCGCTTCACTGTCTCAAATATCCCATCGCGCACAAAGAAATTTGGTGACTCGTTTCTTTGTCGCACCTCAAAAACATAGAATAGTCTACCAGGACACGTTTTTCCTTCTTCCTATGATATGGGGTCCTTCAAAAGAATCGTGGAGAAGCACCCTGTGGGCCGGCAGAGTGAGGTTATCTGATGCTACGTTTGTTTTCACACTGCACCAGTTATCTTCGCATCTGGACTCCATTTCCACTTAACATCAGGTGGGATGGAGTCATTTGTAGACTATACTATAAAAAAAAAACGAAACGAAACGAAATCATTTCATTTTTTCACTGGTCGTGGTGGATAAAGACCCGTCCACCCCGTGGCGTTTCTATCCATAGAAAAGGCTCGTGCCTCAGCATCGGGGATATAAAATGAGCTGATGATGATGAGAAAAAACATATAAAACAAGTTTTGCACGTGGAATTTATTTCAGTAGTACCTTTAGACATAACTATTTCGTGTTTGTGAAGTTCTCCTTGCTAATACATTTAATATTACATTTATACAATCGGGAAGAATGCAGTGTCGAGCACCATGCAGTTGTCGTTGACAGCTGACAGCAGCACGTGGCCGTCCTCGCCCCAGCTCTCACCCCAGGAGTTGCGGATGACCCAGTACGGGGTGCCGTCCCGCTGGCCGTACCCCACCACCACCACACCGTGGTTGGGGTTGCTTGACGAATCGCTGCGAACATATATTTATAAGTAGACTTCTTGGCGGGAAAGTGAATCATGTTGCAGTTAGCAGTCTTCGTTGTCGCTCGAGCTAAGAGTGGACTGCATATTATATGATTGTGTAGGGTTTGCGAGTTACATTTAAACACTGTTTAGAGAGACACTGATCTTAAAAACTTTATTAAATCAAGAAATGTAAAGAAGAATAAATAAATGCCTGTTTTATTTTCAAAAAATTGTGTTTTGTCGAATATCAAGGTCTCAGTAAAGCCCCACATACTGAAGGGGTTGGGGGGATAGATAGATAATAATTATAAATGATATTTATAATTATTATCTATTAACAAAGTAAAATTACTTATTTATTTATAACTAGTTAGAAAAAAATTACTTTGACAGTGGCTAAATGTGCTTACCACATAAAGCTATAACTAAGGGGAAAAAAATTAAAAATTATAAGTAATTATAGTTTGTAACATTATTATTTATAATCCATCACTACAAGTAGTGGTCGCCCAGTGGTCGAAATTCGACCGTAATTTTATTAAGGCTGTACGGATTGTATCCTCAGCAATGTAAAATTAAAAAAGATAGAATGTGATTGGGATTGGCATTGACAGATGTCGGCCGCATTAAAGACAAACAACACGTGTGTGTCAAATACATGGTAGTGTGTGTAATGTTGTTTTTGTTGATTTAATGTATTTTTTATGCATAATAAAAAAAAGCATTCGGACAACCTTCTCTATATAAACTATAAGTGTGCGAAATTTCATACTCCTCCGTCCACGCAATTTCCGTAAAAACGGGTACAAAGTTTTTGCTTCATGTATTAATATATAGATTAGTTTTGTGTTAGACTTCTAAAAATTAAAAAAGAAAATCAATTGGCACATTAGATAGGAACAGTACTTCATTAGGATAATGATATTCAATTGATAACTTCAATTATCATTTGATGAAATTACCCCAGTATTGTCTCAAACCTAGGCATGCCAATTTGGCATCTGTCACGGGTATCAAGCTATATCGAACACACTATAAGCACAGTCTATAGTGCTATAAGAAGGCTATAAGTAAGTAAATCTAGGTGCTCAATGGTGCAATGATCAACGCGCTCGGTCTGCGATTGTTGAAGTTAGCAACAACTTTTGCGAAGGCCGGTCATTGGATCGGACGAGCTACTCCGTGCTTCGGAAAGTACGTAAAGCCGTTGGTCCCGGCTGAATTAGCAGTCGTTAACAACCACCAATCCGCACTGAGCTTGTGTGGTGGTTTATAGCCTGTTCTCTCTATCCATCCATAAGGGAGGCTCGTGCTTGTGCCCCAGCAGTGGGGACATAATATGAGCTGAATAATATGAAGATGAGGAGCTCGATGGCGCAGTGGTTAACGCGCCCGGTCTGCGAGTGCTGAGGTTAAGCAACTTTCGCAAAGGCTGGTCATCGGATGGGTGACCAAAAATGTATCATCTCGAGCTCCTCCGTGCTTCGGAAGGCACGTAAAGCCGTTGGTCCCGGCTGCATTAGCAGTCGTTAACAACCACCAATCCGCACTGGGCCCGCGTGGTGGTTTATGGCCCGTTCTCCCTATCCATCCATGGGGAAGGCTCGTGCCCCAGCAGTGGGGACATAGAAATGAGCTGATGATGATGATGATGATGAATATATTAATAAATACTAACTAATCAGCATTGCTCATGCCCCAGTACGGATAAGTAGGCAGAACCGTGGCAGAACTAAAATTTAATCAATACTAACCCACAGCTGTCCTTACCATTCAAAATCATACAGTATCCCACTGGAATATAACTTCAAACTCCAGCCGGCGTAGATGGCCACCGCCACTGGTCCATTATTGACTAAGGCCGCCTTCATGGCCGTGGGGTTGCCAGAGTTGACACGGGAGTAGCCGCGGATGCCGAACGTTTCAGTCATATTCTCGAGATGGCAGAAGCCGTTCTGAAATCGAGATCGTTCCATACACATAGATTGATGATGATGATGAATGGTCCGAACGATTTCGGTCATAACGACTACTTTGACTCCTAGTCGGAACGGCGCTGGTGCGCCCGAAGATAAAGAAGATACACAGATTAATTACCTACAATGAAAAAATGGCAATAGCCTATGCTGTTCTACCGGCTGGGCAAAGGCTTACATAATTGAATCAACTCATCGGTACAGTTGATGGGTTTGGCTATTTAGTCACCGGGTTTGGCCATGCTTACCAAACCCGGTCTATTCTTCGAAATATACTAAACACACGGTGGTACAGAAGGGATGGTAGGTACTAGATTTTTTGTGGGTAGGCCTCCACTCGTCGAGCTTTTTGAAGCTGGAAGAGGGACGAGGAGGAGAGTCCCACATTACCCGAGGCCTGCTTTGTAAGACAGCATTTTAGCTGGATAAGAAAGACGAAAAAAAAAGAAAACAGGCAACGATGTGTTATGGTGGAGACTGACCGGAGAATTATGCTGTAACGTAACATGTTCGTTGCGAGCATTCGCATGGTTATGAGCTCAAGCGTCGAATACCCAGACACAATAGAATTTTAATTGTTATCGGCCACCTGCTGGTCGCTCGACGCTCAAGGGGTTATATGAGCCGAGCCGCTCGCCGCTCGCTCCGCCCTGTTGTCGGTTAGTCAGCAATGACGTGTGATTATGGCCGCGAATGGTACGGTTACGTTACGATGATACGCTCCGGTCAGTTGCAACCATTATGATTAAGACGTTTATAAATATTTTGATTTTGAGCCTCACTTACCAGTTGCAAGTATTTCCCGTATTCCCTATCGGTCGGGATCTGGTTCTGGAGGATGTAATCAAACGCTTTGTCCAAATGCCCACCGCTGCATCCCATATTGTCAAATCTAAGGGTAATAAGTTTTTTTTATTTTGTTTAAGTGTGTGTACAATGACGGCTTACAAGTAAAATAATACAGCAAAATCTTAAGAGTTCTGGCTTTCATCTCACCAATGTTGAAGGTGTAAGAGCACTTCACGTGGTATTAATTTTTTTGTGGGTATTGTAGAATTTGGTACACGCGTCTTTGTATATTCGCAAAGACTATGCTGTATTTACACAGATATATCATCTTTGTACGTAAGGATACCTGCACGTTCACAAAATAAGTGAAGTGAGTCTGCTAAAGATAAACTTCATACAAAAGCGATTGAGCGACGCACACAGACCCCACACACAGATAAAAGAAACAGCTCGGAACAGTCCGAGTCCATCCCTCATTTGTAAAGGCCGAAACACGCCCTATCGGATCCCTCAGATCGATTATCACGTGACCTGGATTGCCAACTTGCGGCACTGGACACGCCTTCGCCTAGTTAAGTCAGCCGACATATGCAGCATCACTGCAGAATAAGCGCGCCACACACACTAGACTTCACTATGGCGGACGGGCGTGCACTCTAATTGAGTAACGCCAGCCTCGCCTCCTTCCCCGGAAGGCGACCGTTCCGTCAGCGTACGCAGTCTTCTTTTCAAATTCTCTCAAGAAGTCCGTCCGAGGACTTGTAAAGCCCCACATCTTTACTGAGATACTCGAGGGGTTGGGGGTATATCATTTTTCACTTCTCATTTCTATTATCATTCATCATCATCATACAAGAAGTAAATATTGTTTATTCATGTATTACTTGTAAGAAAAATTACTTTGACACTGGCTTAATGTGTTAATCGCACGAAGCCATCAACTAAAGATTTAAAAAAAATGGTTGAAAATGTATTGAAGAAATTTGACAGTTTTAGATAGAGGTTGACAGAGGTTGGTGTGGAAGTCTATTGATGGCGACTCACCCCCAAGCGCAGTCGACCAGCGACTGCTCGCTTAGGTCCAGGTTCCTGCCGCCGTTGGCCCTGGACAGAGCACCTTCCACCGCCGCGGTGGTGGCGAACGCCCAGCAAGAGCCGCAGCTGCCCTGATCTGCAAATGTCTCGGAGAATCTAGTAGGGGTCGGTGACACACTTCATCTTCATCACAAAACAAGGAGACTGCAGAAGGTAAGATTCATACTAACGTGTACGAGCAACGCATACATAGACAACCTCTCACGGACACGAAATCTCAGAATAGCTGCGCACGGACTGTTGCGAGGTGTTCCTTAACTTCAGGGGTCTCCTTATTTTGTGTCTTCATCATCATAATCAGTCTATACAACGTGTAACAAAAAGGTGTGGTGACTTCTTGGCGGGAAAGTGAAGAGTCATGTCTGCGGTTTTGTTTTGTTTTCTAAAATTTGTGTTATGTCGAATATTAATGTGAAATAATGGTGGATTATTAACCGTTAAGTGTTCGTAAGTGTGCAGTGTTGGCAAATGAAACAAAACAGTGCAACGTCACTTTTCAAATTCTCTGAAGAAGTCCGCCCGAGGACTTAGTAAAGCCCCACATCCCCCCATCTTTACTGAGATACTCGAGGGGTTGGGGGGTATATCATTTCTCACTTTTCATTTCTATTATCATTCATCATCATCATTATACAGGAAAGAAATATTGTTTATTTATGTATTACTTGTTAGAAAAATTACTTTTTCATTGGCTAAATGCTTGTGCAAAGCCATAAAAAAAAGGTGTGGTCAAAATGAAAAGATCTAAAGTGTGGTGTTATTAAGACATAATTATTAACTTTAATTTGTCATGCAATGGTTAATGAAATATTTATATTTGTGAAGTGATGCGCGTCAGACGCGCGTAAGCAAGCAGCAGTGGTCAAAAATGTTTTACACAGAGGTTACTAAACTGCTAGGGTTGCCTGTGACTTGTTTATTTTTATGTGACGTCACAAATTCATAACAGAAATATTTAATTAAAAATAGCATAACAAATTAAAGTAAATAGTTATATCTTAGTAACTTTGCATACAAGATCTAGATCGGCTTTGGATCTTTTTATTTTGTCCACACCTTTCTGTTACACGTTGTAGGTAAAGGGTAAATAAAGATCCATAACGAAGCCGAGAGCCACGTATTCATTCTATTACTACGAAGATTTTTTGGTATTGGGCTATACCTGGGAACCCTCTGGTTATGGAGATATCAAAGGTCAAAATACCAACTCCTTTTTTCGATTTTCGCAAATCATTTAGGTATTTAATGTGGCTACTAACTAAACTTTCTTCCAAAAACCATGAGGGGAACTAATAAAAACTCCACACTCAGAACGGAGGCAAACTTTATTGTAAACTGACAATTACCTTTAAATATTATTCAGAAAAAAAATTTATAGCGCGATTTACAACACACCCACACGGTGCCATCTCTTGGTGAAAACTCTAACTAAACATTTAACACGCAACAAATTTCAATTGTCTATAAGCCCGATTTTTCAATCCTCAGATAAGTCTTAACCAAAGAATAAGATTGTCATTGTGACATTTTCTAAAGAGAATCTGTCATTATGTCAAATTATGCAATGAATAAACTTTAACTGACGATTGAAAAATCAGCCATTACACCAAAGCGTGCAGCAGGCCAATTACATTTGTGTAGATAGATAACTACTTAATTTCTAAAAAACGTATAACACTAATTATAAATATATAAATAGGTACACAAAAAATATGAGCGATCAAAGCGAGATGAAGATAAAACAAAAAAAAAGACAAAACAAAATTCATACTCAACACTGGTCGCAGGTTGCCTTCCAGCCGCATGTCGTAGGTCTCAGGCAGTTCCTCCTCCAAGGCCGTCAGCTCCTCATCGGAGTGCGGGAAGGGGATGCTGCCCATCGCGCTGGGGTCTGAGGGGAAGGTGCCGGTCCACTGTCGGAACTCCTCGTCCGTGAGGTCGGCGAACTGGTTCAGCTCCAGCTTGTAGCTTGATTTTTTGCGGTTATGGTTCACGACTTGTCTGAAAGTACGGGTTAAATGAAGAAATTTGGAAAAATAAAATGTTTATTTCGCTAACTTTAATGTAAAAAAATACATTAACTTTGGGTTGGATTTGGAACCTCCCAAAAATTTAATTATAAAAACAAATGAAAAAGCTGACTATTATTATCATGATCATCATATCAGCCAAAAGACCTAAAGATCTTCACAACGACGAGTCCAGTCCAGCGGCTACCCGCGACCTTCACCAAAGCGTCTCGATCCAAAAAGATTATAAGTAGTACCTACATATTTATACAATGCTATTATTGGCTGGTATTCTGTTGTTTACATATAAATGAACATATACCTCCAGTTCTGATGAAATATAGCTTTTCGTACTTCATGTTCGTCGTCACTGTACTTCTTATTGTGATGGTGTTTGAATCTGAAAAATTATATAAGAGTGAAATCATCACCGACTATAAGCTTCTCACAGCTGGGATATTGTATTAATGAAAATTTTATTAAAATGGCTAATGAGTGTGTTAGCCACCTAGACCTCGACGTCTATATTTCAATAAATTTCAATAAATTTAAAAAAATCAATAAATTACATAAATCGTCAACAATTGTGTGATAGGCACCTGCTTTCTTGAAGGTCCTTTAGTTGTAACGGTTCTGGAATACCGCTGTAAGCTGGTTCCATAGAACCGTCGATCGTTGTAAGATATTTTCACAGAAAACGCATAGATAGGTTATCCGTCAAGTTGTCAGGATGGAATGATGGAGGAAGAATGAAAAGAACTCAGCAGCAAGGGTTAAACCGAACAACTCCTTTCCTTAGAGATGATCATTGTGAATCAAAAAGAGTTAGTAGTTTATATTAATAGTACCTGTGGAAGGCGGTATCAATGTCGCCAGGAACATGTGGGCTCAGGAATTTCAGATCAGATTCCAGGCTCCCACCAAGAGTCACCTCATATTCACACTTATCAACTGCGAAAAGAAAGAAAACCGTTTGATATTTAACACTTTGTCTACGGCTTCTTTCGAGAAGTTTGAAGGCGCAGTGGCTAACACTCCCGGTCCGCGATTGCTGAAGGTAAGCAACTTTCTTAATTCGATTTAGTATTTTTATATTAACTATAGTTTGTATATCGCAACTTTCTGCAATAGTGGCTTACCATCTTTGAGTTCCACGTCGTCTAAAGTGATTGTATACCCGAAGGATTTGTAGTTGGTGATGGTGTAAGAATCGATGGCACCCTTGCTCAGGTCATAGGTCTTTATCATTCTCCTGCAGACAACAAGGCATCTATGTATTAATACGTGATTAAAATTCTTTAAAAATGTTTCTTCTCGAGTTCCTCCGTGAATCGGAAGGCACGTAAAGCCGTTGGTCCCGGCTGCATTAGTAATCGTTAACAACCACCAACCCGCACTGGGCCCGCGTGGTGGTTTATGGCCCGTTCTCCTTATCCATCCATAGGGAAGGCTCGTGCCCCAGCAGTGGGGACATAAAATGAGCTGATGATCATAATGATGATGTGAAGCACAGTGCCTTAATCGGCCAATGGTGGAAGCGCACTTCACCCGGAAACCTCAACTACTGAAGCACTGGCCATCTTATCTTATGGCTTTTAAGCACATTGCGCCACGGAGGTGCGTGTGATTTGACAGAGTTAAATTTCAAATGGAGAAAGAGTGTAGAAAGATTAAATTTATGAAAAATGTGGTACATGGTTAAAATAAATAATTTGTGAGTTACGGTCCAATACCTTTAGGCGATTTATATTCACACACAATGGCGGATCATCATCATCATCTTCATCATCATCATCATCATCATCATCATCATCATCATCATCATCATCAACATTGATACATAAGTAGTGCATACATCATAGCCACAGCCGTATTTCACTCCAACATCCGTCAGTGTGGGCCGACCTCCAACAAGGTGGACCGACGATCTGGCGAAGGTCGCGGGAAGCCCAAAACCGGTCGTTGTGGAGATCTTTGGGGGAGGCCTTTGTCCAGCAGTGGACGTCTTTTGGCTGAGATGATGATTTAGTGACTATGACGTGAATCACCTGTTTCTATCGAATTGCATCGGCCGTGGGCACGATCTGGGTGCCTAGTGTTAATTTCTTTTGATATTCGAAAACGTTTATGACAGCAGCGCCTCCTGGCGACTTACGAGAAAAGTTAAAATTTTGCCAAACAAATTTTCGTTTTTGTTAACCTTATCGAATGTAAACAAAATTCACACTCGGCACCCATACTCTGAAATTTTTCGGTATAGAAAATAGTTTGGTATACAAACCCTATCAAAAACAAGACTCTTTTTCAAATAATGACCCAGATAAAGGACCATGTACTGCTGCTACCCGGGAGAGCGGTTTTGAACCGGTGTGACTAATACTCACGCTATGAGTGCTCCTTTTTCTGTTATTTAAGGACACTGGTAACATATTTTTGAAACCGAAAACTCTAAAACGGTATCTATCTTAATAATCAAATTGTGTATAATGTAAATAATATTATTTTTCATACTGTATTCTCTCTTTTAATTTCGAGTTCAAAAATCGCGCCCCAGTAGACATAAGTATTGCTACGTTTTGCAATGTCTACTGGGCGTTCTAAAATGCGTTACAATAGACAGATTGATAGATAATACTTTAATTTCAACACTGTGAAACATAAACATGAACAAAAAAACAGAAATAATTTACAAAGTTTCAATTTGGCGGTCTTATCGCTTTAAAGCGATTTCTTCCAGACAACCAGTCGGATGGAGAGAGCTAATAAACTGTAAGATCAAAACATACTAGAATAGAGTGTATTTTATAAATGAAGCAAAAATAACAAATACTTACGACACAGGAATATCGAAGCCATACTCCGTCCTGTAGATGTACAGCGTGCTTTCTATCTTGGTGGTCTCCTCCATCACCGTGTCCACCTTCCACACCTTGACCTGCCTGCCGTCCAGCTTGATCTCACCTGAAGTATCATTGATATTGTAATGTCACATATACTTACACTAATCTATACTATAGTCTTCTTTATAATATCTATATTATTAAAATGTTCAAATAATTTTAACGCAAATTTTGTTGCGAACAAGTTACAAAAACACAAATGTTGAAAAAATTTCCACGAGCAGGATTTTAACCTGCACCCTTCTGACATTCCGGGTCAGGTGCTCTTCCGATTGAGCTATCGTAGTTCTAACCAGCCCGCCGAAATTGTTCAAAACTCTTTACTTTGAAAGCCATAGGCGCCCATTCAATCTATACTATTGTTTTCTAAAGTTTACGCGAACAATACACATTGAAATGAAACAACTTTCACGGATCTACTCGCGTTTATTTTACACATGGTTGGAATCCACCACCAACCTGGGATCCCATCACACAAAGTATAAAATCCCAGCCCCAACACCATACTGCCAGACCAAAAGATACTGTAAGCTCTTTCTGCGTAAAACGGAACGCACCTAATTAAATTTAAATGAGGGTATACAAGCTACTAACTAATTATGAGACGACCAACACCTCAGTCTCCCTGTGATCACAGACCCCGCAAAGGGTTCGAAACGTCAGGATAAACATTAATTAAAAGAAATGTGTAAAATAAACGCGAGTAGATCCTTAAAAGTTGTTTCATTTCCATATCTTCATCGTCTTCATCATCATCATCAGCTCATTTTATGTCCCCACTGCTGGGGCTCCTGCCTTCCCTATGGATGGATAGAGAGAACGGGCTGTAAACCACCACGAGGGCCCAGTGCGATTGGTGATTGTTAACGACTGCTAATGCAGCCGGGACCAACGGCTTTACGTGCCTTCCGAAGCACGGAGGAGCTCGAGATGATACATTTTTGGTCACCCTTCCGATGACCGGCCTTTGCGAAAGTTGCTTAACCTCAGCACTCGCAGACCGGGCGCGTTATCCACTGCGCCATCGAGCTCCTCAATTTCAATATCTATACTATACAGGGTGTAACATTTAAATCGGTCAGTATGGGAAAGCCTGAAACTATAAGACATACGAAGATCTGTTCTCAGGAACCATGGTTATCGATTTTAGTAACAAGAAAAACTGCATTCATACATTTTTAAAAACTTGTATTCAGCTCGGGAATCGAACCTGGACGTTTTGAAAAATAAAACTAACACTATTTCTATTTAGATATCGATTGTGTAGTTCTTAAGCAGCAGATGTTACTATAAAACATCTGGGTCCCAGGCCATATGGGAATCCACGGCAACGAGATGGCAGATGCACTTGCCAGGGAGGGCTCAGAGACCCAGCTTATTGGTCCAGAGCCGTTCGTGGCACTTGCACCAAGTACCATCAACAAGGCCTTAAAAGATTACATCAAAAACAGGCACGGCATCGAATGGAAAGAGCAGCCGGGTATGAAACACTCCAAATCCTTCCTAGGTGAAAACGCCTTAGGACGGAGTAAGTTCATATGCGGAGGCAGTAGAAGGCAGGCCCGATTAACCATCGGTGCCTTGACAGGGCACTATGCCACAAAACAAATGCTCCACAGAATGCATCTATCAACAAATAACTTGTGTAGGGCATATGGGGAGGAAACGGAGTCAATGCAGCACCTACTGTGTGACTGCGACTCTCTGGCTAGGAAAAGAATGGGACTCCTGGGGTCGGCTTATCCGAGACCGGAGGACTTCAGGCTCTTCGCTCTTAAGGACGTGGCCAAACTTATGGCATCTATCTTTACAGAGGAAGAAGAGTGAAAGGACGGGGTTGCACAAAAGATCCCGATGGGTCGAAGTGCTACTGCAAGAGGGAAACCTCACAGGCCCCATTAAGATAAGATAAGATACTATAAAACATAATGTCTAAAATTAATAAAATGCATTGTTTTCATATCCTTTCATTTATTTTAGTAGGTGTTCGAAATGACTTTCATTTTTTTCAATACAACATTCAACTCGTTTAGGTAACCCTACCTACAACTTGTAAAATATGTACATATATCTTATTTATTATTACTGTAATTGTGCAGTTGTTGTCCTAAATAAATAAATGTTAATTTACCTGAATATTCGTATGAGTCTACATTTGGCAGGAAGTTGCGCAGATCGTCTTCGGTAGTCCGTAAGCAATATTCCTTATTATCCAAGTTCTTGTTCGTAATTGTGAACACCTGGAAATTGGTGACGTTCTTCATTATCATCAATTAATCAGGTAAATGACTCTCTGCCACATGTTAAGCAGAGGCTGAGTTCAGATGGGAGGAGCTAGTGGTGCAGGATTCTGCCATACTATAAGGGATTCAATATAATGACCACCAAAAAATAGTTCTACCTGTAAAACAGGTAGAACTATTTTTTGCTGCGCTTCAAATTGTATTCATAGACCAAATTTAGTAAATGATCACCAAATCTTATCAAGCAAAATATTGCGCTATTTATATCTAAATAATTCACTATGATTGCCATAAATTGTAGGCATTTTACCAAATGCACGTACAAAACCTATTACTATATAATACATATTCACTCAAAAAGCTAAGCTTTACTGTGATAGCTGCCCTATTTACTATTTTTTTAATGGCTTTGCACAAGCATTTAACCAATGAAAAAGTAATTTTTCTTACAAGTAATACATAAATAAACAATATTTCTTTCCTGTATAATGATGATGAATGATAATAGAAATGAAAAGTGGGAAATGATATACCCCCAACCCCTCGAGTATCTCAGTATAAATGGGGCTTTATTAAGCCCTTGGGCGGACTTCTTGAGAGAATTTTAAAAGTGACGTTGCACTGTTTTGTTTCATTTGCCAGCACACTCACGAACACTTAACGGTTAATAGTCCACCATTATTTGACATTAATATTCGACTTAACACAAATTTCAGAAAATAAAACAAAACCGCAGACATGACTCTTTACTTTCCCGCCAAGAAGTCCGATAGCTGCCCTACTCCTGTAGGTCACGTGATAGGTTAGAATTGATTGTCTTGAATTTAGAGGTGTGTACGAGGTTATTTTTTTTATTAGACAACAGCAATCTAGCTCCATACAAAAGGAGTTCTTTTACTGAGTTTGGATGAAAAAATATTTTTCTAGCATAATTTACTTTAATAGGATAACGAGATGTTTAAATAATTTTTAACGCAAATTTTGTTGCGAACAAATTACAACAACACACAGCTAAAGGCGTTGAATAATTTCGGCGGGCTGGTTAGCCAGCCCGCCGAAATTATTCAACGCAACGGTTCTAAAACCACGATAGCTCAATTGGAAGAGCACCTGACCCGGAATGTCAGAAGGGTGCAGGTTCAAATCCTGCTCGTGGAAATTTTTTCAACATTTGTGTTTTTGTAGGATAACGAGATGTTAAATATTTGCATGATATTTTAAATTAAAATGTGGTTAAAATTTTGGTTGTCATTAACTATTTTTGGGTTATCATTTATCAATGATTAGTTTGGGAGTCATTTGCTATAATAGAATAGCAAGATGTAAAAACTTTGGTTATAAATTCAAATTATAATGGAGTTTTCATTTTGGTGATCATTTCCTATTTTTTGGCTGTAAAAAGAGTTTTTTTGACGTAATATTTTACTATATTTGGTGATCAGTTAAACATAAGCCATACCATATAGCCGTCTCACTTTGCCTACCCGCTAGTTGCACTGAGGCACTGGCTATCTTATCTCTAGCTGCCGGACCACAACAATGCTTCAAACATTGACGTTATGGCGACATATTTAGAATTTTAGATTTTAGATGGTGGTAGCTATCCAGGCGGACAAACAAGCCCCACCACCAATAAAACCGAGTATACAAACATGCACCCCCCGCTGGGAATCTGGTAGTCTGATAATATATCGTGACGGTCATCTCTTATATATTTTTACTCATCCGATCCGAACCCATCAGAGAATATACTATTAAAATTTAAAAATATTTATTCAGCTGATTTTATAATCGATTTGAAACTTTCCAAAGTGGACTTTAAACTGCTTTAATTCAGTTATACTTACAGAGGATTGGACCCATAAATCAAGGGTTTGATTTTTGTGAATGCAAAAATAAAAACAATAAAAGTATACATTTGTTTTTATGAATATTTTCTATCATCCCACTCACTTGGAACTCGTATCCCGAGTCCTCCTCGTTCTCACCAACGTAGTACTTCTGGTAGGTGCCATCGTAGTAGTTAATGCGGGAGCGGTTGCTCTCACCACTGTACCTGTGGGAAGAAAACGAACTCGTCATAGAGCATTACACACCAGCTTATTTTATATCTCTACAGCTGGGACACGAGCCTTCCCTATGGATGGAATAGGGAGAACGGGCCATAAACCACTACGCGGGCCCAGCGCGGTGCGGTGTAAACGGCTGCTAATGCAGCCGGGACCAAAGGCTTTACGTGCCTTCCGAAGCACGGACGAGAGAGAGAAAGATAATACATTTTTGGTCGCTCATCCGATCCGACCTTTGCGAAGCCACTGTATGCCTCCACCACTGCGCCAATGAAATTGACAATTCCTTTTACTGTGCTTTTACTAAGTGGTTTGTGAGGGTAGTAACTTCACAGAAAAATTCAACGAGTCTTCTTGGGTCTCGGTAGCTCAGCAGTCAGAGAATTGCACCGGTTATCCAAAGGTCGCGGATTCGATTCGATTCGAGCTTCCTGAGGCTGGTTGATTATTTCTAGTAAAATTTCATCTTGTTACTATGATATAGCATTGTGAATAAAAAATAAAAAAAAATGTTTGCGTTAATCCCCCTTTAAATTCCTTGTTAAGTATGGAACGCGAAAGTTTAAAAGTATATATCTATACTATTATTATAAAGAAGAAACCATTGTATTTTTGTATGTATGTAGGTATGTATGTATGTTTGCAACGAATAAACTCAAGAACTAATGGACCGATTTAAAAAAATCATTCACCATTAGAATGCTACATTAGCGCTATTTTCCAATACAAAATGATTTGTTTGTTTTGTTGTCATGGAAACCATTGATATATATTTAACTCAATGATGGAAACTGTCAAAGCGGTACGAAGTCCGCCGGGTCAGCTAGTATAGTTTATAGTGAGGTGGTAACTTACCAAACTTCGAAGTTCTCCACCTTTCCGCTGGTGATGTCGATCTCCTCCGCTTTGTAGCTGTACTCAGTTGGCCAGGTGATGTTCAGTTCTGGATCATCGCCCTCTATGATAATGGAAAGGAGATTTCGATTATTAACAGTTTCATTTATTCTGTTATTGGTTGTTTAAATTTTAAAGAGAATCTTCTATAAAAGTTTATTATAAAGTGTGTGATTTGTCTTTTAAGACAAATCAGCATGGGGTTTGAAATGCATCAATAACTCCAAAGGGTATTTCTAATTTAAATATTTTTAAGTATTGTAAACTTATATTAACCATACACTGTGATTTTAAACCGTCTTAAACCCGCAGGTGGGTTGATCAGACCATAAAATTGAACAACTCTCCCCAAAATGTTTTTGTTTTGTTTTTTTTTAAAACGCAAATTTTGTTGCGAACAAATTACGAAATAACAAATGTTGAAAAAAATTCCACGAGCAGGATTTGAACCTGCTCCCTTCTGACATACCGGGTCAGGTGCTGTCCCAATTGAACTATCATGGTTCTAACCAGCCCGCGGCTGGCTGGCATTTCGGCAGGCTGGTTAGAACCACGATACATTGGCCACAAAACGACTTTTTTTCTTTCTTTCATATACAAACCAATGCCACCACAATGGTTCCCTTGTTTTATAATTTGGTAAAATTTGATAGTTAGGTATACTGTAAAACTGTAAGTAAATAAGTAAGTTTTTTATTTGACAAGTACAGCTAACAATCTAATTGTATACAGAGGCAACCACACAAGGCTTGCAGGCCTAGCTATTAGTAGACATCGCATGCCATGCCTGTCTTTTATTGAAAACTGTACTTAGATTAAGTTTGGCATTCACTTAACTGTAAGTTATTGTTACATATTTTTGTTGACTGCCAAAAAAAACATTTATTTATTTATTTTATTAGGTTACACAACAGACATTAATCTTAACAAAGTTATAAATACATAATAGGTTTAACAACATTTTATACTAGACTAAATTGTCTTAAAGCGAAGGGTAAGGCCACTAGCGCCTCTAATGGATTTAATTTGCGGACCTTCCGACACTAGGCAAACATCTATTATTTAATAATTGTGCACTACTTTAAGGTTTGTTTTTGTATTCACTGGCTAACACCAAAAGTGGCCATTGTTTGTGAAAAAAAGCGATAGCCCGTTTTGTGAATAAACCACGCAACAAAAAGTAGTGCACAATTATTAAATATATATTATGGATGCTTTCCTGTTATCGGACGGTAGGTACGCATTGTTTAAAAAAAGATCCGGTCCGTTAGTAATTGTCAAATTATCAATTGATGGCGCTTGTGTGCCTTACCCTTCGCCTTAAAGGTGTTAACACAAGTAGTTTATGTAATTAGATTTAGCTTTAGAATTAAAAAAGGAAATAGAACTAGATTTAGAGAGGTAATATTTCCAAATAGTTTTAAAATTACTTAAAACTATTTGTAAATACTACACTTGGGTCGTTAGCCATTTGGGTCAATCAATAATGTCTTGATGGAAGTTTTGAATACATTTGTGTTCCTATTGAAATTATCAAGTGAGTTGTGATCCATAGCAAGTTTGTTAAACATTATTTTGAATTTATACAATATAATGTTATATGTAGTTACAAGATAAAATTTTATTAGAAAATTCAACCACAACTTTCTCATGAAGCTTCATTCAATTGATGAAGTTCAACCTTCTTCTATGGCTCAACGGTCAGAGCATTGAACTGGTAACCCAAAGGTCGTGGGTTCGATTCCCGCTCGAGCTTCCTGGTTGATTTTTTTAGTATAATTTTATCTAATAAAGTAAATTACCTATCAGAACGTATGCAGATCCGGAGGCGAGTATCAGTAGTAAGCCTAAAGCACCCTTTTGCAACCCCATCTTGATCCCGAATGTAACACAACACTACTGCACATGGGAGAATCCAGTTCCTTTATATAAGTACGTTGAGTTTGTAAAGGGTGTTTTACACTATCTAGCAGTTCCAAATAAATTCAATAACGTAAGATCCGGTTTTACGTCCGGTTTATCGGTTTGGTGACCAGGGTGACCTGACTTTGCGTAAGTCACTCACTAGGGAACAGCCCCAGGGAAGGGAATGATAAATGATCATAGTGATGATAATTATGTGGTTTAAGGTATATTATACTATCATAATATTTGCTATATTTTTCCTTCATGCATTCACACATTTACAGTTTTTATTAGTATTTTTTTTAGTATTTTTTTTAGTATTTTTTTCAAAAATGCTGTTGGTTTTATAAAAGCAAAATAATGAAAAGGTAAGAGAATATGTTTACTCTTTTTAGCTAAAAAAAGGTATTATAATCAATTTAAATACATTAACCAAAATACGTTTTTGATATAAAATAGTTAATAAGTGTAAATGCGCCTTTACAAAGCTTCGTTGTTAATTTGATAAAGCATCCATTTTTAACAGTACCTAACAATCATTTGAATCACGATTTTAATGAAATGGGTAAACATATTATCTAACTAACGAGATTCATTATTTTTATCGGGACCAAAAAGTTAGAGTGAAGCTATCTAAAAACTATAAAATGATACCTAATGATAGATACCTGCGTGGTGGTTAGGTTTAGGCCCCTGTCTTTATATAAAATTAATGGTTCCCTTGCTTTATACTTGCTTCTTATTATTGTTAACGTTATAAAAATAAAAAAACTACCAACTACATCCATTCTTTGACACACATACTCCATCTAAACACTCACACTTCATACCATATACACATATTTCCCCGATCCGATCCGAACCCTTCGGAAAATCTAGTAGGGCACGGGGACGCGCACTAGTGCGCGATGTCGTTCCTTCTAGAAAACCTCCGAAGGTGATTCGTTTCACACGGTTTGAGGAACCCTTTAAGTTTCTCGTCGCCCCCAAACAAGCCCGGTGAAGCTGAAAATGCCGTCTGAGGCAATCAGCAATCTCTCTCCAAAAAAAACACATACTTTGCGCATGCTCACTGTTTAGTTTAGATATGTTGATCATATTTTGTTTTTGCTGTCTTAGGGTGGGGCCTAGTGACCTGTAGCAACGGGTTTCATTTCTGAAACCTATTTCAGGCACCAGTCCTTCAATTCAGATTTCAATTGTTATCTTAACTTACTAAGCTTTAGTATTAAGTAAGTACCTAAATTGTGAAGGCAATAAATAATTTTGAATTTTGAATTTTGAAACATAGACCTCCCCGCTGGTAATCAAAGTCGGGAGCTCTAGATCTAGGACCAGTGTCAACCACAGAGACGGTTAGAGTGTACTTTATGACATGTTTACGAATAATCAGACAAACAATTGACGAATTACCGATATAGATAACGGTGTCCTTTGTAAACGCTTTGTTGCTGCGCAGTTTACGACTTAACCGTTATAACACATGAAATTAAGAACTTCACTAATAATAACAGAAGAATGTTAAACGAATTCAGCTCTTACAGCTTTGTAAATAAAAGCTGTGTGTGTGTTCCGATGTCGTGCTCATTGTACGGTGCGTAAACACGCTGATCCGTGTCAGTTACGGTACATTTATGTTATAAAACGAGTGAATTTGTTAATTGTCGGTCGGATCGCAAGCCAGCATGGATGTATGGGTGAGTTGTAAAATAAAATAAAACAATAAACAAATTCAAAGAGTTTTTTTAATTCAGTTTAGGGCTCTGCTGTCACTGCGTATGCCCATTTGTAAGTAAAAGCTAGCCGAAATTATATTTTGTGTGTTTTGTATTATCTATAAATTAATACGTGAAGCAAAAACTTTGTACCCCTTTTTACGAGAATAGCGCGGACGGAGGAGTATGAAATTTCGCACACTTATAGTTTATAGTTTATATATTAACTAGCGACCCGCCCCCGGCTTCGCACGGTTGCAATGCTGATATTATCAGTGTTGCTCTACTATATGCATGTATTATACATATAAACCTTCCTCTTGAATCACTCTATCTATTAAAAAAAACCGCATCAAAATCCGTTGCGTAGTTTTAAAGATCTAAGCACACAAAGGGACATAGGGACAGAGAAAGCGACTTTGTTTTATACTATGTAGTGATAAAGAGGTAAAGTTTGTTTATTTGTTTGTTGGTTTGTTTGTTTGCGGAGGTCTTTGACTTCTGGTCCAATTCCAAAAATTCTTTCACTAATAGAATGCTGCGTTCCTTGCGGGCAACATGGGTTTTTTTTTAAATCTAAAATCCACGCGGACGAAGTCGCGAGTGAAGTGCTAGTAGTTTAAATAGAGAAGGATTGCAAAATATTAATATTTTTATTTAATTATTCATAAAAAAAAAATCAATAAAACAAACATTACACACACTACCGTATTTGACACACACGCATTAAAACTCTTTTCAAAAATTTCAAATATGCAAGAGGAGCGGCCGAAATCTGTCAATGCCAATCCAAACTCACATTCTATCTTTTTTAATTTTTCATTGCTTAGGATACGATCCGTGCAGCCTTAATAAAGTTACGGTCGAATTTCGACCACTGGGCGACCACTAATATATAGAACTTGAGTAAGTTTTACATGAAAAACTCAAAAGTTCATGCCTAAAGTATTATTAAGTAGTGAGTACATTAGGATAAAAGAAAGAAAAAAAAAATGAAACAAAAACCTGTTGATGTTAGCATTCTGTGGTTACCTGTAATTTTAAAGACTCTGTTTTTTTATATTCATTTTGTTTTAAATACTGTAAGTACCTTATTTTAGTGATCCTAATAAATAAATATATATCCCCCAGGTATACCTACTTGTCGTCTCAGCAGCTGTCCACATGACTTCTTCGGCGCGGAGCAGCTATCCAAACGTCAACCTGCTGGAGCTGACCATGTTCAGACGTCACCACGAGGGGGAGGAGCCTGACTCCCCCTACCCTGTAAAGGGGGAGCACCTATGCCCGGGGGGGGTTTGCAAGGACAAACCTTTCTACGACGAAGGTGATTTGCAGCATACGGTGCCTTTACTGGACTTCGATGAATAAAAGTTGGAAATAGATATTGTTGGCTTTTTTATGATTTTTTAATTAGGATGCAACTAGTAACTAGTGGTCACCAGTTTTCGACTGGAACTAGTCATCGACATTTCATTCTTTTAATCAGTAAAAAAAGGGGTGAGCAACTGGTTTTAGTCTAAGCAATAATTGAACACCGATCATCTGCTTCCTACTTGTCACCACGTAAAATTTAAATGAAAATCTATGTTATTATTCCTTTATTTATTTTTTCTTATATAAATTTTCATTTTTAAATATTTTCTAAAAACAAAATAAGTAAAACATTTAAAATTATAATAAAAATAAGGGTCCGCCGGCATCGGGACCAGGATCCAGAGACAGGAATATTATGTATATATTAATACGTGAAGCAAAAATTTTGTACCCGTTTTTACGAAAATTGCGCGGACGGAGGAGTATGAAATTTCGCACCCTCATAGTTTATATAGAGAAGGTTATCCGAATGTTAATGTTTTTTTTAAATTATGCATAAGAAATACATTAAATCAACAAAAATAACATTACACACACTACCATGTATTTGACACACACGTATTCTTTGTCTTTAATGCGGCCGACATCTGTCAATACCAATCCAAACGTCAACTTACTATCTTTTTTAATTTTTCATTGCTTAGGATACAATTCGTGCAGCCTTAATAAAATTACGGTCGAGTTTTGACCACTGGGCGACCACTATTATTATTATTATTTAAGCTATTCGCTTCCAGTTGCGATAAGGCGTGCGAAATCCATTCACACATTTAAAGAGCTCGTGAAAAATTGTACCTTTCCGATTAACCCTGTCCTGCTGCAAAACTGCCATATCCGCTACTTTCTTACCTGAGACTACTATTATGTTTAAGTAGATTTATTTATATAATATATGGTATTTATATATATATGTATGTTTATCATTATTATTATTATGGTTCTTCATTTATAAAATACAGATTATTCTATTAAGTAAGTACTTATGTTTTATAGTGTTGCAATAAAAGTATTATCTATATTATTTCTTGGCGAGGAAAATCGTGTCAGACACAGGGCTTTAACACTCTTACTACAAAACAGTGTTTAAAGTTAAACAATGGCTAAATACGTGTTTAAAATATTATGTCTCTGTCTAAAAGTGTTAGATAAAAAATGACAGCATCTGTTTGGAGCGTTGTCTAACGTTTTAAGTTATTATTATTTAAAAATAAAAATTCCCTTTATTTATTTTTAATCTTAGACTTAGGTTTTATAAAAAATATATAAAAAGTAAAATACAACAAAGTATCATATAAAAATACAACTTTTATAAAAACCTAAACCTAGAACACCGCCAGCAACTCAAGCTACCGGCGATTAAGGCTGCAGAGAAAGAACCTCCTGACAAAGCGTGTCGTGTCCAGGAGTGTTGCCTTCTGTATCTGACCCTTGATCCAACCATCCAGCGAAAGCCTATTAAGATGTTAGTCGGGACTCTTCGCTATAAGGCCGTTTGCAGATACGACTATGGGGACAATGATCGTCGAATCCACATCCCATATAGCGGTCACCTAACATATACTTAAGGTATTTTGTGTACTAACTATCTTTATGTTTTTTGGTTTTTGTTACTACAAAGGATTAAGGTTTTTGTGTACTAACAATCTTTGGACTTTTTGGTCGGAAATTTTTGTGTTATATATTTTTTTTTAAACCTTATAAAAAATACGAGTATACTCGTGCCACCCTATGTTTAGTTAAGCCTACTTACTATCCCAATACTGGGCAAAGGTTTTATTGAAGTCGAGTGATTACTACCTAGTGGTCGCCCAGTGGTCGAAATTCGACCGCAATTTTATTAGGGCTGCCCGGATTGTATCCTAAGCAATGAAAAATTAAAAAAGATAGAATGTGAGTTTGGATTGGCATTGACAGATTTCGGCCGCTCCTCTACCATTTTAGAAATATTTGAAAAGAGTATATAGTGTGTGTCAAATACATGGCAGTGTGTGTAATGTTTGTTTTATTGATTTAATGTGCTTTTTTATGCATAATTTAAAAAAAAATAACATTCTGCAGTCCTTCTCTATATAAACTATAAGTGTGCGAAATTTCATACTCCTCCGTCCGCGCAATTTTCGTAAAAAGGGGTACAAAGTGTTTGCTTCACGTATTAATATATAGATTATTGACCAACAAAATTGTAGCTCAATGATTTGACTTCAATGATATACACAATAAAGTGGTAAAAAAAGCATGTGCTTGACCTTCACCTCCATCTCACATGATGGTAGCGATGATAAGGCCGAAGGTAGAAGCGTACTTCATCAGGAATACCCAACCACTGAAGAAAGTCTATCCTATCATCTAAATGTCGGAAAGCAACAATGCTACAAACATTGCTCTTATAATGGTAGTATTTAGCCAACTAACTAGGTGGACTTAATACATATCATCATCATCGTCAGTCTACACTCTCGGCCTGCGCGCTACTGAGCATGATCACTGTCATCCAGCTCTTGCCAGCCACCGTGCAAAGATCGTCGCTCCACCTAGTCTAAGAGCGTCCTATACGTTTGCCGATACGCAGTCTCCACTCAAGAACTCGTTTACTCCCATTTTTATTACATACTAGCTGACCCGGCGGACTTCGTACAGTATTTTTTTTATATAGTCTATGTTACTCAGGGCTAATGTAGCTTTCTAATGGTGAAAGAATTTTTGAAATCGGTCCAGTAGTTTTTGAGTTACATACATACATACATACAAAAATACAAAGCTTTTCCCTTTATAATATTAGTATAGATACACTACCTAGTGCGAGTTTCATTCGCCATTCGATCACGTTAACGAAAACGAGAATTTGTATGGTAAAATTTAATTCTTCTCGTATGTCGCCAGGTGGCGTTGTTAAAATGCCATACTAATTTTCGTTTTCGACAACGTAATCGAATGAATACGGATAGTTAACAAAACTTACACTAGGCACTCAGATTACAACAATACGTTCTCACGATAAATCGAACCTGGGGCACAGATAAAAATTATCCTGGGACTTCTAGGTCAGAGACCGGTGGTCTAACCACTACACTACAGAGGCTGTTTGGTGTGGGAGGGAAGGCTGGTCGACCATGTGGAGCCAGCGTAACATAACATAATAATTAAGGCTGGACTTCGGTGTATGCCATCGGATATTATTTCTAAACTGGGTATTCACAAACCCTTCTATTCATGTGTCAATAGTTTGTTGTTTCCTAATAGGTACATAGTGTAAGTACCGGGTTCAATATTATGATCCCCTCAGCTAGAAATCGAACCAGGGTTCTCTGGGCATCAGATTGAAACAGAAACAGAAACAGAAACAGAAACAAACATTTATTGACCACAAGCACCAATTAACATATAACACAGAGGACACATATGAGAAAAAATAAGATTAAAAAAGGCGAAAACAAATGAAAACAAAAAATTAAAAGTTAAATTACGTGCATGTGGCCAATCAGGTCCCAACCTCAGCTTGTGCTGCAACGACATGCAAGTCGCTGCAACGCTGGTATTCTGGTGGGAGCCAACTTGGCACAAGATACACAGGACAATAACACACTACCTAATATAACATACTTAAATAACATTTAGAATTAATTAAGATTGGCGCTTTAGAGATCAGTTTACAATGTTTCTGCGATCCCATATAGCTTGTTTTAACTGGCGATAACTAAGTCGAGACCACTTTTTGATGTCGTCCACCCATTTGCGTCGCGGACGTCCAGGAGATCTCTTTCCCGAATTTTGCCTTTGATGATTAAGATTAGTCGTGGGAACTCGTCTAAGAATCTTCTTGTCCGAAAAGGGCGACCATGCGTCTCATGACTGTAGACTGTAGACATCAGCTCTCTTCTGCAGTTGACCTTCTCAAGTACCTTAAAAGTTTAAAGCATCTAGAGGTGGTAAAAAAAGTTTGTAGCGTTTAGGCCACATGAGTAAATTTACTCTGTGGTTTAGGCACTAGGTGATACTCATATGATAGTCTAAGAAGGCTACACCCACACTTTGATATGATAATACCAAATGTGTATGTAATCATTTAATTATAACAGACTCAAGATATCTGATTTTAAAATTACTTGGTCCACTTATTTATTTATTTTTTATTTTAAACTTTTGCAAGAAAATATTACACGGCTATGACTAAATGCCTGAAGCATGTTCTACCAGTCAACCATGCAGGTGCAGTGGTGCAGAAATGACTCGGACGGTGCAAGTTTGAGCGACAATAACCGACAGGCTTTTAGTTCAACTCTCGGTTTAGTTTGTATTTCAATTCGTAATGTAGACTTAAAATCAAATTATTTTAAATAATGGATTAGTTTTAATATTCATCATCATGATCTCAGCCAAAAGACGTCCACTGCGTGACAATAGTTATAAATAATTTATTATACTTACCTTCCTAAGTACCAGCGCTGTCAGATATATTTTTTTGTCAAGTCGGGATTTTGAAACTTTTCGCGTGAAAAAAGCGGGATTCTTTCGTCGAAAGCGGGACATAGTAAAAAAACCGCATATACATAAGTAATCAGAAGTTTTCAAATATTTATATTTTCATTTGAGTTTTAAACTACGTTTATGTGACAATAGATAGCAAAAATAGTCATAGAAAATGTATTTTATTAAAAATATTATATTTTAAATCAGGTTTTAAATACGCGGGGGCCAGTCCACACTTGTCTGTGTTGTGTCACCCGACCGCGCTTCCTCAGCACGCTGCACGCACGACCGAAAATTTTGAACATTTAATTTTGATTTAAAAATCGGGACGTCCCGCCGAAATCGGGACGTCTGGCAACGCTGTACCATACCTACTTTCTATATTCATGCATGCCGTGATTTCTTGTAAATAAAAGAACACGTAACACTATTGTAATTTAAGAAAGTTTTGTGTATCTTTTGTAAGAAATCCGTATTATAATAAAGAAATAAACTGACAACAACTCTGTATTTCTCTTGACATAGAAAGATTCATTAAAATCGGCTAATTACAAAATAAAATTTTAAAAAGCTCGAGTGGGAAACGAACCCACGACCATTGGATAACTGGCCGAATGCTCTGATCAATGAGTTACCCAATCAAGCTTCGTGAGTGTGGTTGATTTTTTCTAGTAAATATTTCATCTTGTAACTACATAGCAATGTTGAGGAAAAATTTTTTTTTCCAGGCAACAAAAAATTTAACAACAGCTAACAGTAGCTATAGGTGAATGCCAAACTTAATCTAAATACAGTTTTCAGTTATAGACAGCCATGGCAAGCGATGTCTACTAATAGCTAGGCCTGCGAGCCTTGTGTGGTTGCCTCTGTATACAATTAGATTGTTAACTGTACTTGTCAAATAAAAAAACTTACTTACTTACAGTTATATCTAACTATCAAATTTTACCAAATAAAAAATTAGTTCCAAAATATTTTGCCTATCACCCATTTAAGACGTGGTCCCGACTCTATACCCGCAGTGTTTGTAAAACGCTGTGGCTCAGCTTTAGCGTTGCCATTGACCATCATCTACAATAAATCGTTGAGTGATGGATGTTTTCCAGACGAGTGGAAAAATAGTTCCACTCTTTAAAAAGGGTGATAAATGCAACATTAAAAATTATCGACCAATTGCTATACTATCGTGTTTCTTTAAATTCTTTGAGTCCCTTGTTTGTCCAATTTTAACTTCTCATAATGTTTTGTCCCCTAATCAGCATGGCTTTCGATCAGTGTCGGATTTGACAAGTGAACTCGATCGGGGCTGCGAAGTCGACACAATATATACACAGACTTTTTTTTCGCTTTTGATAAAGTCAATCAAAAGCTACTTATAAAAAAATTAAAACTATTCGGAATTTTCTGGAAAACTGCTAGAATGATTTCAATCCTACCTAGCAAAAATTAAAAAAAAAAATACAATTTTTAAAAACAAATTTTTATTACTTGTTAATAAAATAAAAAACTAAAAAGTTATAAGTAATTTAAACCCGATAATAATTTATTTTTTTAATAAATAAAAGCGTGTTACATTGTGATTACAAAACAAAAATAATGAAGGTGTAATATACTGAATGTTCTTTAATGTAATGTAAGGGCGCAAGACACTGTTTATTTATATAAAAGTAGATTTACAAAATTATTATTACAAAATTGTTATTTACAAAACTATATGTCGTTACCAAGGTATGCTATATAATTGACCCTCAACAGTCAGATTAACAAAAATTACAACAATTAAAATAACATTAATATCGGCTAGTAAACAGCCTACAACTGTCCCACTGCTGGGCAAAGGCCTCCATCATTGAAATCAAGTCACCGCTACAATTGGTGATCACAAACCCGGGCTATGCATCGAAAAATCCGAAATACATTTTGCCCGACCTGGGAATTGAACCCGGGAACCTCGAGTATCGGACCAAGCGCTCTGCCACTCGACCACCGAGCCGTAAAAACTTAGGCTAATTAGTTTGAAAGAATAAGTTTGTATGGGATTCCGATTATCTATTGAAATTCGAACGTAACACGCACACGCATCCAGCACTACACTGGCGACCTCTGTCTAATGTCTACGCATTTAGCACTATGCGTAACTCAATGCCGTGTTGAAATCAATAGTTTAAGCAAATTATAAATAATAAACTGTGCAAGCATGTTTCTAATGGAATTTGTTAAGTGTGACCGTTTTAATAATGATATACAATATAAAAACCGGGAAAAATAGGAATTGTCATCGTGAACTAAAGTAAAACTTGCCGAAATAACTCCAAGCAGGTAAGTAAAATAAATATTCTTCTATGCTACCCATAAGTTGTATTAGTTTAATAGGTAATATTTCACAAAACATTTATTGTTAAGTATGTACCTATATAATTTCATGTGTTAATTGTGCATACTTGATACAGACGATAATATCATATTATCCTTCTGATGCTTTGATGTATGGTTCTATTATTGTATGAATGAACAAAGGAAACAGTCACACAGTGATGTATTTTGTTCGTCCTCCATTTTAAATAGAGTAGGCAAAGGATACTATTTCATACAGCCTTTCCCTTTTTTGTAATTAATGGTAACGAATAATGCCAAGTGATGATTAAATGAAATATCTTTTATTATTTGTTTAAATAAAATCGATCAGCGACAGCCATTGGTATGAGGGTGGTAGTTGGACATCAAAACGGGCTTTGTGCCGGCCTCTCCAGTATTTTTTAAACTATCATCATCTGTGGCATCATCATATCAGTTTATACTAGTCCACTGCTGGACTAAGGCCTCTTGAACTATCATGGTCACTTACATTAGAATAATTATTATTACGGGATTATTACCATATTTTTTGTTGCGTGTGAGTATCCGATATTTCGGAACAGTTGCATGCGCCATGATCACGGATGTAGGTACTGATCTGGGGTATGTTCCGATATAATGGGGTATGTTACTGCGAGCACTGTAAGGTGTGACGTCAATTTAGTATACTGCGAAGCCGTTCCTTTATAGTTAGCTATACTGGTTACTGTTTAAAACGGAACGCAGTCCAGTATACTGTCATCCATGCTGTCATCCATGTAATTTCTCAATCAATCACGTGATCAAAGCACTGAGTGCACCTTACCTCAAAAATGCTAGTGCTTACAGTACAAAAATGGCGACGATTTATGACGTCATATATTTCCCTAGGATACTGCGGCAGTATACTGTCAGTCCATAACGGAACAAATTTCTCACCAGTAAGAGCGCTGGACAGTGCTCGCAGTGTATATCGGACTATACCCCTGAAGTTATTGCGAGTGGATAATTATGTGTGTAAACGATCTACCCTCTTCCTTAGTCGTTTTTTGCGCTCGATTCTCGTACCACACTGTCACCTAATTAACTATTCAATTGAACTAGTTCTCGACACACTACACGGACCGTATCAGGGTGCCTAATGTGAGTTTTATTTACTATCTGTACGTATTCATTCGGTTACGTTTACGAAAACGAAAATTAGTATGGCATTGAAGCAGCGCCTCCTGGCGACAACCGAGAGTTAGAATTTTGCCATACATATTCTCCTTTAATTGCGAATAAAGTCGTACTAGGCACCCTGATCAACATGACATTTTTCCGCGTAATAACGGATACCCACTTACTTACACACAACAAAAAACATATAATAATCCCTACAGTATAGTTAAGAATTCATTAAAAATATCAATCGTTTAACTATTTTTAATTTATATTTAAAAAAGACAAATATTTTTCTTTTCGCCTCGCACATTCACACTAGATCAGCGTTGTAGTGATTTGTTCACTGCAATAAATGCGAAGTTCCTTTACTTCACATTTTTTAATTTTTGGTTTTTTTTTTACATTCATTTGTTTATTTATAATTACATCAGTATACTTACAGTACTAAACCAAAATGTACACTGGTTAGATAGAATGTGGACAAATGACATGAGCTGATTAAATTAAGCATTGTTACAAATTGTAATTAAGGTATGAGTCTATATAATTATTAAATATAGGTACATATAAAACGCTATTATTTATTTAACAATACACTAACAAATATACAGAACAATACTTAAAACCAAAAAAAATACACATAACTTAACTGAACTTAAAAAAACCAAAGAAATAAGAATAGCAAATTAAAAACTAAATGCCAATAAATAAAAGATGTCTTCCAACTGTGGGCTCATGGAAACAGTCCCAAGAATGCTGGCAACATTGCCCCTCTGGATTGCCAAGCTAATACGCTGGCAGAGCTAGCTGCCAGCGTATTTTCTACATATTGTTTGGGATAATATGTCGGCCTCCAGGATCTGATAGTACAATGCGTTAAGCACAGCGATTGCTCTAGATGTTGGCGCATTTTGAGCTCGACGCGTGCGTACCTCCTTGAGCTCAGCAAAAACTCTTGTTCGTCTGCGCGGCGCTCCTACGTCACGTAACGCCCCACTCATATGTCTTTTCGGAAAAACAAGTTTTAAATTCTCCAGTACAACCGGATTATCGATCTTATTGTGAATTATCGCGTGGTACCTAATGCAAGGCTAATGAACATAAGTTTGTAGTAAATATGTGTTTTATTACGAGTAATACATAAATAAATAAACAATATTTCCCTCATGTATGATGATGATGATGACGAATGATAACAGAAATGAAAAGTGAGAAATGATATACCCCCAACCCCTCGAGTATATCAGTAAAGATGTCACGCGGACTTCTTGAGAGAACTTGAAAAGTGACGTTGCACTGTTTTGTTTTATTTGCCAACACTCATGCACACTCACGAACACATAACGGTTAATAATCCACTATTATTTCACATTAATATTCGACATAACACAATTTTCATTTTAACCTTTTTTTTTTCAGTATGTACTCCATGAAGGTTATTATATTATTGTCTGTGGCCGCTATGGTCTTCACCGCTCCGGACGGGCGTCGTCGTCTGAAGGACCCAGTGCCGCGCACCACTACCGACAGATTCATAGAGGTCAGCAGCGAGAAATGCGATGTGGATAAGAACAACTTCTGCGGATCACTTGCTGCACCGAGCGGCCAACCGGAGAACATACCGATCATCAACGGTTCAGGATAGGAACTTAATGAATATTAATAAAAGGAGATTATGTAAAAAAAAATTTTTATTTATCACCAGTTTGTTTGTCCCCACTGCTTGGATAAGAGCCTTCCTTATGGATGGATATGGAGAACAGGCCATAATGGTTTAAGGTTGAACGAGGTGGTCCTCGCGGGCCCAGTGCGGGTTGGAGGTTTGTGGATCAGGAGGGGACCAACAGTTTTACGTGTCCGGACAAATAATTTTTATATATAAAAAATGTTTGGTCACCCATCCGATGACTGGCCTTTGCAAAAGTTGCTTAACCTTAGTAGCAAACAGGGCGCGTTAACAACTGCGCCAGCAAGCTCCTTCGGTAACTATAACAACTTTAAAAATATAACTGTGTAAGTAAAACTAATCGAAAAACAACGTTAGTGTGACGACTTTAAAACCGCGACACAAATTAGTTATTAGAGGTACCTGGATGACCGAGCTTTTTTTACGGCTTAAACGACGTTTTCTAAGAATGAAACATAGCTAGATCGAATTATCGCTCCCGACACCTCCTGCATATTAAATTTCATCAAAATCGTTGGAGCCGTTTCCGAGATTCAGATTATTATACACATACTTTCTCTCTCTTTCTCTTACATAGTTTCTCTCTCTCTCTCTCACATACAACGTGTAACAGAAGGTGTGGTCATAATGAAAAGATCCAAAGCGTATCCGATCTAAATCTTGTATGCAGAGTTACTGGTACATAATTATTAACTTTAATTTGTTATGCTTTTTTTAATAAAATATTTATATTGTGACGCCACATCAAAATAAACAAGTCAGAGCCCTAGCGGTTTAGTAACCTCTGTGTACTTAATGATCAATGCTGGTAGGCTACTCTTGACGCAAACTCAATCTCAATACAATTCCAATGCGATTAATATGTATCGATATTGGGATAAGTTTCGCAATTTCGGAACGCCCCACCTCGATAATAATTTGTTCACTCAATTTCCACGCAATTTAATTCCAATGTAGCGCTATTACCCACCTGTTTGCTTATGGGCGACTGACGTGCATGACTACAATAATATATATATTAAATTTATAATAATTGCATCATGACAAATTAAAATTAATAATTATGTATCAGTACAGTCCCCCCCGCCCGATCCTCTAAATGTCACTACACATTAACATATACACTAAACATGCACACTAGCTTAGGTCCAAGACACCGTACTCGTAAGGGTACGAAGAACCGGTTCACACGCGCTCTATACCAGGTACAGACATGTACCTGGGCGCTTCTCTCCTCCTCCACCTCCGGTCTACCCGAGCCGAGGTCCGAGCCTTTAGAGGCGCCCTCGGGTGGTTCCGCCCCCGATCCGATCCGAACCCTTCGGAGAATCTAGTAGGGCACGGCATCGCGCACTAGTGCGCGATGCCGTTCCCTCTAGAGGTGATTCGTTTCACACGGCTTGAGGGACCCTTTACGTTCCTCGCCGCCCCCAAAAAAGCCCGGTGAAGCTGAAAATGCCGTCTGAGGCAATCAGCAAACTCTCTCAAAAAAAAAAAAATCACTTTGGATCTATTCATTTTGACCACATCTTTCTGTTACATGTTGTATATACAAGAATTGCTCGTTTAAAGATTATTAGATACACCATTAGATGCCATTAGGAAACTTGAAATTCTCTTTAATTACAACAAGCATTAGTAAGATAATTATTTATTGGGTTGGTGTAATTTGTTCGCAACAACATTTGCGCAAAATTATATGTAAATAATCATAATTATTTATTTTAAAAGAATACAAAAAATAATTTAAATCGAATGATATATTGAATGATTTTAAAATGAAACAACTTTTACGGATGTACTCGCGTTTATTTTATATCTACATTACTTTGAATTAATGTTTACCCTGACTTTTAATTTAGTAATTAAAAGTAATATAAAAAATAAACGCGAGTAGATCCGTAAAAGTTGTTTCATTTCAATAGTGTTTGCGTAAACTTTAGAAAATAATATGATTTTATAAGTTAAAAGGTCAATAATGATGCATCGCTCCGTCCGTGTGACATTCGGTCCGTTATCTGGGGGATAAACCCAGGAAGGTTCAATGCCCAGGTTACTCAAAGTATGTTTTGGTGGTTTTTTACACATATACCCGGAGTGGGTTTGGGATCACCAAGACGTGGATTCTGCAAGTGTGGTGATCAAGCGAATACCCAAAAATCGTAGCGATGACTTGATTTTAAGTTTAATGAATGGTATTTCGTAAACTTATCTAAATATAGATCATATAGGTATCTCGTCCCTATAATTATTGCAAATAAAAATTGAAATCAACATTATTATAACATTTAGTTTCACGCCATCTAGCGACAATTTTGAGAACCACTAAGCTGGAAAAGTGTTGCTTTTGCTACGGTGTAAATTCTTAGCCAAATTCTAAGCAAACATTTTATGTATAAACCTAACAATTCTTACATTAAGTTATCAAAGACGGGTATTCAAATACACATTATCTGAACCAACACTAATGAAAGCAAATATAATAAGGTGCTGTAATAGACTTGTACTATTATAATGTTCTATGGTAATAGGCGTGTATAGGTAGGTACCTATTTTGTTTGACACGATAAAATGGTATATTTAGATTTATTCTAAGATGGTATGATTTTTCATTGGGATCAATTATGGACCCTGACGGGCACAGCACAGCTTATTATAGTAGGAGAGAGGAAGAGAGATCATAATTATTTTAATTATAATAGTCATGCCGACAGTATCAAAAAATTTAAGATTTAATGATTTTAGGGGAAAATACATATTAATAAAATTTAAGACACTGGTTAAGTTTTATTAAAAAAAATAAGATCATTTAGATTTTCAATAAAATAAAACATTAAAATATTGCAATCGGCCATTTTGACTGAAACACCGCATGACGTCACGAATAGAATACGTGAACTCCGCTGTCAATATTGTCCTTCACTGTGTTTGTTGTTGTAAATACTACTGATTACACATTTTAATTGATTTTTTATTTGTTTACGTGCGATTTATCGACTCCACTCGACTAATAACAATGGAACCAAGCTTTGTTAAAGCAAATATTGGTTTAATGCTCTAAAGGCAAACAACTCAAATTTGCCTAGGATTGATGTCTTGATGTTGGGCGATTTCCTCGCAACAAATAAAGATTTTGCTCGTCTGAGTTTAGAAACGTGAAAATTTCGTTGTAAGTAAATTTTGTAATTATTTATTTTTACTACTAAATATAACCAACTTAGATATACTTAATCAAACTCGTTTTGAACTCATGCGAGTTTATTTTATTTTACTTTCATAGGTTATTTTTACAATAAACTTGTCATTGTTTATTTTTAAAGTTAGCTCCCTCACAGCTTGTAAGTTGTTACTTTAGAGTTAATACAATGTTAATACCCGATAAAACGAGTAAATTTCAAAATCTTTCGTCACGCCTATTATATCATAGGTATTTACCCTATTAAGGGATGATACGGGACGGCATTTATCCCTTCTATTACGGGAGCTGAGGAGCTCGATGGCTCGAGTGCTGAGGTTAAGCAACTTTCGCAAAGGCCGGTCATCGGATGGGTGACCAAAATATTATCATCTCGAGCTCCTCCGTGCTTCGGAAGGCACGTAAAGCCATTGGTCCCGGCTGCATTAGCAGTCGTTAACAACCACCAATCCACACTGGGCCCGCGTGGTGGTTTATGGCCCGTTCTCCCTATCCATCCATAGAGAAGGCTCGTGCTCCAGCAGTGGAGACATAAATGAGCTGATGATGATTACGGGATAACAGCAAGGAAGCAGGTGGTAGGTTTCAATTGTTGCTGAAGACTTTTATTAAAACAACTCATCAACCACTAACGCTTAATACCAAATTATCCTTTTTGCATTTTTTTTTTTTTTTTTTTATAAAAGAGGGAGGCAAACGAGCAGGCGGGTCACCTGATGGAAAGTAATCACCGCCGCCCATGGACACCCGCAAAACCAGAGGAATCGCAGACGCGTTGCCGGCCTTTAAGGAAGGAATAGGCTCGTTTCTTGAAGATTCCGAGGTCGTAACGGTCCGGAAATACCGCCGTTGAGAGCTGGTTCCACAACACTGTAGTACGAGGCAAGAAATTTCGCGAAAAACGCACAGTAGTAGACCGCCATCCATCAAGGTGATGTGGATGGAATGACAGTCGATTGCGTGTAGTGCGGTGAAGAAAAGCAGCGGTAGGGATCAAGCCGAACAATTCCTCTGAACACTCCCCATGATATACGCGGTACAATATACAAAGAGAAGCAACGTCTCTCCGAAGAGATAGTGGATCGAGCCGACCTGAGATAACCATGTCGTCGACAATTCGAGCAGCTCTGCGTTGAATACGGTCAAATGGAAGGAGTTGGTACTGGGGTGCTCCAGCCCAAAGATGGGAGCAGTATTCCATATGTGGCCTGACCTGTGCTTTGTACAGTTGTAAGCGGTGGGCCGGCGTGAAATACTGACTCGCTCTGTTAAGCACACCCAGTTTTTTCGAAGCTAATTTAGCTTTACCTTCCAAATGACCCCGAAACTGAACGTCACTCGAAATATCGACACCAAGGATCCCAATAGTCGGGTTGGTATCAAGGGGAGCTCCCTCAAAGTTCAGAGGTACGACGAAGGGATGTTTTTTTGCGGTAAATGCGCAAACTTGTGTTTTGGTGGGGTTAAAGTGGACGAGGTTACGTCGGCCCCAATTCGAGACATGACTTAACATGTTCTCGGTGTCAGTCACAAGTTTATTCCGGCTCTCGATGACGCTTTCCAGAGAAATATTAGCTCGTCCGGTGTAGAGCGTGTCCCCAGTACTGTCGCCCGCATAGCAATGAATGCTGTTGTTATGCAACATGTCATTGATGTGCAGAAGAAACAGAGTAGGGGACAACACACACCCCTGCGGGACTCCAGCATTCACGGGCTTCATGTCAGAGCACGAACCGTTGCATTCATTAGGTTAGGTAGTATGTCCCATGGATTAACTTCCCAGTGAACAGGTCCCGCGTCCCGCCTCCACTATATTCGGAGTGTGGTCCCCCAGAGGCTAGTGGGTACTGGGTATCCTCCTCCGTCTCAATCTTCCCGGTCTTGGGCTTCTCCCTTGACAGCCGACTGGAGGCAATGGCGTCTCCGGACAGTCGGTGGGTTGTGGAAAGGCGGACGGGCAAGTCCCACATAACCGTCAGGCCTCCTCAAGGCCGGGTAGTCTTAACGGCTTCCATTGGGTCAAAAAAAAAGAAGGCTAGGTAGGATCAGCTGACCCCAATTTTAAATGATTATATTTTTGAAACAAAAGGTACAATATCTTTGGCTCAACAATAAAATTAACTAAGTTGGCGAAGCGACCCAAAGTAAGTTTTAGCCCCCTTTAATAAGAGCCTCTATTTGGGTCTGCCTGTCCCACCAAAAATAATAATTAAAAATATATCTACCAGATTTTTAAACGTTCTTCATTTTTAATACTTTCCAGAAATAACAAAATCGAATACATGCCTAAAAAGAGAAAACAGATGGTAACAATGGTATGCCGGTAATTGGAACTACCGGTGGAGGACAGATTGACCGGTAATAGAGGGATAACTGAAAGGAATTTCTGCGTAACGGTATTCTGCAGAGTCGTAATAAAATGTAATTTACTAGCGTATGATGATTTAGGTACATACTATGTGATTACGTTACGTATACGTTACTAGTAAACGTTACTGTTAATATACTGGGAATCGAACCCACTAGCTTTTCTAGTAAAATTTTATCTTGTAACTATATATTAGGCACTGATTTAAAGCAGCAGTTGTAGGTCACATTTTATTTATTGCAAATATTTTGAGTATAAGTTCAACAACATATAAAAACTATTTTTATGAAAAAACCTTAAATTTTGATACGCTAGTTTTCAAGAAAAACGCCAAAAAACATTTCGATTAAAAAGAAAAATAAAACACTTTCGGTAGTTTCAAAGGAGCCGAAACAGAGAGGCCGCAATGCCTTCACCGCTTACACGTGCCCCCAGTTTCATTCAAAAAAGCCTAAAAATATTAAAATTTTTGTGTCAAATTCAAATTCAAATTTCTTTATTTGCTAGAATGCATGGTAAATTAAGATGTTAACAATATTTACGTACATCATGATTCGCCTAATCATTAAGCATGCAAATACAATTCATCTTTGTTACAATTTCAATTGAACTAATTAGAACTTAAGTATAATGAATAATTGTCAGGAAAAGTTTTAAAAAAACTAGCCTGAATTTTTTTTAAATGCTAGGGCCTTATTTCTCTGACATAATTAGATGTTTTGTCAAAATATTTGCAGTTGATAAAAAGTGACCTTATATACAACTGCTGCTTTAAATTAGTGCCTAATATACATATAGTTACATAGTAGTGTTGTTAAGTTTAAAATTAGAAAATGCATATTTATTAACTAGTTCGGCAGTTAAAACTTAGTAGTAAAATAAACAAAAATGAGTCATAAAAAATAATGAAATGGATCATTGAATAAAATAGCAGTAAAATAAATAAACGGGCAGTTCTTTTTTTTAATTTATTACCACATAAAGAAAAGTAACATTTTATATATAAATAATAAATAACATTAGAAAACCGCGAAGGTTTGTAAACAATGCTATTCATAGCTTAGTCGAAAACAATCTTTACATTGAAAATAAGCACAAAGTAACTGGGTTACAATGTAGGAGCGAGTTAGGGTTTTATTTTAACGAATATTTATACATTTCGGTACTCCATACAAATTGGACTGTTCATTTCTTTTTTCTTTTTTTTTTTGGTTCACACCTTAGAGCATACACATACATAGGTATTTTATTAAAGCTTCGATTAAACATTTAAGTGTAGTTCCTAATATTAATAATAATAATAATCTTTATTGAATAACTTATTTTACAATATATCCAGAATACTAAACATACTATATAATGTCAAAAATACACAAGTGCCTGAACTAGGATTAACCTGTTTTCCAGGCAAAAATAAAGGACTTACTAAATTATTAAGTTAGCAATGCAAAATACATATTTTACTCTTATTGACTAAATAAAAATAAAAAACAAAACTTAACTATATTCATTTAAAAATAAACTTATCTGCCTAATATATATAAATTAAACATTATTTATTTCTAACTAGGAGCCTTACTAAGTTCTTAAATAATAATGCAAACTACTCTTTTATTCTTTGTGGCTAAATTATTAAATAGCAAAACAACATTTATTTAAACTTACTTAACTTATAAAAATTTAAACAATATTTATTTTAAACTACTAAGTATAAAGATAAAAAACAACCTTCATTTTAGGACAACTAATAATTTTTCTGTATCTTCGTAGGACATTTTGAGAAGGGCTTCTTTGAGTATATTCTTTGTTTTACTATAGCAATGATGATATATGCCTAATTTAGCGTTTAACCTATTATAAAGAAGTGGACCTAAGAACAAGTAAAATCTAGAAGAGAAGGCATGTTTTGTTCCTGCATTTTGAGGGCAAACTATATCTTTTCGTCTTTTGTTAGTAGTCTCAGTGCTGTATGGAAGTGCAACGTGTTGTTTGATGACTGTGTTTAGAATAAATAACTGTCTAACCGTTAAAACCTTACAGGATTTATAAAGAATGTCAGTGGGGAAGAGGAAAGGACGAAAAGTAGAGACTTTTAGTACCTAATATTTCCTAATATTAGTGAACTAATATTAGTGAACACAACATGCATTACTAAATAACGTTTAAACAGTAAAAACAAAAACAAAAATATATGCTTAAATAAACTCTAAACAAACCAACTTGTTCACAAATCGTCAAGTGCTTTATATAAATTATTCCTTGCCGAGGCTAGAGAACCAGAGAATATATCAAATTTTAATTTGATTCCGTTGCAATAAGAGAAGGATCTATACAAAGGAGAATGCTGGCCGACATTTGTTTTACAGAGCGGCAGCCTAAAGGTCTTCTGGTTTAATAAACGACTACCTGGACGTGGGACTTCCAAATTGACACAAGCCAAAACATCCGGGCAATCAACAAGGCCATGGATCAACTTGTTTAGAAACATAATGTCAGATGCCTTGGACCTCATTTTGTAAAAGCTCAATCTACTTTCATACGACTGCAGAGTTTTACATTTTTGTTGGCGTAGGAAAGTTGATACAAGAATGTTTTCTGGATTCTCTCTATATGGGTATATGGGTATGGGTATATGGGTATCAAAATATCTGGATTTTTAAAGGATTTTATGAGTCTTGATAAAAAGCCAGATAGTTGTGAGGATCTTGCTGTTATTTTATTTATATGATCTTCAAATCTCTATATTAATACGTGAAGCAAAAACTTTGTACCCGTTTTTACGAAAATTGCGCGGACGGAGAAGTACGACATTTCGCACACTTATAGTTTATATAGAGAACTTTCATCATTATCATCATCAGCTCATTTATGTCCCCACTGCTGGGGCACGAGCCTTCCCTATGGATGGATAGGGAGAACGGGCCATGAACCACCACGCGGGCCCAGTGCGGATTGGTGGTTGTTAACGACTGCTAATGCAGCCGGGACCAACGGCTTAACGTGCCTTCCGAAGCACGGAGGAGCTCGAGATGATAAATTTTTGGTCACCCATCCGATGACCGGCCTTTGCGAAAGTTGCTTAACCTCAGCACTCGCAGACCGGGCGCGTTAACCACTGCGCCATCGAGCTCTTCACAACTTAAACTACTTAAAAATTAAGTTATAAAAATTATAAACAATATAACTACTGCTAACTATGAATAAAAATAATGATTTATAACTTTTTTCATATTATAACTTAGGTAAGGTATACTTTATGAAGCCGCTGGATGCGAGCAGCACACAACCGGTCGTTGTGGAGATCCTTGGGGGAGGCCTTTGTACAGCAGTGGACGTGTTTTGGCTGAGATGATGATGATGATGATGATGATGATGATGATGATGATGGTGATGATGATGATGATTATGATGATGATGATGATGATGATGATGATAATGATAATGATGATGATAGAATCGATTCCACTATAAAAAAAATTGGTTGTCTGTAAAGTCGGTTTACTGACGATAGTTGAACGTGACAACGTCTTAAGAAGGTGTCGGGAGGTGTTGGGGGTGTCGGGGGGTGTTGGGGGTTCGTACCGCGGTGGCGATGCTGGCCACGGGTTTGCACAGCAGCCTGCAGCAGCCCGTCGAACAGGTAGGCGGGAGGAGTTGGGGGTGTCGGGAGGTGTTGGGGGTGTCGGGGGGTGTTGGGGGTACGTACCGCGGTGGCGATGCCGGCCACGGGCTTGCACAGCAGCCTGCAGCAGCCCGTCGAACAGGTAGGCGGGAGGAGTTGGGGGTGTCGGGAGGTGTTGGGGGTGTCGGGGGGTGTTGGGGGTACGTACCGCGGTGGCGATGCCGGCCACGGACTTGCACAGCAGCCTGCTTCAGCCCGTCGAACAGGTAGGCGGGAGGAGTTGGGGGTGTCGGGAGGTGTTGGGGGTGTCGGGGGGTGTTGGGGGTAAGTACCGCGGTGGCGATGCCGGCCACGGGCTTGCACAGCAGCCTGCAGCAGCCCGTCGAACAGGTAGGCGGGAGGAGTTGGGGGTGTCGGGAGGTGTTGGGGGTGTCGGGGGGTGTTGGGGGTACGTACCGCGGTGGCGATGCCGGCCACGGGCTTGCACAGCAGCAGCAGCCCGTCGAACAGGTAGGCGGGAGGAGTTGGTGGTGTCGGGAGATGTTGGGGGTGTCGGGGGGTGTTGGGGGTAAGTACCGCGGTGGCGATGCCGGACACGGGCTTGCACAGCAGCACGGCTAAATTTCTACTCAGCCGATTGTGCTTCTTTGTCGCTCGTTCCGCGCTCTCGCTTGCACTTCAAGCCTTACATGGAACGCCTCAAAGCGAGGTAACGCCGAACTTTTTCGTGCGTGCAGCCGGCTCTATCGAATTATAAGACGTTGTCACGTCAAAAATATGGGTCGGATTTTATAAAAACATATGTTTTCAACTACTTTGCTTCTTACATTTACTCAAATCAATTTGCTTTTTTCAGTTCAGTCGACGACGCCGACGGCGCCGGTGCCAGGAGGTAACGTAGCACTCACAGTTTGAATTTAAATCTCGCGTCATTACCATAAAGTTTCTAATTTGCAAATAAAAAAGGTATTTGCTGGGTGCCGCGCGGAATTTCGAAAATTTACGTGTTATTAAGTCACTGGTGCTAGGCGCTGAATAGGTCATATACATTAAAAGGACTAAGTATGTAGCTTGATCCTTTCACAAGGCTATTACTATATGGATGTCTTGGAATTTGAAACAAATACCCAGAAACTAAACGTAAAATACGTAAAAGTAATGATATCTAAAAACTTATTTCTTCAGAAACTTTGTAATTATAGCACAAATGAAACAATGATCCGACATCAAAATGTTTGTATTGATATTTCGCAGACCACTGTTGTCTTATTTTTCAATTATAAAATATGAATATGAAAATATTAAGACTTTATTATTTTTTACCCAAACGCCTATGATTTTACGAAAGTAAACATTGCTCCAATTAAATCACCAGCCTACTCTGTACAGATATTAGTGTGCGTGCGTATTCTTGTCGTGCGCCGTTGTCACACCGCTTGTTCGCCAAGGGTCAACTTAGCAAAACGTCCACTAAAAGTTTTTGTAGAAGATGAGCAATCGGCCCACTTCGCAATATGTCCACTTCGCAAAAGGTCCACTTCGCATACGGTCCACTTCGCAAACGGTCCACTTCGCGAATGGTCTACTTCGCAAATGGTCTACTTCGCAAACGGTCCACTTCGCAAACAGTCCACTTAAAATTTTGTAATTCGTTCGCTTAAAAATTATATGTGAAATAAAATGAAATGAAAAATTGTTTATTCATTTGGGCTACATTAAGCGCTTAAGAATTGTCCTTGTAACCTTTCATCATATACCTTACATCAAACCTTTTATTTACTCTAAATTTAAATCGCTTTGTTCGCTAAACTACCATTATCTATATCGCAGGGTGAGCAAAAAAACATTTTTTTCATTTGCAGGCGCCATCTTAAAATTGTATAATTTTAGCCTATGTCACTACCACAATTCTGCTGAATTCAACGACACCTCATCCTTACTTTTATCAAAATTTGTCCAGCCGTTCAGGCTGCAGAGCGTGCCAAACAATTATACATACATACATACATACATACTCTCGAAAAAAACAAACCTCCTTATGGCGCAGTCGGGCAATAATAATTCCATTTTGATATTAACAGAGACTTTATTTTAAATTTGCTTAAAATTATGTAGGTATAGGTAATATGCGCTTAAAATAGATTTTCTTACTAGGTGACTTTTATTTAGTCGCTCTTTTTCATTTTCCTTAAAAAACTAATTGGTGTTACTTCATTTCGTAACAGTCTCTTCAAATACTTTTTGTGTGTTCTATCAAAATCAATATCACACTTTCTTCTTTTTCTCAATATATGATTAACATTTTTTACATACAATTTACGGCTTTGGTATTTTGCTTCCTTTTGCAGAATTTGAATAAACAAAAACAAATTTGGTTTGGGTGGCATCCTAACGTTGAAACGATGGTGCCATCCTTCCAAAGCATTGTTCGTTCTGTTATTTTGATTGCTGCAAGATAAAATCTGTGGAGTAATTTTTATCATCCATTGTTTTTCGACGTAATTTTTTAAGTTGTTAAATCCATTTTCCTCTGTTCCAATTCCGACTATGGACAACCAAGCCTCAGATATATACGCTGCTGGTAGAAGCGGTAATTTAGAAATTAAACTTGTTATATATTTACCTTTTCTAGTATCTGGAAAGCCAATGTATCGCGACTTTTTCCATATGGCCTTCATATAATGGTAGTAACAACCACTCGATATTACATGTTCAAAAACATTTTTAATTGCATTTATTTGGGCCTGCTCAAAGTCCGATTTATATTTCTCAATTGATATTCCCAAATTTTTCAAGGCAAGAAAAAACCTTTCGTAAGTGATTGTGGTTTTATTAGGGAGTAACGCAAATATTACTGGAACTACTGTCGTGTATTCATTGCATTGTGAATTTAAGTCAATGTGCAACGTAAATAATTGATAAAAGGGTTTCGGGACTCTTTTAAAAGTACCGTCTCCGTATGCTACCAATGGTTTTTTTTGTAAGTATTTTAGTGTTGATTTCGAACAGAAGATTAGTATTCGATCTTCAATGCCTTCATCCCAAACTAAAAAATCATCAGCTAGTACTCCAGGTATCTCAATCTCTTCCAAGTGTTCGAATGTAGTCCTATGTACATTCAAAAATTTCTTTCTGGCCCTGTACAGCGAATCTTTTTTTGACTGAAATGACGTTACAACATTGCCTTCAAAATGTTTTTCGAAAATCATCGGTATAGGTGCTAAATTTAATGTGACGTCGAGTTTGCACTTGTTTGTCAAAACAATTTCTTCATTTTTTGTTTCATTTTTAAAACACGTATGTTGATTATCTCGCAATACTTTATCCTTGTTACGATTTAGTGTAATTGTCGCATGACAATTTTTCCGATCACCGCATCTCCAGAGTGTAGACCCACCTTTATTCGTTTTGTGAAGATTATATCGATAGCCATTTCTTAACAATAAATTATTGCCCTGCTGATTTTTTTCAAAAATAAAATCCATATTGAAACAGGATAATTATGTTTGACAGACTGCGGAACTTGACATAATGTATTGTTCTTATAATCATGCATCTAATCTAATGTGGCCAGTATGTATTGTTTATGGACTAAAGAGGTTATACCTGATTTCCGTTAATATACTAAGGAATTAGAAAATCTATTTTAATTTTGACCGATAGCTAAGTGGACCGTTTGCGAAGTAGACCATTCGCGAAGTGGACCGATGGCGAAGTGGACCGTTTGCGAAGTTGACTAGTAGCTAAGTTGACCGATCGCTAAATTGACTAATAGCGAAGTAATGAAATTTAGTGGACGTTTTGCTAAGTTGACCCTTGGCGAACAAACGGTCACACCACTGCCACGCGCCGCTCGCTCGCTATCTTAAAGAAACTTGAAACTCGCAGTTTTGCGTCCGCGCTGCACCCCCTTAAGACTTTTATTATTTTTTATCCAAACGCCTATGATTTTACGAAAGTAAACATTGCTCCAATTAAATCACCAGCCTACTCTGTACAGATATTAAGTGTGTGTGCGTATTCTTGTCGTGCGCCGTTGTCACACCACTGCCATGCGCCGCTCGCTCGCTATCTTAAAGAAACTTGAAACTCGCAGTTTTGCCGCTATCTTAAAGAAACGTTTTGCGTCCGTGCTGCACCCCCTTATCAGCGAAAATTAAATTAAATATATTTTTTTTAATTATTTTATAACATGATTTATTTGGGATGTCTGACGTTTTGCGCTATTTAATTAACACGTTGTACCTACAAAGGCGCAAAATATTAAAAAGGAAACCAATGAATGAACGTAATAGCGCGGAAAATGTCTGTTACTCATACCAAGTAATAAATAATACTTAGTTTCCATTTCCGCGCATTATTTTGTCACATTCGTCCATCAACGCTGTTTCCGTAGTAATGAACCTTCCACAATTAAACATTACTTATGTTTCATCGTTAACGTAAAGTAAAAGTAATAGCTTATGTACTTTCTCATTTATCGATACAATTGAAATATTAGGTCCTCACCTATGAAATTGACGTTTTTTTCTCACTCATTAATAGGTGTACTTCTTCTAAAACTCAATATCGGTTGCTAATATTATTGTACACATTTAATTATGTCTATGTTACTTAGGCTTCAGTAATAACAATGATTTTTAGTTTTGACTTTTAATGGCCCAATATTTTTTTTAAATTGACTTTTTTATGTTAGCGGAATTGCCCTTCTCTTTCTTTGAAGGGACTTGTTTTCTTTTTCTTTTTATGTCTACTATATTTAGCTAGTGAAAAAAACACACTGCCCTACAATTTTTATAGTGTTAACATGAATAGATGCTAAGAAAATTGAAAAAACGTTTGTAAAAAAAAAATATATTTTTATAAAAAATCTTTATACAAAACGACAATTTCATAGGTAAGTAAGGACCTTATTAAACATTACTTATGTTTAATAAGGTTTAATTTAATTTTTAATCGCCCCAGGCTGGTCTGGAACGGGAAAATAATGGATCAGCTGCTTCTCGTGCATGTCGTAAGAGCCGACTAAGGGATAAGAAATCCAAGACTCTCGCACATCATCCGATCGGCTAGCAACCTATCACTGATGTTATCTATTGCACTTTAGAACCCTACTTCGTTTATGCTAAATGGGGCTTCGGGTCACTAATGGCGACCTGGAAGCATGCTGCTTGCAAGCTGCTTGCATGCCGCATGCTTGCCGCATGCTTGCTGCATGCTTGCTGCATGCTTGCTGCATGCTTGCTGCATGCATGCATGATAAGGTGTAGTAAATAAAACAACATTTTAAATCGAAATATTTATTATAGGGTATATTATAATTTGTCAGTTTATGCTTATTAAATGTATGCCTTTTGAATATTATGCCTTTTAAATGTTATGGCAAATTTAAATTATGCCTTTTGTTAATTATGATTATTGCAATTATGCCTTTCAAAAATTCTGCGTTATTATGTTTATGCATAATAAAATATTATGCCAAATAATATTATGCTTTTTGATATTTATGCCATACGATGTATGGCAATCGAAATTATGACAATGAACAATATGCGTTTTAAAGTGTCACCTGCGCGGACGGAGGAGTATGAAAATTCGCACACTTATAGTTTATATAGAGAACGTTATCCTATTTTTTTTAAATGATGCATAAAAAATACATTAAATCAACAAAAACAACATTACACACACTACCATGTATTTGACACACACGTAATGTTTGTCTTTAATGCGGCCGACGTCTGTCAATGCCAACCAAACTCACATTCTATCTTTTTTAATTTTTCATTGCTTAGGATACAATCCGTGCAGCCTTAATAAAATTACGGTCGAATTTCGACCACTGCGCGACTACTAGTATAAATAAATATTTCATTAACCATTGCGTGACAAATTAAAGTTAATTATTATGTCTTAATAACAACACATACAAGTTTTAGACGGGATTTTAGACACTTTGGATCTTTTCATTTTGACCACACCTTTTTGTTACATGTTGTATAATATGTTATGTTTATCCGTTGTCTAGTTAACCATTTTATCGAGTTTCTTAAGGAAGCTCTTGTTGGGGCTAGATAATTGGTGTGAGTGTGGGAAACATTTATTATTATTATTATTATTATTATTGTTAAACGTGTTTTTGTTCAGTACAATAAATTAAAATGGTCCTATCTAATTTAATCTTCTCTCTGATTTATTCTCCGACTCGAAAGTCCAGCAATTGCTTCAGTAATAAAGAAAATAATACAACGAAATTAACTACTTGAAATTACCGTAATAACCTAAGTGGTACATTTATGAAGTGAAATAAATTATGGACACTTCGCGAGCTCTCTCAGAGTTGATATAGACGCTTCGCTCACAAATTCATAGTAGAATCATAAAGTTAGTTTGCGATGGGGATAGTGGAATAAGGACGTGGTCGAGTTTACTTTTGTCTTTCCATTGCTTGAAAACTGTGAAAGTACCTACGCATGTCGTTACTTATGAAATTGACGTTTTGTATGAAGATTTTTTATAAAAATGTATTTTTCATACTAACGTTTTTTTAATTTTCTTAACATCTATTTATGTTAACACTATAAACGTTGTAGAGTAGTGTGTTTGTTTCATTAGCTAAATATAGCAGACATTAAAAAGAAAAAAAATCAAGTCCCTTCAAAGCTACAATGAAACAAAAGTTAAATTCCGCGAACAAAAAAGAAGTCAATTTAAAAAAAGAAATTGGACGATAAAAACACAAAATAAATAATCATTGTTATTACTGAAACCTAAGTAACATAGTCCTAATTAAAGGTGTATAATAATATTAACAACCGGTATTGACTTTTAGAAGTAATACACCTATTAATAACTGAGAAAAAAACGTCAATTTCATAGGTAAGGACCCAATATTAAGACTGACTTTGTCTTCTGTACCAGCTCCACGCAAGGGCGTTGAATATTACCATATTATAATCCCTAAATATGGTAAATAAGGTACCGTGCATAGAACTCCGAAAAATTATGAACATGCTTGAAAAGCATGATACAAGGTATAACAGAGATATTGAGGTTGTTTGAATACTGAGTAAAATTCCAAAGTGACAACCCTAGATCTAGCTGATTTATTGTTCTTGGTCATCAACCACGTGGTCCAAATGAAACAGAAGTCAAAAAATGTATGGGGAACCCAAAAAAAGCAATGTAATAAAAAGAATGAGTTTTTTTTAAATAAAGGAGGAGGCAGACGAGCAGGCGGGTCACCTGATGGAGAGTAATCACCGCCGCCCATGGACACCCGCAAAACCAGAAGAATTACAGACGCGTTGCCGGCCTGTATGGATAAGTAAATATTTGTAAAAAATATTTTGCATTTTTGTGTTCTATTTTACTACTTGGTTGCACGGAATGTTTCAGGTTGTTTGTTTGTGTTTTTTATACAAAAAATAATAATAATAATAAAACAACAATAAGGAAACATGAAAGTGTGTAAAGGCCAACTAGGACCCTGCCTCGGCTTGTGCCTTTGCGGTGTTGAAAAATAAACACCACCACAACGACGCTGGTATTCTGACAGGGCCTTTGGTGTGTGACTGTAGTGTTGTGTGTGCGTGTACATATAGTGATGGTATAATAAAAAATAAAACATAGTTACATACTTAATACATATTTTATATAAATGATTGAAAACGTTCAATATACTCGTACAAATATATTTAGTATTTACAACATAAATTAAAAAAGGAAATAGAAATAAAAATATAATTTTTACAAATAAAAAAGGGACTCCAAATCGCTACCAAGCGGGAGAGTGCCCAGGACGCTGGCGGCGTTGCCTCTTTAAATGACCAAACTTAAACGTTGGCCAAAATACGCGCCAGTTCGAGGGTCACCAGTGGTCTCTATAAGGCGAGCGGAAATTTCTTTAAAAAAAAACTTTCGAGCTGCCAGTCCCCATGGTCCCAAAGTTTAAGCCCCAAACGGCGTAAATATGTGCCCAAGGCTTAGAGAACTGTTCTATATTTACGCCGTTTGAGGTCCTCAGCCGCTGAAGCTGCCGCACCAGCACTAACCGAGGTTGCCCTAATGTGGGATGGAGCTAGGGTGTCCACGCACGTCGCATGCCACACCAGGGATCGACCTTGCGACCAGGCATCGAGCGTCATTCCATCGGGCCTCTTTCCATCGTCACGAGCCAGCCCATTGGGTTCCAATACAGCTGGCACATTGAGGGTAGAAAGCGCACGACGAATGACGTCGTTTAGATTCGCGTGTCGCGACAGACGACCAGCGCTTCGCAGACAAGAAAGACCATGGTGCCCAAAAATATCCACTTCAGTCCCGCAAAGGCAACGATGAGGTTCATTTGTTTTAATGCCCAGGCGTAAGCAAACTGACAAAGTGAGTGTAGGGCTGGTTAAAAGGGTGCTTGTGATGGGTGAAGGTATGGCGTTTAGCCAAAAACCCGCCTACCTCTCCGAAACGGCAAGAAGACGAGCTCGTTCCCTATCATTAACAGCACTCCCTAAAAAAAATATTATGTATGACATATTAATCGATAAATGACTAAGTTTTAGTATAATTACCAAAAACTAGCAGTTTGCTCGCGACTTCGTCCACGTGGAATGTAACCTATGTCACCTGCAAGGAATGTAACTTTCTATCTGTGAAAGAATTTTTGGAATTGGACCAGTACTTCCAGAGATTACCCTCCGCAAGCAAACAAACAAACAAAGTCACATTAATTATAATAGTCAAAAATATGAGTTTACCACGGGATATCGAAATTAATTTCGCCGTTTGACTTAAGGTCGACAAAACATTTGGCCTTTCTGTTACTGATCGAACAAACAACCGACTAATATATTTTGTCGATATATAATCATTGACATTTCTATAATGACGACCTCCTTGGTCGAGTGGCTTGCACACCGGTTTTCATGGTGTCGCCATCTCTGAGGTCCCGGGTTCGATCCCCGGTCGGATCAATTTAGAAATACCTGTTTTTCTAAATTGTTTCGGGTCTTACTGTTTCTTATGTATAATAAGTATGTATTTAAGTATATTAAGTATGTTTATCCGTTGTCTAGTTAACCATATAACGAGTTTCTTAAGGAAGCTTTTCTTGGGGCTAGATAATTGGTGTGAGTGTGGGAAACATTTATTTACATTTTAATTGATCGAATGAACGTTTGGTCGACTAAACGCTTGGTCGAAAGGACGTTTGGTAAGAAGAATAAGTAAGCACAATAATTTCAATCCCATTAAGATCGAGAGACCTAAGAGGCCTTAGATCAATTTGACAAGCGATAAAAAACTTGCAGTCCAAACGTGCAAAACTTCAGCGTTCTAGGTTAAAGGGTTTGGGCTAGGCGTTGATGAATCAATCAGTGAGTGAGCCAGTACTTATGATATATGTATTGATATGTTGAAAGAGTACGAGTAACGCGCCCGGTCTGCGAGTGCTGAGGTTAAGCAACTTTCGTAAAGGCCAGTCATCGGATGGGTGACCAAAAATTTATCATCTCGATCTCCTCCGTGCTTCGGAAGGCACGTTAAGCCGTTAGTCCCGGCTGCATTAGCATCCGTAACAACCACCAATCCGTACTGGCTCCGCGTGGTGGTTCATGGCCCGTCCTCCCTATCCATCCATAGGGAAGGCTCGTGCCCCAGCTGTGGGGACATAAATGAGCTGATGATGATGATGATGATGAAGACCAATAAGTTTTGAAATGATAATATTTCTTTTGTTCAAATAACATGATTAATTTTTCAATATCCCTTATCGATATTCTGAGTTGTTCAATGTTATCAAGCTGTTAGGAACCAGTTAAAGAGAAGGCGAACGTCGCGCGTCGTGTCTCTTAAAGAAGTAAACAAATAGCTTTGTATGGAAATGAACGAAAAATGCGAAACCGACTATAGAGCGTGGCTCTGAAGTCTTATTGATATTTTTGATGTGTAACATCTTTCCGCTCGCTTTCTATATAAGCAATTTGTGGGAGTGATTTCGTGAAATGGGACGGAAGTATGTGTAACAGTGTAACAGGAAGTCGGAGAATCGCGTATATAAGCGCGCGCCATTTTGTTTTGCCAAATTTAAAATCGATATTATGAACATGACATATTATTATTATATGTGACATATTGTGTCGTTTGACTATCAAAGGTCATTTTATGTCGTCTTCTAATGAGTATTTACTGTATTTATTTTATAGTTATAATGATGTAATATCTGTCCCATTTTTTTCAGAATATAATGTTAAAATTGCTTATGACTAAGGTGAGATGTCAAATGTTACACGTCATATGCGACTACTGTAAGGCTCGCTCGTTTTTTTAAATTTAAAATGCACTATATATATATATATAAGCACTTGACCTTCATCTCACTGATGTTAAATGATGATAAGATCGAAGATGTTGGCGCACTTCACCCTGAATCATTCACTACTAAGGAACTGCCAATCTTATCTCTAACTGTCGAAACACAGCAAAGCTACTAAAATTGATGTTCCAAATAAATCAACGACTTTTCTTTTGTATTGATATTCCAAATAAATTGTGCTGTACCGTCCATGGCCGGCCTTATGTTATCATTACCCGGGGACGTGGCGCGGGATGAGCTGCTTTATCAGCGACCGCGGCTCCTTAATTGACAGCTATTTGTTTGTCTATTCATCTCGTATTATTTATGCGCTCATTTAAGGAGTAGTCAGTTTGGGCTGAGTTTAGATAAGTTATGATTAAGTAGGAAAAAAGATTTATAAAAAAAATTGACGTGATCTAAAATGTCTTCAATCATCATTAAACATAATTGTTAAAACATTTTATTTTAGAAGTTTGTAATATATCAATGCAATGTAAATCGCTTAATACTTACTGTTATAAAATATGTAATTGATAAAGAGTGGGGTAAAGGTTCCTTTATAAAACTAAACAGCAAGGGAAAAAAACAACTATGAAAACTTCAAAATCTTACGAAATATAGGTATAAAACGACACTGAAAAATTAAGAAAACCAATAGATATGAAAAAGTGTGAAATACCTGCATCATAAAAATACGCGTGGGTGAACGAATTGTACACTACACATTTTTTCTGCAAGTCCGCGCTTCTCTTTAATCCCATCATTTGATAGCACAAATTTAAAGTAAAGCTGCCTGTCAGTAGATGGGGTCACCAGCCAGTCGGATTCTGGCCAAAATCTAACCATAAATAAATTAAATTAAATTAAATTAATTTATTTGTTTGTATACATTGGTTTAGTTACTAGTACATCATACAATATTTACATTATGCATCTAGTTGTAATATTACAAAAGCGGGTAACGTAGGTACACATAAAAACACAGTAATGAATACAGAATACAGTAATATCAAACTATGAAGTGTATTTAATTAGTACTATTAATCACGATTAATTTACAATAGAACATAGACAATAATCGTAGACAGCATAGTAGTAGACAGTCTCCCGCGCGTTCGTAGCCACCCGTCGTAGCGTCCGTAGCACGCCTTACTCCATTTCCCGGGGTTGGAGAGAGGGGGTGGCAGTCAGCCATTCAGACCGCGACGCGCGCCCGGGTAGACCGTGCGTTCCCCGCGCGAACAAAATGCCATTCCAATTTTGAAAAATACAGTGCACAGTGCCCGTTCGTAAACCATGACGAAATTTTACGTGTTGCTGTGCTTCATGGCGGTGTCCCTGGCTTTGGGTGAGTCGGTTTTTGAACGATTCTTTTGTTTCGAACGTAAATCACAATATCCCATTTTGTGTTTATTAGTTGCACGTAAAAATGTGGGTGCCGTTTGTTACGTGAATGATTCGCGTTTCAGGTACATGTTAATTGTTATTTGTTTGTTTAATTTATGTAATATACAAGTTTAACGATCATGTGCCATAATCAATTTAGTAATGAACAATTGAGAATATTGTATAACTGTTATTAATACAATTATATTGTATTGTTGATGATAAGTTTTCCAAAAAGCTTTTAGTTGGCAAACAAATACCAATGTTTATTGTAAGAAGGCTATAATATATTTTTTGCGTGGGTATCCAATTTATTTTTAGTTTTCATTTAAGTATATGTATAATTATTATTATTATATTGCTCTAATTATTTGTTACACCTTTCATAGCCAGTTGCTAATATCAAGAATATTATATATTTTTTATAATTGAGTACATAATGACTCCAGTAGGCATATAAAGTAATAACAATTGTTATTTAAAATTAGTTAAGTGCTTTAAAATTTCTAAACAGAAAACATCTAGGTACAATTCACCCAAAAAGATTTATATTAGATTTATATAGAAGATATTCATTCATCAATAGTCTCTTGAAAGGTTTACGTAAATCTTCCCGTGTTTATTTTACATAATAATTCAGCAGGGTGAGGACGGCTGGGGAGGCACACTCCTGCTCCACCAGCTGTCATCGCATCTCGACTCCGCTTCTGCTTAACATGGTAGAGTCAAGGCATTTGTCTAAACTTCAAACCTTTTGCAGAATAAAATAATCGCGGGTAGATCCATATAAAGGGTTTTAAAACATTGTGTTGTGTCCGTGTAAGCTTTAGAAAACAATAAACCAATATTAGTTATTATTTTGATATCGAAATATTCTTGACACAGTCCTTAGTTTATTTTTTATTTATTTATTTATTTGCTTGTTGGAAGATTTACAGTCAAATATCAACTATAACTAGACAATGTGAATTAACCAATGCCATTTACAAATCTCCACATATAGGTGATTTTAATTTAGTAAGTTGTAAGATCAAATTTTTATAAGTATCTCATCTATTGTATATAATATATATATCTATTATATATAACAAATTTTTGTTTTAGGGAGTAAGAAAAACTATTCGTTATTTTTGCTACTACTAAGCCGAAAGTCTCGTCGTAGCAGGTCCTAGGTTGAAAAGATGGAGAGAAAAAATCCTCCTTTGTTACTTACCAGCTCTTCTCGGTTGAAGGCTCTCCTAATATCCGAACTGGTAATCAGTAGTTAAGTAAATAGCCCATAACTGTCCCACTGCTGGGCAAAGGCCTCCATCATTGAAACCAAGTCATTGATAGATATTGGCTTAATCACCACGCTTGATTCGGTAGGTAATGCAGTTTTTTTAGGCTATTTCAAGGAAAATAAGAGTACGGAGTCGGCAGTACAAGAATAATTTATAAGGCTAAGATAAAATCTACCATAAGTGCTAGATATACTTACCTATTATTTTCATATGTACTTACATACATTTAAAACAAATTGAATATCCATTACTTACCAAAAAAAACTTAAGTTTTTTTTAAATAATCGTCATCTTACTGCAAGACCCTAAACAAACATCTTTTATAACTATAACTGAGGTGCTCACCTCAAAAATATTTTGTCACCCATCTTAAAGCAAACCATTACTAGCATCGCTTAGCATTCGCGATCGTTGCTAGCATGCGTAAGCCGATGAACCATTAAGCTCTTTAAAAGATTAAGGCTTGAAATATTAGGGTCGTTTATACAGATTAGGATATTTATTTACCTTTCCCAAAAGATTGATGGAACATCCCGATACACGATGGAGATTACGCAGAATCCTTTTTGTAGCTAGAAAAGGGATGAAATATCATTACTGTAAGTGTATTTAAATCATTTTCCACGAGAAAGTTTTTATATCTGCATACAAAAACTATGTTAGTATTTAAAATTGTAAAGTTTATAACGCAATAGATATTTGCTTTTATTCACCTGATAGTAGATGGCTGAAAAATCTAGGCGTGTACATTTAAACACTATTAATTAATTGTTAAGCCTAAATTCATTGAGTAATTTTATACAATTATGTCTTAGATAAACGATTTAAGTGTACATACCGACAAAGATCCTATTAAATATTTTATTCCAAATGCTTGTTTCAATAAAAGTTTTCTTCGTCGTACAAAAAACGGACTAAATTAAAAACAATGATAGTGTGTTCAAATCAACCAATTAAAAAGGGATCCTTGTGCCAATTATAACGTGGTCCGAACACCTCGTGGTATGAATAGCCTAACGACCGTTCCATCCACAGGAAAAACTCATGCCCCAGTAGTGGGGACTGAACTAGGGCAACTAGGCAACTGTTGGAGTAAACAAGTTCTTGAGTAAGAACCGCGTATCAGCAAACGTAGTATAGTGGGGCGAGGATCTTCGCAAGGTGGCTGGCGAGAGCTGGGTGAGAGTTGCCGCGAATCGTGCTCAGTGACGTGCACGCGGAGAGGCCGATGCCCAACCGTAGACTGATAAAGGCTGATTATGATGATAGGTAAGGTTCATGCTCCCTAGCTTATACACAACACTCACAATGATGCACTCATCGGACGCTCGATGCCTTCTGTGTAGGATGCCCACAGACTAGGTGGAGCGACGATCTTCGCAAGGTAGGCAAGACCTTTTTTTTAAATATTTACTGGTTAGCACAGTGCCTTGATCTCACCTGATGTTAAGCGATGATAACGTCATTTGGTGGAAGCGCACTTCACCCGGGATCCTCAACTAGTGAGGCACTGGCTATCTTATCTCTAGCGGCCGGAATACAACAATGTTACAAACATTGATGTTATGGCGATATATTTAGATAAGATGGTCGTAGCTAGCCAGACGGACAAATAAGTCCTACCACCAACCAAACCGAGTACACAAATATGTACCCCCCGCTGGGAATCAAACCCAGGACCTCTGGGTCTAAACTGGTGGTCTTAACCACTAGACCACAGAGGCGGATGAGAGTAGCCGCGGATCGTGCTCCACTGAGTGCACGCGGAGAGGCCGATGTCCAGCAATGGAATGATAAAGGCTGATGATTATGATGTCAGTCAAAATCAAAATACTAAAGCCTGAAAGTGCGCGGCCGTACAAAATTAAAACTTAGCCATTAGTGAGACAGATCTCAACAAGGGTCTAACGTTTCTAAAGTTACAAAGCACTCATGGCCAAAGTTTCCTCAATGAAGTACCGATTTGCGTACTCCAGCCAGTCCTTACGCAGACTCCGTTATAAAGTTACGCATTTTTTTTTTAATAGAACACCTTAATTCCTTCCCGCAATAAACAAGTTTCGCAAGAAAATCTTCATTGTTTCAACAAATCTCAAAGTGAAATCGCGGTCGACCGCTGTAGCTATAGGGCTGCCAAAATTATTGTTAGTACAGATTATTATATTTTTTACCGCCTCTGTGGTCCAGTGGTTAAAGACCACGAGTCCGATTCCCAACGGGGGGTACATGTTAGAGTACTCGGTTTGGTTGGTGGTAGGGCTTGTTTGGCCACCTGGCCACCATCATCTTATTTAAATATGTCGCCATAACATCAATGTTTGTAGCATTGTTGTGTTTCGACAGCTAGAGATAAGATAGGCAGTGCCTCAGTAGTTGAGGACTCCGTGTAAAGGTGTAAAGTGCGCTTCACCTCCGAAGGTGGTGACGGATGAAGGAAGGCCGACCTAATCATCACTTAACATCAGGTGAGATGAAAGCCAAGTGTTTATTAAAATGTTACTCAGCTTATACGGAACTTGCGTATATTTATATATGAGCTCGAGCGCGCGAATACCAGACACAACAGAATTTTAATTGTTATCGGCCACCTCGTGGTCGATCGACGTTCAAGGGGTTAAGTATAATTAACATCAGTATATTTTTTTCATCTTCATTTATCTTGATGTCACTGGAATTGTTAGCCATTTCATATAAAATTAGGAGATAGCTTTAAGAGAGATAAAATACGAAGAACGAATAAAAGATTAAAACACTCTTTGACACCAACCGAAGTTAGAGTACTAGAACACCCACAAATCAAAGAAAACTTTTTCCATACATTTGGACGTTATCCAAAAGTCGTGGGTTCGATCCCCACTCGAGCTTCCTGAGTCTGATTAATTTTTCTAGTAAAATATTGTCTTGTAATTAAAGATAATAAAAAAAATTATTTAATCGGTAGGTGTTACAGAGTCGACAACCCTACCGCAGCACCGTAAGCTCTAAATACACCGCCGAAAGTTGAAACAGATGAGTTTTTCATGTAAATTAATACAATAAAGGTCTTATGAAATTACAGACTCCTTGGAGTCGCAAAAGGACAAGGGAAGGACAAGCAAGGGCCACTCGCCAAGTTACTCAATTGAAGGGCTTTGTCCTTTTTTGGATAGGTATTTCTTATTCTAAATTAAAAAAATAATAATAACGAAGAACACCTTATCTCAATCAATGGTAAATGACGATAAGACTGAAATAGAAACGCACTTCACTCGAAATCCTTATTCCTAAAGAAATGGCTATCTTATCCTTATAATTTATCCGTTGTCTAGTAACCATTTAACGAGTTTCATAACGAAGCTTCTCTTGGGCTAGATCATTGATGTGAGTGTAGAAAAGTTTATTATTTATTTATTTATTTATAGGTATAAGATAGCCAGTACCTGCCCCCCTAGACAAGAGACATAACGCTAACGCTAAAGGAAAAATAGAATGAAAGAAAAAATTGATATAAGTCAATGATACCTATTACCTATTATAACGTTTATTTCAATCCCATACAATAATCTGATGATCACAACAATGCTATATTTATAAATGACTTGCTGGAATTTTTATTGTATGTTTTGTGCATTTGCATTTCTGTATATCCCAGTCAGGTTACAAAGTAGGTGTCAGACATCCTTATGCAAACACAAGGGACCATCTACGTTAGGTCATGACGCCAGATCAGGACGCGCCGGAGCTCATTCTTCATCCGGTACTTTTGAGACTAGTGTCTCGAGCTAGTCGCCCCGTGGACACGTATAGTCCACTCGAGGAGGGAGCTCGATGGCGCAGTGGTTAACGCGCCCGGTCTGCGAGTGCTGAGGTTAAGCAACTTTCGCAAAGGCCGGTCATCGGATGGGTGACCAAAAATTTATCATCTCGAGCTCCTCCGTGCTTCGAAAGGCACGTTAAGCCGTTGGTCCCGGCTGCATTAGCAGTCGTTAGCAACCACCAATCCGCACTGGGCCCGCGTGGTGGTTCATGGCCCGTTCTCCCTATCCATCCATAGGGAAGGCTCGTGCCCCAGCAGTGGGGACATAAATGAGCTGATGATGATGATGATGATATCCCAGTATTCCTGTGACCACGGACCTTGTAAAAGGTTAGAAACGTCAGGACAAAGTCAAATGTAAAAATTAAACGCGAGTTGATACGTAAAGGTGCTGTATTTCAATTTGATTGTACTAATTTATTTTTATTTTTATAAGCATGTTATCCCCATCATGATTACAAGTTATAAGCATCATCATGTCTTGTGACGTCACTCCGCCATTTTAAAAGAAAGGAGTATTTTCTACGGAAGATTTAGCCACACTTTCGTTGTCTTTTCTGTGTTTGACATAAAAGAAAGTGGCCAGCCCTCTTGAATGACCAGCCTCCGATATCTAAATATTGTACAGGTTGACTTTTTTATCACCGTCCAAACTTCTAAGATGACTCCCGTGATACGAACGAACAACTCTTACTATTGGACCAACTCCCTAACTCGAAAATAAAATTCAGCTGTTCCATACATTTTGGTCGAATGAATATTGATGTTTTGTATGGAACAGCTGAATATTATTTTCGAGTTAGGGAGTCCAATAGTAAGAGTTGCTCGTTTGTATCACGCGAGTCATCTCAGGAGGTTTGGACGGTGATAAAAAAGTGACCATGTATATAAGTCACATATAAATATATATAGGTATATAATATATGACCAGCGACATAGATAACATATAACAGAGTCACTTAAGAAAATGCCGGAATCGCAACACAGAGTATATATTATGCAACGCAACGCAACGCGTGGTTAGTTTTTGCGATGCAAGTTCTTACATAAATCGTTGAGTTCCCACAATCGAATGCAAACTAAGAACATTGAGTGCATCTTTGTGACGATTGTCTATTACGCATCAATGTGGTAAAGAAAAAAATCTAATTCTCTCTTATTATGCTAATAAGGTTCTACGCACTTTGAAGATACTATGAGTGACATTGCCTTATTCACTTTCATATTCTACATTTTTACAACAATATGTATATTTAGGAGGGAGAGCTCGATGGCACAGTGGCTAACTCACCCGGTCTGCGAGTGCTGAGGTTAAGCAACTTTCGCAAAGGCCGGTCATCGGATGGGTGACCAAAAATGTATCGTCTCGAGCTCCTCCGTGCTTCGGAAGGCACGTAAAGCCGTTGGTCCCGGCTGCATTAGCAGTTGTTAACAACCACCAATCCGCACTGGCCCGCGTGGTGGTTTATGGCCCGTTCTCCCTATTCATCCATAGGGAAGGCTCGTGTCTGGAGGACATATAAAGAGCTGATGATGATGTATTTTTAGAAATATTTGAATGAATAAATGACCAAATGAAACTTATAAAATAAGTGCCTACGCGTATATAAATTTATTATTACCATGACGCTGCTGAATTCTGATAAAAATAAGGCTGGAAGCTACCTATGCCAACGTATTAGCTTGGCTACCCAAAGAGGTAATGTTGCCAGCGTTCTTGGGACCGTTCCCATGAGTCCACAGCTGGAGGACATTTTTTATTTATAAGTTTTATTTTGTCTTGAGTTAAATTATCTTCGTTTTTTTTGTTTTATTTTTTCTTTAATGTAGTAAGTTTTGTTATGTTTATTTACTGTGAATTGTTAATGTTAGATATAAACAAGTTTCCACTGTAATGTCTGATGATTCGTCTAAATTCGAGATGTAACTGTGATCTCTACATTGGTACTAACTAATTACTTTTGGAACCTATAAAATATATTCATCCTATTAGAGTACGTAGGCGGATGACCATGTTTGTGTTTTATTTATTTATTTAATTTAAACGGTAAAAAACCAATTACATTAATCAACAGAAAAATTAAGTATTACCAATACAATTCATATACACAAAAAATAAAAACAAAGCAAATTTAACCTAAAAAAATTAAAATTATTACAAAAATGTTGAACAAGCGGGAATGTAGACGTACAGTAATGTTCTATCCGCCCTCTCTACACTATACCACAAAATTATGATGATGACGATGATGGTTTATTTATTAATAAGGCTTACCAACTAAATATAGAATTTATTTCAGAAGACTAAAACAATTATACTTAAATGTATTTAAATTATAGGCGTTGGCGACTGGCTGGTCAAACCTTTTTTGCTATTTACATTCTTATCCATAACCATATGTAAAAAAAATAAAAATACATTAATGGAGAAAATCTGAAAAACTATTTCCAATCTATTTATAATAAATAATAATTAATTTTGATGTTATACATATAAATATAATATTTTATTTTATTTTTATTTTTTTTATTTTATTTTAATCAGTACATAAACAGCCAAGGCAACGACAAGCAACAACGGCAAGACAACTAGCTTAGTTTGATAACAAAAAAAAATAGTATAAAAGTAATGATACATGATGCTTAAACACTACAACTTACAATAATCACATTATTCATAAAACGAGAGGACTAACATGAAATCTGAAATCTGTGAACCACAAAACAGTCGATAAAAATACTGTTATATATAAAAAAATTAAAAATAGTTACTATATAAGTTTTTTTTTTTTTTTTTTTTTTTTTTTTATACGTAGCACGGCAAATGACTCCAATTCACCTGATGTTAAGTAAATATGGAATCCAGATGCGACGATAACTGGTGCAGCGTGAGAACAGCGCAGCGTCAGTTATCCTCACTTTGCCGGCCCACAAGGTGCCTCTTCACGCCTCGTTTGAAGGACCCCATATCATAGGAAGGAGGGAAAACGTGTGCTGGCAAACTATTCCATGTTTTGGAGGTGCGACAAAAAAACGAGTCACCAAATTTCTTAGTGCGCGATGGAATATTAGAGACAGTGAAGCGGTGACTCCGGAGAGCAGCACGTGTACTCCTATGGAAGAAGGGAGAAGGTGGGATGAGGTCAAAGAGTTCTTCAGAGCACTCGCCATGGTATAAGCGGTAAAACACGCTGAGTGACGCAATATCTCTTCGCAATTGCAGAGTTTCAAGAGTATTTGTGACGTCTGCGTTGCCGATAATGCGTACAGCGCGACGCTGCAATCTGTCCAAAGCATCGAGAAGGTACTTTGCGGAACCGTCCCAGATGTGCGAGCAATACTCCACGCAAGACCGTACCTGTGTCTTGTACAAAAGGCACAACTGGTCAGGCGTAAAGAATCGCCGCACCCTGTTCAGAATACCGAGTTTTCGCGAGGCTGTTTTGATCACGGCTTCGATGTAGTCCTTTTGGTTCAGATCGCAGCGAATCGTCATACCGAGCATGTTGATACTGCTCTGCAGGCTTAGAGATGTACCCTGAAGAGTTGGAAGGGGAAAGAATGGTGACTTTTTTGCCGTGAACGCACACACCTGTGTTTTCTTGGCATTGAACTCAACAAGATTATTGGAGCCCCATTTAGATATGAGGTCCAATACCCGATTGAGCTCAATGACAAGATTCACTCGGTTAACTTCGGTTTCGACCCGCCCAGCCGCTGGGTGACCGTTATATCCCCCATGCACTGTGCTATCATCTGCATAGCAATGAATATTTCCAAGTGGAAGCATATCATTGATATGCAGAAGGAACAGCGTGGGGGACAGAACGGAACCTTGAGGGACACCAGCGTTCACTGACATGAACCGCGAAGCGCATCCATCAGACAGGACACGGATTCTCCGCTCATGTAGGAAGCCAGCGACCCAGTTGCAGAACTGAACTGGCAGACCGTATGCCGGGAGCTTGGAGAGAAGAGCTTTGTGCCAGACCCGATCAAAAGCCTTGGCTATGTCAAGGCTAACAGCCATTGACTCACCACGCTTGTCAATAGCCTCACCCCAGAGATGTGCAACGTACGCTAGAAGATCACCCGTTGATCGTTTCGGCCGAAACCCGTATTGGCGATCATGAATTATGGAGTGTTCTTCCAGGTAGTGTACAAGTTGTTTATTTAAAATACGTTCCATGATTTTGCACAAAACTGAAGTAACGGCTATGGGGCGGTAATTAGATGGGTCTGACCGATCTCCTTTTTTGGGGACCGGTTGCACATTAGCTTCTCTCCAAGATTCCGGCACACAACCAGAAGAGAGCGAGAGACGGTAAAGGCGCGTTAACACGGGGGACAACTCCGCTGCACACATTTTCAGGACTATTGCTGGGATGCCATCAGGGCCATTAGCTTTCCGGACATCGATTGACTGCAGCTCCGCACGGACATCACACTGCCTGATTTTAAAATCAGGCATTGTGTGGCCACAGTGAGGAATTGAAGGTGGCTGTGCATTGCAGTCATCGATTCGGGAGTTAGCTGCAAAGAGTTTGGCCAGGAGATCGACCTTCTCCTGCGGCTTGTGAGCTAAAGTCCCGTCATGACATCTCAGTGGTGGCAGCGAGGGTTGGCAGAAATTTGATTGCACGGCTTTGGCCAGACGCCAGTAGCTACGGCTGCCCGTAGGATGCGTCAGTAGTTCTTGGCCGACCCGTGCAACGCGCTGGGCATCCGCTCTAATGTAGGCTCTTTTGCAAGACTTGGTGGCATTATTATAGGCTGCTTTCAGCGAGCGAGTTTCGGGATCTCCAAGAGCTTTACCTCTGATCCAAGCGCGGTATGCCGCCTGCCTGTTATCGACAGCGTTGGCACACTCACGGTTGAACCATCGGTTGCGCCGGCCTTTGCTGACGAGATAGGAGTGCGGAATATAGTATTCCATACCTAACACTATCTCATCAGCAACTGCAGTCGCACTGGCTGTCGGATCCTTCCCACTGAAGCAGCGCTGCCCCCAAGGAACGGATGCGAAATAGTCCCGCATACCATCCCAATCTGCCGACGAGTAGTGCCAAATTTGGCGTTTCGATACCGCTGAAGGCGGTAGCGGGGCCAGAGGCGCTTTGCTGGATACCAAGCAGTGGTCCGAAGATCCTAAAGGAGCTCGAACTTCCACTCGGTAACCAGCTGGGCGACTCGTCAGCATAAGGTCCAGCAAAGAGGGCGCGTGACCGACTATATCTGGGATCCTGGTGGGCTGGTTCACCAGTTGAGTCAGGTCGTGCGTGAGAGCGAATGCGTGGGCAGTTCTACCAGCATGGTCAGTTTTGGAGGAACTTAACCACAACTCGTGGTGAGCATTGAAGTCCCCCAAAAACACCAATTCCGCCGAAGGAAACCGCTCCTGCGCTTCATCTGCCACCCGACTAAGGTGTTCTATAAGTCGAGTTGTCTCCATGTCGCCATTATGTGATCGGTAGACGCAGACGTAGACACGGTTATGAGAGCCCAAGTCGACGTGTACCACAAGGAGGGAAAAGGAAGGGTCCTCCAGACAGCGCAGACGGCGACAGCAAACGTCTGTCCGGACAAACAAGCAAACTCCGGCTTTGGCTTTAAAGGATTCTTCAAGCACAAAGCCGGGATAGTGCAGGTAGGTGGTGTCAGCTGGACAGGTTATTTGTGTCTCCGTCAAAAACAACATTGCTGGCCGTGCCGTCTCAAGATGGTGGTGGACGGCATTGAGGTTTGCATGGAGTCCGCGGATGTTAGCGAACTCGACCTCAAACGGTATGGTTGTGGTGGGGGTGTGCACCGCTGTAATACCAGTTTTTGTTTTAGGCGCTGTCATGGTGGAGAGAAAGAGGGAGGCGTGAATCGAGGAAATGCTACCGCGATGCAAATAGTCAAAGTGCAGCGGCCTGTTTCACCAGGGGTCTGCCTAAAGTTGAGTATCATTAACCCGCCGAACGGAAGGGCCCCCGAACCCCCCCGGGAATGGCCGCCGGGACCCCACCTTCCGGTCACCAACCGGCACGACGGGCCACCCCGAGATTATGCGTGGCATGGTGAGGCAGCCTCACGAGCTGGTTAGGCTCGCTTGGGCCCCTGTACTGTGCCACGGGCGGCCAGCGGGACAGCCGTTTCTACGGGTCTCCCTGGTCGGCGGGTTAACAAGGTCTTCCTGGCACTGGTTAGACGGAAACCTTCACAGACCAAATGCATCGCAGCACCATTCACTCGAGCTCTGGTTATACGCTGGCTGATCCCGAAACGCGACCGACAAGCGGTCACTTGACGGGTTTAACACCATGCGTACGGTGGTCACTAACCAGACGGGGCAAGCCCTACCACGCAGTGGAGCATATGGGAGCTCTAAATTCCGTTAGTCGCCTCTTACGACACCCACCGGAGGAGAGGGGCGGTGAATTGTATTCTTTCTCCGTCACCGCACGGATTTATATATAATTAAAGATAAGTAGATAATATTGACAAATAATAGTATAAATAATAATATTTTATTTCTGTTTTTACTTATATGATACTTAAATAAATAACTAAAATTATGCAAACAAATACAGGGAGTGTGTAAATAGTTTAAGGGGAGATAAGGCTTATGATATACATATATCATATGATATATGTATATCATAATGTATATGTACATGTATAAGATAAAATTTAAATTGTATACCCACATGGGTATACAAATTAAATTTTATCTTGTTCTTTTGAGTACCTAATCAAAAGCAAAAGCTTTTTGCTGATGATAAAAAAAATTATGACTATATATACGGATGAGAAACCATAAGTCGGGTGAGCAGGCTGGCACATAGTTCAAGGACAGAGTTAAGTTAAAGTTAAGTGAGTATTCGAAGTGGGTGCGAGTGGCACTAGATCGGCTCGAGAGGAGAGATCATAAGGATATCCTTATCCTCATGATCACTCCATGTGGCCTATACCCAACAATACAGGGTGTTTAGTAATAGGTGTATAATCTCGAAACACAGCCATGCAACCAAGTGTAAAGAATACCTGTATCTTACCTGCCATATTCAGGATTACACAGATTGTACCAAACACCCTGTATAATAAGATAAGACAAGATAAGATAAGATAAGATAAGATAAACTTTATTGTACACCAAAAAAAAACATTTGACAAAAAATACATAAAAATACACGTACAAAGGGCCTCCTCCTCTTTGGTTAAGGATTATGTCGTCGTTCATCGGATGGGTGACCACACATTTATCTCGAGTTCTTCCGTGCCTCGGAAGGCACGTAAAGCCGTTGTTCCCGGCTACATTAGCAGTCGTTAACAATCACCCCGCACCACGCACCACCACCACCAGTCACCACGCAACCCACACTGGCCCGAATGGTGGTTTATGGCCCGTTCCCAATGATGAAGGATTATGGATTCATCCATAGGTGAAGTGCGCATCCACTTAACCTTATCGTCATTTAACATCAGCTGAGATGGCCCAGCGCTTTCCACTTCGTTTATAAACAAATAATGTTTTAAATTCTCGAATAAAATCATCATCATCATCATCTCAGCCAAAAAGACGTCCACTGCTGGACAAAGGGCTCTCAAGGATAAATCATTTTGAGGGGAATTTGCCATAATCGCCACGATTGGCAGGCGGGTTGGCGGTCGCAGTAAGGTGAGAAAAATCACAGAGAGACGCTGCTGCCCATCCTCTGGAATGGTCCCATAGTCGTCTTCTACGACACCCACGGGAAGAGATGGGGCGGTGCAATTCTTTACCCCCGGCACCACACGGATAAAGTAACTTACTAATATTTATAAAAATACAATTTTATATTATGGTAAGATGAACCACTAGTCCTTTTTGGCAAGCAGATGAGGTTTCCAGTCACACTCAAAGTGAATAAAAAGATTTTTCTCTATAACATTTTTAACTTGGATAATTATGTTTTGGCGCGATAAGTCAAGCGAGATACTCGTAAAGTTATAATGAAAACCGACAATTAATTAATTAATGACACATTAGTTGCTAATAATCTTTTAATACAAACCACATGTTGGGTGTTAATGTACGGCTGCTCGTAGCATGCGCGTGCGCAGCTCGCTACCTCTTCCGCGTTTTTACCGACAACGGAGAAAGGGGGTATTGTGTTTACATACAACATACTCGCACAGTAATTATGCGACTGTGATTCTTGCTATTAACACATGTCATTCGATTTCAATTACTTTGCATTGTGAATTATTACCGCCTATATAGTCTACTGGTAGATAAGAACCCGAGGTTCCCAGATTCGAATATCAGCAGGCGTACGTATTTGTTCCGCGCTTTGCAAGGCATATAAATTTCGAGGAGCTCGATGGCGCAGTAGTTAACGCGCTCGGTCTGCGATTCCTGAAGTAAAGCAACTTTCGCAAAGGCCTGTCATCGGATAGGTGACCAAAGGCTTATCACCCCGAGCTCCTCAATGCTTTGCACGTTAAACTGTTGGCTGCATTAGCAGTCGTTAACAACCACCGCACCACACTGGGCTTGCGTGGTGTTCTATGTTTTGTTTTCCCTATCCATCCATAAGGAAGGCTCGTGTCCCAGCAGTGGGGACATAAAATGAGTTGATGATGATGAAGGCATATAAAGCCGTAATAAAGGGTTCAACGACCCTGCAGCATTAGCAGTCGTTAACAACCACCGCACCGCACTGGGCCCGCGTGGTAGTGTATGACCTTTTCTCCGTGCGGTGTTTCCATCCATTGGGAAGGCTCGTCCCCAGCAGTGGGGACATAAAATGAGCTGGTTATGTACATATTGTACTTGGTTTCTTTGGTGGTAGGGCTTGTTCGAAGTTTGGCTAGCTAGTCGACTGGCTAGAGCGGAGACATTTGCCAACTCAGTCATTACATAAAAGTCTAAGTTTGTCATACGTTCATCATCATCATTTTTAACCGCCTCTGTGGTCTAGTGGCTAAGACTACCAATTTAGACCCAGAGGTCCCTGGTTCGATTCTCAGCACCCTGTACCCCCCACATGTTTGTGTACTCGGTTTAGTTGGTGGTATGCTTGTTAGTCCGCCTGGCTAGCTACCACCATCTTATCTAAATATGTCGCCATAACATCAATGTTTGTATTATTGTTGTGTTCCGGCAGTTAGAGATAAGATAGGCAGTGCCTCACTAGTTGAGGTTCCCGGGTGAAGCGCGCTTCCATCATTGAGCTTATCATCACATATCATAGGGTGACATCAAGACACTGTGCTTATCCGCAAAATATTTAAAAAAAACATCATCAGCCTATAGCCCACTGCTGGACATAGGCCTCTCCAGGTGCACGCCACTGAGCACGATCTGCGGCTACTCTCATCCAGCTCTTGCCAGCCACTATGCGAAGATCGTCGCTCCACCTAGTCTAAGGGCGTTCTACACTACGTGTGCCGATACGCGGTCTCTCGAGAACTCGAGAACTCGTTTATACAGTTTGGTAATCCCTGTATAATTCCGAATATGTCAAAAAAGGCACAGAGCCCGATAATTGATGTTTATAATTTTCCGGAGTCCTATCCCGGAAAATTATAAATATACCTGAAAAGCACAATATGGCAGAGATATTTAGGTTGTTTGTTACTGAGTAAAATTGCAAAGTGACAACCCTAGGCTTAGCTAATACATTGTTCTTGGTAGACAACCTCATGGTCTAAACGAAACAGAAGTTAAAACATGTAAGGATTAAACCAAAATTATGAAATAAAATAAATTTGAGATTTTGTATGGAAAAGTAAATCTTCATTAATAAGATTTAGTTTGTTACCACAATTTTATTTATACTTGGTTGCATGACTATGTTTCGGGATTATACATATATTACCAAACACCCTGTATACTGCCACTTTCTGGCAAACCCTCTGTCTCCGGGAACGCGATAAAGAAATCGTGACAACAGATTCTTCGCGAACAAAACCGCGGTTGGAAGCTATTATGTTTATGTTCTAAAAAATAACAAATGCTCTACAGAATGCATCTATCAACAAATAGCTTGTGTAGGGCATGTGGGGAGGAAACGGAGTCAATGCAGCACCTACTGTGTGACTGCCACTCTCTGGCTAGGAAAATAACGGGACTCCTGGGGTCGGCCTATCCGAAACCGGAGGACTTCAGGCTCTTCGCTCTTAAAGACGTTGCCAAGCTTATGGCATCTATCTTTACAGAGGAAGAAGAGTGAAAGGATGGGGTTGCACAAAAATCCCGATGGGTCGAGGTGTTGCTGCGAGAGGGAAACCTCGGCAGGCCCCACTAAGATAAGATAAGATAAGATGTTCTAAAAGCTTATGCACAGTCCCAAATATTATTTCCCTGCGGTGCTTCACTATTTATGTCCCAATACGCCGGATCTCTAGACAGCCGTGATGGATGGCCCCAGCTATCATTTGACACTTATACGGCGACAAATACGCCTGTCAGTGGCTCCAATTAATATTAATTATTGTGAGACGAGCTTCTGGGGTTAGACATTAAAGGCTTTGTGGCGTTGGGAATAACAGGTGTGCTGAGATGAGTGCGCGGTTTTAGGTGCCGTTCGATCACGCTAATGAAAACTTTAACCGCATCTGTGTTCTAGTGGTTAAGACCATCGGTCTTAGACCCAGGGACCCCGGGTTTGATTGTCAGCTGGGGGTGAAATTTGGTGGTAGGGTTTGTTTGTCGCCATAACATCAATGTTGATAGCTTTGTTGTGTTCCGGCAGCTAGAGATAAGACAGCCAGTGCCTCAGTAGTCAGGTGAGATGATGGCCAAGTGCTTCATCATCATCATCAGCTTATTTTTGTGTCCCCACTGCTGGGGCACGAGCCTTTTCGCCTTTTTCGCAAAGGCCGGTTATCAGATGGGTGACTAAAAATGTATTATCTCGAGCTCCTCCGTGCTTCGAAAGGCACGTAAAGCCATTGGTACCGGCTGCATTAGCTGTCGTTAACAACCACAAACCCGCTCTGGGTCTGCGTTGTGGCTTATGGCTCGTTCTGCGTTCTTGTTTCTTCATAGGGCAGGCTCGTGCCCCAGCTGTGGGGACATAAAATGAGCTGCTGTTGAAGATTGGGCTCAGTGGCTACATTAAAAGAGGTTTATGTCCAGCTGATACGGATTGATTTTAAAAGTCTTTGATGCGTGTTCCAGGAATATTGATTTCGACAGGGATCAAAAATAGACGTTGTCCTCGTTAGCCATACAAAATATGTTACAGCAAAAAATCACGTTTATTTTTTATTCGATAACAAAATAACGAATGGATGAAGAATGGAAAGCGTCTATAATAAAGAAGGATTTTCCCAAATCTGTCGTAAAGCTGTAAACCACTACCACCAACCAAACGGATTACACATACATGTACCCCTCGCTGGGAATCGAACCCGGGATCTCTGGTATAGGCGGTTAAAAGGTATTTTATTTATAAGTTTTGTATTTAAGTCCGTTTAGCTAGATACTATCTCTGTCGCCATAACAACGAGTAGCATTGTTATAAAAAAGATATCCAATTCTTCTGTGGTTAAGGATTGCAGGTGAAGTGCCCTTCCTCTTCAGTCACCATCAGCTGAGCTCAGCCAAGAGCTTCCCCGTCTAAGTTAACAAAACTTATTTTCCAGATGTATGTCATAGCATCATTTGAGAACGGCTCGATCGATTTGGCTGATTTATTTTGTATTGTGTTCGTAATTGTCACGACAATGTTTTTTATCAAAAAAATAAGTTTACGGCGGTATACAGGTGTTCACTGAAGCGGACGAAGTAGCGAGCGGCCTTGTAGTGGAATAAAACAAAAGAAATTTGACTAGAAATGCTAAGGCTCAGGTGTCAGACTATTTCAAGTCTTATTACTATAAAGATTAGGATCCCAATTATACCACGCGCACGTTAATTACTCCGTCCAATGTTTAATAAGGCTGTCGGGTCGCGGGCCCTTTTTAGACGCTTTATCAAAAACGAGTGAATCACAACGAGTCGCTTATCTACAAAGGCGTACCCGCAAAGCCTTAGCACAAAATAAGGACGCCCAGAAGGCAAGCTCAATACATACCGCGCTTGAGCAATTACACAGATCCTCTCGCGGACACGGAATCTGATACCATACCATACTTATACACGACTTAATATTCCCGTCAAATTTACTTAGCTCCAATTTTGGCAAGGTTGGTAGATGCTGTTTGCTTGTTTTTGGCATTTGACTTGATTCTGCTGATAGAAGTGAACTGGTAGTGTACTTTTTGCCAGCGTAATTTATACAACACGGTCTTATCCTGGTCCTCATTGAACAGAGTTTCATCGAAGTCCTCCGCTGTGCACCACTGATCTCTTGCCTTCGCTTCAATTTCCCAGAGGCTACCCTCTCGATCGATCGAGGTGATGTCAGGAACCGCCTCAAATATTGACAGGCATTTTCGTCTTTGCCTTCAATGGCCCTTTCGAATTTATCGGCAAGTATGGTAAACTCTCTTCGCGATTGAGTACGTTTGCGCCTCAATATATCCATTGCACGTTAATGAATTATTATCACGGTCGCCAGATGACATGGATTAATAACATTTTAAACCAGTCCGAGCGCAGCTGTGGCGATCCGATCCAATCCGAACCCCTCGGAGAATCTAGTGGGAACGGGGACACGCACTAGCGCGAGATGCCATTACACCTGATGGACTATCACGGACACGGAATCTCGTAATAGCTTTTGTTTTTAGAGTTTGCTGATGATTGGTTCAGACAGCATTTTTAGTGTCACCGGACTTTTTGGAGGCTGTGAGAAACTTAAAGGGTTCCTTAAGTCGTCTTAGTTAAGTCAGCCGACATAGGCAGTATCACTGCAGATTGAGTGCGCCCTACTAGGGGGCGCACCGACTTCACCACGGCGTGCACTCTGATTGAGTAACGTCAACGTCACCTCCCATCCACGAAAGGCGACCGTTCCGTCAGCCTATGCAGCCCTTCAAAGGCTATAATAGGCAACACCAGGGGGTGTTTAGTCAGTAGGAGTCTGACACAGGCTAGCTCAATCGCTTGAGGTAGTATCGTACATGTTATTCACCTCCTCCCACCGCCGGGTTGCTAGTTTATAGCAGGTGAGTGCCCCATCGGCGGGGTCAAAAAAAAAATAGTGAAACAAAGCACCTTTTACCCCGTGCCCTACAAGATTCTCCGACAGGTTCGGATCGGATCGGGGAGCGGAACAACCCGAGGGCGCCTCTAAAGGTTCGGACCTCGGCTCGGGTTGATCAGGGCGTGGGGGTAGGGAGAAGCGCCCCGGTATATACATGTCTGTACCTGGTATAGAGCGCGTCTGAACCGGCTCTTCGTACCTTTGTTCTACGAGTACGGTGTCTTGGGCCTAAACTAGTGCGCATATTTAGTGTATTCTGTAAATGTATAGTGGCATTTAGAGGATCGGGCGATGTGAGAGGTAGTCTATGTGAGAGCGCGTATGAAGCTCACCTTCTGCAGTCTCCTTTTTTTGTGGCCTGAGCAAGGTCGCCGCAGAAGCCTCCATTATGTTAAACACAATGGCGGGTTGTGTGGACGTGTGTCGCGTATCACGATCACAGATATTTATCACTGTGACTGAATGTGATATGAATTAGGTGGTTCGGTTGTGCTACGTTTTAGATTTCTTTTTATGGTTAGTATATGTTATATAATTTTAGGCAATTTTTGTTGTAAACAAATTACTATTTGAAAAACAAGTGTAGAAAAAAAATCCACACTTAGAATCCGCACCTCATAAGATACCGGGTCAGATGCACTACCAAATATGCTATCTTGGCTCTGGCCAACTTTGCAATTTTGCGACACTATCTACTCTTAGTAAACTATGTCGACAACTACGTCATCAACATCCGATCTTAATATTTTTACAAATAAATATAATATATTTTTATTTTAAAAATCTGTAACAGTAAAAAGAAGAATAAGTAACCAATTTAGGTACTGACTTACTGGCATATAGCTGGGCATTAGCATCCTCCATTACTGAAAACGGAAAAAGGGTCATAAACCACCACGCGGGTGCAGTGCGGTGCGGTGATGGTTTTACGTGCCTTCTGAAGCAAGGAGGAGCTCGAGATGATAAATGTTTGGTCACCCATCCGATGACCGGCCTTTGCGAAAGTTGCTTAACCTACGACGCAAAGTAAGAAAAAGAAATTTTGAAATGAAACAACTTGACATTACTCTTAATTAATGTTTATCCTGACGCGAGTAGATCCGTAAAAGTTGTGTCATTTCAATGTGTAGTGTTCGCGTAAACTTTAGAAAACAAAAAGTAATTTGAGAAGTATATGAATTTTACATAGATAATACTTAAACGTAAAAATAATATCGCTGTTCAACCGTTGTTATCCTTGCGTGATGATAACCCTTGGTAACCCTCCTGGGACTGTTCGATCACTAGCCCGAGGCATCATAACATAAGTTTTACGCTGTCCTTAAGCCTGTTTATGGGTAGTGTAAATGCCATAGGCAGCCAACATAATATTTTAGAGGTCTTTTCGCCCATAATCCAATAGAATACAGTATAATAGAATATAATAAGTATTTATTTGTAGTTTGACTAACAAACTGTAGTTAAATACAACATTTGAAAACGTGAGGACAACATTTAGTTTTTATCACTTTTACTTTGGAATAAACCCAACCCAACCCAAACAAATCCACCAACCCGCATTGGGCCACCGTGGTGGGTTATGGCTCAATATCCCCACGTGCTATTGTTCACGTGGGAGGCCTGTGCCCAGCAGTGGGACTTTTATAGGCTGATGATGATGATGATGATGATGACTTTGGAATAAACTCGTTTATCTACCTAAATATTACCTGTATATATAGTCAGCAATTACTTACCCACTGCTGGGCAAAACATAAAATAACTTTTATTGCAACAATATAAAACATTTACATACTTATCGATTTTAATTCTTTTCTTCTAGACAAACAATCAGTGGGATGGGGAGAGCCAATAAACTGTAAAATCGGAGATGCAAAACATAATAGAATAATAGGTATTTTATAAGCAAAATATAACAATAAATATATTATTTATATATATGTTATTATCATCATCATCAGCTCATTTTATGTCCCCACTGCTGAGGCACGAGCCTTCCCTATGGATGGATAGGGAGAACGCGCCATAAACTATCACGCGGGCCCAGTGCTGATTGGTGGTTGTTAACGACTGCTAATGCAGCCGGGACCAACCAACGGTTTTAAGGGCCTTCCGAAGCACAGAGGGGCTCGAGATGACAAATTTTTGGTCACCCGTATACTCGGCTGAAAAACATCATTGGCACCATTTGAAAATACCTACTTTATTCGTAGTCAACTCGGCCACACGTACAGAGTGCAGTCAGTGAAAACGGATTTAAACCAAATCCTGTAAATTAACTTTGATATTAAATACAATATAGCTGACTAAAAAGTTTTAATACAACGAAATACGGTGCTGAGAACATGATGAGTTCTTTAGTTTTTTTCGGCCGTGTTGACGAACATGTCACCCATCCGATGACCAGTCTTTGCGAAAGTTACTTTTTTTTTAGTTGATGGCTTCGTGCGATTAGCACATTTAGCCAGTGTCAAACGTAAATAAACAATATTTCTTTTCTGTATGATGATGATGAATGATAATAGAAATGAGAAGTGAGAAATGATATACCTCTCAACCCCTCGAGTATCTCAGTAAAGATGTGGGGCTTTACTAAGTCCTCGGGCGGACTTCTCGAGAGAATTTGTAAAGCGACGTTGCACTGTTTTGTTTCATTTGCCAACACTCATGCACACTCACGAACACTTAACGGTTAATAATCCACCATTATTTCACATTAATATTCGACATAGCACAAATTTTAGAAAATAAAACAAAACCGCAGACATGACAATTCACTTTCCCGCCAAGAAGTGCGAAAGTTACTAACAGTACTAGATCGGGCGCTTTAACCATTGCGCCATGGAGTCCCTCATATAATATATGTATATGTCGCAGTATGAGATAAAGCCATAATATAGTTATATCCCTAGGGATATTACGGCTTTATCTAACATACGGCGATATATATACCGTTTTATAAATAAACCTACTTTAACATAATATAATGTCGCGACGACTCCTAACCGTTCTTTTCTGTACTACCTTACTTTGTTAGTAAACGCCTTATAATGGCAACGCTTTTTATATTTCTACAATTGCAAATCCAAGTTTATTTGTGTCATGTTGAACATCTATCAAAAATATCAAGTGACAGCCCGTCACACACAACCCTCGCATTGCACAGATACAATGTAATATCTTATTGTGAATTCGCGTTTCACCAATGTCACAAAATAAGGAGATAGCAGAAGAATATAATAGATTAGAATAGGTATTTATTTGACTAACACTGTACACTCAACATTCATAAACCAAAGATTAACAAAAAGAAAATAAAATATTTAAAAAATCAAAACAAAACAATACATCGTCTAGTTATGCATACGTTGCTGCATGCAGTGTCGCCAAACAGGGTCTGCACTCAGCATGAGCTACGGATTATCCGTCGCGCTGATTTACAGTACAACCCTTGCATGACGTGAGAGTAGGTAGCTGACACTGAACACTATAGAATTGTAGTTAGATAAGTTATGTTTTTTTTTATATTATAGTTGAAATAAAATAAAAAATCATCAAGATTATACATGAATACATACTAAAACTAACAAAACTAAAACTAAAATGTTTTTGTATTGTTTACATAATTTTATAATTTTAATAATTATAAATAGCTTGCCCTATTTGTAAAAATATTATGATCGGATGTTAACGACGATAGCAGTTGTTGACATTGAATGGGCGCCTTTAGCTTTCAAAGTATAAAAGTAAATAGTATTGAATAATTTCGGGGGGCTGGTTAGAACCATGATAGCTCAATTGGGAGAGCACCTGACCCGGTATGTCAGAAGGATGCAGGTTCAAATCCTGCTCGTGGAAATTTTTTCAACATTTGTGTTTTTGTAACATAACTAACTAATGTGTACACAAAATACATAAGAAGAAGATAAGCTTCATAGAAACGCGCTCGATCAACACATACATAGACAACCTCCCACAGACATAAAATCTCACTACAGCTGCGCTCGAACTGCTCCTAGCTTTTCGGTCCGATCTGAACCCCTCGGAGAATCTAGTAGGGCACGGGGACATGTGATGCCGTTCGCTCTAGAAAATCACATCTGAGGGTGTTTCGTTTCACACGGCTTGAGGAATCCCTTAAGGTTCTCGCCGCCCCCAAAAGGCCCGGTGAAGCAGAAAATGCCGTCTGAGTCAATCAGCAAAGTCTCTTTAAAAAAAACTTGTGGATGTTCCGAGATCCGAGTCAGTGCAAGGAGTCTATGTGTGAGTTGCTCGAGCGGGGTATGTAAATACCTTCTGAGGTCTCCATAATTTGTGCCAAAGCGGTTTGCATCATGAAAGGCACTCATTTTGGTAAATAGGAAAGGAGGCGACCGAGAATATTACTTGATAATATGACATGGCATAAGTAAAAAGTCTGTTTGTCTGTTAAGGTGTTTATAATAATTATATCAGTCAATATTTTTATAAAGGACATAAAACTTATTTCCAAAAAGAAAAATTCACAGATTTCGCAGTCCCCGCAAGAATCGGAGCATTGAAAATGAATACAACAATTTACGAAAAAAACCATTTTATTTTAAATAACACAATTCTAACTTGAATGCACTTCTCGCCTGCATCCGTACCATGACGATCGGTCAATAATCAAAGAAGCTACATCACTTTTTATATACGGAAATACACGTTTTTCTACAATACCAAATCTAAAGGGACCACTTGCAGGTCACAATTATTAACCGATTTTCAAATTTTTTTACCATTTTGTAGCTAAACTAATACCCTAGGACTCTTTTGTTAATTTTTTCTTAAGTCGGTCTTGAAAATTTACAATTTAGTATACAAACACACTCCAAAATACCCGTTTTTTTACATTTTTCAAAATTCCAAAAAAAGTTTTCAGCCGATTTTCAAAATTCAAACGCTCACACGTGTTTTGATAAATTCCTCAACTTTTGATACTATTTCCATCTCGATTCTCTCAAAATCCTCGGAGCTATGGCCAAAAATACGTCTCAGGCGATTTGCATCTGATACCCATTTTCAATGGTAAAAGTGCACAAGCAAAAACAAATGAATTGTCCTAAAGAACAAAACTTTGAACATTTTGAACATCTTTTACAGCTGAAATTAATAACCTATCCTCAGCAAGAGATAGGCCTACTAGAGATTTGTTGCTTAGTTATTTCTGTTAATTATCGGAAAATAACAGCGGTTGCTAGGTAACTAAACTAAGATAGGCCTATCTCTTACCAGAGATAAGTTATTAATTTCGGCTGTTAGTAAGTTTAAAATAACAACGTCATTACTCATTATGTATGTACGTCAGAGAACTAATAAATAAAAAATAAACATTTCAAACACTTTAATTATTCTATCTTTTTTTTCTTTTTCTTTCAATATACTAGCACTATGGTCGCCTGAATTTTCCTAGTTCAGGCAAAAATTCAATATGTTTTATCTCTAAGAATTTATCTGTTCTGTTTAAATATGCGTGATTTTATATGAAAAATTATTACTTACTATTATTACTCACTACTTACTATCTATAAAATAATACGTGAAGCAAAAATTTTGTACCCGTTTTTACGAAAATTGCGCGGACGGAGGAGTATGAAATTTCGCACACTTATAAGTAGTTTATATAGAGAAGGTTATCCGAATGTTAATATTTTTTAAAATTATGCATAAATATACATTTAATCAACAAAAACAACATTACACACACTACCATGTATTTGACACACACGTGTCTTTAATGCGACATGCGACGACATCTGTCAATGCCAATCCAAACTCACATTCTATCTTTTTAAATTGTTCATTGCTTAGGATACAATCCGTGCTGCCTTAATAAAATTACGGCAACCACTAGTATTAATTAATTTGAGTTTTTTTTTTCAGGTAAGCATCATTTGCGATTCCATAGTATGGGCACATGGGAGCGCGCAGTTCAAACCATTTTTATTCGTAAGTAATTGATCATAATGCTCTATCATGGTATTTATTTATTTATTCATTTTAGGGAAACTAACAGCTTAAAGGTCATTTAGCATAATATGTGTGTCAAAAGAAAAAACATTCCTTAAATAGTTTTCACTTGTAGAACATTTTAATATAGTCCAATGACGTCCAATTACGTTCCCTAAAATATGGTTGAGCGAAGCGATGACTGGTTCAGATGTCAAATGTCATACTCGTGAACGGCAGCCTTTGGAGGCTGGTCTGCTCTTGCATATTTATCTTATTTTTAGTATTATTTACTATAGTTTAACTTTGTTTTTCTTAGACAAAATTTGACCTTTATCAGTACTGTATGACATTGTATAATTTTAAACTGGTCTGCGAACTCAGATGTTATTATTTTTTCTCTCTTGTTTTTTTTTTAACTTTAAAGTGTCCTTTTATGATAGGGCATTTTCCAATATTTTTGACGCTGTAAGGGAGAAATAAGCTTGACACTTGGTGAGTTTCTTGCCGGTTTTTCTTAGTACAAAGTCTCCCGCCCAGAGTAGACTAACGAACCGATGGCATAATGACGTTCAAAAGAGCTATTTGTAGCCTAAACTGTGAATTTTGAATATATTCGTATATTTTATGTATACTGTTTTTATTTTTATTTTGCATTCACAATTAGTTACGGTAGCTGAGCGGTTACAGCACCGGACCGGCAGCCCATGGCCGGCAATCCAATATTCCGGACCGGCAATCTAATATTCTGTAACAATATACCTACATTTTTAAACTTTCGCGTTCCATTTTAATCAAAGGTTCAACTATAACGGGTATTAACGCAAACTCATACTCGAGGCACTAATTTAGCCGGAAGTCGGGTTAGTTACGCTTCTGGTTTATCTAGTCTCGCCGAAGTTTAAGCTTAAGTGTTAATTGGTACACTTAAGCTGAATTAAATATTTGTATATAAAAATACAGTGAAAAAATTAAACGCCCACCCGACCCAGCCAGGAATCGTACCTGGGTCTTCCGCAATCCGGGCGGCTGCACTGACCGTTATGCTACCGGGAAGGCTGACGTAAGCGCTGAATTTGGTCACTGCTTTTTTGTATTTTTTGAAATGCTTTTAGAGCGACATTAGTGCCATCTATCCAAAGGTGATTGCAACCGATGGACATGCAGATTCATCTTTGCAGATGAATACCACAAATTGATAACACAACGCTATAGTAAATTTTTACTTTTATGTTTAAGTGTTAATTGCTACACTTAAGCTGAATTAAATATTTTTATATAAAAATATTTAATGTCCTTTTTTATGAAGAATTCAAAAGTTCCATCCATAGGCTAAACGTCAGTGAAAAAAAAGATAAAGAACTCCTTTTGAAACCTCGAGCATAGCCCTCTCCATTGCTCTTTGAGTGACCTAATCCTACCTCGACCTAATCCCCGTTATAAACCTTTAATTAAAATATTATAATAGTAGATACAATATATTTAGCAAAAAAATTTGTTTGTACATTTTTTTTGTCATCATTACTCTTGTGGCAAAAGCCTCTCTGTAAGCCACAGTAACGCCACAAGATAAGAATACTGCAGAAGGTAATCTTCATTAAAACGCGGTCGAGCAACGCACACATAGACAACCTTCCACGGACACAGAATCTCGCAACAGCTGCGTTCGGACTGTTCCGAGATGCTCCGAGATCGGTGTCCGTGGAAGGGCTCTATGTGTGCGTTGCTCGACCGCGGTTTTTTTATAGCTCGGCAAATGACTCCATCTCACCTGATGTTAAGTGGAAATAGAGTCCAGACGTGAAGATAACTGGTGCAGTGTGAAAGCAAACGTAGCATCAGTTAACCTCACTCTGCCGGCCCACAAGGTGCTTCTTCACGCCTCTTTTGAAGGACCCCATATCATAGGAAGGAGGGAAAACGTTTGCTGGTAGACTATTCCATCTTTTGGAGGTGCGACAAAGAAACGAATCACCGAATTTCTTTGTGCGCGATAGGATATTTGAGACAGTGAAGCGGTGTCTCCGAAGAGTAGAGCCTTTCGGTCCATAAGGTTCTATGTGTCAGAATGACTGGAGTATTAAAATGTCCAGTTCTACAATATGACCGGTTTTAAAATGTCCAGGTATTGAAATGTCCAGAGTATCAAAATGTTCAGTTCTACAATAAGACCGGTTTTAAAATGTCCATGTCATCCAGTTTCATGAAATGACAGGCGTATCATAAAAGTAGTTTTTAAATAAAATAATGTTTTTTAACTTAAGACTTTAGTATAATGAAACTCTGAAACTTAAAAATACGCTCTCTCAGTACTTATAACTTATTGATAAAAAATTGTTTTTGCACAAAAAGAAATGTTATACTTTACGACAATTATAAAGTAAGCTTAATTCTTCGTTTTTAAGCTTTCTGAATACTTTCTGAATTTTTTTGTCAAAATAAATGTCGCGGTGTTTCTTCTGTTCATTTTGTGCAACTGGACATTTTGATACTCCGGTCATTTTGTGCAACTAGACATTTTGAAACTTTGGACATTTTGTAGAACTGGACATTTTGATACTCCGGTCATTATGACACATACTTAGGACCTCATGGGCCGAAATATGGCTATGAAGGAAGGGAGAAGGTGGGATGAGGTCAAAGAGCTCTTCAGAGCACTCGCCATGGTACTCGTATAAGCGGTAGGTGTTAAGCTTACCTTCTGGGACTTATTTTGTGGTAACACTTATGTGTTGCCATACTGCGTCGCCACAAAAGGTCCTTTATCACCCAGCCGGCCATTATACCCGGATTGCGGCCGACCGGCTGGACGTATTACCAGTCCGGTTAACTGGGTATTACTAGTATACACGTAACACCTTATTATCGAACAAAAACATTTGTTTAGAAGTACCCTGCTTACATAGATTTCGTCATAAGATACACGTCATAAGTTTATGCCCACGCGGGCCTAGTGCATATTGATAGTTGTTAACGACTACTAATGCAGCCGGGACCAACACAAGCACGGAGAAGCTCAAGATGATAATTTTTTGGTCACCCATCCGATGACCAACTTTTACAACCACTGCTTGATAACCAATATCCCATCGCGCACAAAGAAATTTGGTGACTCGTTACTTTGTCGCACCTCCAAAAGATGGAATAGTCTACCAGCACACGTTTTCCCTCCTTTCTATGATATGGGGTCCTTCAAAAGAGGCGTGAAGAAGCACCTTGTGGGCCGGCAGAGTGAGGTTAACTGATGCTACTTTTGTTTTCACGCTGCACCAGTTATCTTCGCGTCTGGACTCCATTTCCACTTAACATCAAGTGGGATGGAGTTATTTTACGAACTATCTATATTTAAAATTAAATACGACCACGTTTCAAGCTTCCGCCAGCAACTCAAGTGGCTCCCAATCCGTTTACGCAGGAATACTAGAATACTATGCCTTCTTTATAATATCCTTTTCAACCCTTCCTGCCCTTCCTACCTGAAAGAACGGTTTGCCTTTTCCCATAATCTTAATGTTCCCTGTCGCTCACACCTCCTCCTCAATCTCCATATGCCATCCCATAAAACCGACTTCTTTTCCTATTCCTTCTCCGTTCATGCAGTCAGATTGTGGAATGACCTACCACCCAGTATTCGGGAGTCGACGTCGATCTACTCTTTTAAGAAGCGCGTAAAGGAGTACTATCTTTCCGGTTGAGTGTGTTATAGTTATTGTATGTATATATGTTTAATTTGTGTCGTAACTTTTTTATACTTTGTTTGTTTCTTTTGTGCCCACTTTTTCTACCTTTCTTTGTGTCTTCTCCTTCTACGGGCCTGCTGGAAGAAATTTCAATGTGAAATAAGCAGCGCCCTTGTACTTGTCCATTCTTACTATGTTCTCCCTTCTTATTCGTTTGTGTGTACATAAATTATAAATAAATAAATAAATAAATAAATTAAAAAAAACTGCTTCTGCTCGATTCCGATACTAGTGTTCAATGCGAGAAATTCTAGTTCAATACCCATAGCTTCGTTACACATCACTGTCGTGAACCCATATCCTCACGCAAACATAATAGCTTTCTAGGTAGGTTATTCCATCATCATCATCAGTCTATACTCGTCAACTCCTGGATAGGCCTCTCCAAGTGCACGCCACTGAGCATGATCCGCGGCGATCTCATCAAGAGCTGAAAGTAGCTCCGGATCGCGCTCAGGTTATTTTTTATATTACAAAAAAAAATAGGGTAGTGGCATGTTCAACAAGAATCAGTGATCAACATTTTCCTTAAATCTATACTAATATTATAAAGAGGGAAGCTTTGTATTTCCAAAATATTAGAAAATGCCCTATCATAATAAAAGAACTCTTTCCATGACAAATAAACACACAAAATAAAAAGGACAATTAAAACGTGTAAAAAAGAAAAAATATACATCAGGTACCAATTACAATTATTATATAAAAATCTATCTATATGTCGGAGACGTGGCGCTAGCATCGCTTAGAAACGACAAGTATAGTCTATACTTAGTGTGGTCTGCGCAGCCTATGCTCTATGGTACGCGAAACGTCAACGTTTCTAAAATCCGTTTGCATCGGGCAACTGTTTCTAAATTATTACATTGTGATGTTAAAATAACATTAAAGTGACTGTAAGGAATACGACTGCGCTTTTATTTTGAAGATCCAAGATGAACTGTGTTATCGACGAATCTAAGTTTGCTCGACCGTCCTACCTACAAACCGACCTCGCCGCCGACATATATAATTTACTAGCTGTGCCCCGCGGTTTCACCCGCGTTAATTAGCAAACAATATATTAAAAAAGGAGGAGGAGGTGCTCGATGGCGCAGTGGTTAACGCGCCCGGTCTTCGAGTGCTGAGGTTAAGCAACTTTCGCAAAGGCCGGTCATCGGATGGGTGACCAAAAATTTATCATCTCAAGCTCGTCCGTGCTTCGGAAAGCACGTTAAACTGTTGGTCCCGGCTGCATTAGCAGTCGTTAACAACCACCAATCCGCACTGGGCCCGCGTGGTGGTTTATGGCCCGTTCTCCCTATCCATCCATAGGGAAGGCTCGTGCCCCAGCAGTGGGGACATAAAATGAGCTGATGATGATATTAAAAAAATATTTTATTTTCCCGTTTTTGCAACATTTTTCATTGCTGCTCCACTCCTATTAGTCATAGCGTGATGTAATATAGCCTATAGCCTTCCTCAAGAAATGGACTATTCAACAAAAAAATATTTTTTTAATTCGAACCAGTAGTTCCTGAGATTAGCGCGTTCAACCAAACAAACAAACAAACACACTCTTCAGCTTTATAATACTAGTATAGAAGTATAGATATATATATCACTAGCTGTGCCCTGCGGTTTCACCCGCGTTAATTAGCGACTGTTCCACTCCTATTAGTCACAGCGTGATGTAATATAGCTTATAGCCTTCCTCAATAAATGGACTATTCAACACAAAAAGAATTTTTCAATTCGAACCAGTAGTTCCTGAGATTAGCGCGTTCAAACAAACAAACAAACAAACAAACAAACAAACAAACAAACAAACAAACTCTTCAGCTTTATAATATTAGTATAGATACTGAACGTGTCGAACACACTCTGGTAGGTACCTACCACTATCCTACGCAAATAAATTCGTTCGAAATTGTTTCATTTCAATTTCAATCTAAGTAATTGTAACATGCCATCACGCCTACTCTGATGTCAGCTATTTCGAGCTTTGTATACGTAACCACTCAACCTGAATATCTAGATTAATTTAGTGAAGCGCGATGTCGGGCGTCGGGCGTCGGGCGTCGGGCGTCGGGCGTCGGGCTTCGGGCGCCTGATTCTCTTATGATGCTAATAAGCGCTCTTGAAGTCGAAGCCCAACCTTTAGAACCACCCGAGCACTGTCCTTCAAGTAGGGTTGCCATATTCGTAAATTATTATTTCAAAAAAATACTATTAAAATGACTAAACCTATTTTTTTTAAATATCTTATTGGCCAACATTTCACCTGATGTTAAGTGATGATAAAGCCGAAGGTCGAAGCGCTATTCACTTGGAATCTTCAACTACTGACTTACTGAGACCCTGAAACTGAAAAACAATTAAAGGAGATACCGGATTTACAGATCAAACGAATTCTGGGCAAAGATTGCCACATCATGGGTCCCAACAAATGGATTACGACAACGTGGAAGGCCTAGACGGAGATGGCGGGATGAGTTGGACTCCCACTTGAAGAATTGTGATGAACTAGCTCAGGATAGAGATAGGTGGAAGGAGGGATGGGAGACCTTTGCCCTGCAGTGATGGCTGATAATAATAATAAAATAATCTAAATATTAATACGTGAAGCTAAATCTTTGGATCCCTTTTTTAAGCAAATTGCGCGAACGGAGGAGTATGAAATTTCGCACACTTATAGTTTATATAGAGAAGGTGCAGAATACTAATTTTTTTTTAAAGTTATGCATAAAAATACATTAAATAAAATAAACACTGTTTCATACATTTTTCAAAAATTTCAAAAATGGAAGAGGAGCGGCCGAAATCTGTCAATGCCAATCCAAACTCATATTCTATCTTTTTTAATTTTTCATTGCTTAGGATACAATCCGTGCAGCCTTAATATAAAAATTACCGTGGGAGAGACTTATGTCTGGCAGTAGACTGAGATAGGTTGCTGATGATATTAAATATTTCGTTTTACAACAAAATTAAAGCGAATCTATACTAATATTATAAAGCTGAAGAGTTTGTTTGTTTGGTTGAACGTGCTAATCTCAGTAACTACTGGTTTGAATTGAAAAAATATTTTTGTGTTGAATAGTCCATTTATTGAGGAAGGCTATAGGCTATATTACATCACGCTATGACTAATAGAAGTGGAGCAGCAATCGCTAATTCACGCGGGTGAAACCGAGGGGCAAATATATATTTTCCGGTGAGCGACAACCCTGCTTTCTCGAGTGTCTGACTCAGCATTACTCTGATACACTTAGAGTGGTCGCAAGATTGGTCGGCCACTTTTTACCGCTCCAGATACTCCAGAATAGAGAAATTATTCGGATGACCGCATCCCTGAGAGATATTGGGTCAATTTTGCTTGCTTCAGGGATAAGGGCTTCGAAGGAATACGTGTTGGTCTTTTTTAATACGGGAATTTGGATAAAGCTATGGATTAAAACATAAAATTCCATACCAATAAATGATTTTTCTTCTTTTTTCTTTCTTCTTTTAAAATGTTATTTTAACCACCTCTCTGTTCTAGTGTTTATGCCACTAAAGTGTTGGGCAATGAAGAACAATAACTTCGTTGTGGAATTCAAAAACATTATCTTTTGGACTAATAACATTTTATTTAAATATAGCAGTTTAGCTTAGTCTAGTCTTACAATAGTATTCAGCATTATTCGGAATATCTCGCAATGAAATTCTAATGCTGGCGTACCGGAATACCGGAACGTTTCGGAATGCTCTCAGATAGATGTACTTGCGCCGCCTTATTTACCGGTTCATTCGAATTTGGTATGAGACAGAGTTGGCCTAATTGATTTTATTAAAATTTTGTTTTCATTAGCTATGTAATATTTATACTAGGTATAGAAACTAAAAAAAGCACTTACAAAGACGATTAGCTTCAGTTAGCACTTAAACCCAAGACCTTTCTCGATTTGAGGCATATCGTTTTTTCAAGCGCTGTCTTCAGTATTACTATTATATTTCGTACTTCTAGTCTCTTTGCAAAAATATATTTATATTATGAAAAAAAAGGCTAAGTGTTGAAAAAAAAACACAAACATTACCAAGTGCACCTGACCTGTAATGGGATGCGGGTTCGAATCCCGTTCGTGGAATATTCAACACTGTCTTTTTTCAAATTGTTATTTGTTCGCAACAATATTTGCGTAAAATTATATGTAAATAATCAAAAATATAGCTTGCTTAATTCTTAACTCATCTTTCAATATTTGTAAAAATAGTTGATGACATAGTTGTCGACATTGAATAGGGGCTCCTTTGGCTTACAGAGTAAGAGTAGATACTGTTGATTAATTTCGGCGAGTTGGATTGAGCCACGATAGCATAGTTGGTAGTGCACCTGACCTGGCATGTCATGGGGTGCGGGTTTGAATCCCGCTCGTGGAATTTTTTCAACACTTTGTCTTTTTTGAAATTGTAATTTGTTCGCAACAATATTTGAGTAAAATTATATGTATATAATCATCTTTATATTATTTTTAAGCAGTTAATAACAATATTATTGAACTTTTGGCGGGAAAACGCAATGTGTCGTGTGCAGTTTTCCTTCATATAGATAAGTGATATTATTTTAAATTAAAAGCCTCAAACTTAAGTTAAAACTTAAGTTTATAGTATAACATTATAATATATTATTTAGTAGAGAATTGTTGTCACAGTGTATTAGAGTTTTTTAATAGTTGAGACAGCTAAGTATAGTTTAAATTATGTTTAAGTTAAAAAGCAGATTTCAATTATTTGTTTAAATTTAAATTTAGTATAAATTCACTGAATAAATATTTTTATTGTTGCAATGCCCTTGCAGGCCTATGTTTGGGACTTAATACTGTTTTTGTAAGATCTTTGTACAACGTGATGCAATAAATATCTATGATTATGACTACAACATAATATAATACAAAAACTATAAATATTCTTTATCAATAACTTGTGTTAGCATGGGCCTAATTGAATGTGGTACCCGGCACCTAAGTGTGGATAAATAGTGTTGTTCTCATTATTATTTAAATTACCCTTTATTCGCGAACACAAGCGTGTTTCAAATAATTCATGTGAATGGTTTCCGGTATTAAATTAACTTAAAGTGATTTAATGTTACTTGCTTAAAATTTATCATGGCCAATTCAGCACGCTAAAAGCTTCCGCACCGGAACTCTTACACCGGGTGAGCTCAGGTGGTTTGTTGGAACCGGTAAAATTATAGTGCGAAGTGCAAGTTCAGTCTGAGAGATTTTAAACAGGGTCGTTAATTCAGCACCGTAATGCAATTTATCAAGTGTTGCGAGACCTAGTTATTTACTTGCATTTTGATAATATATTTTCTAACAACTCCATGTCTATTTGATTCGGTTAAAGTGTAAAAACATTTGAACATCGGAAAATACTCTTGTCTACACGTAAAGTTTATACAACAATAGTATTTCATGAATTCATACTATTTTCTAGTGTCATCATACCATTCAGATGGCATATTATTTAATTTTATTTAATTAATATCGATATAATGTTCAGTTAAGAAATTCTATTTTTTTATATTCTTATTCTTCTTTTTTATGAAAAATACTTCCCCTGGGAATCGAACCCCTGGGACTGAGACCGGTGATCTAGCCGCTGGCCCACAGATGCGGTCACATCATAAAGAGAACCGGTAATACCGGAAAACACAACACGCCCCGTTGCACATGTTTTAATACGTAATGTGATATACGACCATTTCATTTAAAGCTTTATCAAGTCATTAAATCCAAACGAAATAAACCTCCCCAATTGCCATTACCAGTTTTACCGCATAATATGTTCGCGGTTGTTGTCTGTTGGGAAGCCATTTTGATTTCCACGAATTTACTTGGGACTTATATCTAAATAGAACATTTTATTTATTTGTGTTTCGTATTTGTGTAACGCACGAGTAAGGTCAACCGCACGCGCGGACAACGCCTCGCTAGTCGCTTCGCTCGCCCGCGTAGTAAATTGTAAATAAGCAGAAAAATCATTTCAGTTAGAAAAAAGTAAAAAATTAAGTTGGTGTTTTTTCATTTTAATGGAACAGGTATCGGCTTTTTATACACCTCCTTTAACGCGTCCGTCGTCTAACCAGTCACGATGTATTTTATGTTTTTGCTTACATTATATAATTCACCTGTAGGTATATCTTTCATTTTGTTATAATATTTATATCATAATTGCTTATTAAATTTTAACGTTATTTATTTACCGCGAATATATAAAGTAATTTATATATTACCTCATTTCCCACTTAAAAAAGATATCTCACCTATGCATGCATATCGAACCTATGCATTTCATTTAAGGCAGCTTAGAATCCAATATTTTATTCTGTAAATGCTGTTAACCTATACAATAATATGTACTTAATACACAAATTGCATTGCAATTTACGTGGCAATGCCGCCAGTCTCTTGAGTACTTTACCAGTCGACTGCGACGCGGAGGAATTTAACGCCATATTTTAGTTTTGTATTAGTTTTAGTTGCTTTAGGTTAGTATAATATACAAAATATTGTTAACTATTTAGAATTAAGTTAGTTATTATCATTAATGTCTACACTTCAAATACAGCAAATTGCATTGGCTACAAAACTTGGGGTGCGGCCAGTCCGGCGCGCCGACATCAGTTGCGGTGGCAATTATCGCCACAATACCGGTATTATACCGGTATAATACCGGTATAAAGCGCCGTTTGCGGTAAACGCTATTCGCATCTACAGTTTAGGGTTGGATTAACAATTTTCACGATTATGACCACAGCTGGACAAAGACCACCGCCCAAAGAAAAAGTGGATTATACATATAATGAAATATACCAAATATAAAATATAAATACATAGTGATAAATAAAAAAAAAACGAGCGAGCCTTACAGTAGTCGCATGTGATGTGTAACATTTGCATATAATATATAATAAGCAATTTTAACATTATATTCTGAAAAAAATGGGTCAGGTATTACATAATTTTATAACTATAAAATAAATGCAGTAAATACTCATTAGAAGACATTTGACATATCAAAATGACCTTCGTATGTATGTATGTTTGCAACGAATAAACTCAAAAACTACTGTACCTAGGCTTAGCCAAAGTAACATTTAAAAAACGATAGCGAAGTTTGATAAGAACAAAATGTATGGGATTGACATAAGCCGCGCTAAATCACGTGGTCAACGTAATGTCAATCCCATATATTTATTCTTTTCTAACTTCGCTATCGTTTCGCTATCGTTTTTGTAATGTTACTTTGGCTACGGGCTCTGGACCGATTTAGAAAATTCTTTCGCCATTAGAATGCTACATTAGCGCTGAGTAACATAAGCTATATTAAAAAAAATGCGGTACCAAGTCTGCCGGGTCAGCTAAAAGTTTATAAATTGTTTGATTAGGTTGCACGAAAAAGAAAAACGTCTCTAACCGTTCTGCACTCTGTAATGTCTACTCACAACTAGACACTACCGTCAGCCGGAACGACTTTGATTATGTGACGCCTCACCACAGCCTGTGTCCTGATGATATTTATGAACACTTCAAACTTCACGACGTCATGTAACAAGCCTCAACTAATCGCGTTAACGTCTGAGTAATGGCCCCAACAAGCTTTGCCCCAGTTACTTGCATGAACAGAATTAATTGCCTTGTAAACGAGATCCATCGCTCGATGGCGACTCTTGACCTACTTGCCAAAGCACTCAGGGCGGTTTAATTAAATTCAACATTTAGGCCCTATTAATTTTGAATGATTTGCAGTGTGGTAGCTTGTGCTTCGGTTTGGGGTGGCTGTTATAAGTACTATTTAAGGAGTTACTAATACCAACTATAGCAGGGTTTCAAAATCGTTTTAAGTGTATATAGTTAGTTCCCTTTTTCAACTTTGGTAATAGAATTTTGGTGGTAGAATTTCGGTGGTATAAATTATTTGGTAGTCTTTCGGGAAACTATTGCGGTGATAGGATTATCGAGTCAAAATTTTGGTGGTAGAATTAATTTGGTAGTATTTCGAGGATACAATAATAATTGCGGTGGTAGAATTTTAAAGGTAAAATTTCGGTAGTAAAATTTTGGTGGTAGAATTTTGCTATTAGAATTACGGTAATTAAAAATGAGAAAGACCTAATTTAATTGAAAATACTTAAGTTTAACATAGCAGGCACTGGTGGATTGCAAATTAACAGAAACAGTGTCAAAGTTTTTGAAGTAATGAAAATCATTTTTGATCATACTCCACATCTTATCGCCTTCAAGCTACTTTTTCCAGATAAAAATAATGGAAAGAACGTTAAAATTAAAATACAAAGGGCATGGACAACGACGTTACGGGTCACATACACACGGGCTGCTCGAGCAGTTAGCCAGTGATTAAAATAGAAAAATATAGAAAAAAATTATATACAAAAAAAAATACATGGACCGCTTGAGCAGTCGTAGTGAAGCTACCATTTCACCGAGCTGCTGACCGGCCGGAGCTGCTTGAGCGGTTTCATGTATGTTTGTAATAAATACTGTAGTTCACTATGCAGTCGCAGCCTGAAGCAGTCACATCCTGACTGGTTCAATCTGGCCGTGTATGGCCACCCTAAGACTCTAAAAATACTGCTATATTATACCTAAAAATAATTCGACTTTTCTCAATCTAGTTTTAAAACTTGCTAATTACCTTTGAAACTGACTGTTGACTGATTGCTTTATTCTTCATTATTAATGCGACAACTTGACGTTGAAATTAATGAACGAACGGGTAGGTAGGTAATTGTAAAACTTTTGAGTTTTTATTACATAAAAACTTTTTGAAAGAAAACTTTAGTCAATTAAATAAATCATCTCTGGTACCAATTGGTTTAGACCACTGGCTTTGATTTAGAAGTGTCCAGTTCGATTTCCGGCATACGTTTTTGGTACATTCATAACATTATTAACTTTTATATATTTATAGTCGTATACGAACTATCTTTATGTACTTATTCAAGCTGGATCAAATGTTTTAAAAGGGTTATTCATAGTGTTCATATAAAATATATAACAAGTATTTTTTTTAATGATGAAATAAATATAAAAAACATCTCAAGTTAAGTACACTGTCCCACTGCTGGCACAGAGGCCTCCATCATCGAAATTAAATCATCATTACAATTGGTTTATTGGCTTTATCACTAAACTTGCCACATTCGAGTTGGTGATCCCAAACGGCATACGCAACGGATGAACCGAAACTCATTTTGCCTTCCTAAGAACTCAGGAACTCTGGCCGATAGCCTGAGCTAACCACTCAGCCATCTAAGCGTATCCCAAATATCCGAACCGCTACGATTTAAAGTCTGTCCCTCACACGCTGCGGCCATTTGTCAGATACGTGTCGCTGCCCAATACTACGGACTCAAATCAAAGAGACAAACGTTCCGGCCAACTGCGCCTCGGCCGAGCCAGTATCTCGTCTCGAATTTATGGACATAGAACCTTCAGAATATTCTATTTGTTACAAACAACAAGTGGAATTGAATTTGAAAAGAAAATGGATGTTCGGGGAACTGAGAGGAGTAGGATTTTATTTTTCGAGATTCAAAAGTAGTATAGATAGTTATCACATAAATACCTTAAAACACGTAGGTACAGACACTCTGTAATTATTCGGATACTCGGATATTTTCTAGTTTTTTTGTTTAAGTTTAAGTATTTTCCGGACACGTCATCAGGTGTGATGAAAGCCAAAAGATTCCCCATTGTAGTGCAATAAATGTCATAACTTTATTAGTATTTTATTTAATGTTTCTAACACACAATTACAATTATTATCAATGAAATGTACACTTATACATATACTACGAGTTATTGTATAATACTATTCTTTTTTAATATAATAAACACCTCATTAGTGCTATGACCACACGCAAAGAGTGCGAAAAGTCAGTATAAAATAGTACGGAAAATACACGCGAAACACTAGGTCCGTATACAGTATTAAAACTTTGAGGAGCATCACTAACAATGCTGCTTCATTTTAAATCGTAATACAATATAGGTTAGGTACATTTTAGGGCGGACATCAATCTCCGTCGGTACCCATTAATCCCAACATTGCCTTACGCAGCCGAGTCACCCAATCCGTCACATGACGCTGCTCCATGCTTAAAGGCCTACATTACACAATAATTTAGTGACGAGCATAATAGAACTTAACGTAACATTTATTGTAATTGCACGCTTAAAATGTAAGCTTGACTGTGTACACGTTCAAGAGACTAGGGTTACATATTATATGGACAGGTATATAAAAATCAATATGTACCTACCTACCTTAAGCTAGATTGATTAAAAAATAACTTACACTCTTAAACTTTCTAAGTTTCATTATAAATAAAATATTTAACGCGGTTTTATAACCGACACCCTCCCCCTCCCTGATTTTACATGGTATTGAGACCCCCCACTAAGTTATGTAATACTCGTATTGGGATGACTTGCTTAGAACAAACAACATGAAGAAGAAAAAAAAGGAACGTGAAAGTGTGTGTGTTCGTTTGTAATATACTACGTATACTTCGGACATATTGTAAATATTGATAAAATGGAGAGCTTCCAATATAAGTCATAGAAATTGGAACATAAGTTTTTTTTTTGTTGACCCAGGGGAAAAATCTGTACACAGATTCCAGTGGATCTGGGGCTGGCCTTCTCCTCTTTCAAGGAGGAAGACCGACCCAGTAAACGACCCCTGGGGTTTGCCTATGGTCTTTTGGACCGCGTAGGCTATCGGATCGCGATGGAACATAATCAAATTGCGATCAAATAAACGCTTTCAATTTACGGCGCAGTGACCGAGTGCACGTTTTTGTTTACAATCACACGAGGGACGTCCGAAACGGCACTAGATATTGAACGGGTCACAGTTTGGAGCCGGTCCAAGCTCATCAATCAGGTGCATCCCGGCGGATATTTGCATGGATACGGATTTGCGGATACGCGACAGCGTGGCGCAGCACTAGATAAATGGCAGCGAGTGTACCTAATGGATGTGTACAGCCGGACAGTTAACGTTTACTTTAATTGATGGAGGCATAGTAAATGGTGAAAAGGTTCTATGCTGGTCACTGTTGACTGGTAAACAAAAATGTTGCGCCTTATGTTGTTGTGACAACATATTCCTTTGCAAAGTTTACGCAAACTCATTTAAAAAAAAACCAAAAACACAAATGTTGAAAAAATTTCCACGACCAGGATTTGAACCTGCACCCTTCTGACATTCCGGGTCAGGTGCTCTTCCAATTGAGCTATCGTGATTCTAACCAGCCCGCTGAAATTATTCAACACTTTTTACTTTGAAAGCCAAAGGCGCCCATTCAATGTCAACAACTACCGTCACTAACATCCGATCATAATATTTTTACAAATACTAAAGATCAGTTAAGAAGTAAGCAAGCTATTTATAAATGTTCAAATAATTTTTAACGCAAATTTTGTTGCGAACAAATTACATCTTTATCTTTAGTATTTGTAAAAATATTATGATCGGATGTTAGTGACGGTAGTTGTTGACATTGAATGGGCCTTTGGCTTTCAAAGTAAAAAGTGTTGAATAATTTCGGTGGTCTGGTTAGAACCACGATAGCTCAATTGGAAGCGCACCTGACCCGGAATATAAGAAGGGTGCAGGTTCAAATCCTGCTAGTGGAAATTTTTTCAACATTTGTGTTTTTCTAATTTGTTCGCAACAAAATTTGCGTTAAAAATTATTTTAACATTAAAAAAAAAAACCATTAAAATATAAACATTGAAAATATGAAAAAAGTTTTTTACCTTTGTAAATAGCCTGTAATGTCCCACTTCTGGGCAAAAGCCTCCATAGTTAAAATCAAGTCATCACTACAATTAATGGGTAATGGCTTAATCACTACTTTTTACCTTTACCTACACAAAATTGTATTTCATCGATTGTATCTATTTAGTCTATAGTCTACAATAATGTAGTGTCAATTCAATATATTAGTTTATTCATTATAGTATAGTCAGAATCAACATGTTAAGTAAAATAGGTAATAACTACGTATAGTACACCGTTTAACTGGTTATTTTAGTTAATGCTTGCTTGTAGAAATTTTACTTACGATCAAAATAGTTAACCACGGAGTGTTGATTAATTTCTTGCTGACTGTACTATACGGTGCGAGTGCTGCGGTTAAGCAACTTTCACAAAGGCCAGTCATGGGATGGGTGACCAAAAATTTAATATCTCGAGCTCCTCCGTGAGTGGACTCTTCTCCACAGCTAAAAAAATAGGCGTCCTGAATGGGTAAAAAAATGTTTGGACGATTCAAAAGCACTTTCCTAAAGTTTATTTGAATAAAAAAATATTTAACTTTGATTTTGACTTAGCACCAGAAACTTATATGATAACAATGCGACGACGTCTATCAATTTTATTATCAAAAGAATTCGTGACTTTTTAAGCGTTTAATAGAATCATATAATTATCCAAATTAAGGTTTATGTGTTAATTTAAATATTAAATTAAATGTGTGAAACAGCAGATTTTTTAAAGGTTATTTCGATTCTGCACTCGTACTAAAATTCATATAAATCGATCGGTCGTTTCATCCCCTTTCTCGAATGCTAATAAAAGCCTTTCCCCAACAATCTGGTATATTCAGCACGAATCGCCGTAATAAAATTGCGTTTTTAATCAACGTACAATGCATTTTCATCACGTTACTTCCACGATAAAATTGCAAAGCCTCTCTTGTGCAGATGCGATTCATTTATAGAAGCTGCTTATTTGCGCGCTCTGGGTTGCCATGCAACGTGTTATATATATATAAAATATCCCTATAATACCGATAACATTTATTATTCTAATATTTCTATTATATTCTAATATTATTCTTTTACCATGATAGTATAAAACATCATCATCATCATCATCTCAGCCAAAAGACGTCCACTGCTGGACAAAGGCCCCCCTCTAATGATCTCCACAACGATCGGTTTTGTGCTGCTCGCATCCAGCGGCTTCCCGCGACCTTTACCAGATCGTCGATCACACATAATAATATTTGAAAAATAACCAATTTTTATTTCTTGCAATAAAGTCGTTACAAAATAAAAATTCCTTAAAAACCGTTTTTATCTATGTATTTAAAAACTCCTTTTCAAATACTTCACATTTCACTATTTCTAAAACATTCCACATTACGAACGCAGCCATAAAAAGCTCGGACGTTTTACGTTCCTATATTAGTCGTGAGTCGTGAGCATCGGGGCTTTTTACATTTTATTGCACTCTGAACGGTCCCCAACGTCCGGTAGTTTGCAAATTTTTGGCGGCAAATTGCTGTACAGTCGCGGGCGTAAATGTTACTACGGACAAATGGACAATAATATCTGCACCCACAGACCAAATATTAGACGACGCATGTGTCACGATTTGTATGAAAACCAAGCGTGCCACATTTTGACAAGCACTAAGTATTTAATGATGAAAACCACCTTACGCGCCAAATCGATTTAAAAATGCCGCGTTGCGAACGATTTTAATACATAAATTCGTTCATCGATTTTGTCATCGATTTATGACGAAAGCAAAGCAAATATAAATTATCTTATTAAGAAGTTAAATTTTATTAAGAAATAATCAATAGCACAATTTATGTGTGTTGATCTTCGATCAACAATGATTGAACGAATTGTTGAATGGAAACGCCACCTAGATTCTTGCAGCGCATATGCCGTCAGGTGGGTTACTCTTGAAACATAATTGCAATAATCAATTTCCAATCCCAAATCTAAAAAATTCAAATGGCACTCTTAAAAGCGATAATAGCGCTACATTGGAATTAAATTGCGTGGAAATTGAGTAAACAAATTATTACCGAGATGTGGCGTTCCGAACTCCTAACTCTCTCGCTTTCGATCGCTTTGAAGGCGAGGCGAGGAGGAGGCGTCATCTTGGCATTTCGAAAGCAATATGAAAGTAATATCGAAAGCTATAGGCTATAGCTTTCGATATTATTTGATATTATATTTTGATATTATATTAGAAAGCGAGGCGAGGGCCTCGCCTTCAAAGCGATCGAAAGCGAGAGTGTTACGCGGTTGGGGGGCTGGTCGTTCAATAAAAAGAAAGACCAGCGGTTGATTTTTGAACCGGTAACCAACTCTCACGCTATGATATCAAGTACGAGTGCTCCTTTGTCTCTAATTCAAGTCACTGGTAACTTATCTTTGACACCGAAAACTCTTGAACGGTATGTATCTTAGTAATCAAATTGTATTTAATGGAAAAATTATGATATTTCATAATGTATTTCATTTTATTTATAATTCGAGATCACCAGTGAGATTAAAAATTGCCTCCCAGCAATTACAGACATTTCGGTGTAAACAACGGGTTCAACGAATAAGGTCAAAGACCGACAAATTATAAAGTCGATGCCAAAATAACTTCGCGATTTTAACTGTATATTTTTTGCGGAAGTAGGTATATAAGTAGATATGGGACAAACGAACAATAAAGAAAAACTAACTTTTTCTATATTATCCCGGGTGTAGGTGGTTGTGACTTATGGTACCGTCGTTGGTTCCTGATTTCCATAACACAAGTGCTTAAGGGGGTTCAGCGCGGAATTTGTAATAATTTACGTGTTTTTAAGTCACTGGTGCTAGGCGCTGAATAGGTCTTATACATTAAAAGGACTAGTGTAGGTTAGCTTGATCCTTTCACAAGGTCATGGTTGTCTTGGAATTTGAAACAAATACCCAGAAACTGCATAAACATTACGTAAAATAATGATATCTAAAAACTTATTTCTTCAGAAACTTTGTAAATATAGCCCATATGAAACAATGATCCGACATGAAAGTGTTTGTATTGATATTCCGCAGGTCACTGTTGTCTTATATTTCCATTAAAAAACATGAATATGAAAATATTAAGACTTTTCTTATTTTTTACCCAAACGCCTATGATTTTGCGAAAGTAAACATTGCTCTAATTAAATCACCAGCCTACTCTGTACAGATATTAGTGTGCGTGCGTATTCGTAGTCGTGCGCCGTTGTCACACCACTGCCACGCGCCGCTCGCTCGCTATCATAAAGAAACTTGAAACTCGCAGTTTTGCGTCCGCGCTGCACCCCCTTAAGCTAATGTCTTTGGAGTCAGCAACGTATGCTATGTTGTCTATTTTGTCATTCTAATTTAAATCAAACACAACAAAACCTCAAATAATTACAATATTTTACGAGCGATGACAGTTCACAATACGAAACAACGCGTGTGATACTCACCGACATTGTCCGCTGGCTGTCGGTGTAAACCGGTTTGTCCTCTCGCGGTGCGTACGTGAACCCGTTGTCGGTGAGAGGTCACGCACACATAACCGTTCTATGGTAGTAGTGTAACTGTCGCAGCGCGCTCTAACGAAGCTTGGACTCTGTTCAGGTATTTACTCACTCATGTGGCATGGGTGACAGTTGGCTTTCCCGGATGAACACGGTCATACATCACTACTGTGACACATGCGTTCAGTACAAGACCAGTACGTGTTTTGAATACGCCAGGGAATTGAATTGTGGCCATTTTGAACGTGGTTTGTGCGTGTGATACCACTGAAGATGACACCAAGTTACTAGAGCAGTATCTCTGATTGTAATTTTATAATTAGTATGGTATTAATTGAGTACGTACTCACAAACACAAACAGATACACAAACTTTGCATTGTTGAAACTTAAAAATCATTTCTAAATTAAAAAAAAATATCCAGCACAAAACCGGTTATCCTACATACCCTGGTGATTCCCAGCACTACTACGTATTACGCGTCAGTGATTAACGTCTTTACTTATCCGGATAGTGCCCGGATCGAGTCGACGTTGCCCGGATGTGAATATTGCCTCCATGACAAACTGCGCTATCAGTTGCCGCGACAGCTATCTGAGATACACTCGGATTGGAGTTCACCCGGTTGGGAAAATCTGACAGATTATACGGGCCAACCGTTAATTTCATTTGTGGATGTTGGAATACTGGAAAATTGAATTTGGCGATAACCGAGAGCATGTCTCTGCAGTTGAGCGCAATATTGATAAGCGATGGCAGTCAGAGAAATATGGAACAATAGAAGAATAAATGGTAACATCATCACCCACTGCCTTCCGGGGCACGAGCCTTTCCTATGGATGGATAGGAAGAAAGGGCCATAAACCACCACGCGGGCCCAGTGCGGATTGGTGGTTGTTAACGACTGCTAGTGCAGCCGGGACCAACGGCTTTAGGTGCCTTCCGAAGCACGGAGGAGCTCGAGATGAAAACATTTTTGGTCACCCATCCGACAACCGGCCTTTGCGTTAGTTACTTAACCTCAGCACGCGCAGACCAGGCGCGTTAACCACTGCGCCATCGAGCTCCTCAATTGTAAGAATCTTATTATTTATTTTTCTTATAGGTACGAAAGACTTATATAGCAGGACTTTTTACTATAAATACATGTCATAACGTTTATCTATACAGGGTGTATCAGATAGGTGTGAAATAATTAATAAATCAATCCATGACAAATTACTAAGGTATCGAAAACCGTAAATATTAAACTGAAGAAAAAAGTTTAAATCTAAATTAATATTTAAATGAAACAACAATGAAATGAATGAATAAAATTGAATGAATGAAATTATTGCTTATATACGTTGTTTTCTTAATTCTTAGCTTTGAAATTAAATAAGATATTTAAAAAAAATTGATTACTGATTACTGTAATTAAAATTAATGATTACATACTTATACACATGGTTGTCTTGAACGAATGTATTGTATCTGTAATGTATATATCCGGTAATCATGATCAAAAACCTAGTTGATTACTGATGTCAAGTTGAACAAAAAATAATGAAAAACATTTTTTTTAACTTTTGTATAGAAAAGCAAATCCACGTAGGTATATGCTTTGTTTTGCATATTATCATGGTGTCCTTTTTACTTAGTTGCATAGCTATATTTTTGGAATTATGTACCTATTTCCATACACCCTGTATAGCTACGCTATTGGCAGGTCACGCGCTACAGCTCTGTACATTGTTCTAGCAAAGTGTGCCAGCATTTTAAAATCATGAAATCGGTAAAGTCAGCATTCGCTTTTAGACGGGCGCCATCTTGATCGGGCGTCCAGACGTCAGAGATCTAATCCGATCAGGCTATCAGCACAGTTCGACTTTACTCAATACAAGTGACACCTCTTTAAAATTAGCTACGAAGAAAACTATTTCCAGACGAAGTTTTGAAGCTGTTTATTATTTCTAACGGGTAAACATTTGGTATTCATCACACCTGATGTTGAGTGTCGATAAGGCTGAAAATTGAAGCGCACTTCACACGGAATCCTAAACTACTGATACTTTCCATCAGGCTGGTGGGCTGTACGCCTTTATTTCGACTCATTAGAAAAACGATTAAACACGCGGTTTACAACGCAGTGGTTCCCGGTTCGATTTTTAGCCGGGTGTACTCGGTTCGGTTGGTGATATTTTGGTTTATTTTGAATCAAAGTAGGTACCTAATTGAATTGTGGGGAAGTGCAACTAAAACTAGACTAAAAGAGCTACAAATACTCCAAAACAAAGTTGTAAAAGTTTTATTTAATTATGATTACCTAACTAATACTGATAAAATTTACATGGAAACTAAATTAATGATGGCATATAATACGCTCATACTTATTTACAAAATACTGTCTAAAAAGATCCGCACACAGATAAAATTTACAAGATCCCATGAATTACCTAGCCTAGATACTCAATTAGACGATTCAATAAGTTGGTTATTCCTAAATCTAGAACAAACTTTGGTAAAAAAAACTATAACATTTGAAGGAGCAGGAGGGTCCGTTCTCCCAATAAATCCATAGGGAAGGCTCGTGCCCCAGCAGTAGGACATACAATGAGTTGATGATGATGATGATGAACTAATAAGTTTGCGTTAATAAAATTTTCCTACGTTAATTTACCAAGAACTATAATAATCTCAACTTAGAGCGCTCCACGTTTTATAACCGCTAGAAATTTTGCAGAATTATTCTGTCGGGTTATTTGATTTATTTTCATTGATATCATCTTGGAGTGAAGCCAGCGCTTACAGTCGTAATGCAATGCACTTCGGAGCTTATTACCCGGGTCACCGCTTCAGATATCCAGCTTGGCCGGATCCGGCTTTGCCACGGAGTTTTTATCAAAATTAAGGATTTGTGAATCCGTAATATACTTTGGGGAAGGTATTTTGACGGCGTGTACCAATTGTAGGTTTAAATGAAATGCTGAAGGGAATAGAATTTCAAATGTTTTTTAGGGTTTGTCCAATTGGATGAAGAGCTTATTGTGTTTGTGTTATTGAGGACAGATGAAATCATAACTTGAATAGTGATGATAAGTGATGCAACATATACAAATTTTCGTATTCACCGAATATCATAACACTACCGAATATTCTATAAGCCGAATAGTCCCATAACAATGCAATGTAACTAATTGACAATGTACATGCAATGTTTGATCACGGATGATTATAATTATAAGCAACTTTCGCAAAGGCCGGTCATCAGATGCGTGACCAAAAATGTGTTATCTCGAGCTCCTCCATGCTTCGGAAGGCAGGTTAAGCCGTTGGTCCCGGTTGCATTCGCAGTCGTTAACAACCACCAATCCGCACTGGGCCCGCGTGTTGCTTTATGGCCCATTCTCCCTATCCATCCATAGGGAAGACTTGTGCCCCAGCAGTGGGAACAAAAAATGAGCTGATGATGATGGTGCAATGTTTCCGAACATACAGGGTGTCCAGTAAATAATGGATAACCTTTCATATGTGAATAGGTCTGATTGCTCTCTATTCCCCGATCCGATCTGAACCCTTCGGAGAATCTAGTAGGGCACGGGGACGCGCACTAGTGCGCGATGCCGTTCCCTCTAGAAAACCTCCGAAGGTGATTCGTTTCATACGGCTTGAGAAACCCTTTAAGTTTCTCGCCGCCCCTAGACAAGCCCGGTGAAACTGAAAATGCCGTCTGAGGCAATCAACAATGTCTCTCCAAAAAGCTCTCTATTATATGATATCTAATATAAAAATATCTTTTGTAAAGTTTTCATAAATGAAATTTTGGACTTCACACTTTGATAGCCTCGAAAACTGTGCTATTTTATTAATTTGAAATTTTGCCATATATTGGAGAGCAATCAGACCTCTCCATATATGAAAGGTCATCCATTATTTACTGGACACCCTGTCCAAAGCAATCAACGTCGCAACGTAACGATATTTTTGGCGAGCCCTGATGATGAACTACTTATATTAAATTCTTTACACAACGAATTATCAAAATCTATGTCGTTGTAAAGCTTCTTCATAAACAAACACAATAGGTAAGCAAAATAAGCGTCAAATAGAGTTATAAAATTCTCCACTTCATCCTGAACCGATTCGCTATAACAGCAATAACAGTGCATTACGCATGGCTGAGTGGGTCTTGCTAACAATAGTAGCTTTGTGACTCCGGCCGGGCCCTCGTTACCCGGGTGTACCCTGGCTTAGTAGACTGGATATCCGTCGGTATTACGTTCAAAGGCATACGTGTATTTACTTAAAATGTGACGTAAAATGGCGTGTTTTTATTATTAAATGTGTTTACAATGCAACACAGCGTAGACTTTTTATTATATCCGCCGCTTTGTCTTCATAAGGGGGGGTGGTGGAATGAATATGAAAATGAAAATTGTTTATTTCTCAGTACCTACTTACAAACAATAATCTATGGTTGGACTTCTTGGCGGGAAAGTGAAGAGTCATGTCTGCGGTTTTGTTTTATTTTCTAAAATTTGTGTTATATCGAATATTAATGTGAAATAATAATAATAATAATAATAAATCGTTTATTTCAGATTATTCATCCATATTTGTTAGTATAACTTAAAAATATTGTTAGTATTTATATAAGTATGAAAAGGTACATATGAATCCCTATTGTGCCAAGAGTGACCATCACGAGAAAGGGTATGTCCCCGTGATTGTCACTCTCTGCACAAGGGACCACCAGAGCGGTGAGGTGAAGCGATCCGCTAATGTCTTTAGGATGCTGTTGGAACTGTTCCTCACTCTGCTGATCAGGGAGGCGGTTTTTTTGCGAATGACGGCTTCAAAGCCATCAGTTTGATACTCCGCAAACATCCCGGATGCACTGCAAAATCGCGGTAGACCCAACATCATCCTAAAGACATTGTTATACTGGATTCGTAGGGTCTCCAGAGATTTTTTGGCATGCTTGACCCACAGATTTCCCGTGTACATGTTTTGACAGTAAGCTTTAAAAAGCGTCACTTTCACATCTTCCGTACAGCGAGAAAATCTGCGAGCCAACATATTGCCTCTAACCGCTAGAACCCTTCGCTCCCGTTCAATATCATCATCATCTTTGAGGTCGCTGGTGATGACATGCCCCAGATATTTAAATTTCATCACGCGTTTGATGTTCAAGCCGTTTAGGGTAATCTTAGTAGCGTTATCGGGACATTTACCAGCGGCCTCAAATACCATGTATTCTGATTTTTTCACATTGTACGTGAGCCCATGCTCAGCAGCATACGATTCACAAACACTTAACATTTCTGTAAGGCCACCCACCGTAGGGCTGAGCAACACCATATCGTCAGCGTAGCTTAAATTGTTTATGCTAATTCCATCTATTCGACAACCGACACGCATGCTGCTCAGCCTAACGATGAGATCGTTTACGTAGATGTTGAAGAGCTTAGGAGAAGATAACCCCCCTTGCCTCACTCCGCACTCCAACACATACGCATCCGACAAGGAATCAGCCCACTTAACATAATTTGTTTGGTTAGCATACCAAAATTTGAACACGTTCAGTATTTCTTTCGGTACACCCCTCTTCCCCAGCTTCCCCCAAAGCGTATCATATGACACCAGGTCAAAGGCTTTGGAGAGATCCAAGAAACAGGCGTATATCGGTGTTCCACGATCAGTGTAATATTGGACAGTATGCTTAAGACCTACTATAGCGCTTTCAGTTGAAAGTCCGGGTCGAAACCCGAACTGTGCGTCATGTATGTCCGAGTGTTTATCCAATTCAGAGTTAAGCACACTATCCAATACCTTAGCAATTGTTGTTGCTAGTGAAATAGGACGATAGTTCCCCCTGTCCGAGATGTCACCGGTCCTATCCTTAACAATGGGCACGACGATAGTTTTCATCAACTCATGTGGTAGGTACGAGTGACTTATGCACATTGAGAAGAACAAGGCCAGAACCCTCGGCAGGTGAACTCCAGCATACCGCAGATGCTCCACACTAATGCCGTCATGCCCGGGAGATTTACCGCCGCTCATGTTTTTAAGCGCCTCTCTTATTTGGTATGCAGTGATACTCAACGGCGATGCCTCCCCCCGACATTCTGACTCAGTGCTGTGGGCGGAGGCCGAAGGACCCAGTGGAGAGCTGACTCTAAAGTGATGCATGAAAGCATTGGCTATCTGCACCGGGTCACTTACCCCATCCACATTCACCGGTAGACCAGGCTTAATGTCGCACTTCTTAGTGGCCTTCCAAAAGCTTTTAAAATTTTTCGTGATTCGGTGTTTAGCTAGAACGTCCATTTTGAGTTGGTCTTGGTTACGTTGACACCATTTTAAACGACTTTTAAAAACTTTTCTTGACTCATTCATATCATCATAGATTCTGCCCGATGAAGGACGATTGTAATATACCCACACTTTGAAATTAAGCCTGGCCACCTTATGAGCCTCATGTACATGCTTATTCCAGCCACAAAGATGCTTATTTTTGTATAATATAATAATGGTGTGGTGTGTATATAATATAATAATTATAAATAATGGTGGATTATTAACCGTTAAGTGTTCGTGAGTGTGCATGAATGTTGGCAAATGAAACAAAACAGTGCAACGTCACTTTTCAAATTCTCTCAAGAAGTCCACCCGAGGACTTAGTAAAGCCCCACATCTTTGCTGAGATACTCGAGGGGTTGGGGGGTATTTCATTTCTCACTTCTCATTTCTATTATCATTCATCATCATCATACAGAAAAGAAAAATTGTTTATTTATGTATTACTTGTTACAAAAACTACTTGACACTGGCTAAATATGCTAATCGCACAAAGCCATCAACAAAAAAAAAAAATCTATGGTTGGGACCATCCTAGTAAGTATACAATATGGTAAAAAAATCCGATTCGTAAAGGTGTTATTAGGTATCGTGATTCAGTTCTATTTACGTAATTATTCTAAAATAATAAGTGAAAATAATTTACCCCAATAAAAATTTGTTAAATGACAAAACTTAAATGGCAATAGGCATAACACACTATAGTTTTTTCTACAATATCATTTAAAGTTGGGCAAAATCTTGAAAACGAGTGGCGGCGTTTAGTTGATATCTTATAGATTATCTAAATTATTGTACCTATGATTTTGTCTAAACAATCACTAATGATCTAAACTACAAATCATCCGTCTCACAATTTCGATTTATCGTTCGGTTTTTTAAATTATTATTTTTCAAATTAACACGTTAAATTCCCCATACAAAATTAGTATGGCCGCGCGGCATCAAATAAATATGGATGAAGACATTTTAAATAAAAATATATGACACTTGTCACTTACGAACGGCGCACCTTTTAAACTGAGGATTACTATCCTCTTCCCCACTTCACAGTGCTTAGGAGGAAAGACTTATATCCTCCTTCTCATTGTCATACTAAACTTGATCTCGGTTTCTGTAATGGGAGGACAACTCTGGAAGACGTTTCTCTAAATCTTCTTTACTTCAATATATTCAAACAAGGAGTTCTGCGATTGAAATGAAACAACTTTTACGGATCTTTTCGCGTTTATTTTAACATTAGTTTTAATTAATGTTTATCCTGACGTTTCGAACCCTTTGCAGGGTCCGTGGTCACAGGGAGACTGAGATGTTTATTAAAACTAATGTATAAAATAAACGCGAGTAGATCCGTAAAAGTTTTATTTCAATGTGTATTCTTCGCTTAAACTTTAGAAAACAATAGTTCTGCGATTGTTCTGTATTTCAAAATACATTTCTTCGAATACAAAAACCTTGATAATAATTGTAATGTTAATTACCATTAATTTCAAAACTTATACAATGCTGTGAACGCTTCCGAAATAGCATAATGGCTGCCCTAAATCATCACCACGTACGCGTACACATTAATCTGTCGTTTCAAACAACAAACAAACACACGTCCACCACAATACCCGGGTTCCTCGTATCGGCGGTGCACGCATCAGCGGGCCGGTTACAATGCGGCATACGTTATCCGGGGCAACCGGGTGACCCCACAAATCCGGGTGTGTACGGCTCAGCCCGTGCTAGTGTCAATTGTCTGTACACGGAATGTGGGACAGATTGGACTCAGTTTTGTAATATTCAACCGGGTATCAGCAACAGCAAAGTCAATCAAATATCGGTATGTGATTTCGATCAACAATAGTTCTAGTCATAGTCATGGTCATAGTCATAATTTTTTTATTGTATCATGTTGGTATGGTACAGATCTTATAAATATTATAAATATAAGGTCACTTTTTATCAACTGCAAATATTTTGACAAAACATCTAATTATATCAAAGAAATAAGGCCCTAGCATTTAAAAAAAAAATCAGGCTAGTTTTTTTAAACTTTTTCTGACAAAAAAATGTAATATTTTTAAGAGCGGCCTCTCTGACGGTTTTTTTTTTAATGAAACTTAGGGCACGTGTAAGCGGTAAAGGCATTGCGGCCTCTCTATTTCGGCTCCTTTGAATTTAAACTACCGAAAGTTCTTTATTGTTATCGACTTATTATTATCGACGACCTGGTCGAGTGGCTTGCACACCGGTTTTCATGGTGTCGCTATCTCTGAGGTCCCGGGTTCGATCCCCGGTCGGATCAATTTAGAAATACCTGTTTTTCTATATTGTTTCGGGTCTGGGTGTTTCCTATGTATAATAAGTATGTATTTAAGTATATTAAGTATGTTTATCCGTTGTCTAGTTAACCATATAACGAGTTTCTTAAGGAAGCTTTTCTTGGGGCTAGATAATTGGTGTGAGTGTGGGAAACATTTATTATTTATTTATTTATTTTCTGTTTAATCGAAATTTCTATATATATATAAATATTATATATAAGGTCACATTTTATCAACTGCAAATATTTTGAGGATAAATTCAACAACATATATAAACTATTTTTATGAAAAAACCTTAAATTTGTATATGCTAGTTTTCAAGAAAAACGCCAAAAGACATTTCGATTAAAAAGTAAAATAAAGCACTTTCGGTAGTATCAATTCAAAGGAGCCGAAACAGAGAGGTCGCAATGCCTTCACCGCTTATACGTGCCCCTAGTTTCATTCAAAGGAGCCGACAGAGATGCCGCTCTTAAAAATATTTCAATTTTTGTGTCAGGAAAAGTAAAAAAAATAGCCTGAATTTTTTTTTAATGCTAGGGCCCTATTTCTTTGATATAATTAGATATTTGGTCAAAATATTTGCAGTTGATAAAATGTGACCTTATATAATATTATAAATAGTCTCTTAACATGACCTTAGATTAGATAAGCGCTTCAAAACAGTCCGAGAAATTAAACCATAAATATTATTTTGTGGTCTTCTTTCAAATTAGGAAGGTCGTTTTAATATTGCCGGGGGTAAAGAATTGCACCACCCCATCTCTTCCCGTGGGTGTCGTAGAAGGCGACTATGGGACCATTCCAAAGGATGGGCAGCAGCGTCTCTCTGTGATTATTCTCACCTTACTGCGATCGCCAACCCGCCTGCCAAGCGTGGCGATTATGGCAAATTCCCCTCAAAATGATTAATCCTTGAGGAAGGCCTTTGTCCAGCAGTGGACGTCTTTTTGGCTGAGATGATGATGATGATGAATTGATATTTACTAGAAATAATCAGCCACTCCAAGGAAGCTCAAGTGGGAATCGAAAATCGGTAGCTCAGTGGTGAGAGCATTGGACCGGCTATCTGAGGGTCGTGAGTTCGATTTCCACTCGTGCGTCCTGGGACTGAAATTGCAAATTTCTAAGGCTGATTATATTAATAGCTGAAGTAGACTATAAAGGAATAAATAATAATAACTAATAGATTATTTCGTTATAGTTTTGAACGCCTCTGTACCTTACAACAAATCGGGCAAAAACGCAACTCATCATCATCATCATCATCAGCTCATTTTATGTCCCCACTGCTGGGGCACGAGCCTTCCCTATGGATGGATAGGGAGAACGGGCCATAAACCACCACGCGGGCCCAGTGCGGATTGGTGGTTGTTAACGACTGCTAATGCAGCCGGGACCAACGGCTTTACGTGCCTTCCGAAGCACGGAGGAACTCGAGATGATAAAGTTTTGGTCACCCATCCGATGACCGGCCTTTGCGAAAGTTGCTTAACCTCAGCACTTGCAGACCGGGCGCGTTAACCACTGCGCCATCGAGCTCCAAAACGCAACTAGAATTTAATATTTATTTTTCGGGGGAAATCCCAACTGAGGAATAACGCAACTAACCCGTTGATTTTTCTAGTAAAATTTTAGTTATCTTGTAACTGCATATAGCATAGTGAATGCAAAAATTAAAGATAAAATATACAAGTGTCAAAAACACGAATAAGAATATGCTTCACTAAATTTCTGAGCAACACATAACTACACAATATACAAAAAAATAATTCGGATATTCGCTGCAAAAACAAAAAATCAAGAAAACATTATAGAAAATCGCCACTGAATTCATTTTTCAAAATGAAAACTCAAGACAAGGTAGCAGGAAGGAAATATAAGTTTTCGCAGAGTTTTGGCAGGTCGCTCCAAGAGTAATCTTCGCTGTCGACTTTACAAATTTGATGTGCACTTGGAAAGCTTTTTAAAGGTGGCCTCAACTGAACAAAGCCAACCACGAAATGGAACATTTTCGACGGATCTACTAGCTTTCTAGTTTGCATAAAATTTTATACTGACGTTCCGAAGGCAAGGCAAGCCCCGTGAAATAGGGAAACTGAGGTGTTGGTCGTCCCATATTATTAGTTTGTAACTTTTTAAAAACATAAACACGGACTTTTGTTGGATCCGTAAAAAGTTTTTCATTTCGATTTGTAGTGTTCGCGTAAACTTGTGAACCAACGTCAACATCTTATCTTGAGCTGCCGGCACGTAAGTACTTAAAACACTATTTTTTATAAATGACTGTCGTTATTTCGCATATCACACAAAGCTATAGTTATTTAAAAACTCTGAAACAATTAAAGCAATCCCGTTTAACTGACTATGGTTTATGAATTTCAGAAGAAACTGGTTAAAATAACCAATAACCTGAAAAAAACATATTTTAAAACACAAATAATTTTACTAAAAAAATATGTTTTTAAAAAAATATTGTAAAAACTTTTCTTAAGATGTAATATACATCTTAATCTTAATAAAGAAAATAATAATAAAAGCATTTATTCAAAATTCAAAATTCAAAATATCACTATGCCATCGGTTCGTAAGTCTACACAGACAGGGCGGGAGACCTTGTACTGAGAAGAACCGGCAAGAAACTCAGCAAGGGCGTCTCTTTTCTCAAAATGCCCTATCATAGGGGGACACATTCCATTACAAATAAACACACAAAATATAAAAGACAACCACAAAAAATAAATATAAAACAAAATAAAAAATCTAATTTAAATTTCTACAATGTCATACAGTACCACTACAGTACTCTAGTAAAAGTCAAAATTTGCATAAGAAAAACAAAGTTAAACTATAGTGAATAATACTAAAAATAAGATAAGTATGCAAGAGCAGACCAGCTTCCACAGGCGGCACCCGTTCACGAGTATGACATATGAATCAGCCATCGTCGCTTCGCTCAACCATATTTTAGGGAACGTAACGACCCGACACGCACACGCCACCACCGCAGAGACAATAAAGAGAGCAGTCATTGCCATACAAAGAAAAACTTAAAACTAGTGGCCCTGAAACGGTACCCATTCAGCACAATATCGAGGACCCGGATTGGCACCACGACGCTGGTCTTCCGTGGGTGCCAGAAGAACTTAAACATTACAACATTCACTTTAAAACATTCTTCTTATACATAACACATAAAGCAACACACATTGGAAGTGTTACTCAGCATACCCATTATCTTGCGTAGTTATCACCCAGCGGCCGACGAGAGGAGGCGCGCCGGCCATTACGTTGCATGCAAATGATGACGCCCGCCGCACTGGCAATTTGCGAACGTTTATGCTTGCTCTACGGACTTTACGGCGAGTGGGCCTTTAGCTACGTGTCCTGATAGGAAGTCAAGAGTTAATTTGCAGTTTGTTTAATTTATGGTTTACTGAATAGTATTATCTGTATTTTAAAGTTTAACACCACCATTGTGTGAAATAATGGTGGTCAAAATCTGTAAAAGTGCAAAATTGTTGAAGAATGACACGAAACAGCGCAGTCACTTTTCAAAATCTCGCAAGAGATCTGCTTGAAGTCTCTGCCCCCTTAGACAAGTGGCATAACGCTAATAGAATAGATATTACATATAATGCTTTTTGTACGGGATAGACATAAGTCAACAATACGTATAAATGACGTTTATATCAATCCTGATGAGGAGCTCGATGGCGCAGTGGTTAACGCGCCCGGTCTGCGAGTGCTGAGGTTAAGCAACTTTCGCAAAGGCCGGTCATCGGATGGGTGACCAAAAATTTATCATCTCGAGCTCCTCCATGCTTCGGAAGGCACGTAAAGCCGTTGGTCCCGGCTGCATTAGCAGTCGTTAACAACCACCAATCCGCACTGGGCACGCGTGTTGATTTATGGCCCGTTCTTCCTATCCATCCATAGGGAAGGTTCGTGCCCCAGCAGTGAGGACATAAAATGAGCTGATGATGATGATGATATCAATCCCATACAATAATCATTATATTTCAATTCTATTCTATTAGCATTATGCCACTAGTCTAGGGGGGCTGTAAAGTCTTTCGTTTTTGTTAGAACTAAAGGGTTTATAATATAGTTATCGCCCAGCGTACAATGAGAGTTGGCGCTCGTCGGCCAATACCGCTGCACGCAAATGATGACGCCCGCCGCACTGGCAATTTGCGAACGTTTATGCTTGCTCCACGGACTTTACGGCGAGTGGGGATAGGTCTTAAGCTATTCGTTGCCGAATTGTAATGAGCAATAATGGTGGATTATGACCTATTTTTTTTGTTAATATTATTCATTCGCTATTAACATATTAATGCCATAAAATCCGTAGCAATGACGATTGTAGATGAGCCAACCCAACAACTTGTCAAAGTATAATCGCAATCCACGAATGGTATAGGTTACAAACGGCACAAACAAAGAAACATAATTTATATATTTTTTCCCAAATACTAATGTGAAATAACGTAGGAATCTTTAACCGTAAAACTATTCGCGAACGTACACGACGTTTGAGGAGCTCGATGGCGCAGTGGTTTACGCGCCCGGTCTGCGAGTGCTAAGGTTAAGCAACTTTCGCAAAGGCCGGTCATTGGATGGGTGACCAAAAATTATTATCTCGAGCTCCTCCGTGCTACATTAGCAGTCGTTAACAACCACCAATCTGCACTGGGCCCGCGTGGTGGTTTATGGCCCGTTATCCCTATCCATCCGTAGGGAAGGCTCGTGCCCCAGCAGTGGGAACATAAAATGAGCTGATGATAATGATGAACGTACACGAGTGTTCAGTTGGCAAATGGAACAAAACCCTGCAACTTTTCTCTCTTCTCGCAAGAAGTTCGCGTGTCGCATCGTTACTCAAACTTAGAGAGTATGGTTTGGAATGTCATTTATCATTCAACACCTAGTTATCACCCAGCGTCGAACGAGAGTTGGCACGAGTTCGCCATTACCGCCACTCGCAAATGATGGCGCCTACCGCAGCGGTAATTTGCGAACCTTTATAAATGCTTGTTCCACTAACTTTATGGCGATTAGGTACGCTTTTAACTACTCAGGGAATGAGTTAAAGTCAGGTGACACTGAAAGAGGAGCTCGTTGGCGCAGTGGTTAAGCAACTTTCGCAAAGGCCAGTCATCGGATGGGTGACCAAAAAATGTATCATCTTAGCTCCTCCATGCTTCAGAAGGCACGTAAAGCCGTTGGTCCCGGCTGCATTAGCAGTTGTAAACAACCACCAATCAGCAATGGGCCCGCGTGGTGGTTTATGGCCCGTTCTCCTTTATCCATATATAGGGAAGGCTCGTGCCCCAGCAGTGGGAACATAAAATGAGATGATGATGACACTGAAAAAGCCATACGAGGCCATTAGCAAACTCTACAAAAAGAAATGGAGTATAGGATTACAGCAGAGATGTTGTTACTGATATTAATGACTTAAATTGGGTGTTCAAGCCTTTAAGTATGCAAATTACAAAGTACAATTATAACTAATAATTTAAATAAAATTACATAGTAGTACTAGCTGTGCCCGCGGCTCCGCTCGCGTGAACTTCAGAAGCGCCGATTCAGAAATGACAAAAAAATAGAATAAAAATCGGGACAACCTAATCACCCAGCGGTATGCAATATACTTTACGACCTATTTTCATACCTACCAAATATACATAAAAAGTTCCATTAAAATCGGTGGAGCCGTTTCGGAGAAGTGTGAACACAAATACTGTGGCACAAGATTTTTATATAGGTACTAGCTGACCCGGCAAACGTCGTTTTGCCATAAAAAATAAAATAAAAAATTAGGGGTGGACTACCCCTAACATTTAGGGGGATGAAAAATAGATGTTGGCCGATTCTCATAGATACCGGATGACCCGGCAAACGTCGTTTTGCCATAAAAAATTTAAAAAAAATTTAGGGGTGGACTACCCCTAACATTTAGGGGGATGAAAAATAGATGTTGGCCGATTCTCATAGATACCGGATAAGCACAAAAAAATTTCATCAAAATCGGTCAAGCCGTTTCGGAGGAGTATGGCAACGAAAACTGTGACGCGAGAATTTTATATATTAGATAGATTAATTGTAGTGAAGCCAGGCCCCCTAGACAAGTGGCAAAACACTAAGGGTCTTACAAATAAACTAAGTATAAGGTCCGAATAGTTATTCCGTGTTATGTCTCTTTTACTCTAATTTGAAATGACGTTTACATGACAGGAACAAAACACGGAATAACTATTCGGAGCTTATTCTTTGCTTATTTGTAAGGCACTAATAGAATAGAAATCAAATAGAATTATTATTGTATAGGACTGACAATAAACGTCATTTATACGTATCGTTGACATAAGTCAATCCCGTACAATAATCATTCTATTAGATTTTTATTCTATTAGAGTTATGCCACTTGTCTAGGGGGGCAGCTCTGTTTGCTATTTACATAGTTACTTGACCAAATACGTATTTCGCAATTAGACAATGTGTCGGGCATGTGATACGGTATATACGTCGATGTGTGTACGTCTCACAGGCGGGTGGCGATCCGTGAAATCTGACGAGCGGCTAACACTAAATGTGGCTAGCCGGTAAATTACATGGCTCTTGTTTGGTGGTACAACATATGGTTTTTTGGCATCATTAATATTATCATTATACACTTTTAAATTTTTGCGTTCCATTTTAAAGTTCTCTAACGGGGATTGACGCAAACAAAACTCTTACGATGTAACAAGATTTGCTTTTCCATATGAAAGCTCAAATTTATGACATTACACGTTTTGACTTCTCCTTTTTTGAACAATGAGGTTGAAGACCATTGAACCATTTGGTTAAAGAATAATGTATCAACTGGACCTAGGATTGTCACTTTGAAATTTTTCTTTACGTTTGTTGTAAATTTAATATCTCGGTCACGTGGTTGCTTTTCAGACATGTTTATAGGTACTTTTCTGGGGTTTTATGCAGATTTTATACAGGTTTATACGCCCTGTAAAGAAAGGTAGATAGATGAAACTAGCTTACAAGATGCTGCATTACAAGGACAATTTAACTATGAATACGGAAATAGTGAGCAGAAAATTGTCCTCCAGTTAACTGTTGGCTCCGATCCAGACCAACGGTGGTTATAGTTTGCAAATCGAGACCATTAAATGTCTAGCTGCCTGGAGACATTTTTACGTTGGTACTTACAGGTAACGAAATGCTTCAGATTTTATTATGTAACTTGAATATTATACGGTATGTAAGTCTTTAACAAAGTTTCATTTTCTTTATTTTATTTTCGAAGTGTAATACATAAATGTTAAAATAATATTAGAAACCATATAGGTAGTCTAGGCACAGCAAAATACACTGTGACAGGTTAGACGACGGACGCGTTTAAGGAGGTAAACTTGTAACTTATCTACAGTTAAAAAAGCTTATAGCAAATTTTAAAACACGCGAGTTGTTACACATTTTTTTAAAAGTGAACTATCGGCATTTCGCATGTACTACACGCACGAGTAAGGTCAACCGCACGCGCGGAACACGACTCGCTAGTCGCTTCGCTCGCCCGCGTAGTAAATTGTAAATAAACAGAAAGACCATTTCAGTTAGGAAAAAAGTAAAAAATGAAGGTGGTGTTTTTTTTATTTTTAATGGAACAGGTATCGGCTTCTTATACACCTCCTTTAACGCGTCCGTCGTCTAGCCAGTCACGGTGTACATATATTAGAAGTGTTTGTTGTATTTTTCTTATAATTATTTTAGATTTGTCTTTATTAAATATATTACGGGTAAGCACTTGGCTCGGTGGAAGCGCACTTCACCGGGATCCTAAATTACTGAGGCACTGGCTCTAACTATCGGACGGAACACAGCAATTCCACTAACATAAATATGTACGTACATATATATATTATTACCTTTTATTTTATAGATCGCCTTTGAAATACTCTTGTAATGTAGTTATAGTACAACTCTTTTTTGCCACTCATCGAATGAGTGACGATAAAACCGATTTTTTTTATGAAACACTTTTAACGAATTCGCTCGCGTTTTATTTAACATAAGCATTATTTTATCGCGCCGTTTCAATCAAGCAAAAAAAGAACAATTAAAAATATTGTCTAGCTCGAATGGCAATTGATTTGAAGCTGCAATTATTTAAATTGCTTCACTCGTATTACGTTTGCCGACGGGACGTGGACGTGAGCTGAATCGACTGAACCATTTCCAGAACACAAAAAGAATACTGTCGTTTTACTATTCAATGTTTTCCAGGCTTATATTCCTTTGCACCATTATCTTATATGAGCTCAAGCGCGCGAATACCAGACACAATAGGATTTTAATTGTTATCGGCCACTTGGTGGTCGATCGACGCTCAAGGGGATATGATTTCAAACCATTTATTGCACTTATGTAGTACAAGTACATAGACGGTATTATTAATAACAAAAACTTAGGTTTGGCAGTGCAACTAATAACAAAACAATTTTACGCAGAAGTTACAAAAGTGTCCACTTTAAGAACTTTATCACAAAAATTGTTCTACTTTTGTGACTATTACTAAGTGTCACTAACTTACCTTTTTTTCTTAACTATTGGACGAAGTCACAAAAGCATCCACTTTAAAATAGTCACTATTTGATCACATTGTAACTTAGTCGCCGAAATTGTCTACTTTGTAACTAAGTCACAAAATATGTCTACTTTACAACTTTGTCACAAAGCCGTCCACTTTATAACTAAGTCACAAAAGTGTCTACTTCATAACTAAAGCCCGTTTTTTTAATCCTCACATAAGTTTTATCCAACGAATAACATTGCCATTGTGGCATATTTTCTAAAGGGAATCTGTCATTATGTCAAAATTATTAAATGAATAATCTTTATCTGACGATTGAAAAGCTAAGTTACATAAGTGTCCATTTTATAACTTTGACACCAATGCGTAAACTTTACAACTAAGTCACTAAAGTGTTTGGTATCCAGAACAAAGTAAAGCTACAAATTGGAGAGGCACTTTTGCTATAGAGTTGTTTGTCTAACGGAGACATGTGACGTCAATATGTCATTGTGAATACAAAAGTTACATTTTAAGAGCTTGTGTTAAAATTGATTTCGCCGGCAACTCAATTTGTCGCCCACACGCCCCGCCAGAATAGAATTTTTATTTCACAAGCTAACGTCGCCTTGGGGGTTAAAGAATGAAAATAACTCTTTCCAAGTCTATAAATAGAAAAAGGATTTTATATGAAACAGATTGCCTGCTACGAATACTGTGGTAAAAATATGATATGGGGGAAACAAATGAATTCAGCATTCCCACCCAGGGTAGAGGCATTAGTGTTCAACGGGAACCAAGATCGACACTTTTCCTTTCACTACAAAGTAAGAAGCCTATAACTGTCCCACTGCTGGGCAAAGGCCTCCATCATTGAAATCAAGTCATCGCTACAATTGGTGGGTAATGGCTTAATCACCACGCTTGCCAAATGCGGGTTGGTGATCACAAACCCGGGCATCGAAACATCCGAAACACACTTTGGCCGACCTGGGAATTGAACCCGGGAGCTTCAGGTATCGGACCAAGCGCTTTGCCACTACGCCACCAAGGCATTTTTCCTCTAATCATTATAATAGGGGTCAGTAACTTATTCCTTTATGTACTTTTAAAATAAATGAAAGCAGACCACCTGCTTCATAATTAAAAAATAGTGACAAAATTCAGCGCTTACGTCAGCCTTCCCGGTAGCATAGCGGTCAGTGCAACCGCCCGGATTGCGGAAGATCCAGGTTTGATTCCTGGCTGGGTCGGGTGAGCGTTTAATTTTTTCACTGTATCTTATAAATATTTAAAAAAAAACAAAAAAAACCCCGGATTCCCGGGTCCGATTCCCGGTGGGTACATGTTTGCGTTTTCGGTTTGGATGTTGGTAGGGCTTGTTTGTAGCCAGTAACAACCTCAGTGGTTGAGGAGGATTTAGTTTAAGCCCAAGTACTTACCTTAGTATACTAATATTATAAAGCTGAAGAGTTTGTTTGTTTGTTTGTTTGTTTGTTTGTTTGTTTGAACGCGCTAATCTCAGGAACTACTGGTTCGAATTGAAAAATTCTTTTTGTGTTGAATAGTCCATTTATTGAGGAAGGCTATAGGCTATATGACATCACGCTATGACTAATAGGAGTGGAACAGTCGCTAATTAACGCGGGTGAAACCGCAGGGCACAGCTAGTTTGAGATAAACGCGTGTGTTACAAGTGTTTCATTTCATACCTGGCGATTATTGTGCGCTGACAATCCCACGTGTCTGTCGGTAACTAAACCGCCATTTTGTGGTATATTGTTTTTTTGTGTGTATTATATACACGGTGACGAAACGCGTAGCATAATTGTTAATTGTTCGAATATGAGAGGTAATTGTAAGGCTCAGATGTGGAAGATAGGCGTAAAGGGTTATTGTATTTCTTATGATATTTTCGTGTTTTGTAATAGTGATCTCATACAGCAGCGATATAACACGATAATATGTATAATCTAACATAATTTTACAAAAAAAACGAGCGAGCCTTACAATAGTCGCATATGTTGTGTAACAACACTTGACATCTAATCTCACCTTAGTAATAAGCAAGTTTAACATTATATTCTGAAAAAAATGGGTCAGGTATTACATCTTTTTATGACTATAAAATAAATGCAGTAAATACTCATTAGAAGACATTTGACAATAATAATATGTCATGTTCATAATATCGATTTTACACAATGGCGCGCGCTTGCGCTCTTCCCCGACTTCCTGTTACACAGTTACACTGTTACACATACTTCCGTCCCATTTTATGAAATCACTCCCACAAATTGCTTACATAGAAAGCGAGCGGAAAGATTTTACACATCAAAAATAATATGTAGTATTCATTTCGCTAAATCACTCGTTTATCCAGCTTTTAAATGCAGTACGCATGCATCAGGGTATCGGTGTTGGTGTACCTACATGTTCCCTTGCATCCATTGATTCTTCCTCATGTGCATATTTTTTTGCGGGCGAGAAGGCGGTTCATGTGTACTGCATCCAAGCTAGATAAACAAGTGATTTAGCGGAAATAACACTACGTTTTACTTCAATTACGTTTTTTTGTACCATGGATTTCCGTAAAGTAACGCCTGGTTCCACTAATTGTTACATTTTGACAAAATTGGTTACTTATATGTATAGGTATTATTTGAGCTTCCACACCGGTAAAATCTTTTTAAATGTTGTCTATATCTTTGAAAATTTGTAAGTTATTATGTGAGTGTAATTAACGTAGTTCCAATTAGTTATTATAGTATGTCAAGATAAAAATTGTCGAAACATACAAATTCAATGTTTATTTTTATGGAAGTCATATCAAAAAGTGTACCTTCTATTTGTTACATGAAAAAAATATTCTTATAATATTATAAGAATATTTTTCCAGGTATATACCTAGAAACGTACAAATTCGATGTATATTATTTTGCGTTCTTTTACTGAAGAACCGTTACATGTCCAAAAAAGTCAAAGAGTTATTATAGCATCAAACATTTTTCCAAACAGCAACACAAACGAAACGGGCCCAATAATTACGTTTTCTGAACGCACCCCTTTTTCCCACCAAAACTCGACGTCTCCACACACCGTCACAATATCAATCTTAAGCCGTTGATTTAAGACCCTTTTTCGAATGGCCGCTGACATAATTTATCATTTCGAGCACATAATTCAGCCAGGGCCATCTCTGCCGATGCTCTTTAACAGATAACGCCGGGATCCTGAGCTATAAAATTTATAGGTTTTTTTATTGAGCGGTTTCGCCTGCGAACCGCTATTCTGCTGATTTGAATGAGACCCGTTCGAAAACTGCAAATGCCTATAGATATTGGAGGTCGTGCTAATTATTAAATATAAAAATTTATGAAAAAGTATGGTAGTCTGAAAGTAGGTGGAGCGAACTTCGCAAGGCGGCTGGTAAGAGCTAGATGAGAGCAGGGCTTGAAACCGGTTCAAAATTAACCGGTTTCATTACGGTAAAATCTGTACTATCGTAAAGTACCGTTCCGGAGCGGAACCAAATAAGAGCGATATTTCGAACCTAAATAAACCGGTTTATTTCTAGCGATCGATGGCTACGACTTGTTGTAGCTTGTTAGACGAAATACCCGCGCGGCGCGCACCAGTGTTGCGTCGCGAGCGCTATCTCATTTTGATAGTTGCGCGCATCCTATCAATATGGGTCGAAAACGTAAATCAAATATTTATCATTTTAATTTTTAACCGGTTTATTAAAAAAACCCATTTTTTTGTAAACCGGTTCAAAAATCGGTTCAATGGAACGTAGCCTTTTTAATAAAGTTCCATGCATAATTTCGTGAAAGCGGTTCAAAAAATTTACCGGTTTCCAAGCCCTGGGGGTCGACCGCCTAACTCTCTCGCTTTCGATCGCTTTGAAGGCGAGGCGAGGAAGAGGCGTCATCTTGTCATTTCGAAAGCAATATGAAAGCAATATCAAAAGCTATAGGCTATAGCTTTCGATATTATTCGATATTATATTTCGATATTATATTAGAAAGCGAGGCGAGGGCCTCGCTTTCAAAGCGATCGAAAGCGAGAGTGTTAGGCGGTTGGGGGGCTGGATGAGAGTAGCCGCGGATCGTGCTCGGTGGCGTGCACGAGAGGCAATTTGTTATTTTTACCACGATTAAAATTGGTAGAGTATCTACAACTTGTATTGTATCATAGCATTGTAAACGCACACCCTAACAAACTTTAACAATAAACTACTATTTTTTCTAAAAACAATTGTTATTATTATTAAAAATAACAAGTTAAATGTTAACTTGAAAAAAATAATTTGAATTTTATTAAATCTCGCTTTTCGATTTATAGTGGTTATTTTATTTAAAAAGATCGTTGAAAAAATGTCCACAAGCAGGATTTGAACCTGCACCCTTCTGACATACCGGGTCAGGTGCTCTCCCAATTGAGCTATCGTGGTTTTAATCAGCTCGCCGAAATTATTTAACACTATTTACTTGTTTTTGTAATTTGTTTCGCAACAAAATTTGCGTTAAAATGATTTAAACATTTTAAAAAGATCGTGTTGGTTCTTATGACTTGATTATGAATATTTAGACACAACTTTGACAGAGTTGTTTTGTAAAGTTGTGTAGTTTTTTACCACCTTTGTTGTCTAGTGGTTAAGGCCACCAGTTTAGACCCAGAGGTCACGGGTTCGATTCCCAGCGGGGGGTACATGTTTGTGTACTCGGTTTGGTTGGTGGTAGGGCTTGTTTGCCCGCCTGGCTAGCTACCACCATCTAAATATGTCGCCATAACATCAATGTTTGTAGCATTGTTGTGTTCCGGCAGCTAGAGATAAGATAACCAGTGCCTCACTAGTTGAGGATACCGGGTGAAGTGCGCTTCCATCATTGACCTTATCATCACTTAACATCAGGTGAGACCAAAGCAGTGAGCTTACCCGTAAAATAAAAAAAAATAAAAAAAAATAGTACGAGTATACATATTTACCAAAAAGATAATATTAAGGTAGCAGTAACAAAATAAAAAAGATTATTACCTTATAAGTTGTTTAAGACACGTCAAGCGAAAGTTATCTCCGCGCCATCGCCGCCATGATAAAATTTACATACAAAATCGCGACCAAATTCCAAATTCAAAAACAAACTAACAGCTTCGTTAGACATTGTTGCCAGATTAAAGCAACGTTGTAGCGGGCGGAGTGTTGCAAGACTTAATAAATAAGCTAAACGTAAACATAGAACCTTGTGTGCACGTGGGATAATATGAACTCGGGAACTTCTAGTATACCGTAACGATACGACATATAATAATGTACTTTAACTATGTAATACAACATTATAACACATACACAGTAAAGGTAATAATGCCATGTAATATTGCTCATTAGTTTTGGTACTTTTGTGAAGAAATAATCTATACTAATATTATAAAGCTGAAGAGTTTGTTTGTTTGTTTGGTTGAACGCGCTAGCTACTGGTTTGAACTGAAAAATTATTTTTGTGTTGAATAGTCCATTTATTGAGGAAGGCTATAGGCTATATTACATCATGCTATGACGAATAGGAGTAGAGCAGCAATGAAAAATGTTGCAAAAACGGGAAAATATTTTTTGAGAGCTTTTCTAACGCGGGTGAAACCGCGGGGCACAGCTAAGTAGTTACGACGTAACTGACATTTTTGGCGAAATTGACTTAATAATGTGGTTTTATCTACATTCGATAACGCATCGATCTGTCTAATCGGCGTATCTGTATATTCTACCATTACTTAGAAAACATGATAACTATTTGAAACGTAACTGCTTTTTGGGAAAAATTTAATCGCACTAAACGTCCTAAGTGACACTACGTCTATTAGTCCGATCTCCTTATTCACAAAATTTGGTCAGAAACTTGTCGTAAGTGGTAACTGAAACAATGTTATTTCCCTTCCGTATTTCGATCAACATAAGGTTTTTATTTGCTCAACGATATGATCGAGTTTTAGTAACCAAATTGTGATTTGTCAATGACTGTTAATCAAAGAGACTGATTTATGATTATAAGTTTTAAAACGCACAATAATTAAACTCAAGCTGATTTTCAATTCATTTGTTTTATTTAATTGCTTTAGTTCCAAACTGCATGGACCAATCTGACAATGCATACCTCGTAGGCAAAAAAAAGTTTCCACGTATCTGTTTTAAATTATTTTTAGTAAATTATACAGTTAAACAAAATAAATAAACAACGCATTGAAAAAAAGCTCTAACCGTCAAGAATATAATAAGCTAGTTTTATTTCAATCAAGACCATATTGAGAAAGTTATCGTCATTTGTATGTAGTTCCAAACCGAAAAATGCTTCTTCTGAGCATTTTGCTAAATGTCAGGTACGTCAGTTAGTAAAACAAGCGACGAATTATGAGACAACATCACATACATTGTTTTGATCCCAAGGTGAGTAGCTAAAGCACTCGTTTCATGGAAATCAGAAACAACGACGGTGCCACAACCTCCCATCATCATCATCATCATCTCAGCCAAAAAGACGTCCACTGCTGGACAAAGACCTCCCTCAGGAATAAATCATTTTGAGGGGAATTTGCCATAATCGCCACGCTTGGCAACCTCCCAGACCCGACACAATATCGAAAAGTTCGTTTTCGACATTGACCCGACCGGGAAACGAACCTCGGAGTTAGCGCCGCCCAAAATCCGGCGTATGACTTACACACTTGGCTAAGGAGGTCGTCAAATTATACTTCATTATTGATTCTTTTTATTATACGTAGCACGGCAAATGACTCCATTTCACCTGATATTAAGTGAATAATATGGAATCCAGATGCGACGACAACTGGTGCAGCGTGAGAACAACGTAGCATCAGTTACCCTCACTCTGCCGGCCTGTGGGCCTCTGCACGCCTCGTTTGAAGGACCCCATATCATAGGAAGGAGGGAAAACGTGTGCTGGCAGACTATTCCATGTTTTGGAGGTGCGACAAAGAATTTATTTATTGGGCCGATCTCCCATTCCATCCATAGGAAAGTCTCGTGCCCCAGCAGTGAGTAGATAAAATGAGCTGATGATGATGATGATGAACTCATTTTTATCCACAATTTTCACTTGACCAAAAAAAATTGCTATGCCAAAATTGTTTTCACCAAAAAAAATGTTTTGATGGTTTCTAAAACAGTTTGCCTGTATCTCTCATGGTTTTGGACTTTCCTATACTGTCCCAGTTAAAAAAAACACACTGTATACCATGGTATACAGTGTGTTTTTTTTTAATTTGGTACATGTACCACGGCTGGTTCCCAGAGGGGTAGGAACGACGGTTTTCCATTTGCCATGATCCCTGCCGACATCCTTCCGCGCTTTACATCCATCAGCTATGTTTAGTGACAACTACTTTGTAGGCGATATATCCTTATAAAATTATATTTTTCATACTAACGTTTTTTAAATTTTCTTAGCATCTATTTATGATAACACTATAAAAATTGTAGGGCAGTGCCTTTGTTTCACTCGCAAAATTTAGCAGACCTTAAAACGAAAAAAAAAGTCCCTTCAAAGCTACAATGAAACAAAAGGTCAATTCCACTAACAAAAGAGGAGTATATTTTAAAAAAAATTGGGTCATAAAGACACAAACTTAAAAATCATTGTTATTACTGAAGCCTAAGTAACATAAGTCTTAATTAAATATGTATAAAAATATTAACATCCGGTACTGAATTTTAGAAGTAACACACTTATTAATGAATAAGAAAAAAAATCAATTTCATTGGTAAAGACCCAATATTTTGTTTATTTTATATACCGGTAGTGATGTATTTACAAGAAATAGCCTAAAATCTGTAACATATACAAAAATGCTGGGCAAAGGCCTCCATTATTGAACCCAATTACGAGCTGGTGATCACCAGGGTAGCTGACGTTTCGACACATTATATTCGGACACAGTGTCCGAATTGGCACTTTTTAATTTTATTATTTTTTCACTGACGATTCGGATACTATTATATTATTGGAGCTGTCTATGCATCTAAAGTCAGTAACCTTTATTTATTTATTTATTTATTTATTTATTGATATACTCAATCAAAGTCAGTAACATATAATTTGCCCGACTTAAACATAGGGCGCTTTGCCATTTCCTTGTGTATATATGTATGCTTAGATCTTTAAAACTACGGTTTTTGATGCGGTTTCTTTAATGTGAGTGATGCAAGAGGAAGGTTTATATTATGTATAATACATGCATAGAACTGGACCCGGTACTCAAGCGGACAAGAATTCGCGAGCGGGCCGCTAGTCTACCTATCTAATATTATAAAGAGGAAGCCTTTGTATTTTTGTATGTAGTATGTATATATGTATGTTTGCAACGAATAAACTCAAAAACTACTGGACCGACTTAAAAAATTCTTTTACCATTAGAATGCTGCATTAGCGCTGAGTAACATAGGTTATATTAAAAAAATATATTAAATAAAATGTTAAAAACGACAATTTAATTTTCCAATACAAAATTATTTGTATGTTTTGTTGTCATTGAAACCATTGATATATATTTAACTCAATGATGGAAACTGTCAATGCGGTACGAAGTCCGCCGGGTCAGCTAGTCTATACTAATATTGTAAAGAGGAAACCTTTGTATTTTTGTATGTATGTATGTTTGCAACGAATAAACTCAAAAACTACTGGATCGATTAAAAAAATTCTTTCACCATTAGAACGCTACATTAGCGCTGAGTAACATAGGCTATATTAAAAAAAATGTCCACCCGTGCGAAGCAGGGACGGGCCGCTAGTTACATATAAATCTAGAATCGATATAGAAATATCTTCACGGGTTGGTAATTTTTACATTATTTTCAGATATAGATATCGGTATTCTATCTGTATCGTACGTACGGATAGATAAAAAAGCGACTAATAAGTTTTCAATTAAGTATGTATAACGTTATCAAGATTTTTTGTTATTAAAACACACATAAAGGTGGAATAGTCTACCAGCACACGTTTTCCCTCCTTCCTATGACATGGGGTCCTTCAAAAGAGGCGTGAAGAAGCACCTTGTGGGCAGGCAAAGTGAGGTTAACTCATGCTACGTTTGTTTTCACGCTGCACCAGTTATCGAGATATCTATAAAAAAATAAAAATAAAAAAAAACATGTAAATATTCGTGTTTGTGTAACGATAATAGTTATTACACGAAAGCTATTGCAAAATAGTTTTTCTTTAAACTAATCGCCGGAAACATGAAATTATAATTATAACAAATAGTTCGTTTAACTGTTACCGGACCAAAGTGTAACTATTACAACATTAACTACTCATGCGTTGTTTGCTATGATCGTAAATGTTAAGCCACCTTACAAGCTGTTAGTGACCGGATTGGTTGACAACCAAAACTGGTCTAGTGATTTAAACCACCGGTCTCAGACCCAGAGGTAGCGGGTTTGATTCATTCATATTTCGAAATTCCGAGGCCGCTACGAACTTAACCACTATTTAAGAGATATTATTGTATATTTTTCATTTCGTTTGCTTAGTACAATATTTCAATCCATGATTTTGAAAATTGCTGTCAGCGTATTTAATTGAAAACTAGCTTTAGAAGAAAATTGCAGAAAGCTAGGTCGCTACGAATTATACTAATAACTATTCTCCACTATACAATAAGTCAAAATTGTCTAAGGTTTTCAGTTTCTCTGAACAAGAACACCGAAGTTGGGCATTTCATGCAAAAATCACAGTCAAAATGGCCCCTTAATGTTTTACTTTAAACTTAACAAAGGATTTATTCAGGGAAATATCGCTTTACACAGAAGAGGTTAGATTTCACAAGCCCTGTTCTTGGTAAAACCTCCCTTTGAACTAAACCCTGCAGGTAATACAAGGACAATCTTACACGTTCCTATCTTTTTTAGAATGATCATTTTTATTTCGCAAAGTTAACGTGAACACTCGGGTTTTATATTCAATTCGCCCGACCAACCTCTTTGTCAACTCTTTGTGACGTCACATCTAGGGACACGGTATTGAATAGAAAGTATCGATACTGTACTCATGAGTAGTATGGAAAGAAAAGTATCGTACTCATAAAAGTATCGAGACAAAAGTATCGATACTTCAAAGTATCGAGTACTTTTCTTAGGGCCTATGCCTATGCCTATTGAACATACGTCAGTCAGGAGGAGGACGTCAATGCCAGTCAGCTGTAACTAACATCAACAAAAAAATTACCTTGACGGATTAAGTTTAAGGTGTTTCTTTAAATGTTTATGCATGACGTTATTTCCTGAAGTTTTTTTGATTTTGAAACATGTCTTGCATTTAACTTCGTGTTGATTAACTTTGACAAAATACTGCCAAAGTTTACTTTTACTAGGCGGCATTCTTCTAATGACTGCAATTTTGATAGACAACGCAGAATAATAATGAGTACTTTTAAATTACGATTTATTAAATAAAATAATAGTCAAGCACAATAATAATCAACCGCATTGATATATCAGAAAACAAACAACGAACGGCGAACAAGTGAGTGATTGTTAGTGAAATGAATTAAATAAAGGAAAGGAATGATAATTGATGAACTGTAAACGGAACGAAAGATTTTGAACTTAACTAATATTGTAACAACTCATGTATACTTATGGAAAGCAATAAATGATTGAATTGAATTGAATTGAATTAACTTAATGTAATGTTGTAGAAGGATTATCACAATTGAACTAGGGCCGTAAGGCCAAGTTTTAAGTGAGTAATTTCTAAGATTAATTATCGAATTAATTACGATACGATACCTGTCAAAAACTACTCATTGAGTAAAAGTATCGAATACAAAGTATCGAGTACAAAAGTATCGGTATCGAAAACAAAAGTACTCGATACCACAAAGTATCGATACTTTTTTCGTGTCCCTAGTCACATCCTGATCTTATTTTTATTCTCTTATTTAAGGCTTCGTGCGGTTAGCAAATTTAGCCAGTGTCAAAGTATTTTTCATACAAGTTATCTATAAAAAAAAATATTTACTATGATAATAAATGATGATAAATGATAATAGAAATGAGTGATTAATTATATTCCCCTCAACCCCTTGAGTATTAGTAAAAATGTGAGGGCTTTACTGAGACCTCACGCGGACTTCTTGAGAGAATTTAAAAAGCGACGTTGCACTGTTTTCTTTGATTACCAACACTCATACACGTTCACGAACACTTAACGGTTAATAATCCACTATTGTTTCACATTAATATTAGGCATATAACACAAATTTTAGAAAATTTTACAAAACCATGACTTTTCACTTTCCCGCCAAGAAGTCTCCTCCTTGCCATTATCTATAAAGCCTCAAGTCTTTACATTATATTGTGACGATAGAAGGCGCAGTAGATAGCGCGATAATAAGTATCAAAACGCGCTCGGACTTTCGCAAAGGCAGGTAGGCTACTCTTGACGCAAACTCAATCTCAATACAATTCCAATGCGATTAATATGTATCGATATTGGGATAAGTTTCGCAATTTCGGAACGCCCCATCTCGATAATAATTTGTTCACTCAATTTCCACGCAATTTAATTGAATTGCCATTTGAATTTTTTAAATTTGGGATTGGAAATTGAATATTGCAATTGTGTTTCAAGAGTAACCCACCTGGTCATCGAATGGCTTACCAAAACTGTATCATCTCGAGCTCCTCCGTGCTTCGGAAAGCAACCATAAATAAAGCCGTTAGTCCCGGCTGCTTTAGCAGTCGTTAACAACCGCCGCACCGCACTGGGCCCAAGTGGTGGTTTATGACAAGTTCTTCTTGTGACTTACGAATCGATGGTGTAGTCACATTCACACAAATTAAAAATTTTGAATTTTAAATTCTGTGGTGTTTCCATCCATAGGGATGTCTTGAGCCCCAGCAGTGGGGGGAGCTGGTGATAATGATGGAAACATGGCTCATTTCTCACATGTACATAAGGAGAGATTGGTAGTTAGCACATTTAGGACATAATAATTATATACGTAATACGTATAATATACGCTAGCATATTTTATGTATATTATACGTATTAAAATACCGCATAGGTATGTATACGTATATTATACGTATTATGTCAGTTGGCTTGCTAAGCTTTGTAATCGTCTTACGCGAGCTCCACGGTTCGGTTCCGGTAAAAGTGCGTTCGCAGCTAACGAAGCGTACCGCGTGTTAGAACGAGGCTGCGACCGAGAGCAGCGGAAACAAAGCAAGCGAGCGAGCGATTTCAAATAATAATAATAAAAATAAGTGTTTATTTCAGAGTAATTGTCATTACTAACAGTCTATGGAAAACCTTCAACGCGAATGTTAGTAACAAGAAAAAAAAAAAACAAAACAAAAACGATCTCGGCGCACTGGATACGACCACCCACCGTTAGAGGACGATGAGTCGCACCTAATATTTCAGCATCGGTGAGTCCCAGCGGTCAGACAACGCGTTCAGGATTTGGTTCGTTTAATAGTTATTTGTTATACAAGAGTGCAAAGTTGCTTTTTAACTGCGTGCTCAATTTTGATGACCGAGCAAGCGAAGGATTCTAAAATTGAATCACGAGCCCAGCGAGTGATTCAAAAATTAGAATCCTGAGCGTTAGCGAGGGACTCAAAAGAGCACAAGGTGAAAAATCTTTGCACTCGAGTGCAACACGTAACTTTTCATCCCACCTCAGCGAGGAAATGAATAAATGCAAAAAAAAAAATTACAATCACAAGATACTTTTATTTCAGTTTAGGTATTAACTACTACATTACGATAGGTAAGTATTACAGAATAATCTTTAAATTATAACAAATAATACTTAGGTATAATTAAGAAAAATTTAAAGTAACGTTGCTACAGTTACTTAAGTTGAGTGTAATATTTTTGTTAGGTACTGTAATGTTGGTGTTAGTGACTTGTGTACTGATAAATTCGGCACCATGGAGGTAGAAGTAAATAGGTTTAATAATGTTTTGAATTCACAAACTTAGTGCACACGATGTTCTAAATTCAATTTACTTTATCCTCTAGGGGATAAAAACGGCTTTTGCACTCAGATATCGAAGAGCAAAAATACTCTTTCCGAGATGGGGGGATGAAAATTATATTATTATACTTAAATAAAGAACAAAAGAAACATAACTTAACTTTACTTGAAAAAAAGCAGAGAAAAATAATATTAAAAAAAAAACAAATTAAAAACTAAATACCTTTAAGTAAAGGATGTCCTCCAACTGTGGGCTCATGGGAACTGTCCCAAGAATGCTGGCAACATTGCCCCTTTGGATTGTCAAGCTAATACGCTAGCAGAGGCAGCTGCCAGCCTTCTTGTCACCGGAGGCCTCAATTAGGCGAGCACTTATCTCTTTAATGAGCTGCCATATATTATTATTCTCTTTATTAAATATACATCTTAAGAATTTTTTTTTACAATATTTTATATAAAAAAATTTACGTAAATATGTTACAATATAAAATATTATAAAAAAAATTACCTAGGTTGCCACCGGCAGTGGGGATAGACCCAAGCTATCGGTGGTTAGGGCTGCAGAGTGAGGAACTTCCTGACAATACGTGCCGTGTCAAGGAGTACTGCCTTTTGCATCTGACCCTTGACCCAACCTTTCAGCGAGAGCCTCTCTAGGTGTTGATCGAGGCTCTTGGCTAAAAGACCGTTTGCCGAAACGACTATCGGAACAATAATGGTTGAATCCACATCCCACATTGTGGTAACCTCGTGAGTCAAGTCAAGGTACTTACAGAGTTTGTCCTTCTCGGCTTTCACAAGGTTCTCATCATGAGGTATGGTGATATCAATCAGTATTGCCCGGCGCTGGGATCGGTCGACCACTATTATTATTATCAGCCATTACTTTCCCAATGAAGGGCAAAGGCCTCCCCTCCCTCATTGCATCTATCTCTATCTTGAGCTAGTTCGTACCAATTCTTCAAGTGGGAGTCCAACTCATCCCGCCGTCTCCTTCTAGGCCTTTTACGTTGTCGTCGTCCGTATCTTGGGACCCATGACGTGTCAACCTTTGCCCAGAATTTTACGACATATGGGCAACGTGACCGGCCAGTCCCAAATAATATTTAAAAAATACTTCACATTTTGTGTTTTTTTGAGTATTTTATTGGCAACTTTGTTCTCGTAAGATATTTAGCCTTTTAGCAGCTGTTCAAAAACTATGTTACGACAAGCAGTGTCTACATCCGTCGTCCGATAGCGCACTCATTAATTCATAAAACTAATTTAGTATATTGATAAATTTTTTTAACAATAGAAAAAAGGTAACAATAGAAATATATACATACATAATATACTCTCACGTCCTACTCCCAAAAAAGGGTAGACATATCTTCGAAATCACCATTCTTTCCTAAACTCTGACTACTCCAAGGCCTTTGATAAAATCCCACACTCTATATTAATACATAAACTCGGAGAAGTCGGTATACATGGCGATCTGTTGCGCTGGCTTGACTCTTACCTTAGAGATCGTAGTCAGGCTGTTACGGTGAAGGGTTACTGCTCTACATTTGTCCCGGTATCCTCGGGGGTGCCGCAGGGTTCTCATCTCGGTCCCCTCTTGTTCAACTTATTTGTTAATGACATTGTCATGATCTTTAAAAATTCAAATGTTTTAATATACGCTGATGATATGAAAATTTTTAAAACTATTGGCACGTCCTTGGACTGCACTTTACTACAGAATGACCTGAACGCACTTTCCGAGTATTGTGATACTAATTTATTAAACCTTAACCCCAAAAAATGTAATGTTATCACCTTTACCCGTAAATCTAAAGTAATTGAATTCGAGTACAAGTTATACAATAAAAATATTAATAGGGTTACCGAGGTGAGGGACTTGGGGGTTATTTTGGACAGCAAGTTAACGTTTATAGCTCATTTTGACCACATTACTACAAAGGCGTTCCGGATGCTTGGATTCATAATGAGAATAGGTAGAGATTTTAAGCAGTGTTCTACTCTTGTGCTCTTATACAACTCTTATGTTCGAAGTGTCCTGGAATATGCATCTGTAGTATGGAATCCAGATTATAAGGTACATATAGAGTCTATAGAAAGAATCAATAGATCGAGTACAAGTTATACAATAAAAATATTAATAGGGTTACCGAGGTGAGGGACTTGGGGGTTATTTTGGACAGCAAGTTAACGTTTATAGCTCATTTTGACCACATTACTACAAAGGCGTTCCGGATGCTTGGATTCACAATGAGAATAGGTAGAGATTTTAAGCAGTGTTCTACTCTTGTGCTCTTATACAACTCTTATGTTCGAAGTGTCCTGGAGTATGCATCTGTAGTATGGAATCCAGATTATAAGGTACATATAGAGTCTATAGAAAGAATCAATAGAAAGATGCAGAAACATCTATCCTATCGATCGCTTCGAGATAGACAACAACCTATTAGCATTCCTCCTTTGGTAAATCGTCGTATTGAAAAAGACCAAGTTTTTCTTTTTAAAGTTTTGAGAAACATCATTGACAGTCCATTCCTATTAGAAAGTATCGGTATAAGATGCCCTCGGATAAGTTCTCGCCTTAATAATTTATTTTCTGTACCAACTACCCGCACTAAATATGTAGGTAATACATTTTTATTTAGATCTTGTGATGTATACAATAAAAAATTCACATCAATAGATATATTTAATTCTAACGTTTTGAATTTTAAATCTAAGGTATGTGAACTTCTACTTAATGAATTAGAATAATGAACTGTCTTAGAGTCCTAATTATTATTATTTTTTATGTGTTATCTAGTAGTGGAAACTTTACTGATTACTGTGTAACTTGTGTGTAACATTTTTTATATTTACAATTTGTATTGTTTGTTTCCCAAATAAAATAAAATAAAATAAATAAAAAATAAAATAAAAATAAACTCGCCGTTAGTGACCTTCACGTTGCATTTAGCATAGTCAAACTTCGAGGCCGCGGTGGACGATCGCTTGACGTGCGGCCATCTTGAAACCTTTGTCCCTTGGCCGGCTCTTACGGAGTAAGGCAGCTGATATATTATTTCTGCGTTCCAGACCAGCATCGGATAGAAAAATCACATATTTTTTAGTATTATGTTTCCACAAAAAATATTTAAGAATTTAGTATTGTTGGTATTACGCCGGGCGAGCCGACCCATTTCATGCTGCAACGCAGCGTGGCTCTACCACTCAGACAGTCCCGATCCGATCCGAACCCTTCGGAGAATCTAGTAGGGCACGGGGACGCGCACTAGTGCGCGATGCCGTTCCCTCTAAAAAACCTCCAAAGGTGATTCGTTTCACACGGCTTGAGGGACCCTTTACGTTCCTCGCCGCCCCCAAAAAAGCCCGGTGAAGCTGAAAATGCCGTCTGAGGCAATCAGCAAACTCTAAAAAAAAAAAAAAAAAAAACTCAGACAGTGTCACTCATTTAGCACCACCCAGGGGTCACGTGTAGGGTCTCAAGGGTAAACCTACGGACGCGAGTAACTTTAACCCCCAGACAACTTTTTTCATAACAGCTTTTTCATAACACCGGGACTTTTTCTTTTTTAATGAACTTCATTCGGGTGTCACCAATCAGCTTAATGAAGTCCATAGGAAATTCAATTAAAAAATAAATTTTAGGCCTTTTAGGCTCGCTCCACACATCTCAGTCCTGCGCCTTATCTCCCGTGAGCTGTGGAGCGTAAGCGGCGACAGTACGGGCGATTGTTCCGTGACAAATGTATTTCTTGCTGGAATTCATGATTGCCATTGAAACGGGCTGTTTTTGTGCCGCTGCCGTAGACAGAGATTGAGACTCGCCGTTTACCCGAAAGTCTGATCTGATTGTAGTACGGTCATCAGGCAAATGAGATATCAACACTTGTTTGAAAGTTTATGCGAACATTATATTGAAAACGTCTACTTTATATAAAACAAACATGACCCGGCGGACTTCGTACCGCTTTGACAGTTTCTATCAATGAGTTAAATATATATCAATGGTTTCCAAGACAACAAAACAAACAAATCATTTTGTATTGGAAAATTAAATTGTTGTTTTTAGTTTTATATATATATATTTTTTTTAATATAGCCTTTGTTACTCAGTGCTAATGTAGCATTCTAATGGTGAAAGAATTTTTTAAATCGGTCCAGTAGTTTTTGAGTTTATTCTTTGCAAACATACATACATACATACATACATACATACATACATACATACATACATACATACATACATACATACATACATGCATACATACATACATACATACATACATACATACATACATACATACATACATACATACATACATACATACATACATACATACATACATACAAACATACAAACATACATACATACATACATACATACATACATACATACATACATACATACATACATACATACACACACACACATACATACATACAAACATACAAAGGTTTCCTCTTTATAATACTAGTATAGAAGTATTTAAATATTTTAAGGCAGTGCCAAGAACGACAAGAACCAGTAATCGTCATTAATCGTCATTTTTCTTAATCATAAAAATAGGGGCCAGCATCTGATTTTAATCATTAGTTGACACATACCACCTGTTTCCTAGCTGTCATCCCAAAAAGTTTTAATCAAAATCTATGGTACTTTTTGGCGACGAAAACTGTGTCGAAAGCGTCGAACACTGGTGACCTACCTTATTCAACTACGGGAAAAGCTATCAATTGAAGCGAGGCCTCGATTTCAGTGATAGAGACCTTTACTCAGAGGTGAGGCTATACTTTTTTGAAATAACCTTTTTTAAAAAACTTTTTGGAAAATTTTTTTTAATTACTTCTAAGTACACATACAAACGCCTCGGTGGCCGAGTGGCAGAGCGCTCGGCCCAATACCCGAAAGTCCCGGGTTCAATTCCCAGGTCGGACAAAATGTATTTCGGATTTTTCGATGCATAGCCCGGGTTTGTGATCACCAACCCGCATTTGGCAAGCGTGGTGATTAAGTCATTAGTCATTACCCACCAATTGTAGCGATGACTTGATTTCAATGATGGAGGCCTTTGCCCAGCAGTGGGACAGTTATAGGCTATGTACTTACTTACTTAAGTACACCTCATCTTAAAGTCGTTAATTAAAATCGCGTAGCTAATTCATCAGGATACCGGCACTATCAGTTAGGACTGCTTGCCTGTCAAAATAATAATAAAAATAATTATTATTTATTGATCTATTTCCCAACACATCGGCTCGGCAACCAGAGAAAACATTATGCTTTTCAAGCAGCTTTGAAAGACAACTATCAACAAGGAAACGCAACATTACAATGCAAACATTCCTGAAGTATCGGGGCCCCGCAATCCCGAATTCCCAACTCTCGGAAGGAACCCATTACTATCGCTCTGAATAAACAATTGTATAGCCTATTCGAAGGCACTCGACATTCAGCGTCTATCCTGTTAGGCAGTAGTATTAGAGATGGCTTTATAAACGCAATACTATATCGTTGTTTAATTGTTAGTATCAACAGTTTGTTTGTTTGTTTAACAGTTTCAATTGGGTCACATGAATAATACCTACTCGTCGTCGTAGGTCTTATATCTACAGTTTCATGGTCTAGACCAGGGGGGAAACTACGGCCCGCAGGCCATCTCCGGCCCGCGAAGCGTTGAAATCTGGCCCGCGACCATCAAACAAAAATTGCCGCAACACAAATGGAGCTGGCTTATGATGAAATCATGCAGAATCAAAAACAGTTGTAGGGACCTACCTATTACATTGTAAATTGTAACTATGTCAGCAGTTTTAACCGACCACGCGGCCGGGATTAGCCACGACGCCAGTCGCTTCCCCGCGTTCAACCTGTACCTACATTCCGTTGTAAATTGTGTAAATTAATAATTCAGTCAATATACCCGAACATTCGTGAACTGTATACCTGAGTTTACTTTCCTTACCTTCTACAACAAGTGATGCATTCGTTGCAATAATATACGCTATACCCGCGTATACGCACACAATTCCACATGTCACATGTCCCCACAAAGACCAGCGCTCTTCAACCTTCTTCTTCGCAGCTAACCTAAAAGTTTAATTTAATTGCAATTTCTTTCATATTTCAATAGTTATTTTATAATATTGCACAATAAATTTGTGTTTCTAAAAAATATATACAAATATTTTTATTTAAATAAGATACTTAGTCAGAAATGCAACAACTTGGCCCGCCATATATTTCGTTAGTAAATATTGGCACGTGACCGAAAAAGTTTCCCCATCCCTGGTCTAGGCATACTTTGTAGACGTCAAAATATGATTGGGTCTTAAATCAGACCGCATCGTCTTTCTCTTTGTCAACTGCCTAAATGTCGTCTTTTGTTGTTCAAAGTTATATGTCAATAAATCAGTCAGTAAAAATAAGAGATGGAGCAGCGTGTTAGATCGGTGTTCGCGTCAATAACACCGACGATGGTGCGAAATGCCACACAAGCCATATCCCGACGAGCGAGGTTGTGCAAATAGCAAGGCGGAGCTCACTTTGAGCCGTACATTTAGTTAGGTATGTACCTAACTAAATGTACGGCTACTAACAAAATGTACTAACAAAATGTACAGAATTCGATTAGATAGATATAACAAGTCGAGTTTTGGAAGGTTTTAAAAGAACTGACCTAACGAAGAAACCTAAATTAACAACACTTACTTTTTTGTAATGAACGTCAAATTTACAGGATGTACATTTATTTGTATGTACATTATTACCTAATTCGTGAAACGACAAAGAGACATCTCTTTATCGTTTCACGAATTAGGTAAAAATGTACATAAACATTCTGCGTAGTTTACTCTTTAATTTTACTTTAAAGAGTTTGCACATCAATGAAAAAAAATAATGGTTTTATTTTTTTTGGCGGTAAGTCATACAGTGATAGTACGGTTCTCAAATATTGTAAACGGACTTGTTATAAGCCACCATTTAACCCTCTTTCGGCTTAACGGGTATTTTTGTAACAACCTGTATACCTAAGTTTAAAGACAGGTAAGTATTCGCACTTAATACAAAGGCAACCGAAATACAGAGGTTTGTCATAATAAGGTCGTATCTAATTGCTAAACTCTGTTACCCTCGAACTTAGCGAGGCAATTGAGAGTACCTGCAGGTATTCCAAATATGGCGGCAGTTCTAAATCTTCAGCCAACACGGCCATAATTAACAGACGTACAATCCGGGATTTGAGTAATGCTATTAGAGCTTAGCGGTCTCTTAACTCGGTCGCAGTCTATACGGCGATGCGGTGACGAAATTTTGGAAGGTACGCTGTTTTTGTGTTCTTCACAATCGTTAATGTTAAGCTACATTGTGTGTGGTGAATACTTGGATGGGTAACCAAAAAATTTTTAAAGAATTGTTTTGTTTTTTGTTTTGTGACCTTATTTGTATGTACTTTAACGTTTTGGAATTAATCGTTGTTGGTAGTATCATATCATCATCAGCTTATTTTATGTCCCCACTGCTGGGACACGAGCCTTCCCTATGTATGGATAGGGAGAACGGGCCATAAATCACCACGCGGGCCCAGTGCGGATTGGTGGTTGTTAACGACTGCTAATGCAGCCGGGACCAACGGCTTGACGTGCCTTCCGAAGCACGGAGAAGCTCGAGATTTTTATTATAATTTACATTATTTATTTTTTTCTTTATTTGGGAAACAAACAGCATTTTAAATACAAATATAAAATCTTACACTTGCCAAAGGAGTTTCCACTAACAAGTTATACATTCAGTAGTGTCCTAAGTATATAATATAAGTATATAAGTATATGCGCAATGAAGAAAACTTAATCAAAAACAATGTGTGGTATTAATTTTAAACTTTGAAATTGAAAGAACTGAGACGCTAATCCTTTTTCAACGATTTAAGTTTGGACAGTGCAAGGCTAAATATATCGATGTGAAACAACGTCACGTTTTTTCGTTACGTTTTGTACTACTTCTCGTATTGTCCTCTTTATGTATTTATTTAAGATGTACAATAAATTGTATTTTCACTGACACTACTGACAAATAGATTTTTTTTAAATACTTCGATTCAACGTTAAATGTGAATATCGCCTCACATAAACTTCGCTATGTAATTGTTTCTATTTCCATCTGTGTGTAAGCAATATATCAATTACCTATCTATGTTTACTATAAATTAAATAACTTGTTTGTTGTATTACTTTAGTTGGTTTTTATTACTTTAGGTACAATCCGTACAATAAAGGACTATTAAATTAGTGTTGGCGGGCGGCGGCGGCGGCGGCGGAATAGACAGCGTGATCGGCGTGCGTCCCGCGCCCCTCCTCCTTCTCCCCTCTCGCGCCTTAGGGATGGAGCGTAAGCGCAGGCATAGACATACTCCCAGGGCTGGAAAGCATAGCTTTCAAGGGTTCACCGGCTGTCTATCAAGACACTAGAAAACTTAACTCACAATTCAACAGTGCCTATTGCCCCCAGTGTCGTCACTGCCCAACCCCACGGCGTCTGATGACGACGACGACGATGACGACACCACCCCCCAAAGCCGGGCCGACGCCGACGACGACGGCCGAGTGTACAAGAACCCCAGGAACTCGCCGTCCGCGCAGTGCCCGCGAGACGAGGAGCAGGCCACCATGCTGGTGAGTGACGTCATAATGTACTCCACAGTGAGAAGCTAGCGCTAGCTTCTCACTGTGGAGTACACGCGCGGTGTAAGAAGCTGCCGCCGTATGCGTCCACGATGAAGCGACTGAGGCAAGCGCTTACCGAGGTAGACTAGAGCGAGATAGCGCAAGTTCTCAAAAGTCTCTATCCGCCCGTTGAGGCCCTAATCTCTGCTCGTTCGCCCTGGACATTGTGCCTGGTCACGCAGGGTGGCTAGCTAGGGTGAAAAGGATCAGGCATCAAAGTTTGAAGGTAGTCTAACTACAGACAGAAGACTGCTGCATAGAAAAGCTATGCATGATCGTGTCCAGGCCGTAATATTAAGTTGTCGACGACGACGACACCATGCAGAGCTGATGCTGACGATAAAAAGCTGCGGGACGAGGAGCAGGCCACCATTCTGGTAAGTAACGTCAGAATGTCCTCTACAGTAAGAAGCTAGCGTGGTGTAGGAAACCGCCGTAGCGTAGGTATGCGTTCACAATGAAGCGACTGAGGCGGGCGTTTAGCGCGGCTAGAGCGAGATAGTGCCAGTATTTGTCAAAAGTTTACGTCCGTTGTGGCCCTAATCACCGCTCGTTGACCTTGGTCTCGCAGGGTGCCCGCGGAACGAGGAGCAGGGCACCATGCTGGTGAGTGACGTCATAGGTCCAAGTCACGTGGGCAGAGCAACTAGCGTCAGGTAGGTGGACAGATTCAGACAGTTGAAAAAAGAATCCTGTGTAAGCGCTTGGCCCTTCATCCCACCTGTTTGCAATTTATACAGGATATATTTGTTGTCAGAGTCTATCTATCTATTAATATAGTTATAGCGACAGACTAGGTGATGTGATGGTGGTAGCTAGCCATGCGGACTCAAATCTAGCTTCACAACCTACTAAGCCCAATACAAAAATATGTACCTCTAGCTGGGAATTAGACGCATGATCTCTGGGTGTGAGACCCGACCTGAGTGGTCTCACCACTTGATCTTTCTCTACATATATAGTACAGTTTAAATCGAAACACTGCAGTGCAAAGCAATGCTGCTAGGCAGAAGAAATGGTTCTAAGGCAGGCTACCACCAGGTAGGCATTTACAAATAAGTCGATCGTCTAACCAGATCCGTCTCTTCTCCAGGGTCAAAAGTGTCTTCGGAAGTGTTCATCAGACGAGGACTGCAAGAGCAAGAAGAAGAAATGCCTTTGCGACGGCGCCTGCGGCATGTCCTGCATTAAACCAGGTCAGTGGTCCTTCTGGAATCTTTTTAGGGTGAATGAAGAAGAAATGGATAATAAGAGTGTTTTTTATGTCACTAAGCCGTCAAACGAGCATACGATACGAGTTCGAGCGCGCGAATACCAGACACAATAGTTTTAAATGATATCGGCCACCTAGTGGTCGATCGACGATTAGGGAGGATTAAGGCTCGCTTGATGTAAAGCGGCGATATTAAGGGTATCATTTCCGGATATGAAGCTTCAGTCCTTATGCCTTTACGTTCTATAATTAATCTGGATCTAGTGAGTGTATCAGAAACTGTAGGAATACTGACGAAACAAGTTACATCTAAATTAGAATACTGCAATGCAAAATAATGCTGCTTAATGGCAGAAGTAGCTATTAGGTTGGTCGTCATTCTGTAGGTTAACGTTTTTTGGCTGAGATGAGATTGGCCAAACGACTAGACAAGACATTCTTGCCGAGTATCGACTTCTTCTCGGTACAAGTTCTGTACAAGGTAATTTTTTTTGGACAAAAGCAACTCAAGCAAGCTTGCCAGTAAGCGTGCAAGCAAGTACGCAATTAAGCATGCAAGCAAGCGTGTAGTAAGTACGCACCAAGCAAGTAGCAAGCATTGTTCATCTATTTATTATATTTTATATCAGAATACTTTGTTACAAGTTCGTCGTAAATGAAGAGGCTTCACTATATTTTATGTAACTCATCTCAAGTTTATTGAATTATCTACTCGGACTAGAGCATTCTACTGAAAAGAGTTCCATCTGACCCGCTCTGTCTGCCTGGTTATGACCTATTTCATAACATTTTACGGTTGCTTGGACTTAATCGATTTGTCTGTATCCCTTTTCATAAAAATACCTCCAGATTTAGAGAGTACTTCACCTGTTTTTCATTTGATGAAATACTTCATGATGATTGAATTTTCTTTGTAGATAGCTGTCTCAACAAAATACATGTCCACAGTTTTCTTTTTAATTAAAGTTTCGGGTTATTAATTTTAATAAGCTTGAAGAACTTAATTGTATTAAAGAAATGATTGTATCGACGTCACTTCTTTCTTTCTTCTTATTATCGTTAGATCTTTCAATCTTTCACTTTGTTATATTCTGTGTACATTAATCGTCAGTATTTAAGCAAGTTCCTTATGCAATCGCTTGGGTCGGTTTAAAAAGCGTCGATACATTTCATTTAAATTCTACCAACCCAAAAAATAACAAAACACAACACATCCATTCTATCCCATTGCCTTTATTCTCCAAAAGCCAATGGTTACTTTGGACCGGCTTATTTTCATAATGGCACTGAACGACAATTCTGGAAGTGAATTGTACATTTGAGAGCGAGTGGCCGCTTCATTTTATGGCCTTTACAGAGCTCCTGAAAATAGGACATTTGGATAAACTGTAGGAGCAATATTAACGTCCATACGTGCTTAATGGCCCGCGATTTGTCGTGTCGTCTTAGGGGTAGTTTCGTTAGAGCGGGCCAGGACATAGAAACAGTGATAGGCAAAAATAAGAAAATCCGACAGTTTATCATCAGCAGCTCATTGTATGTCCCTACTGCTGGGGCACGAGCCTTCCCTATGGATGGAATAGGGATATCAACGGGCCATGAACCACCACGCGGGCCCAGTGCGGTGCGGTGGTTGTTAACGACTGCTAATGCAGCTGGGACCAACGGCTTTACGTGCCTTCTGAAACAAGGAGGAGCTCGAAATGACACATTTTTGGTAACCTATCTGTAAATGAAAAAGTTGTTTGCTGTTAAAGTGTTTCGAAAAGATCTAGATTGGACATACTTTAGATCTTTTGATTTTGACCACACCTTTCTGTTACACGTTGTATAATTTATTCTACGACGCTCAGACCTGGTCTTTGACCGAACATCAAAAGTCTAAACTCAAGGTTTGCCAACGAGCGATGGAGCGCAGCATATTAGGTGTAAAGAGGACCGATAGAGTTCAAAATACTACACTGCGCTCCAAAACCAAAATCATAGATGTTAGAGTTGCGACCGCTAAACTTAAGTGGAACTGGGCTGGGCACGTTAGCCGCATGGGCCCAGAGAGGAGGTCGAAGATCGCCACTCACTGGGTTCCATGTGATGGACACCGGAGACGAGGCAGGCCAAAGCGGAGATGGGGGGGACGATTTGAGCACTTTTTTGCCGGAGTGGTATGAGGTGGCCGATGATAGAGAAGAGTGGAGCCGCAGAGGGGAGGCCTTTGCCCAGTAGTGGGACACAAAATAGGCTAATAAAAAATATATTTTTAATTAGGTGTACACAAAACCAATTACAGTCATAATTTCTAAGAATATCTTGTGTACACAATAAATTCAGTAGTTTATTTTAACAATTGGTGGGATAAAAATCAAAGTTTTGTATTAAGTTAATCTTTATTTTCGTCTAAATAGGTTTACGAGTACGTAAAATTTGCATTAAATATTTATAACCTTGCAAAATACCTTAAATCTACATAAACGTTCCTTGTATAATGTATAAGCAATGTTCATTTAAAAATCATTAGCTTCATTAGACAGAAAAAAATTATGCCTAAAAGATTTTAATAGCTTCGAAAATAAAGGTCTGAATTTTTTATGGCATCAGACGGAGGCGCTGGAAGTAGACGGAGCAAGGTGGGGTAATAAGGAAAAACGTTCTGCTAATTAGTTTATGAGAAATGTCCTTTTTATGGACCATCCCTCTGAATTGGTTGGTCGCTGCGGAGAGACGTATGTTTATATCTATTTATTTATTACTTGAGGAGCTCGATGGCGCAGTGGTTAACACGCCCGGTCTGCGAGAGCTGTGGTTAATCAACTCTCGCAAAGGCAGGTCATCGGATGGGTGACCTGTATCATCTCAAGCTCCTCCGTGCTTTGGAAGGCAGGTAAAGCCGTTGGTCCCGGCTGCATTAGCAATCGTTAACAACAACCCCCACTGGGCCCGCGTGGTGGTTTATGGCTCCTTATCCATAGGGAAGGCTGGTACCCCAGCAGTGGGGACATAAAATGAGCTGATGATGATGATGATGATGACCGGCCTTGTGCAAAAGTTGCTTACTTTTATCAATCGCAGACAAAGCACGTTTACCACTGCGCCATCGAGTTCCTCGATATACATTTTGTTGCAAAAATATTACCTACCTACTAGCTGACCCGGCGGACTTCGTACCGCTTTGACAGTTTCCATCATTGAGTTAAATATATATCAATGGTTTCGAAGACAATAAAACAAACAAATCATTTTGTATTGGAAAATTAACACATACACATACATACATACATACATACACACATACATACATACATACATACATACATACATACATACATACATACATACATACATACATACATACATACATACATACATACATACATACATACATATGTACATACATACATACATACATACATACATACATACATACATACATACATACATACAAAAATACAAAGGTTTCCGCTTTATAATATTAGTATAGATAATTCGGAAATGGGTTATTTTTCTTGGTGGAAATTCGTTTAATCGGTAATATCGTTGAAAATCTTGTCGTTCTTAGATTTAGATAATTGCACGTACGATGCCCATTTCCTTGCCAGTACTACGGGTATAATCAATGCCTCCGTCCTCCGCAATCATATTTTCCTTCCGCCTTTCGTCAAGCTGTTTCCGTTTTCGGAACGTCGTATAACTGTCTTGCTAATTACTCGGCAATTGAAACTTCCCAGCTATCTATTTGTATGTACCACACAATTTATTAATATATAATGCTGTTAGAACCTTTCAGGAGAAATTTTGCTTCTCAATTATTTAAATAGTTTATATAATTTTTTTTGTACTAGAAATCTGTCAACCATCCTCAGGAAGCTCGAGTGTAAATCGAACCCACGACCTTTGGATAACCGGTCCAATACTCTGACCGCTGAGCTACTGAGGCCTGAGCTTGAGAAAATTATCTTGTAACTATATAAGGTCACATTTTATCAACTGCAAATATGTTGAGGATAAATTTAAAAAACAGAAAACGAAAAAGAATTTGTAGGTTTTATACCAACTGCAGACAAGTAATCCAATCTTAAATTATTTTTCACCAAAAAAACAATAAAAGCGCGTAAATATAACAGGAAAACACAAAACGATGCCTCCAAATGTTTTTTAGATATCAGCAAGAAATATTTTACCTGTAAACTAAGTTATGCTCTCCCAAACAAAGAAAAAGGCACTCTATTGCGTAAGGAACATAAAGCTTAATGTCAAGTACGAGTCGAGTACAATCCACGGTAATGCTTCCCTCCTCCTGGCGTTTTTAACAACCTTCAAAGAAAGATGAGATTTCCGTCTGTCAATTAAAAGAGGTTTTTATTTAAAACAAAGGAAATGTCACGAAACTCAACACTGTTTTTGATGTGTAACATCTTTCCGCTCGCTTTCTATATAAGCAATTTGTGGGAGTGATTTCGTGAAATGGGACGGAAGTATGTGTATCAGTGTAACAGGAAGTTGGGGAAGCGCGGCATTTTGTAAATTTAAAATCGATAAAATGAACATAACATAATGCTTTATTATTATAAGTGACGTATTGTGTCATTTGACTATCAAAAAAAGCGCTCATCGGGAAGCTAGTACTTAATTGATCGAAGAATGTGTAGGCCGCCCTCAGACTAAGTTGAGCGACGATCTTCGCAAGGTGGCTGGCAAGAGCTGGATGAGAGTAGCCGCGGACCGTGCACTCGGAGTGGACATGTCTAGCAGTGGACTAGCATTGGCTGATAACTTCTATCATAATTTTTAGTTTGAATGCGATACCAAAATGTAAAATGTCTATATATAATAATTGTATATAGAATGTATATTGAAACGTTAACATCAAATATAGTATAATATTCTAACATTTTTTTTGCCGTGAATTTTCATATACTTTTTAATTTAAACCCTGCATATAAGTGACAGCGCATTTCATTGTTGTCAGCGCCTTAAACACTATTTGTCATAGAAGATCTCGAAATGGCATCTCTCTAAAAATGTGTCGGTGGATTTAAAGTCTTTTCATTGCCCCCAGCTCTAGTACGTAACCGTGGTTGTGTATTAAAATAATAAAAAAATAATAGCTCCTCCAAGCGAGAGGGCTCTCGACCTTTCCCGTCGATAGCTTGCCCTCTTTTGACACTGCGAATTGGCACACACACACATACATATGTAAATACACAATCACATACTTCGGTATACACACACACACACAGTTAGACATACACACAAACAGTCACAGAATCTTGGGGTAAATTGGTTCATTCAGAACTTCTTTTCTTTATAACTTAGGTATACTCTTAGAAAAATATATAAAAATGTCATTACAGTATTTCAGAATTCATTTAGGATTACCTACCAACCTAGTCATTGTAAATTCAGTGTAGTCATTGTAAATGCAGTGATTATAAAGTACACAGAGGTAACTAAACAACTAGGGCTGTGACTTGTCTATTTTGACGTAACGTCACAATAGAAATATTTATTTAACCATTGCATAACAAATTAAAGTCTTTTTTTTTATACGTAGCACGGCAAATTACTCCAATTCACCTGATGTTAAGTGAATATGGATTCCAGATGCGACGACAACTGGTGCAGCGTGAAAACAACGCAGCATCAGTTATCCTCACTTTGCCGGCCCACAAGGTGCCTCTTCACGCCTCGTTTGAAGGACCCCATATCATAGGAAGGAGGGAAAACGTGTGCTGGCAAACTATTCCATGTTTTGGAGGTGCGACAAAAAAACGAGTCACCAAATTTCTTAGTGCGCGATGGAATATTAGAGACAGTAAAGCGGTGACTCCGGAGAGCAGCACGTGTACTCCTATGGAGGAAGGGAGAAGGTGGGATGAGGTCAAAGAGTTCTTCAGAGCATTCGCCGTGGTATAAGCGGTTTTACCGCTTATACCACGGCGCTGAGTGACGCAATATCTCTACGCAATTGCAAAGTTTCAAGAGTATTTGTGACTTCTGCGTTGCCGATAATGCGTACAGCGCGACGCTGCAATCTGTCCAAGGCATCGAGAAGGTACTTTGCGGAACCGTCCCAGATGTGCGAGCAATACTCCACGCAAGACCGTACCTGTGTCTTGTACATTATGTCTTAGTAACTCTGCACACAAGATTTAGATCGGATACACTTTAGATCTTTTCGTTTTTACCACACCTCCAATTTGCGTACAATATTCATAGGGGGTGTAGTTTAAACAATTAATTAAAATAACCATTCCAGTACCATTCCAGACAACTAACAGTTCAATTAATAATGAGTTTGCACTGAAAAACTTTACCTAGTATCAGGAACACTCAATACCATCAATTCTAAATCTAACGCCAAGCGAATCTAGCTCGTATTGCTTTTTAATAAGGTTTGAAGTGGTATTGATGTGTGTATAGCTAGTGTTACGCTATTGATGTCGATCATTGTACGTACTAGTAAACCTATCAAAACTGTTTGTTTAGGTCGATGGAGTTTGAGCCAATATTGGCGGTTATTATATGACCTACATACGACTCAAAATAATGCTAGTAAAAATGTCAATTTCAGTTTGACAAAGACTTATTTTTTTATTACTTACGGGCAAGCTCTTGGCTTCCAACTCACCTGGTAGGCTACTCTTGACGCAAACTCAATCTCAATACAATTCCAATGCGATTAATATGTATCGATATTGGGATAAGTTTCGCAATTTCGGAACGCCCCATCTCGATAATAATTTGTTCACTTAATTTCCACGCAATTTATTTTCAATGTAGCGCTATTATCGCTTTTAAGAGTGCCATTTGAATTTTTTAGATTTGTGATTGGAAATTGATTATTGCAATTGTGTTTCAAGAGTAACCTACCTGATGTTAAGTGATGATAAGGCCGAGGGTAGCACACTTCACCCGGAATCCTCAACTACTGAGGCACTGGCTATCTTATCTAGTTGCCGGAACACAACAATGTTATTCACATTGATGTTATGGCGATATATTTAAATGAGATGGTGGTAACTGAGTCTGAGACCAGTGGTTTTTACCACTAAACCACAGAGGCGTTATAATTCAAAGATTCTGGTAACTTAGGTGCCTACTAAGTGTTTTGTTAGTCGATTAACGAAAACAAAAGTTTGTATGCCATTGAAATATGCCTCTCACTAAGCCAGGGTTGCCAGGTGTCCAAGTTTACCGTGGACAGTCCATGTTTTCGATGTCCATGGTAAAAAATATAAACAAAGTAAACTATGAAGTGTCCTTGTTTTTTAATTTTGGTGCGCGACACTAAAGAAATGCCTTAACTTGAAAAAAAAAACAAGCTCACACTCGATCAAATCCTAGAACTGTGGTGCCTCTTGCCTTGGAAAGAAAAAACACCATCTGACAATTTTTATGGTGAGATTCTCATATTGAACGCTTATGGTGGTAACGATTCTGTCATTGAGGATGATACAGTAGATTCCATCAAGATTTGACAAAGTTTTTTCAAAAATGTTGTGCCTAATCTATTGAGAATTATCCAATATGTCCTGTCTATCCTTGTATCTAATGCAGGGGTAGAGATAATTTTTAGTGTTATGAGTTTTGTGTGAACGGATGAAAGAAATAGGATGGATGTGGAGTCTGTGAGAAGTGATTTGTGTGTATGTTTAAAAAACGTAATCCAAAAAATCAAATGGGGAACCCATTGCCGCAAAATGGCCACTATAATTATTTGGATCATCCCTGAGTGGAATACGAGTTTTGCCATACAAACTCTTGTTTTCGTGATCGAATGGCGAAACACCATTCTTCAATATCATAGAAACATTCCTTTGCTAAATATTTATATAAAATACAGTAAAAATTAAACGCTTACCCGACCCAGCCAGAAATCGAACCTGGGTCTTCCGCAATCCCTTTGCTGAATTTACTTTTTGTTTTTAAGTGCTAATTGCTGCACTTAAGCTTCCTACTACACTATATCATTGTGCTATTAAATTTGTGGTATTTCATCTGTAAAGATAAATCTACATGGCCATCGGTCGCAATGACTCGATGGCACTCTGCTGCTATAAAACCATTCATAAAAACTAAAAAGCAGTGACAAAATTCAGCGCTTACGTCATACCGCCTCTGTGGTCTAGTGGTTAAGACCACCGGCTTAGACCCAGAGGTCCCGGGTTCGATTCCCAGCGGGGGTACATCTTTGTGTACTCGGTTTGGTTGGTGGTAGGACTTGTTTGTCCGCCTGGCCTAGCTACCACCATCTTATCTAAATATGTCGCCATAACAACAATGTTTGTAGCATTGTTGTGTTCCGGCAGCTAGAGATAAGATAGCCAGTGCCTCACTAGTTAAGGATCCCGGGTGAAGTGCGCTTCCACCAAATGGCCTTATCATCACTTAACATCAGGTGAGATCAAGGCACTGTGCTTACCCGTAAATTTATATTTATATATAAAAAAAAAAGCCTTCCCGGTAGCATAGCGGTCAGTGCAGCGGCCCGGATTCCGGAAGACCCAGGTACGATTACTGGCTGGGTCGAGTTTAATTTCGGCGTTTAATTTTTTCACTGTATTTTATAAGTATTCAATTCCCTTTGCTGGATGCGAGCAGCACAAAACCGGTCGTGGTGGAGATCCTTGGGGGAGGCCTTTGTCCAGCAGTGGACGTCTTTTGGCTGAGATGATGATGACGATGATAACACAATTACTACTCTGGTAGAAAAGAGGAGCTCGATGGCGCAGTGGTAAACGCGCCAGGTCTGCTAATGCTGAGGTTGAGCAACTTACGCAAAGGCCGGTCATCGGATGGGTGACCAAAAAATTATCATCTCGAGCTTCTCCGTGCTTCGGAAGGCACGTTAAGCCGTTGGTCCCGGCTGCATTAGCAGTCGTTAACAACCACCAATCCGCACTGGGCCCGCGTGGTGGTTTATGGCCCGTTCTCCCTATCCGTCCATAGGGAAGGCTCGTGCCCCAGCAGTGGGGACATAAAATAAGCTGATGATGATGATGATGATGAGAAAAGCCGCATACGCATACATTCTGAATGAAATAAAACCTACATAAAAACAGTTGGTATAAATAAAGTGGTAAAAAAGGGGAAAACGAGCAGTCCGTGCTAAATCTATGATTCCCATGACCTGTTTCATTAGGCCGCGTTGTTCGCACGCACGCTCCTTCCCCCTCTCTCCCCCCTCCATGTGAAAAACGGCCATTCAGCGAGTTGTGAGGCTGGTCAGTACACATTAATACTAAGCAGTTTAGGGTACCGTCGTCGTCGTCCGAAATCTGTAAAACAGTAATTATAAATAGGGTATTTAGAAATATATCTAATAGTAATTTACACCTCTTATTTTACATATCAATAGGGAAACGATTGATAGTTCTCTCTCATAATGGTAGACATAGTAAATAGCCTCTAACTGTCCTGCTGGGCAAATGCCTCCATCATACAATTGATTGGTAATGGCTTAATCACCACGCTTGCCAAATGCGGCTTGGTGATCACAAAGCCGGGCTATGCATCTGGAAATTCATTTTGCCCGACCTGGGAATTAAACCCGGGACCTTTGGGTTTCGGCCCGAGCGCTCTGCCACTCGGCCACCGAGGCGTTAAATTAAAAGAAACGTAACTTAATTTAAGACAAAACAAAACCTATAAATAAAAGATGTCCTCCAGCTGTGGACTCATGGGAACGATCCTAAGAGTGCTGGCAGTATTACCTCTTTGGATAACCTAGCTTACGTTGGAGGAGGAGGCTTCAACAAGGCGAGCAACTCTTTAACAAGCTGCCATTTCTCCGGCCTCCATGGACCCTGTCTCCACCGCAAACGGAACCTATCGCAGCAGTCTCCACATGTAGTGAGGTGTCTCCTGATGGTAGAAATCATCATCGTCATCATCATCTCAGCCAAAAGACGTCCACTGCTGGACAAAGGCCTCCCCCAAGGATCTCCACAACGACCGGTTTTGTGGTGCTCGCATCCAGCGGCTTCCCGCGACCTTCACCAGATCGTCCGTCGGTTATAGTTAAATACAGGTATTTGATAATGGGTGTGTAATTAATCCCAAAACAAAGAAATGCAACCAAATAAAAAAAAACATCTTTGTGATAATATGCAAAATTTATTTTATTACATTAGTTTTTATTTAGTGACAAATAACCTCGAACCTCAAACACTAAGGAACTTGCTACCTTATCACTATCTGTCGGAACACAACAACATTACATAATATTTATAAGTTGGTGGTAGTTAAGAAAATTGACGTAAAAAATTCTTCTTAAAAAGTAAATTTTTAAGAAAAAGTTTTTGCATTTGTGTATAAAGTGTATGATTTTATTATAATAATAACCTTCTAGAGGCAAAAACAGTGGCTTTTTGTGTTTATGAGAGAGATAAGCGTTTATCTTTCATCTCACCAATTATGTGTATAGCCCAAAGGCAAACGAATTTCAACAAACTTCCTACAGAATGAAAAAGTGTTGATATATACTTTAATTTTAAGATTAGAAATATTACTTTGTAAACAACGTTGTAAGTTACAAAATTAGAAGGTACAAATAGAAAGAAGTATTAGGAAACAGCCAGTCTATACTAATATTATAAAGAGGAAACCTTTGTATTTTTGTATGTATGTATGTTTGCAAAGAATAAACTCAAAAACTGCAGGACCAATTTAAAAAATACTTTCACCATTAGAATGCTACATTAGCGCTGAGTAACATAGGCTATATTAAAAAAAAAACTAAAAACGATAATTTAATTTTCCAAGACAAAATTATTTGTTTGTTTTGTTGTCATGGAAACCATATGGAAACTGTCAAAGCGGTACGAAGTCCGCCGGGTCAGTTAGTATTCAATAAAAAAGTTAATAATAAATCATTAATTATTTATTGTTAAAAATATGGTTCATTACAAGCTGTATACTTGTACGGAGGGCATGTGAAGCCGTTGGTCCCGGCTGCATTAGCAGTCGTTAACAACCACCAACCCGCACTGGGCTCGCGTGGTGGTTTATGACCCGTTCTCCCTATACATCCATAGGGCAGGCTCGTGTCCCAGCAGTGGGAACATAAAATGAGCTGATGATGTTGATTTTAATGTTTTAGGAACGAAACCTTTTAACATCGCATGTTCCATGTAACTATATAAGTAATATTTTGTACAGAACCCGGAGCGCGAAACTCCCACGGAGCGTCGTTGTGTGAAAAGCGCTTTTCTCAGTACGCTGTTGTATTTTGCTGACACATTTTTTTAAATGCAAACACATTTTGCGAAGCTGAAAATTATCGCTTGCAAAATGGAGCTTAAATTTTTTTTTGTTTCTTTAAATATAATTTATTATTACTACATGAGAAGCTGTATAGTGCAGTAGCAGCCGCGTTAAGGTTGCAATCGTGCATGCTAAGCTATTTTCCATTTTCCATGCGGTTCACCGGAAAAGGTGACCGAGTTAGAATATCTCGAGCTCCTCCGAGCTTCGGAAACCACGTTAAGGCGTTTCTTTTTTTATTTTTTTATGTTAAAAGGAGGCAAACGTGCAGGTGGGTCACCTGATGGAAAGTTATCACTGCCGCCCATGGACACCCCCGCAAAACCAAAGTAATCGCAGATGCGTTGCCGACCTTGAGGAAGGAGTTGAATCTTGAGGAGGGAGTAGGAATTGGGAGGGGGGAGGGGTGAGAGATGGGCCTCCGGTACTTTCACTCACCGGACGAAACACAACAGCAACGAGTGTCATTGTTTCACGCCGATATTCTGTGAGAGGATGGTTTTTCTACCACCACCATCTATCTAAATATATCATCATAACCTCAGTGCTAATAGTACCTACAGTTTTTTTGAGAGTTGCTGATTGCCTCAGACGGCATTTTCGGCTTCACTTGGCTTTTTTGGGGGCAGCGAGAAACTTAAGGGGGTGCAGCGCGGAATTTGAAAATTTACGTGTTTTTAAATTACTGGTGCTAGGCGCTGAATAGGTCTTATACTTTAAAAGGACTAGTGTAGTTTAGCTTGATCCTTTCACAAGGTCGTGGTTGTCTTGGAATTTGAAACAAATACCCAGAAACTGCATACACAATACGTAAAATAATAATATCTAAAAACTAATTTCTTCAGAAACTTTGTAAATATAGCACTAATGAAACAATGATCCGACATCAAAATGTTTGTATTGATATTCCGCAGGTCACTGTTGTCTTATTTTTCAATTAAAAAACATGAATATGAAAATATTAAGACTTTTATTATTTTTTACCCAAACGCCTATGATTTTACGAAAGTAAACATTGCTCTAATTAAATCACCAGCCTACTCTGTACAGATATTAGTGTGCGTGCGTATTCGTAGTCGTGCGCCGTTGTCACACCACTGCCACGCGCCGCTCGCTCGCTATCATAAAGAAACTTGAAACTCGCAGTTTTGCGACCGCGCTGCACCCCCTTAAAGAGTTCCCCAAGCCGTGTGAAACGAATCACCTTCGGAACTTTTCTAGAGGGAACGGCATCACGCACTAGTGCGTGTCCCCGTGTCCTACTGGATTCTTTGAGGGGTTCGAATCGGATCGGGGAGCGGAACAACCCGAGGGCGCCTCTAATGGCTCGGATCTCGGCTCGGGTTACATGTCTGTACCTGGTATAGAGCGCCTGTGAACCGGCTTGTCGTACCCTGTTCTAAAAGTACGGTGTCTTGGAACATTTAAACGCCTATTTGCTGTCAGTATTAGATTAGAACACCCATATTATACCGATCAAATGGTCAATACTTGTATAATCGATACCGGTACCAAATCGAGTATCGGTACTGTATCAAGTTAATTGAAACCGGTGTCTGTAAAGTACCGATTTATTAATACCGGTACCAACTAAAGTACCGGTACTATATCAAGGTCTGTATTACCGGTATCTGAAAATACCGGTATTCCAAGCCCTGTCTGCAATACGTCCCGCCTAAAAAGGCTGATAACGATGATGGTATCATACTACATCCCTCCATAATGATCACGTCCTGCCACGTAACACTTTGTGAGTGAATAATTCATAATGGCGGCGGCCGTTTGTATCAGTTTTATGTAAACACCGAATCACGTCTGAATATTTATACGTAATACGTTAATATTCATGGGCAGCGATTTCGGAGCGCTCCCGAGGCAGCTGGAGCTGAAAAGAATGGTCAAATTAATACGCTCCTTAATAAATAAATTAAATATAAACATTTAACCGTTTCTGTGGACTAGGGGTTTATTTGCTAAATATACGCGTACGCGGTTTGGTTGCTAAATATGACGCCAACACATTATTGTTTGTATTATTGTAAAAATAAATTTAATATCTAGATATTTAACTAAACACACCGTGACTGGCTAGACGACGGATGCGTTAAAGGAGGTGTGTATAAGAAGCCGATACCTGTTCCATTAAAAATAAAAAAACACCACCTTAATTTTTTACTTTTTTTCTAACTGTAATGGTATTTCTGTTTATTTACAATACGCGGGCGAGCGACCTTACTCGAGCGTGTAGTACATGAGAAATGCCGAAAGTTCACTTTTTTTTTAAACACGTATCTACTCGCGTGTTTTAAAATTTGCTAATAACCTTTTTTAACTAAAAGGGATGCAGATAAGTTACTAGTTTACCTCCTTAAACGCGTCCGTCGTCTAACCTGTCACACACATAATTAATAAACTCAGCCAAAAGACGTCCACTGCTGGACAAAGGCCTCCCCCAAGGATATGAGGGGTATTTGCCGTACTAATCGCCACGCTTGGCAGGCGAGTTGGCGATCGCAGTAGGTTGAGGGTAACCTCAGAGAGATGCTGCTGCCCATCCTCTGGAATGGTCCCTTAGTCGGCTTTTACAATACCCACGGGAAGAGATGGGGTGGTGCAATTCTTTATCCCCGGCACCACACAGGGAAAATTATAACAATACAAATTAAAAATAATTCTTATCTTTCCCAAGTCCTTAACGCGCCCGTTCTGCTAGTGCTGAGGTTAAGCAACTTTTACAAATGCCGGTCATCGGATGGGTGGCCAAAAATTTATCATCTCGAGCTCCTTCGTAATTCGAGAGGCACGTAAAGCCGTTGGTCCCGGTTGCATTAGCAGTCATTAACAACCAACGCACCGCACTGGGCCCGCGTTGTGGTTTATGGCGTTCTCCCTATCCATCCATAGGGAAGGCTCGTGCCCCAGCAGTGGGGACATAAAATGAGCTGATGATGATGATGATGAAGACCAAATACCCGTAAGGAATAATAATAAAAAAGTCGTATTACTACAGAACAGCTGCAAGTTTGCAACTGAGTCGCTCATTGCGCTGTAACTTAATCTTCATAATATGTTGCAGGAATGCAATTCCCATTGCGCAATGTCTGTCGTGTTCCCCTAATGGTGATTACAAACTGGGACACTCAATAGGGATGTTGACAACGGTAATAATTAATTCTAGAACATTAAACGTATAAATGAAACGATGTAACAGCTCTTTAAAACATTTACGTATTTTTTATTTAAATTAAGCATGAACTTCTGGTAACCTAAAAAGTTTTTTATTTTATTTATTTATCATACTAATATTATAAAGCTGAAGAGGTTGTTTGTTTGTTTGGTTGAAATACTGGTTCGAATTGATTTTTTTTTTGTGTTGATTAGTCCATTTATTGAGGAAGACTATAGGCTATATAAAAAAAAGTACACACGTGCGAAGCCGCTAGTTTACTATATGGTACAAAATAATATTATTATACTACTTTTCTTACTCAAAACAAAATTAGTTTAAAAGGTGAACTTATTATAACGCGTGACCATGACTGTTTCTCTATTGTTTTCCCTACAGAGAAAGAAAGGCTCGTGCCATAACAGTGGGGACATAAAAATTTGCTCGTAATGTTGATTATGATAATAGATTTATAAGCAATATTATTTAATTTTTAACGGGTAGTAAGAATTCAAACTCATAAAGCTCTCACAGGCATGTCTCGGACCGCGGCTAGTTCAAACAAATGGTCCTCCCATATTGCAGGAATGAATCAGCTAGTCAGAGTTACACTACGATGTATGGGACAGCCACCAGCTTTTATGGGACGGATTTTAATATCCTGCACATGGACAGTGAATTAAAAGTGCATGGAAATAATAATGATCAGAAAAAATGGTGTTACTGCATACATCGTCGTATAAGTTCAAACACCGCGTAAGTAACTATTAGTAATGAAACAACTTTTACGGATCTACTCGCGTTTATTTTACACATAACTTTTTAATGTTTATCCTGACGTTTTGAACGCTTTGCAGGGTCCGTGGTCACATGGAGACTGAGGTGTTGGTCGTCTCATAATTAGTTAGTAGCTTGTATACCCTCATTTAAATTTAATCAGATGCGTTCCGTTTTACGCAGAAAGAGCTTACAGTATCTTTTGGTCTGGCAGTATGGTGTTGGGGCTGGGATTTAATATTTTGGGTTTCATGTTTTCATTTGTGTCATTTTTTCAATGTGTAGTGTTCGCGTAAATTTTAGAAAACAATAAACTATTAGTAATTTCTAAGTTGAGTCGAGGAGCTCGACGGCGCAGTGGCAAAAGCGTCCGGTCTGCGATTGCTTAGGTTAAGCAACTTTCGCAAAGGCCAGATATCGGATGGGTGACCAAAAATTTATCATCTTGAGCTCCTCCGTGCTTCGAAAGGCACGTAAACCGTCCATAGAGGAGGCTCGTGCCCCAGCAGTGAGGACATAAATGAGCTGATGATGATGATGATGATGATGATGAATTTCTAAGTTAGGCATGTTATTTGATAGTAAATCCAAAGATGCATCTTGTGACCAAACAAAAATTATGTTTTTTTTTTTGACAACATCACATACTTTATACTGATGCCAAGGTAAGTAGCTAAGGCAAACGTTTTATAGAAATCAGAAACAACGACGGTACTACAATTACCCAGACCCGACACAATAGCGAAAAGTTCGTTTTCGACATTGACCCGACCGGGAATAGAACCCGGGACCTCAGGGTTAGCACCGCCCAAAGTCCGGCGTGCAAGCCACTCGACTACGACGGTCGTCAAGGAGGTCGTCGTATTTCGTCGATAGCCATTAAAAAACTATATTCTTCGTGACGATTCGATTCGAACAATTTGCAGGGTGACAAGACTCCTGTGACTTTCATGCAATTCCTCCAAGTTGTAATGTTTTTTTTTAGTTAGCTCGGAAAATGCCTACACTCCACTTAATGTTCAGTAGAAATGGAGTCCCGACAAATTCAAATTCAGTCGAAAATTGTTTAAGAAAAACAAAGTCAAACTATAGTGAATAATACTAAAAAAAAGATAAGTATGCAAGAGCAGACCAGCCTCCACAGGCGGCACCCGTTCACGAGTATGTCATATGAATCAGCCATCGCTTCGCTCAACCACAATCAACCAGCAAAGACAATAAAGAGAGCATGACACACTCTAAATAAAAACTTAATGATCTATTTAATGCAACGCTGTTACGCGCTTGTCAACGCTGTAGACGCAAGGACAACTGGTGCAGCGTAAAAACGACGCAGCATCAGTTACTCTCACCCTGCCGGTCTAAATGTTTTTTCACACCTCGTTTGAAATACCCCATATCAAAGGAAGAAGGGGAAAACTGTATAGTTACTTTGATTTATGATATTTTCAACTTATTCCTATCCAAAAATAGCGTAGAGCCACTGCGGAACAGTGACAAGACTTGCTTTTTTAGGGTTCCGTAGCCAAGTGGCAAAAAACGTAACCCTTATGGATTCGTCATGTCTGTCTGTCTGTCCGTCCGTATTTCACAGCCACTTTTTCCGAAACTATAAGAACTGTACTGTTGAAACTTGGTAAGTAGATATATTCTGTGAATCGCATTAAGATTTTCACACAAAAATATAAAAAAAACAATAAATTTTGGGCGTTCCCCATACTTAAAACTGAAACTCAAAAATATTTTTTTCATCAAACCCATACGTGTGGGGTATCTATGGATAGGTCTTCAGAAATGATATTGAGGTTTTTAATATAATTTTTTTCTAAACTGAATAGTTTCCGCGAGAGACACTTCCAAAGTGGTAAAATGTGTCCCCCCTGTAACTTCTAAAATAAGAGAATGATAAAACTAAAAAAAATGAATATGTACATTACCATGCAAATTTCCACCGAAAATTGGTTTGAACGAGATTTAGTAAGTAGTTTTTTTGAGAAGCAATAAATTGATCCCCAAAAAAACAGTAGGCTAGCATCTAAAATGGTAAGTTAGCATCTAAATAGTAGTTTAGGTGCTAACTTAGTATTTTTGTGGGGTAGGTTAGGTTAGTTTGGTGATCGATTAAATACAACCCGTTTTTTTTTAATACGTCATACCCTTCGTGCGCGAGTCCGACTCGCACTTGGCCGGTTTTTTGGAGAGAGTTTGCAGATTTATTTAAAGTTTTGCAACAAATATTACATGACGAATTTAATGCCTGAGGCATTCTCTAGCAGTCAACCATAGAATGGTGCAGAGATAACATTGGTAGGTACAATTTAGATATATTAACAATTACAATTGATGGCCTCGGACGGCATTTTCAGCTGCACCGGGCTTTTTTTGGGAGCGACGAGAAACTTGAAGGGTTCCTCAAGCCGTGTGAACCGAATCACCTTCCTTATTACCCTACTAGATTCTCCGAAGAGTTCGGATCGGTTCGGGATAAAACCTGCATGCCAATAACTTATTGACACCACAGCTACAGTATCCATTGGCAGTATAACAAATTGGTAATATTTCATCGAAATGAAATTTCATGCAGTCGATTGGACGCCAGATATAGTTTATTGCTGCAATATATCATGTTAGTTTTATATTAAACGGAAGACATACTGACGTGGCATGTTTTTTGGGAAACGAGGAAATTGCAACAGCACTGAGAAAGGATAAATCGTCGACTCGGCGGGCGTCGAGAGAACTTTACATTCTTTCATTGAAACTTGTCAAAACGAATGCGATTTTAAGTGTTTTATGTTATTATTTTAGGTAGGGTATTTTAAGTTATTTACTTTCGGCAAATTAGGCGACATCTTTAAGTCCACCCACATTCCACACTGTCTTAAAACACGTCTTTTTAATCAATGTGTCCTGCCAACTATGACGTACGGTGCTGAAACATGGCGCCTGACTATTTATTTTATTTATTTTATTAGTTCGTACACAAATAAACATTTACAATGGTTAACATTTTGGATCGCAATAGTACAGGTAAGCTTATCTCTAAAAACAGATTTCTTCCAGCAGACCATGGTGACAGGATAGTATGGAAGTAGCTAGTTAGATAGACAAACTGCGCACAGAACTATTAAGAAAATATGATATTTATATAACATAAAGACATCCACACATTAAACTCCATACTTATATACACAAAAATATGAATATACTACTAAATATATTATATATTCTATATATAAAAACATAACATGATTCAGTGCCGCTCAAGTAACCGATAGTAGATAACTTTTTAGCTGTTTTTTAAAGGTACTCACAGTGCGACATTCTCGTAGAGGTATTGGTAATTTATTCCAAAGTTTTCTTGCTTGGACAGTAAAAGAATCACCATACATGTTAGTGCTGCAGGGAGGAAGATTTAAGTGGAGATAGTAGGCTGAGCGATGAGCGCGTCCAGATAACGGACTGACTAGGGAGGCTATGCACAAAATGTGTGTTGCACAGAGGGCCATGGAGCGCGCCATCACACTTTTGGACCGCGTCCCCAACACCGAAATCCGCAAGCGGACTAAGGTCCAAGATGCCAGCGAGCGGATATTGAGGCTCAAGTGGAGTTGGGCAGGACACATGGCCAGACGAAGTGACGACAGGTGGGCCAAAAAGCTGACTGAGTGGTGGCCGAAAGACGATTATAGAAAAAGGGGTCGTCCACCGGCGAGATGGGTCGATGATATAACCAAGACCGTGGCACGTGGCCCAGACTAGCGCAGGATCGACGCGAATGGCACAAGCAAAGAGAGGCCTATGCCCAGCTGTGGGTCGGGAGGGGCTGATGATGATGATGATGATGGTGAATTTACAGATTTTGTACACTTTTAAACTTTCCATTTAAATCAAAGGTTAACAACGGGAGGCTACAGATTTCTATGGAAATCAAAGCTAAAAAATAGGCATCCTGAATGGGTAGTAGGTAAAACAATGTTTAGACGATTCAAAAGCACTTTTCATAAGTGTATATGAATAAAAACTTTGTAAAAGACCATGAAGGATTTTGTATGAACCCCGTCCCCACCCTACAACAGTCATGGGATACGTGTCAATTTGTTCATTGGGACCCAAAAAGTCTAAAGTACCTGTGTTAGTTGCAAAAACTGTTGGGTTTAAGTATATTAAAAAAAATATAACTTTTGGGCAAAAATTTACCTATTTAGTTTTAAAATATTTACGATTACATGCGCACTTTGTATGCTGACTTTGTTAAAAAAGCATATATCAATTAATTACACTCAAATAAACATTCCTTTCATAATTTTGCGTAGCGTTGTAGTAGCGTTTCGATAGTATACCTACTAACCCAATTTGTAACCGAACTAGATTACTAATTTGGATCCCATTTCCAATAGTTGATTGGAATTGTAATCAAATTGTCTGGCTCGAAGGACCATAATGTAGGTATCGATACTGATTAATTAAACCCCATTAATGATGTTTTAAGTTGACTGGTAATCAGGTAAATCGAACACAAGTGGGGATTAAAATACCGCTCGGGCTTTTAATTATGTAAAATATTACTATGTAAAAGTATTTTTTTGTAGTCTTAGCGTAATTTTGAGGAAACTTCCGAATCAATATTTGAAAATAATTATGTTAAATACCTACTTACGTCAAAAAAACTTCAGAGAAACTTAAAAATAGAAGAGATAATAAATTCCTAGCTTGCCACTATAAATTCACGAGCGCGGAAGGAACTTGACTTCCGGTCGGCGACTCTGTCTCCTGGTGGAAACATTTCAACGTTTGAGGACATGAAATAATATTAGTTGCTTGAGTTAACGTTACATTAAAAGTGTCGCTAGTTATTACATTAGGTACATGATATATAAGTGCTACTCGTCACTTCCTAGCATCTGTGTTTTATCTACAAACATTAAATATTTATAAAATACTGTGAAAAAATTTAATGCCTACCCGACCCAGGCAGAAATCGAACCCGGATCTTCCGCAATCCGAGCGGCTGCACTGATCATCATGTTACCGGGAAGACTGACGTAACCAGTGTGTGTGTTGCCAGTGATGACATACGGGACTGAGACGTGGTCGCTCACTATGGGCCTTATCAGAAGGCTCAAGGTCACTCAAAGAGCAATGGAGATGGCTATGCTCGGGGTGTCTCTGCGAGATCGAATCAGAAATGAGGAGATCCGCAGAAGAACAAAGGTAACCGACATAGCCCGAAGAGTTGCTAAGCTCAAATGGCAGTGGGCAGGGCACATTGCTCGCAGGACTGATGGCCGCTAGGGCGGAGCAGTCCTCGAGTGGCGACCGCGTACCGGAAAGCGCAGTGTGGGCAGGCCTCCAACAAGGTGGACCGACGATCTGGTGAAGGTCGCGGGAAGCCGCTGGATGCGAGCAGCACAAAACCGGTCGTTGTGGAGATCCTTGGGGGAGGCCTTTGTCCAGCAGTGGACGTCTTTTGGCTGAGATGATGATGACGTAACCACTGCATTTTTACACTGCTTTTTAATTTTAGAGTGCTTTTTAGTGGCACATTGCCATCTATCTAAAAATATATTTTACAAATATTTAATTCAGCTTCAGTGCAGCAATTAGCAAATTAAAATAAAAAGTAAAATTTACTACAAACATTGTTCACACCGACAAGGTTTATTTTCGCTTGCAGTACCAATTCAATAATTCAAGCAAGTGCGAATTCCATCACCAGCTTATTCTACGGCCCCCCTGCTGGGGCTAGAGCCTTCACTATGAATAGAAACGCCTTCCGAAGCACGGAGCTTTAAATGTTAAATTTTTGGTCACCTATCCGACGACCGGCCTTTGCTAAAGATGCTTAACTTCAGCAATCGCAAACCGAGCGCGTTTTATCATTGCGTCATACTTTACCCTATTTTCTATTCTCTTTGTGTAACTCAACCCGTTACCTAACCGGCCCACTTCTAAAGTGATTAAAAGGGTATTTTGGAGGGAACAAATTAAACACAAAACGCCAGCGATGATAGTCCATTAACTACAGAACTATAAAGTGGAGTGTTGGTATAAGCCACCATTACTTCTTAACTGACCCGAACCACAAAACAAAGGGGACCCAGAATGTAATCTTAAAACATACCGCGCTCGAGCAACGCATACATACACCCGTTTGCAACTAAACTTATAAATCGCCAAAGTCTTTGCCTAACTACTACCCGCCCCCTGACCGCCTAACTCGATTGCTATCGATTGCTTTGGCTACGTGTATAATTTATGACGTCATATTATCATTAAGCTATATTATGACGTTTAGCTTTATGACGTCATCTTGGCTATAGCTTTCGATATTGCTTTCATAGGCGGTACGAAATAACAAGATGACGTCATAAACTATACACGTAGCCAAAGCAATCAAAATCAATCGAGTTAGGCGGTCGGGGGGCTGGTCAAGTTAAGTCGGCACCTGAGTGTAAGCGATGTTTTCGAGGCGATTCATAAGTTTAGTGCAAACGGGTGTTAGACTCCTTGCACGGACACCGATCATAGAACAGCTCGGCAAGTTTATTATCTCCTTCTCCCTTCCTCCATAGGAGTACGCGTGACTCTCCGGAGTCACCGCTGTACTGTCTCGAACATTCCATCGCGCACAAAGATATTTGGTGACTCGTTTCTTGTCGCACTTCCAAAAGATATATGACATGGGGTCCTTCAAACAAGGCGTGAAGAAGCACCTTGTGGGCCGGCAGGGTGAGGGTGACTGATGCTGCGCTGCACCAGTTGTCCTCGCGTCTGGACTCCGTTTCCACTTAACATCAGGTGGAGTGGAGTCATTTGCCGAGCCAGGTATTAAAAAAAATACCGAAAAAAAGCAACCAGTTGATAATTGCACAATGGCAACGCGATTGCTACTAGTTGCGGTTGCTACAATCAGTCGGTTTATTTTAGAGCGCCGTTATGCAGTTTTAGTTCGTCAATCGCTCGCTTGTGGCGCGGCGCTATAGTAGCGTTTTACGTTCCGTAATACGAAAATGTGTTTTAGTAGCGATAAATTGTAAATTGTTGCGATTGCGGCTGTCACACCCGCCAGGTGGGTTACTCTTGAAACACAATTGCATTAATCAATTTCCAATCACATATCTAAAAAATTCAAATGGCACTCTTAAAAGCGATAATAGCGCTACATTGGAATTAAATTGCGTGGAAATTGAGTGAACAAATTATTATCTATATATTATCTTATTATATCTTATATATAATTTAGTTTATTTTTACTTGCACCCATTTTTATTTTTTCTTAGTTTTATTATTTTTCGCCCAAGGTTGCCTGGAAGAGATTGCTTGTTAGCAATAAGGCCGCCTATTTTGTACTATATGTTTTTATCAATTTGTCAGTATCTGTTTTTTTTTGTGTGCAAATAAAGTTTATTATTATTATTATCTCCTTTATTTATTTTCTTTCTTAAAACTAGATTTTTACAATATTTGAATATAAAAACAATAAAACATTATGAAAACCTAATCCTAGAGTACCACCAGCAGCGGGGCAGGGCCCAAGCTACCGGTGGTCAGGGCTGCAGAGTGAGGAACCTTCTGACAATACGTGCCGTGTCTAGGAGTACTGCCTTGCATCTGACCCTTAACCCAACCTTTCAGCGAGAGCCTCTCTAGGTGTTGATCGAGGCTCTTCGCTATCAGACCGTTTGCCGAAACGACTATCGGTACAATAATGGTTGAATCCACATCCCACATGACGGTAACCTCGTGAGCCAAGTCAAGGTACTTACTGAGCTTGTCCTTCTCGGCTTTCACAAGGTTCTCATCGTGAGGTATGGTGATATCTATTATTATTATTATTATTATCGAGATGGGGCGTTCTGAAATTGCGAAACTTATCCCAATATCGATACGTATTAATCGCATTGGAATTGTATTGAGATTGAGTTTACGTCAAGAGTAGCCTACCAGGCCCCGCGCGTATTTCATGAGACCTGCGTGCTACTGAGTTAGTTCAGAAAAAACGTCCCTGTTCATTTACTCGTCTACTAATCCTCATTCTGTTTTTTGTTTCAGAATCTGGAATAAATTTCCAATACAAAGAAATAAGAATATTGAAAGATACCATAAACTATAAATGTATAAGACCGGAATAAAATGTTAGGCTGCGCGGCAGTGGGTCATTTGCTAGAAACACTCCATATTAAAAACAAATGCTTTACAGTCTATGAAAATACAATTATAGCTTAGATCTGTGATGAATAACAAACAATCCTAGTAAACTTCTTAGTGCACTTTCCATAGAAAATAAAGGTAGTAATTGAGCTCAATCAATGACATTCAAAAAGTGAAAAAAGCTGTCCGAATTTTGTTGGCAACAATAACGCGTTCACTCACTCTACGACAGTGGTTCCCAACTGGTGGTCCGCGGACCACAGATGGTCCGTGAGAGCATAGGTAATGGTCCGCGGGACAGAACATAATTAAATCCACAAAATAATTTTCAAAAGGGCACTAGGTACAGTCTTATTTTTTAATTCCTGCACTATCACCTACGCTATCTATTTGCTAATTCCTAGGTCCCTGGGTGGAACATGAAATGTTTCGCATCAGCATTTTTGGTAGCATTAAGTGTGTGAAGATAAACTATCACTACTGAGCTTACGCTACAAATACTTTTTAAAATGTTCAAATAATTTTTAACGCAAATTTTGTTGCGAACAAATTACAAAAAACACAAATGTTGAAAAAATTTCCACGAGCAGGATTTGAACCTGCACCCTTCTGACATTCCGGGTCAGGTGCTCTTCCAATTGAGCTATCGTGGTTCTAACCAGCCCGCCGAAAAGTTTCAACACTTTTTACTTTGAAAGCCAAAGGCGCCTATTCACTTTTTAAGTTTTGAATAAAGTTACTCTCTTTTTAAATACAGTTTATGTGGTCCCTGCTAACAAATAAATAAGAAAAAGGGTCCATGGTCGGAGAAAGGTTAGGAACCACTGCTCTACGGTAATAAGCCTGCGGGACAATCCGAGCGTCGCTGTTACTTACTACGAAATTCCGTAACCATGACAGTTGGTTTTTGCGTGCGTTGCTTGAGCGCGCTTACCTTCTGCAATCTCCTTATTTTGTGCCCGAAAGACTAGTTACCAGTTTCAGGCGAAGTTTGGAGACGTTTGAGGGTTAATTAGGTGATTAGACCACCTCCTTGTGTGCCACGAGACGACGGTGATTGAATTAAATCTGAATGGGCAAAAACACAAATGTTGAAAAAATTTCCACGAGCAGGATTTGAACCTGCACCCTTCTGACATTCCGGGTCAGGTGCTCTTCCAATTGAGCTATCGTGGTTCTAACCAGCCCGCCGAAATTATTCAACACTTTTTACTTTGTAAGCCAAAGGCGCCCATTCAATGTCAACAACTACCGTCATTAACATCCGATCATAATATTTTTTACAAATATGGCATGATATGAATGGGCAAATTAAAATAACACCAAAAACTAGCGAACGACAAGTTAGTTGGAGGAGCTCGTTTGCGAATCGGTTAGCGCGCTTTGGTAATGTTGGCTACTGTGATAGGTAAAAAAAATATCTCGAGCACCCTTATGCTTTGGAAGGCATTGCCGGTTATGATCGTATGATAAGAGTCTTCTATAATTATGATCATTATTATTAACTAATAAGGAGATCGTTGGCGCAGTGGTTAACGAGCCCAGCCCGCGTTGCTAAATTTAAGAATATTTTTATTTTATTTTCTATTTTTTTTGGGAAACAAACAATTATACAATATCATATCTTCATCAGCATCTTTCACAAAGGATGGTTATCGGATGAGTGACCAAAACTGTTCTATCATCTCAAGCACCTCCGTGCTTTGGAAGCTCAGACCATGGTCTGTGTTTGGAAGGCACATAAAGCTGTTGCTCCCGGCTGCATTAGCACCTCACTGGGCCCGCGTGGTGGTTTATGGCCCGTTCTCCCTATCCATCCATAGGGAAGGCTCGTGCCCCAGCAGCAACATAAAATAAGCTGATGATGATGATTATTAACTTGGATAATTTGAAGTATTAAAACGTATTTCTTAATAGTTTCTTAATTTATTGTCAATGTATGTATATAACTTGATTTATTAGAAAAAATATGCGCCTTTTTTTCTTTTCACGGGCCAAAAGCGTCGTTTACTATTGATAAAAGAGGATGCATGGCGGGCTTTTAAAATATAGCTATGAATATTTTTTATTATTTTGAATTTTGCATGAATTTTTCTAGTACTTTGTGAGTTCATCATCAGCTCATTTTATGTCCCCACTGCTGGGGCACGAGCCTTCCCTATGGTAAATAGGGAGACTTTGTGAGTTACGCTGCTAATATTTTTTATCATATACATTTAACTTAGAAAAATAAAAATGTTGTATACCTAATTACCTACGTTAAGAACAGAAGAAAAAAAAGAAGCATTTAATATACCTAATTGCCTCTATGGGCGGTTATTATTTTTCTGTGGACAACTTTTTAGCCGAATAAGTATGTTTAGTCTTAGTAAGATTGTCAAATTAGAAGTTAAGTATGAATGTTGTTGTCTCATTATCATCATCATCATCATCAGCTCATTTTATGTCCCCACTGCTGGGGCACGAGCCTTCCCTATGGATGGATAGGGAGAACGGGCCATAAACCACCACGCGGGCCCAGTGCCGATTGGCGGTTGTTAACGACTGCTAATGCAGCCGGGACCAACGGCTTTACGTGCCTTCCGAAGCACGAAGGAGCACGAGATGATAAATTTTTGGTCACCCATCCAATGACCGGTTTTTGCGAAAATTGCTTAACCTCAGCACTCGCAGACCGGGCGCGTTAACCACTGCGCCATCGAGCTCCTCGAGTTGTTGTCTCAATAAATAAATAATATAAAAAATTATAATATTAATAATATTATTAATTATAAATGAAAAGTTGTCTTTTAAATTCTTGGCCAGTGTCAAAAAACCTCAAAGTCTCGATTTAGCTATATACAAGGAATGGTTTTTTTTACATTTACATGTATCGGTCGGCCAGATTTTGTAGGTTTTTCGATAGTTCTAATGGCAAAAGCAGGCTACCGACTCACTATTGAGACGTTATTTAACTAGCAGACTCGAGACCCAGTACATTAAGAATAACAATAATTATAATAATACTTGAAGAACGACTTGTGTCACTGCGAAGTTGGCAAGTTGCGAACTTGTAACAAAATTAAACTTATTTCCATTACGGTTCACAATCAAAACACACCTCGACGAGTTTTACTGTGTGTTGCCAAACTCGGCGCGGTCAGGGTTGCCAACAATAAATAAATATAGAATAAAATAAAGCGTAATGTCCCACTGGTGGCCAAAGACCTCTATCATTGTAATCAAGCCTTATTCCTGCTACAATTGATAGGTAATATGCGCTTTGCCCTTAGACCATTGGTTGGTTATATGGTCTAAGGATTTGCCAGATGGCCACCAAGCCGTGCCAATTATAAATAAACTAAAATTATAAATCATGACGCCAAGATCGCTCAATCTGTAATTTGGAAATACTAGGTTCAATTCCCAGGCTTTGATTATACACACGTATGTGTTTGTCGAGGAGCTCTATGGCGCAGTGGTTATCGCGCCCGGTCTGCGAGTGCTGGCTGAGGTTAAGCAACTTTCGCAAGGGCCGGTCATCGGATGGGTGACCAAAAATTTGTCATCTCGAGCTCCTCCGTACTTCGGAAGGCACGTAAAGCCACTGGTCCCGGCTGCATTAACAGTCGTAACAATCACCAATCCTCACTGAGCCCGCGAGGTGGTTTATGGCCCGTTCTCTCTATCCATCCATAAAGAAGGCTCGTGCCCCAGCAGCGGTGACATAAAATGAGCTGATGAGCTGATGTGCCATTTGGCTAAGGAACCCTAAAAAGACAAAGTGTTAACAAAAATTCCACGAGCGGTATTCGAACCCGTACCCCATGACATGCCGGGTCAGATGCACTACCAACTATGCTATCGTGGCCCAATCCAACTCCCAACTTATACCACAATAAATTAAAGTATTCTTAAAAACGTTAACCCTTTCTAAGACTCCATTGAAAAGTCGGCTATTTTACTCAAAATTGGCACTCGCCAACCCTGTCGCAGGTCGACCCGGCTGAGGTTGTGCGTCTCGAGCAGTCGAACCCGAACTTCGGATTGTTTCCTAAAGTTGCCCAACTTTCGCACCGGCTAGATGTTGCATGCTCCTGTTCATACACATTCAATAACGATGTGGCGGAGCTAAATCCAGTTATTTTAGCATAGTTAAGAAGGTGGGACATTTCGCAATCTGCCTTTCTAGGGCATAGTTCGAAATTATCAAGATAATAAACACAGCTCGATAATTATCGGAAAATTATCATTTAATTATATATTTATTTATTTATTCATGTGTTTCTTTATTTATTTATTTGGCTATAACATTTATTTGTTATATTTTTATAACATACTAGCTGTGCCCTGCGGTTTCACCCGCGTTAATTAGCGACTGTTCCACTCCTATTAGTCATAGCGTGATGTAATATAGCTTATAGCCTTCCTCAATAAATGGACTATTCAACACAAAAAGAATTTTTCAATTCGAACCAGTAGTTCCTGAGATTAGCGCGTTCAAACAAACAAACAAACAAACAAACTCTTCAGCTTTATAATATTAGTTATAGATTAAGAAATTTACAGAATTTCAGGCGTTTGTAACAAAATTAAAACTATATTTTCTATAATGAGTGTTGGAAACTATTTTATTACCTTGTCAATCATTGACATCTACAGATACAGCTAAAAATCTAAATCTTGAACGGAAAGTGCAACACGAACGAATGCGAACGAGTGCGACAAATAAACCTCCGTCGTTCGAATACAGTTACTTAACATTTAGCGCGGTAATTTTTTGTTTATATCAATTGATCATTATCCAACTGTTATTATCATGATAATTATCTTAGATAATTGCCTTCGACCTCCGTAGCCGAGTGGCTTGCACACCGGACTTTGTGCGGCGCTAACTCTGAGGTCCCGGGTTCTATTCCCGGTCGGGACAATGTCGAAAGCGAACTTTTCTATATTGTGTCGGGTCTGGGTGGTTGTGAACGACGGTACCTAGTCATTGTTTCTGATTTCCATAAAACAAGTACTTTAACAGACTTTGCTTTTGCAAAACTTTTGCTTTTAAGGAGCTCGATGGCGCAGTAGTTAACGCGCCCGATCTGCGATTGTTGAGGTTAAGCAACTTTCGCAAAGGCCAGTCATCGGATGGGTGACCAAAATTTATCATTTCGAGCTCCTCTGGTTGCATAAGCAGTCGTTAAAAACCACCAATCCGCACTGGGGCCCCGTGGTGGTTTATAGCCCGTTCTCCCTATCCATCCATAGGGAAAGCTCGTGCCCCAGCAGTGGGGACATAAAATGAGCTGAGGATGATGATGATGAAGTGCTTTAACTACCTACCTTGGGATCAGAACAATTTATGTGATGATGTGTAATAAAAAAAATACATTTTACGCAACTATTGTTGCGAAGAAATTACAATTTGAAAAAAAAAAGTGTTGAGAAAAAACCTTTTTTCAAGTCTATACTAATATTATAAAGCTGAAGAGTTTGTTTGTTTGGTTGAACGCGCTAATCTCAAAAAAAGGTTCGATTTGAAAAATTATTTTTGTGTTGAATAGTCCATTTATTGAGGAAGGCTATAGCCATAGGCTATATTACATCACGCTATGACTAATAGGGGTAGAAATTAACGCTAGTGAAAGTTAGCTAGTCATTCATAATATGTTGAAAAGTCACGGCACTATGTTACATTGCCGGATTTTGAATAATCGCCTTATTAGGTAAGACCACCAGTCTCACATCTGAATCTACCTTTCGGGTTCAATTCCCAGCGGGGGTCACATGTTTGTACTCAATCGAGTAGGTGGTAGAGCATGTTTTTAGTATAGGTAAAAAAAAATGTATATTATTTACATACATGATAAAATTTTACTAGAAAAAATCAACCCAGCCCCAAGAAGTTCGAGTGAGAATCGAACTCACGACCTGTTCTAGTAAAATTTTTGCAAAATTCAAAATAATATAATCACCACGCTTGCCAAATGCGGGCTGGTGATCACAAACCCGGGCTATGCATCGAAAAATCCGAAACACATTTTGCTTTACCCAGGAATTGAACCCGGGACTTCCGGTATCGGGCCTTGCAATTCGGCCACCTAGGCGTGCCAAATAAACTTTTTTATCTTCTAATGCACGCTATTCCTTTCAGTCTTTTCCTCATTTAATCCTTCCCCGCCATCTTGAAAAGGTAATGAGTTCACCTCATCGGTCACCTGCCTACGTTTCGTCTTTTGTTTTTTATTTAAGTCATATCATTATAGTTTATGATAAAGTCGTCAATGTAAGCAAAGCACGTAAACCGCTATTATCCAAGCAAAATCGCTTGCAAAGTAAAAAGCAGACGCAGACTTTTCTTTGACAACATTAATTTGGCTGAAGAACTCCCAACTTTAGTCAGATATCAAAGACACAATGCTTTTAATAACTTTCCGTTCGACTCGAGATTTGATTAGAGGCCAAATTGGACCAGAATTTGGGAGATTCTGTTTTGATGGTAACTTAACTTTACTTTGGGTACCGTCTGAGAGTTTGATAAACGGAAAGTTGTTTTTCATTGCCTTTGAAACTGGTAAGTAAAATGAAGTAAATAGCCTTCAAGGTGTCTGGGTAATTATAATCCCATAATATAGCCATACAAACAAGTATAAAGAACACCTTGATAATATACAAAATTATTTTTACGAAGTTTTACTTTACCATACTAATATCCGATTATAAGTGATGATAGATTTTTTTATACATTGCACGGCAAAACGAATGAATGTTTAATGATTAATTATATTCTCTCCAAACCATTTGAGTACAGATGCGAGACTTTGCTAAGACCTTAAGCTTTGCACCTTTGTTTCATATGCTAATACATTCACGTTCACCGGCACTTAAAACGGTTAATACTCCACCATTATTTCACATTAATATTCTTTAAAATACAAATATTAGAAAATCAAACAAAACAAAATTCCCAAATGAGCATTATTCAACCAATTACGTAGCCTCAAGTCAATTTAAATCCCATCGTCGCCGTCGTCGTGAATAAAACAAAGTTCTTAATTATTTAAAGAAAAACGCTCGTCAGTACCTACCTATAATAAGGGGAAGGCGTTGGAAAGTTCAACTTTTTTAAAATGGCCGACGACGACGACGGTACTACGGCTTAAAAGACGCGCCAACACCGAACCACAAAATAAGGAGCCCCAGAAGGTGAGCTTCACCATTCTGCGCTCGAGCAACGCACACATATGGAATCTCGGATTCTCGGACCATCTTAAGACGACACCTCGCTTTGTGGACATTTAAAAAGGCTGATCCTTACTGGCGCTGTCATAAGGTCAAAAATACGTAGCGCCTGCGACAATTAAAAAAAAATTGAGACTGCAAATTAAAAAAAATTAAAAATCTTTTAAAAAAATTATTGGTTTTTAAAATATGCAGCTACTAAATTACGAATATTGATGTTATCAATATGTTTAACTGGTTTCCAAGCATATCAATTAAGTAATTGTGTTGTAATTTGAACATTTTTGTGGTGTTTTAGAAAATAATTATAATCGAGTCAAATCTATCAAGATAAAGACATGAATTTCCCTATATCAGAATTTCAGATTTGTAAGTCATATTAAAGTCTTAAACTATTCGCCGAAAGTTGGTGCATTTTTTCAGTGTGTTGCCTTAACCTGTTGCCTGCTGTGATAAATAGGTACAGACACAATAGAATTTTATTTGCCTAAGGCACTGATCAATCCGTGCGCAGCTGTTGCGATTCCGTGTCCGTGAGAAGTTGTCTATGTGTGCGTTGCTAGAGCGCGTTTGTGTGAAGCTTACTTTCTGCAGTCTCCTTATTTTGTGCCCGACCGAAGTTTGCACAGTTGTCAAAGTGGCCAAATGCCTCGGAGTCCGCGCCGCGATTTGCAATGGCTTTAAAGAGTTCGGCGGAACAACTCTGGAAGAAAAAGGGCACGTGAAATGTTTTATTGTCTTTTTTAAGAATTTTGTATGTTATACTTTTTGCAGATTGAATTATTGCTTTACAAAAGCTATATAGTTAATGCTTATGTATTTTATTTAATTAAATATGGCATTATTCATCATCATCATCATCATCAGCTCATTTTATGTCCCCACTGCTGGGGCACGAGCCTGCCCTGTGGATGGATAGGGAGAACAGGCCATAAACCACCACGCGAACCCAGTGCGGATTGGTGGTTGTTAACGACTGCTAATGCAGCCGGGACCAACGGCTTTACGTGCCTTCCGAAGCACGGAGATGCTCTAGTCTAGATGATAAATTTTTGGTCACCCATCCGATGACCGGCCTTTGCGAAAGTTGCTTAACTTAAGCAGTCGCAGACCGGGCGTGTTAACCACTGCGCCATCGAGCTCCTCCTAGCATTATTACTGCTACAATATAAGTGTCACTAACTTAACTACTCATAAAAGTAAAAATGTTAAAGTATAATAATAGCCTATGTACTGTTCCACAACTGGGCAAAGCGATCCTTCGGGAACCGTCGCGGCATGCGAATGGGGTAGCAGCCCCTAATGAAATAGTGAGCCTTCAGCGCTGGGACGAGGGTTGCTCCCGAGGCATGCTCATTTTGACAGGTACACGCTATAAGAAGCAAACGGCCGTACATAAAACATGGTAAAGAAAAAAAAGAAAATAATTGAATCGTGTGATTATATAACAACGTATGTCAAGGAGCTATAATTTTGCAGTAGATACAAAAAAAATATTATTTTAAACATGCGTTGCCTGCAACAATATAAAAAAAATCGATTCCTCGTTTAAAGTATAAAACGTCAGAAGATATGTGTGGTAAAGAAAAAGTTGCGTTCAAAAACTCGATTTCTAAAAAAGTGACGTTTGTGTTGTTTTAAAATTCACACGATTCAATTGGTACTTAGCTTCATCATCGTCATCATCATCTCGTTTTTTCATATCTTACGGGTAAACACAGTGCCTTGATCTCACCCGGTTAAGTGATGATAAGGCCAATGATGGAAGCGCACTTCACCCGCTTAAAGTGAGGCACTGGCTATAAACATTGATGTTATGGCGACATATTTAGATAAGATGGTGGTAGCTAGCCAGGCGGACAAACAAGCCTTCCTTCCAAACAAACTCTGCTGGGAACCGAAGCTGGGACTAAGACCGGTGATCTTGACCACTAGGCTACTAGACGGCTTGGGAATATCATTGCCATTCAGACGAAGGCTATGTAAGAAACATTACTTTATACGCTACTACCCTTAGCTGTACGTCCGAATGGTAAGGCGTAACCCGGTCGCTCGTATTCCGGACACGTTCTATGCTAATGTGCGAAATGTCCGGCGCCGGGTATGCCAGGGCCGACTTACCCGGGTCACTGGGACACCGGCTGGGTCTTTACATAAATTCCTACGATGTTACAGGTACTATTTTGTTGAAATATTTTCCCCTGGTAAATAGGCCAGAGGATTTTTTTAATAAAATGTTGGTCACTGGGCAATTTTAGGTCTTTACATAAATTCCTATGATGTTAAAGGTACTATTTTTTTTATATATTTTCCCCTGGCAGATAGGCCAAAGGGGAAAATTTAACAAAATACGGGTCACTTGGCACTTGGTTTACATAAATTCCTACGATGGATGATGGATGGTACGGTTTTGTTTAAATATTTTCCCTTAGTAGATGGGCCAGAGGATTTTTCTTTTACAAAGTATTGGTCATTTAGGCACTTTTGAGTCTTTACACAAATTCCTACGGTGGTAAAGATACTGTTTTGATCAAATATCTTCACTTTGAAAGTAAGACCAGAGGAAACAACATGAACAAATAGGTGTCACTCACTGGGAAACCGAGAGACCTTTAAATTTCTTCGATGGTGAAGATGTACACACGACTGCACATAAGACTACCACAACTTTGAACTTCTTGTATATGACATATGGTTGAACGTTGATTGAAGAAATTGCGGACTGTTTTGGATAGGTTGATGTGCTGCCGTCTGTACATGCCTTTAATTTTGTTAATATATTTTCCGCTGGAGGAGCTCGATGGCGCAGTGGTTAACGCGCCCGGTCTGCGAGTGCTGAGGTTATGCAACTTTCGCAAAGGCCGGTCAATGGATGGGTGACCAAAAATTTATCATCTCGAGCTCCTCCGTGCTTCGGAAGGCACGTAAAAGCCGTTGGTCCCGGCTGCATTAGCAGTCGTTAACAACCACCAATTCGCACTGGGCCCGCGTGGTTGTTTATGGCCCGTTCTCCCTATCCATCCATAGGGAAGGCTCGTGCCCCAGCAGTGGGGACATAAAATGAGCTGATGATGATGATGATGATAACAGTGCCTTGATCTCACCTGATGTTAAGTGATGGTAAGGCCAATGATGGAACGCACTTTACCCAGGATCCTCAACTAGTGAGGCACTGGCTATCTTATCTCAAGCAGCCGGAACAAAACAATGCTACAAACATTGATGTTAGGCGACATATTTAGATAAGATGGTGGTAGCTAGCCAGGCGGACAAACGAGCCCTACCACCAACCAAACCGAGTACACAAACATATACCCCCCGCTGGGAATCGAACCCGAGACCCCTGGCTCTAAGCCGGTGGTCTTAGCCAATAGACCACAGAGGCAGTTCAACTATTATTTAACCATATCAGAATACAGAACAACAACAGGCTTTGTTTTCGGGTTATTGTATTGCCACAAAGTAACTTCGTCACATTATATACACTCCATACATTGAAAGTAAAGTTACATGCATTAAAAATACTATGTGTTAGTTCGTCATAGTTTCAAATTAAAATATGACAAATTTGCTTCATAAAACCGGCCAAGTGCGAGTCGGACTCGCGCACGAAGGGTTCCGTACTTTATGACGTATTAAAAAAAAACTACTTACTAGATCTCGTTCAAAGCAATTTTCGGTGGAAGTTTGCATGGTAATGTACATCATATATTTTTTTTAGTTTTATCATTCTTTTATTTTAGAAGTTACAGGGGGGACACACACATTTTACCACTTTGGAAGTGTCTCTCGCGTAAACTGTTCAGTTTAGAAAAAAATTATATTAGAAACCTCAATATCATTTTTGAAGACCTATCCATAGATACCCCAGACGTATAGATTTGATGAAAAAAAAATTTTGAGTTTCAGTTCTAAGTATGGGGAACCCCCAAAATTTATTGTTTTTTTTCTATTTTTGTGTGAAAATCTTAATGCGGTTTACAGAATACATCTACTTACCAAGTTTCAACAGTATAGTCCTTATAGTTTCGGAAAAAAGTGGCTGTGTCGGACAGACAGACAGACAGACATGACGAATCCATAAGGGTTCCGTTTTTTGCCATTTGGCTACGGAACCTTAAAAATGTGGCAAAACACATACTTTTTCTATGAGGAATTTACTTTGTGGCATTGTACAATAACCCAGTCTTCGTCGGTGTCGAACACTGGGTTACTGTGTTGATAACTGGTGGCACTACGGTAATGACTATATTTAAGCACCTTTTTGATTTAAAAATAAACATTTCAATTTTAAGAGCAGTTTCTCACTTTTTCAATTAAAAAACAATTTAAACGGAACGTTTAACTCCACTATAAAGTTTTTAGCTGAAGGAGTTTTTAACTTGCGCTAAAGTGCCTAGTTGAACAGTTTAAAACTGCAATAGTACTGAACGTTGGTTCGCAATACTTTTTTCAAGTATTGCCAATTTGCGTTAGGGCTTTCATTGAAAAGTTTAACTCGATGTTTAATTAACAACGCAATTTTTGTTATGAAGTGCGGTCTCAGACCCAGAGGTCAGGGGTTCGATTCCCAGCGGGGGTACATGTAAGTGTACTCGGTTGGATGATGGTAAGGCTAATTTTTCCGCCGGCTAGTCACTATCATCTTATCCAAATATAAAAACACAAATGTTGAAAAAATTTCCACGAGCAGGATTTGAACCTGCACCCTTCTGACTTTCCGGGTCAGGTGCTCTTCCAATTGAGCTATCGTGGTTCTAATCAGCCCGCCGAAATTATTCAACGCTTTTTACTTTGAAAGCCAAAGGCGCCCATTCAATGTCAACAACTACCGTCACTAACATCCGATCATAATATTTTTACAAATATTAAACTCATAAAAATATTAAACGATAGCTCAATTGGAAGAGCACCTGACCCGGAATGTCAGAAGGGTGCAGGTTCAAATCCTGCTCGTGGTAATTTTTTCAACATTTGTGTTTTTGTAATTTGTTCGCAACAAAATTTGCGTTAAAAATTATTTGAACGTTTATCCAAATTTGTTACCATAACATACATGTTATGGCAACAATGTTATTATAGCATTGTTGTGTTTCGGGGAATATTCCATCAGTTAACATTACGCTTGTTTCACACGTATTACAACCACAACACGTGGACGGGCGCTAATTGGTATGAACATTAATAGTTGAATTCACACGGGTCACATTTTGCCGTCATTATTGACAGCGTGTTTAATACCGACTATATCGCAGCCACGTCGCAACCACCAGCGACACCGCGAACTAGCGGCTGGCCATATCGCAAACATTTTGTAGGTAATGTAAGAAACACCCTTACCCTATAGTATTATTATTAATTTTTATATTAGCACAATAAAACTCACATTCTTTTAAAAGGTGTATTTCTCCCAACAACCAGTACAGCTCAAAATCAACCGTCTACCACGAACGCTCAAGCCAAAGTGACCGTCATCTAGTGACTCGATCCGCCATGTTATTTTCCCGCCATTCGTTTCCACCAACATTCAGTGTTGCCAGTGAAATAAAAACATTGAGTTATATCGGATACGATCGTACGTATCAATAAATATAAAAAATAAATGATACTCTTTTTTGTAAGTCCGTACTCTTTATTTACCTCCTTTGAAATCAGATATACTCTATTTTTTCTAATAAAAGTTGGCAACCTTATTGTGGTACGTGTAAAACAAGCCTTAGGTGAGATGGAGAATAAGTGTTTTTTGTATTATTTGTATAACCTTTTTTGATATTGGCCGGTGATAGATTGGATGAGGAGATGACCTCAATGGCGTGAGTGAGGACGTTTATAGACTGATGATGAGATTAGAAGAGCCATATCGCAGAGACACCATTGTTCAACACAGTAATCCAGTGTTCGACACGAGATTTTGTCACAAAAAAAAATTAAGAATTTCATTGAAATTTTAATGGATGACAACTAGTTAGTAGTGGTCTGTATTCAATTCTTCCTAAAAAAATCTGTTGCTGACCCCCATAGACTTGCAATGTATGTACTTATGTTTGTTCGGGTGGAATCTTGCAACTCAATTTTGAAGCAGATATCTTCAAGCGATTGAGCTGAAATTTTGTATACATGTTCAGTTCGGAGCACAATGCATGGTTAATTGTGTGACGTCATTCTAAATTTAAGATGGCGGCACACCCAAGATGGCGGACTAATTATTTTTAATGCATTCCTACAATATGGGTATTAAATGCAAGGGCTTGCTGAGAATAACTCGAAAAATAAAGTGACGTCACTCTAAATCCAATATCGCCATATTCTTCTAAAGCCTGAAACTCAATTTTGAAGCAGATATCTCTAACTGATTGAGTTGAAATTTTCTATACACGTGCAGTTTGGATGACAATGCATAGTTAACTGTGTGACGTCATTCTAAATCCAACAGCGGCACACCCAAGATGGCGGACTAATTATTTTTAATGCATTCCTACAATATGGGTAACAAATGGAAGGGCTTGTTGAGAAAAACTCAAGTGACGTCATTCTAAATCCAATATGGCGGACTAAGTTTTTAATGCTTGCCTACAATATGGGTATCAAATGAAAGGACGATAACTAAAAAGTAAAAATTAAATTCAAGATATAAAACCTTTTTATTGATTCAATTAAAAATAGTGCCGATCATTGGTTCTGTCCAGCATTGATGCCACTGCCCTATAAAGTCAAATGAAAGTAATCCCTCTGTTCCGTACCTCAATAAAAACTATTTCGATTTACAAAGTCTGTCAATCGACAACCCTGCAGGGGTACGTTCAAAAACTTTTTCTACCAAAACAACGTCGAGCACCGAGCGAGCTCGTTCCAAAGCGCAAATTATCAGATCGAAACGGCTTTTCTGACTATCCGGTCTGCGAACGATCCTATCTTTGTTGCACCTAACGTTACACGAGATTGGATTTCCAAAAGAAAAGGACCAAAGGAATTAGGGCGGACATAGGGCGGAGATGCTTTTATTGCAGTACCTTAACAATGAACATTATCGTCATCAGCTCCTTTTATGTCCCCACTGGGAGAACGGGCCATAAACCACCACACGGGCCCAGTGCGGATTGGTAGTTGTTAACGACTGCTAATGCAGCCGGGACCAACGGCTTTACGTGCCTTCCGAAGCACGAATACACTAATAAGGATGGAGTTTCTTGCGCCCATTCTTCTCCACATCTAAAAAATAGACGTCCTGAATGAGTGGGTAAAAATTTATGCTTTTGCAAAAGCACGTTTCTTTAGTTTATTTGAATAAAAAAAAATTACATACTTTGACTTTAATGAACATTGAGTATTAAAAAATAAAAAAGACACAATTGAACAGTATAAGCGTTTCTTCCAGACCACCAGTAGAGTGGAGATAACTTAAAGCACAAAACTTAAAGGGTGGGCCATCTCTGGTATGTTATTTTTTTAATTAAACAATATGGCAGCACTGGATATACCGATTTGCTTGAAAATATCAAACGTAGACTAATTTTATAGCGATTTTAAACACGTACTTTTATAGGGCCCACCCTTTATTGTGCACTTTAAAATGTCGAATAACTAGCAGTAAACTTACATAAACATAAAACACACACTCATTTTGGCAAGCGTGATTTAAGGGTGCGCCGACCAAAAAAAGCCAAATGTGTAATCACGGTTAAGTTGATATATGATGAAAAACTATCGTATTACATCAACAAAATATATATTTAGCATCAAAGTGAACGTGTTTACAATTAGTCCGTCCCATAAATTCATAACACACTATAGTTTTTTCTACAATATCATTTAAATAATAATAATAATAATAATAATTTATTGTTTAACAACAACATCACATAAACAGTTACAGTATAAAGTTACAAAGGGAAAAAAAAAAAACAGCTTAAAGTTGAAGTATCTCTCTGCCTCCTAGGTTAGGAAGACCTGTATTCTAGGAGACAGATCCTTCCTTTTCTTAATTTCTAAAATACTAATATTATCTCACAAACATAAAAGTGAATGGATGTGTATGTTTATGTGTGTGATGAGGGCGTGTATGTGTGTGTGGGGGTGTGTTTGTGTGTGTGAGGGTGTGAGAGGGCGTGTGTGTGTTTGAGAGGGTGTGTGTATGTGTGAGGGGGTGTGTTTGTGTGTGGATGTGTATGTGTGTTCAGATAGGTACTTGTTTTCATTAATTTTTTTTTTTTTTTTTTTATTGTTTCTTTTTTTTTTTAATAATAAGAAGTTCTAGTTTGGTAATTATTGTTTTACTTAGTTATTATTAATTTTTATTGACTTTAAAATATGTTATTATATAGTCAAAAGATGTTCTGTATTGTTATAATCTAGCAGTTGAAGCCAATCTCGTAGTTTTATTTTACATGAAGTTTTTTGTGAATTGTATATTTCTATATGATTGTTAATCTTGTTGTACAAATGTGGCCCCAAAAAGCATGAGAACCTTTTATAAAAAGTAGTGTTGTATTTCTCTATCTTACATATTTTTATAGCTCTTCTTTTATCAGATTCCAATATTGTTGGGTCATAAATTAATTTGGAATGCTGGATCAAAACCGTTTTTAAAATAAATAGTTGTCTAACAGTAAGTAACCCACATAATTGATACAACTCAGTAGTACAAAATCTAAATGGTTTGAATGTCATAACTTTTAGGACCGATCTCTGTACTCTTTCTGTGGACAATAACCTTGTCTTACACGCTCCACCCCATACTGTAATACAGTATGAGAGAATGGATTGACATAGTGCGTAGTAAATAGTTTTTAGTAAATTCAGATCAGCCACATGACGCAATTGCATCATCAACCAAATTACTTTTCTTACTTTGCTGTTTAAATTTTCAATCTGTCGTGTCCAAGAAAGGTGATTGTCTAATTCGACACCCAGGTAGCGAATATGAGATGCTGCTACTATATCAGTGCATGTACATGATTTAGATGGAGAACCATCACATGCATGTGCCCGAATGCCAAAAGATGTTTTAGGTTGGGACCTACTATTGATGGAAAAGGTTATATACTTAGTTTTCCCGACATTAAGTGACAGCAAGTTTCTGTTCAGCCAAGCGATCACTACCCTTAGACCTTGCTCAGCATGTTTACGAGCCTCATTAAAGTTGGGCAAAAATCATGAAAACGAGTGGCAGCGTTTAGTTGATGTCTTATAGTTTATCTAAATTATTATACCTTTAATTATGACTAAACAATCACCAATGTCTTAACTACAAATCGTCCGTCTCACATTTTCGATTTACCGAGCGGTTTTTTAAATTCCCCATACAAAATTAGTATGGCACCAAATAAATATAGACGAAGACATTTCAAATAAAATATATGACACTTGTCACTTACGGACGGCGCACCCTTGCAGCGATGATTTGATTTCAATGATGGAGGCCTTAGGGATGTTGACAACAGCTACAGATCATTCCAGAACTAATGTAACGTATAAATGACTTTTTGGCGGGAAAGTGAAGAGTCATGTCTGCGGTTTTGTTTTATTTTCTAAAATTTGTGTTATGTCGAATATTAATGTGAAATAATGGTGGATTATTAACCGTTAAGTGTTCGTGAGTGTGCATGAGTGTTGGCAAATGAAACAAAACAGTGCAACGTCACTTTTTAAATTCTCTCAAGAAGTCCGCCCGAGGACTTAGTAAAGCCCCACATCTTAACTGAGATGCTCGAGGGGTTGGGTGGTATATCATTTCTCATTTCTATTATCATTCATCATCATCATCATACAGAAAAGAAATATTGTTTATTTATGTATTACTTGTTAGAAAAATTACTTTGACACTGGCTAAATGTGCTAATCGCACGAAGCCATCAACAAAATGAAAAAAAAAATTAAACGTATAAATGAAATCACGTGACAGTTCTGTAAAACATTTACCTATTTTTTATTTGACCTAAGCATGACTTTTTGTAACCTAAAAAGTTATTAATAAACACTTAATTGTCGGAACAAAATAGTGACGTCATAGTTCCCCATTCTCATACAATTACTAATAAAAAAAAATTGTTTTGACAGTTTAAAAAAGTTTCTCTATTGACCTGTCAATGCCTATTAACCTGTCAACTACCCAAGAGGCTATTTATTGTTATCTTTAAAATAGTAACGTAAGCTACTAGTTAATTGTTCTTCTAACTCATCATCATCATCATCATCAGCTCATTTTTGTCCCCACTGCTGGGGCACGAGCCTTCCCTATAGATGGATAGGGAGAACGAGCCATAAACAATCACGCAGGCCCAGTGCGGATTGGTGGTTGTTAACGACTGCTAATGCGGGACCTACAGCTTTACGTGCCTTCCGAAGCACGGAGGAGCTCGAGATGATAAATTTTGGTCACCCATCCGATGACCGGCCTTTGCGAAAGTTGCTTAACCTCAGCACTCGCAGACCGGGCGCGATAACCACTGCGCCATCGAGCTCCTCTAACTAATTAATAATAAATTAATAATAGTACTTCGAAACATGAACTTCAACTCACCAGATGGTTTAATTAAATCCTTTCATTAGTTGCAAACCCTTTGAAAGATCAAACGGTTGGTAGGTACAGCTCATTTGTCAGAAATAAATCAAAGTTATTAAATTAAGTTGTGTAGCAAGGTTTTAATTAAAAAACGGACGATGAAATATCAATAATCATCTGTTAGGAGTAGGCAAGCTTTATTTCTAAAGGAGCTCGATGGCGCAGTGAGGAGCTCGATGGCGCAGTGGTTAACGCGCCAGGTCTGCGAGTGCTGAGGTTAAGCAACTTTCGCAAAGGCCGGTCAACGGATGGGTGACCAAAAATTATCATCTCGAGCTTCGCCGTGCTTCGGAAGGCACGTTAAGCCGTTGGTCCCGGCTGCATTAGCAGTCGTTAACAACCACCAAACCGCACTGGGCCCGCGTGGTGGTTTATGGCCCGTTCTCCCTATCCATCCATAGGGAAGGCTCGTGCCCCTGCAGTGGGGACATAAAATGAGCTGATGATGATGATGATGATGATTTCTAAACATGGGTATGGGTTGATGTTATATTTCTTTAAATGAATAACCTATGAATAACCTAAATAATGAAATACTCGCTAGAGAACAACGATTCATCCCTAGGATGATACGCGAGGCTATTGAAATTAAAAAACATCCTAATTTTAATTGAGAAGATGGTTGGAATCTACCATCAGCCTGGGATTCCATCATACAAAATATTAAATCCCAGCACCAACACCATACTGCTAGACCAAAAGATACTGTAAGCTCTTTCTGCGTAAAACGGAACGCACCTGATTAAATTTAAATGAGGGTATGCAAGCTACTAACTAATTATGAGACGACCAACACCTCAGTCTCCCTGTGACCACGGACCCTACAAAGGGTTCGAAACGTCAGAATAAACATTAAAAAGTAATGTGTAAAATGAACGCGAGTAGATCCGTAAAAGTTGTTTCATTTAAATGTACGTTCGCGTAAACTTTAGAAAACAATATTATATTTTTTTGTTACTTTTAGTCGATAACTTCGTGCGGTTATCACATTATAGCCGGTGTCAAAGTAATTATCTTACAAGTTATTTAAATAGATAACATATCTTCTATATACATATAATGACTTGTCCTGACTGATTCATTATCGTTGAGCCGAAACCGCTGAAGCTATAAGATGAATTTTGGATTGAGTGACGTAACCAGCCACTAAGAAAGGATTTTACGGAAATCATACCATAAGGGGGTCAAATAGGGGGTGAAAGTTTGTATGAAAGTCCGTCAGTTTTGAAGTAAAATACATGAAAATTGGTACTCGGCTTTTTGAATAGAAATAAAGAATGGCGTGTCTCAGGAATTTTTGTTTATTTTCTTTTAAAGGAGTTAAAATGGGAAGAGAGTTTTTTTAGGGAAATCGTTATTTTTAAAGTAATAGGTAACTATAAAAATTAATAATTTAATCGAGATATAGATTTTTCAATAAAAATAAATTATGACGTGTTTTAGCCTTTTACGAAAAACTTCCCCTAGAGGGGTGAAATAAGGGTGGAAAGATAGTATGAATATCTTTCATTCCTTACATTTTGGTATTTAGCCTGGTTAGAAATTATGAAATGTTTCAAGATTTTTGGAAAATGATGCCGTCGTGTAACCCACGTGAGCAAAGCCGCGAGCAAAAGCTACCTAGTTGTTAATATGATGATGATGAAGTAATGAAAAGTAAGAAATGCTATACCCCCCAGCCCCTTGAGTACGAGTATCTCAGTAAAGATGCACTTGACGTTGTACTGTTTTTGTTTGATTTGCCAACACTCATGCACGTTTATAATCTACCATTATTTTATGCATGCCTCTTTACTTTCCTTCCCGTTAAGAAGTCAATTCGATGTCATATGAGTCATCATAATGGCACCATCTATGCGTTCTCTCCCTCAGGGCGTTCATGGCAAAAATACACAGAATTCAACATAGTTATTAAAGATAAATTAATATAAAATATAATTATTACAAGAACACAAATGTTGAAAAAATTTCCACGAGCAGGATTTGAACCTGCACCCTCTGACATTCCGGGTCAGGTGCTCTTCCAATTTATTGAGCTATCGTGGTTCTAACCAGCCCGCCGAAATTATTTAACACTTTTTACATTTGAAAGCCAAAGTCGTAACAAAATTTGCGTTAAAAATTATTTGAACATTTATAATTATTACATTTGCACATTACATTATTTAACATAAATAACGTTATTCTTATATTATTTAACAAAAACATAAATTATAAAGCTGGTATATTAAGCAGGGGAACAACAAGCAACACAGTCCTAAAGATGATTGGTGACCGGAGGAAACTGAACTTTAACTCAACTACATGTTTCAAAAACGTCATCAGAGAACCGACCAATGATTTATTTGATTTTAATTTAATATTTTATTGCGACCGCGTACTGGAGAGCGCAGTGTGGGCAGGTCTCCAACAAGGTGGACCTACGATCTGGTAAAGGTCGCGGGAAGCCGCTGGATGCGAGCAGCACAAAACCGGTCGTTGTGGAGATCCTTGGGTGAGGCCTTTGTCCAGCAGTGGACGTCTTTTGACTGAGATGATGATGATTGTATTATTGTTACTAACATAGTTTTTGAGTTTCAATTGTTGCTAGCCAATCCAATGGTCTGAAATAAATAAAATAAATAATAATAATAATACTTTATTGACCAAGAAAATACATATATGAGACTTAAAACAATGATAACAATTTTTATAGGACTAAAAAACTAGACCGTGCCTATGTCATAGATGCTAGTAACTTCCTATTATATTTTTTATAATGTAGGTAACTCGCTCATTATAACATAATTAAATAATTAGAAGAAGTCACGTCAATATTAAGGGAAAAACATTAATACGTCACTAACAACAATATAATAAATATATAAATAAATTACGGGTAGCTTTATATTTTAAAAGATTTTATTATTATTTATTTATTATAAAGATTTTTCTGAATTACTATTTTATAACATAATATGTATACGAGACGTGTAACTAGTCCGCATGAAAAGCCCATTCAGTTACAACGAGGGACAAAAGGCGCAAGCCACCTAGGTCAGCGTTCCGCCATCCCCTCTCGACCTTGGCACAAAGGGAAGCTGAAGAGGGCATTCCAGAGGCCCTTCACATAATTGCCCATTCTAGGCAGTCTTTTGAAAAGTATGTTTACAAAGAAAAAAGATTATAACTACAAAAAGTTAAGGAGCTTGATGCACAGTGATTAACGCCCTGTCTGTGATTACTAAAGTAAAGTAACTTTCGCAAAGGCCGGTCATCGGATGGGTGACCAAAAATGTATCATCTCGAGCTCCTCCGTGCTTCTGAAGGCAAGCATAGCCGTTGGTCCTGGCTGTATTTAGTAGTCGTTAACAACCACCGCACCGCACTGGTCCCGTGGTGGTTTTTGGGCCGTACTCCCTATCCATCCATAGGGAAGGCTCGTGCCCCAGTTGTGGGGACGGTAAATGAGCTGATGATGATGGTGATATGATGATGATGAACAACCACCGCACTGGTCCCGAGTGGTGAGATTATTGCCCGTTTTCGCTGTGGTGTTTCCAGACTTTTCACCCATAGGCTCATGCTCCAGGAGTGGGGACGATCGCCTCGGTGGTTAATTAGCTAAGCGCTCGCCCTATATCCGCAGGTCCTGGGCCAAATCCAATTCAAATCCCGGGCCGGGCAAAGTTTCGGATTTTTTTATTCATATTGCTCGTAGCTTACTGTAAATCTTTAAAGGTTTAAAATATTTGTACTCTCATCGCCACAAACGTCATTTTGGCTCCGTGGCACCAAGTCGCGTACCGTTTTTCAAGTGCTCATCGGGAATCTAATACATGGTTGATCGAAGATTTAGGTGTAATCCCGACTCTTTGAGAGTTTACTTTAATTGTAGCGGCGGACGTTGTGTTGTGTTACCTATTATAATGATATTCCTTAACCACACAACGGATCTCTACAGCCATTATAAACGGGTGTTGTTAATTTAAAAAAAAACCTCTAAATGCTAGGACCTCGGATTGATCATGTCTTGGAGAAGAGTACATTTTAAATTTCCTTTTATCTTATAAGGACAGATTCTCATAAGGAGATATTCTCAAAAAGACAGATTTTCAAAAGTACAGATTGTCAAGAAAACGAAAATGGTACAGGTGCACACACAAATTAATAGAAGGAAATATCTTGCACGCTGTTTCCACAGTATAAATTAGTATTTTTCCTAAACTAACCTACCATCTTGTACGTACTATGGATACTTATATAGATTTTTTTAAATTACGTTAACTTAAAGCTCGAGCTTTCTTCTATTCATAAATTTAAATGAGGATATATTTTATTTGTTTCAGATCGGGAATGCCCTGAATTGGAACAGCCGGAGATTGGTAAAATAACAGTGACGGGGAGACTGTTCGGTGACAAGTAAGTGCTTTTTCAAGGTTCTTTAATATAAAGATATTTAGGTACCTACTTTATTTACTAATATTATGTATATTTTAAACCGATCATCTTACGTTATGTATATTTTTTTTTTATCTGTGTTTCGATTTCTTATTGTTATTGTGAAGAACATCAACAGGTGAAGATAACAAAATAAACGCGAAAGTTTTTTGTTAATGTATTTTTAATAATGCTAATTTTTTTTTTCTTGTATGTTGTGCTGTTTATTGATGTAGCTTGGGGACAGTAACTTTTATATGTATTTTTTATTTGTGTTTAACTGTTTGCTTCAAAATAAATTAAAAAACAAAAAAAATTACTACTCCCAACTAGTAACAAAGAGACAGCGCCTATAAAGTTTTGCTTAGCAAATTTTTACCAAGCTCTTACAGCATTAGTCTTTCAGTAGGCGTTATTGCACACTACATCTTTAACGTCTCGTAAATAAAGTTAATTAGTACAAGAATTGAAACGAAAAAGCTGAAAGCTGTTTTTACTACAGTAATTTTAACCTTGGAAACGTATAAAACGTCTTATAAAAAATAATAACACTTAGAAACTGATATTTTTTTGAGAAATAATAAATTGATCCACAAAAAAACTGTAGGCTAACACCTAAAATGCTAAGTTAGCATCTAAATAGTAGTTTAGGCGCTAACTTTGTATTTTTAGGTGCTAACTTAGTATTTTTGTGGGTTAGGTTAGGTTAGTTTGGTGATCGATTAAATACCCATTTTTATTTGGCCTATTCCGAATTAAATAAAGTGTTATAAAAAAACATTATAACTTGTTAATTTTAACTTTAGTACACGTTTTATGTACGAGTATAAGATGGTTATTATGAGGAACAGTTTCACCAAATTATCTAGCTCAAGCTCTCCATAGCATTATAAATGTACTAGAAAGGGCATTATCGCCTTTGTTATTTTTATCGTAAAATTTTATGAGAAGCCTCAACTATCGTAATGGTTTCAGTGTTCGACACAGTAACACCAGTTTTCGTCGACAAAAAATAGCATAGAATTTGGCAAATTGGAAATGTTTTTATGATTAAAAGTTAAAAGTGTCGATTACTGTTTCCTGTCGGTACTCTGCACTGGTGGACCCTACTGAAAACTGGCCCAAGTGATGCTATATAAAGCTGTAGCGCGCGTTTGATCTCGATCCGATCCGAACCCCCCGAAGAATCTCATAGGGCACGGGGACACGCAATAGTGCGTGATGACGATCCCTCTAAAAACAAGCCGAAGGTGATTCGTTTCACACGACATGAGGAACCCTTTAAGATTCTCGCCGCTCCCAAAAAAGCCCAGTGAAGTTGAAAATGCCGTCTGAGGCAACCAGCAAAATCTCTCAAAAAAAAAAAGTTTGGCAATATAGAGCTGAATAGTATAACCTACTTACATTGTAACTAAGTATACAACGTGTAACAGAAAGTGGTGGTAAAATTGAAAAGGTAGGTACAAAGTGTATCCGATCTAGATCTTGTATTCAGTTTATTAATTATGCATTAACTTATGTTATTATGTATTATGCATAATGAATCGCGCGCGCGTCCCCAACACCGAAATCCGCAAGCGGACTAAGGTCCAAGATGCCAGCGAGCGGATATTGAGGCTCAAGTGGAGTTGGGCAGGATACATGGCCAGACGAAGTGACGACAGGTGGACCAGAAAGCTGACTGAGTGGTGGCCGAGAGACGGTTATAGAAAAAGGGGACGTCCACCGGCGAGATGGGTCGATGATATAACCAAGACCGTGGCACGTGGCCCAGACTAGCGCAGGATCGACGCGAATGGCGCAAGCAAAGAGAGGCCTATGCCCAGCTGTGGGTCGGGAGGGGCTGATGATGATGATGAATGAATAACTTTATTTTGTTATGCATTTTTTATTAAACATTAATATTATGACGTCACATCAAAATAGACAAGTCACAGCACTAGTCGTTTACAATTATGGTCTCTGGGTACTTTACATTTGATCACTGCTGCTTGCTTGTGCGCGCCTGACGCGCATGATTTCACTAAAATTACTATTAAATTTACAATTACATGACACATTAAAGTTAATAATTAGTTATGTCTTAGTCTCACATACAAGATATACATCGGATACACTTTGGATCTTTTCATTTTTACCATATCTATCTGTTACACGTTGTACAGAGCTGTAGCGCGCAATTTATCAAAACAGTGTGATTAACTGATTATACATTAGAACTATAGTTCTCCTCGACCCACCAACCAACAGTGTCACTAAATAAAGCTTTAGCGCACCAAGCGGTCTGACAAGGCGTTTAGGAATTACCTATTAAAACAATTGAGTTGAGATTGAGGAGCTCGATGGCTCAATGGTCAACGCGCCCAGTCTGCGAGTGCTGAGGTTATGCAACTTTCGTAAAGGCCGGTCATCGGACCAACAATCTTTCATCTCGAGCTCCTCCGTGCTTCGGAAGGCACGTAAAGCCGTTGGTCCCGGCTGCATTAGCAGTCTGTGCCCGTGTGGTGGTTTATGGCCCGTTCTCCCTATCCATCCAAAGGGAAGACTCGTGCCTCAGCAGTGGGGACATAAAATGAGCTAGCTGATGATGATGATGATTAAACAATTCAAATGGTTTGTGTTCCCACAGGGCGGTGTACTCGTGCCCACACGGGTACCACGTGGTGGGGCTGCAGAGTCGGAGCTGCCAGGCAGACGGGAAATGGGCGGGGCAGGCCCCGGCTTGCAAGGAGAACAGTAAGTGTATTTGTCCCCTGTAATACACTACAGCTATATTATTGGTGAGATCGTGTGCTAGTCTGGACTCTGGGACGTGAAAAGAATGTATCAGCAGCCTAACTTCCAGTCTTTTGCAGTTGCAGTACATTTTGCCTAAAATTTAATTTTATGTACCTTTGAATAGTTACAAATATAATTTGCAGTAACTTTTCAGAGATTTTAGAAATCATGAGAGAATGTTTTTTGACAAAGACATTATCATTTACTATTTTGAAAAGAGTTCATAATAGGTAGTTCTGACTCTTAGCCGTCGATTCGCGCGTTGCGATCATATTCTTACATAATATTACTTCAATAGTACTACGACAATAAATTGTCTGTACAGTGGCAACACTGTGATGTTGCTGCAAAAACTATTGTAAAATCCAGTGTATACATCTGGCGACATCTTGTTACAGTCTATTGCCTGCAACCGCCGACCATCGAGCACGCGCGCCACTCCGCCCTCCCGGAGCAAGCCACCTTCGACCTGGACGCCACAGTGCAGTACAACTGCCACACGGGCTACGTCACCAATGGGTTCCCGAGGGCCAAGTGCCTCGCCATTGAAGGCCAGGCCTCCTGGTACGGCCCGGACATCAGCTGCGAGCGTAAGTACACCGCCTTACTCAATACAACTACTACACGGGCTATCAACAACGGGTTCCTGAAGGCCAAGTGCGTCGCCATCCACGGCCAGGACTCCAGGTTATTCCAACTAACTGCATGGTAGATTCTTTCCAGAATCTGACTGGATGGCGACCACCCTAACACTTAATTCTGCTGCATGACATTTTTATGCATTGCTGTGTTTCGGTTTGAAGAATATTAGATCCAGTAAAGCTAAAGGAATAAGAACTGAATTTTCAAGATCGGCAACTCGCGCATGATACTTAAAAGCTATTTCAGTCCATGGGTTGTGGAAGCCGCTTTCATCAGGCGGGCCGTATGGGTGCTTAGTTTCTAAGTATAATTTTTTTAGTATATAAAGAAAAAAACCCTATTACTCCAATGTTATTGCAGTTGTGGACACGAGACGCCTGTATACATATACATCATTACACGTGTCTGGTTTTCACAACCGCAACAACACTGCACCATTACTGCTTTATGAGCTCATAAAGGAATAACAAAAACTGTATTCACTGTATTCTCAATCACAGCCCGTTCCTGCGGCGAGCCTGGCGACGTGCCCCATGGATGGGTGACCGCCGACTGCCACACTTTCGGCTGCCGCGCCACTGTTCAGTGCGGGCAAGGGTTCGAGCTGGTGGGGAAGGCAGAGCGCTACTGTCAGGCGGACGGGGCATGGGCTCCTAAGGAGCTACCTACTTGTGTCCGTAAGTAGCATTTGGTGGTGACTTGAGATTTGGTGATGAGTCTAAACGGGGTAGTTATTGGTAGCACAACTAATATTACAAGAGAAGATAAAGACAGTGTCAAGAAAAAACATATACAACTCTTTTTAAAAAGACATTGCAGGGAGATTGAGTAAATGTCTTTAAACACTGGAAACACAGATATTTCGAATGCTCAATCTCCTATAAGCTAGTGGAAGTACTTTTATTTTATTTTTCTATCACAATAAACAGTCAGTATCAAAGTTGTATCCATTTTTGACAGCTCTTATTGTAAAGAAATAAGATGAACAAAAATGGATGAATATTTTTGAGGCTGACTACTTATTAGCCTTTACATATATTTCAATATCCCACATGCAATCTTCAAGGTTCCATTTTTTTTTTCAAATAAATAAATTAATTTTTATGATACTTTCTACGCTTAAAATAAATACAGAGATCTAAATAAGAAAAGTTAGTAAAAAAGTTCTGTCAATTTACAGAATTTATGCGAGTGGACTTTAAATAGTCTACTATAAGCATAGAAAGTTATATTGAAATTGGCTCATTGGTTGGACAAAAATTGGAACTCTGTAGTTTGTTAATCATATCTAAGTGTATAAACGCTCTTAAGTATAGTTATATTTGTCTACGGCCAAAACTACTTCTGGACATTTAGACTCATCACCAGAACCTATTTGGTATTTCAAAAACTACGCAAACCTTGGCATTGCTTCGTGACAATGTAGTTGCTGCTCCGTGTCGTATCATTTGGAATGTGCATGGTTTTTAACTTCTGTGGATTTTCCAGTGTCTACGTTAAGATGACTAGATGGCATGTAAGCTTGGTATTGGCTATTATCATGGCTATCATATTGAGCAATATCATTGTCATGACGCAATTAGATTTATGGAGCTCCCACTTTGTAAAAAAACTTAATGTTTATAATTTTTTTATTATAAGATGTCATTTCTAAGTTTTTACTTAGCTCTATGTAGTATAAAGTTGCTTCGAATTTGAAAATTTTATTTTGACATTTTGTCATACCGGTGCGGTGGGAGTTCCATTTAACTAGATGTTGTAATATGAAATGTTTAAAACATTTTTTTTCCTCTTTCCTGCTGCGTATAGAAGGAGGAGAGAAGGACACAGTTTGAATCATAACATTACGTAGTGTCTTCATGATATTTGTTAAATTACTATATTAGTATTTGTACTATAACATTCTATACAACTTCGAATTTCCAAAATTTAGCCAAAGTCAAAAAAAAAAATCTATGGCCATGATAAAATTATGTCAAAAATACCTTACTGCCTATATAGCCAAATAAATACTTATAGCTATATCTATGTAGTTGATATACTATCGTTTAAGTAGTGGAAGCCTTTTAATCGATGTTGAACTTGCAAGAATTTATTGTAAAGAATATTTTAAATTTATCTTATACTTGCTGTAGCGGAATAAAGATAAAATACCTTTAAAAAACTGTTTGTTTCATTTTATGCATGCCGATTTAAATCTTTAATTTGCATGTTTCAAAACTGATAATTAACATCAGCTTGTTTAAGTCTTTTTCGTTATAGAAAATTCTATTAATTAATAATTGCCAGTTTATATTGTGCTGAGTTGTTAAGAAAATTTAGTACAGCGCCATCTATGGAGCAGTGTGGAGAGTTACTTTAAAGCGACGCGTGTCGCCATCTAGTGGTCACACAGGTGCAGTGCCCGCCGCCAGAAGCACCGCGCCACGGAAAAGCGGTGTACACATCATGCGCATACAATTCGGTCGTCTCGTACGAATGCAAGTACGGATACAGACTGGTGGGTGATGCGACCAGAAGATGCGGCGCCGACAAGAAATGGTCGGGGAGTCAACCAGTTTGTAAAGGTCAGTAAACCACGCCAATGACCTAAATCTTCTAATTCTATAACGCCTCATAATGTGTTGGGAAACATTTTGTCATTAAGATAAGATAAAATTGACAAAATCAGGACATTCAGTTCTCGCAGGAGGCGGCTATACGGGCTACTCCACTCGTCCAAGCCACACTGCGGGGGTGGGGCACATTATCCTCTTTACACTCCCTGCATAAACCCCTTAAGGTGCCCCAGGAGGGAGGCAACTGGGAGGAAAGGCGCCTTAGTAAGAGACGTGTCCAAAGGGACCACAGGGGCGGATGTGAATGACTCCTCAGAGTTCTTGGGTTTTTCGTTCTCTTCAGACTTTATAGTGGGTCGCCCATAATATCAGGTTAACTCTACATACCTTACGCAGTTGGACCCCCCGGGGGATAAATCGTAGGCGAATTTTGCTAGGATAAAAATAAGACCTTTAGTCCTTTAGTTTAGCTGCTATTTTATTGTTTATGTATACCTGTCAAGACATATATATAATAAACGATCTAACTTTGACTTTGATTTGGATCCCGACATCAAGAATGTCGCTTAGCTTTCACGTTTGCAAACCAAGCAAAGACGCAAAGAGCTTCTGTATACTATTAAACTTGCAGAAATCAACTGTGGTCACCCCGGGCAGCTCTGGAACGGCTGGTTGGAGAACATCTCCTCGGGCACTGGCCTTGGAGCGTCCATCATCTTCCGCTGTCAGGACGGAATGAGGATGGAAGGGAACGGCTCCGCGATATGCCAAAGTGACGGCACTTGGAGTCATCCACTGCCACAGTGCTTAGGTAGGTTTGAAACACGAACTTGCTAGCTTTACCATGTCCAATATGTGGTGGTACAGCGCCATCTCTTGATGAAAACAAAAGTGAATTTGCAAGATTAGGTACTCCTATGCTTTAGAGTAATTATTAACTTAGTAATGTTTATTAGTTTTTGAGTAGCGAGTATATAGGCACAGTTGAATGCGCCATGATCACGGATGTACTGAAGTTATTGCGGGTGGATATCGGATACTCAAAAATAATAAACATGGTAAGACTCCCGTTTATAATTACTCTAATGCAAATGTCTATGATAGTTCATTTCTTTTTCGTTGACTCTTTAACCATGTTAGGTGACGTTTTACTCCGGCAACCGTCACCTAAAATAGTTTAGGGGTTACCTAAATCTTGGAGTTTGTGAAAACTGGTTAAAGTCCTCTCTGTTGGTTTAGAAACAGGTTTTTAAAGATAGTTAAGATAGTCTTGTTAGTGCTTCTCAGTACAAGGTCTCCGCCGCGCCGTTTTGCTATTTCGTTAACTATGTAATTATGATTGTAAATATCTTTTCAGCGCCATGCGTCGTACCACACGTCTCTCAAGGGCGGGTAGTTCTAGTAGTAGACAATAGAACTGTTGAGAATGAAACTCAAGAAGCCAACACTCAGATAGTCGGCAGTTCCACAATGGTACAACATGGTGAGTGAACCTAGATTATTTTATGCTGTAACATTTTACTCTTTGCCTTTACGCATGCATTAATCTAAGGCTTCAAGTATGCCAAGACGTATTAAGAGTGTCGGAAGCCTGATTTTTGACATTAGACACACCATTGTTGAAGATTAAGGGGAATTCTAGGCATTTGACTTCATGCTTGTTCGTCAGTGCAATGCTTGTCTTTTATCTTTAAAACGTGTGAAATTTCGACAAGCTTTTAAAAAGTCGATCTTCTCCATATCTGTTGGTGCCTGGATTTCAGTATTTAGGCACTACTATTAGCGAAGCTTTCTCCAAATCTGTGTACTGTTATGTTTTCAGGTGAGATTATTGTTGTGGACTGCGAGAAGAACTATGAGTTCCCGTCTAGCAACGCTGCGGTGACTTGCAACAACGGGACCTGGACGCAAATACCTAGATGTCAGCCGGCAAGGTACTGATACAACACCTGATGTGAGACATTACTACGCCTTACCACTTACAGATCTCGGGAGCGCTCGACGGCGCAGTGGTTAACGCGCCCGGTCTGCGAGTGCTGAGGTTAAGCAACTTTCGCAAAGGCCGGTCATCGGACGGGTGACCAAAAGTTATCATCTCGAGCTTCTCTGTGCTTGGGAAGGCTGGTCCCGGCTGCATTAGCAGTCGTTAACAACCACCAACCCGCACTGGGCCCGCGTTGTGGTTTACGGCTCGTTTTCCCATCCATCCATAGAGAAGGCTCGTGCTCCAGCAGTGGGGACATAAAATGAGCTGACGATGATGATGATGATGATGAACACTTACAGATATGTAAGAGCCCTCCCCCCCGCCCCTCCCCCCCAAATTTTCGAATGCTCTTTTCCTGAGAATAATTCTCAGATTCTCTTTGGCGGTAGGTCTATCAGCTTTACTATCTTTTGTTTAGATACCAAAGTCTGTAAACGGGAGAACGCTAAGAAAAAATTCTTGTTTTCGTTATCGTGTAAATTATACTCAGGGTGCCTAGAGCTAATATTTATTAATTGTTTTGAAATTTTACTGCAAAACAATGATGGTTTTTATCTGCTGAAGAACAATGCTAGATAGTAATTTCTTCTTAGAAGTCTCAGCTTCAGCCTTTTACTAACGTATTCCAGATGCAAGAAGATGCCGAGGAACCCTCGCAACGGTATGGTGATCGCCCCTAAGACGGAGCACGGGATGAAGGCACGTTTCAGGTGCAAGGATGGCTTCGAGCTCAAGGGGAACCCCATAGTGGTCTGCTCGTTCGGCAACTGGAGTGGTGAAGCACCGAAATGCGAAGAAGGTTATTATTTATCTTTATAAAATGGCATTATTCGTTTTAAAGCGTAATATGCATGAAATAGATTAAACAACATTACATACATTGTTCTGTTCCCAAGGTAAGTAGCTAAAGCACTCATTTTATGAAAATCAGAAACAACGACGGTACCACAACTACCCAGACCCGACACAATATCGAAAAGTTCGTTTTCGACATTGACCCGACCGGGATTCGAACCCGAGACCTCAGAGTTAGCGCCGCACAAAGTCCGGCGTGCAAGCCACTCGGCTACGGAGATTATCAAGATATAGAATATAGGTTTATAATTCTTCAATGCGTGTGTATGCCACTGAACTCCTCTTAACCGGCTGGAATGAATTTTTTTGTATGTGTTTGAGTGGGTCTTTAGGTGGTTTTGAATTCACAATTGGACACGGTAGGTGGCGCTGCAATAGGGGTATATGATGGGAAAAGGGTTCTCAAGCGGTTCGCCCGCTCAGTCAGCGTCCGTCAGCATCGTCGCGAGGATGCCACTAGTTTATATCTAGTTTTCAATGAAGTGGCAAGCGAAAGAGTTTCAATCCCGTGAGTTGTCAAAACAGTCCCCAATTCCCTGTTCCCAGTGCCCCCTGTTCCCAATCTTATTTGGGGTCTGCGCTGTATTATCTTTCTTTTCTTAATCTCGATCAGCCTATCTTTACTAGCTTGTTACCGTGTGGAGGTTTTTGATTACTGCTTGGTATCTAGTAAAGTGCCTCTGGCCCCACTATCGCCTTCAGCGGTATCAAAACGCCAGATTTACTACTCGTCGGAAGATTGGGATGGTATGCGGGACTATTTCGCATCCGTTCCTTGGGGGTAGCACTGTTTTAGTGGGAAGGACCTGACAGCTAGTGTGACTGCAGTTGCTGATGAGATAGTCTTAGGAATGGAATACTATATTAGTAACCGATGGTTGATGATGCGAGTGTGCCATTGCTGTTGTTAACAGGCAGGCGGCATACCGTGCTTGGATCAGAGGTACAGCTCAAGAAGATCCTGAGACCCACTCACTAAAAGCAGCCTATAACAATGTCACTAAGTTCTGCAAAAAGGCTTACATTAGAGCGGATGCCCAGCACGTTGCACAGGTTGGCCAAGAATTTCTGACGCATCCTACGGGCAGCCGTAGCTACTGACGTCCTGACGGATCTTTAGCTCACATGCCGCAGTAGGCCGATCTCCTGGCCGGTCTCTTTGCGGCTAACTCCTGAATCGATGACTGCAATGCACAGCCACCTACAATTCCTCATTGTGGCCACACAATGCCCGATATTAAAATCAGGCAGTGTGATGTACGTGCGGAGCTGCAGTCAGTCGATGTTTGGAAAGCTATAAGCCCTGATGGCATCCCAGCAATAGTTTTAAAAATACGAGTATGTGCAGCGGAGTTGTCTCCTGTGTAACAGTTAACAACTCGTCTTTACCGTCTCTCTCTCTCTTTGGGTTGTGTGCCGAAATCTTGGAGAGATGCTAATGGGTTCTGATAAAGGAGATCGGTCAGATCCGACTATCTACCGCCAATGGCCGTTACTTCAGTTTTGTGTAAAGTAATGGAACGGATTCTAAACAAATAGCTTATCCGCTACCTAGAAGAACACCCCTTAATTCATGATCGCTAATACGGGTTTCGGCCGAAACGGTCAACGGGTGATCTTCTAGCGTATATTACACATCTCTGGGGTGAAGCTATTGATAAGCGTGGTGAGTCGATAGCAGTTAGCCTTGACATAGCCAAGGCTTTTGATTGGGTCTGGCACAAAGCTCTTCTCTCCAAGCTCCCGGCCTACGGTCTGCCTGCTGAGTTCTGCAACTGTATCGTTGGCTTCCTACATGAGCGTAGAATCCGAGTACTCTCAGACGGATGCGCTTCGCAGTTCATGTCAGTGAACGCTGGTGTCCCTCAGGACCCGTTCTATCCCCCACGCTGTTCCTTTTGCATATCAATGATATGCTTCCACTTGGAAATATTAATTGCTGTGCAGATGATAGTAGTGCACGGTCACCCTGCGGCTGGGCGAGTCGAGACTAAAGAGAAACGTGTAAATCTTGTCATTGAGCTCAATCGGATATTCACAACAAAATATTATTCGTGACAAAAAGTCGCCATTTCTACCCCTTCTTTCTCTTCAAGGTACATCACTCGGCCTGCCAAGCAGTATTAACATACTCGGTATGGAGAATCGCTGCGATCTGAACCAGAGGGACTACATCGAAGCCGTGATAAAACAGCCTCACGTAGACTCGGTGTTCTGAACAGGGTGCGGTGATTCTTCACGCCAAATCAGTTGTGTCTTTTGTATAAGACGCAGGTGCGGTCTTGCGTGGAGTATTGTTCGCACCTCTGGGATTGTCCCGCAAAGTACCTTCTCGACGCCTTGTCTCTATTACTCTCGAACAATGCAATTGCAATTGCAGGATTGCGTAGAGATATAGCGTCACTCAGCGTCTTCTACCCCTTATACCACGGCGAGTGCTCTGAAGAACTCTGACCTTATCCCACCTTCACCCTTTCTCCATAGGAGTACGCGTGCTCTCCGGAGTCACCGATGTTCTGTCTCGAACATTCCATCACGCACAAAAAAATTTGGTGACTCGTTTCTTTGTCGCACTCACAAAAGATGGAATAGTCTACCAGCACACGTTTTCCCTCATTCCTATGACATGGAGCTCTTCAAACAAGGCGTGAAGAAGCACCTTGTGGGCCGGCAGGGTGAGGGTGACTGATGCTGCGTTGCACCAGTTGTCCTTGCGTCTGGACTCCGTTTCCACTTAACATCAGGTGAAGTGGAGTAATTTGCCGAAACAGGTATAAAAATAAAAAAAAATAAAAAAAAAATATAAAAACTCATTTAGATTGTTTGCAAGTGGACTGACTTTAAAAAGTTCTTGTTTAGTTTGAAAGTCTTGCCAAACATGTTTTGAGAACAGAACTTATCCACAATCACAAAAACCACTATTCGATTTTTGATTCATGATATGGTATTGTTTCATAAGATTTAATACAATTTAAAGTTTAGAAGTGAAGTTTTTTATCCTCATTATATTTTGTATTTCAGTGTTTTGTCCCTTCCCTGGCTACATCGAAAACGGTAAAGTTTTGCTCGTTGGCAACATGGGGCTGTACGATTACCGACCGTACGTCAAAAAGGTATTGCATTTCTTTTCTACAATCAAGATATTAGATATTATTATTATTATGTCAACATATAAAGTATAAAACCTCAAATTTTCCGCTCTTCCCATTTAGTAGACTCTTAGTTTTTTCGGTACATCTGATTGTCTGGATAAGATTTAAGCAACAAGCGCCCAAAATTGAAATTCTGAATTGATTTAAATATTATTTTTTTGTAATAATATACATCATAACTTTCAGGTAGTTAATAATAAACAAATAATGTACGAATGCGAGAAAGGGTACGTACTATCAATAGGACCGCCAGGAGCCACGTGCGTCGGAGGACATTGGAGTCCCAGGGAATTGCCCAGGTGGGTTCTTAGTATTCTCTCTTTTACTCAATACCCAATATTGTTACCCTGATGTGTTACCTGAAGTACATTATATATATAAGCGTAACAAAAAAAAAACAAATTTTAGACAAGCTTCTGAGGAACTTGCTCAAGTCAATTTTTAATTGAATTACGTGACTGAACTGCTACTATTTATTCAACCAACTGTGCTATAAGTGTATTTTTATCGAGGTGATTTCAAAACTAAACTTTATCATGCTTACACTTTAAGTTAAAGAAATTCCTACGAAAATTTTGTAATAATTTTTCGTAAGAAATTACAGCAATTTACAGAAATGTTTCAATATTGTTGAGTCCTACATACTACACTCTCTCATAATTCAAGAACAATAATACAATGCATACTCCTTTTACAAGTTATCTCTTCATTCTAGGTGCACATTATACCAACATCCACGTATAAGGTGGAGTAGAAGACGGCGATCTATCCCCGAGCCCGAAATTCGTCAAAGGAGGTCCGCATACCTCCGTCAATATTACACCAACATCCACCGAAAAGCTGTCCCCACACAACAGTACATGGACCAACTCTACGACAAGTACAACCACGACAATCAAAAACCGACCTTACGGCATGCTAATTTTAAGCTCATGAAGAAATTTGATACAGGTTTTGAGGAAGACCTTTCAACGAATACGGATGACAATGCTGACGAAGAAAATTTCCCGACAGCTGTTTATACAGTATACAATGTTCATGGTGAACCGATTGGTCATCGACTATACTCCTACCAACCGGTTTATGAACCAGAGGAGGATGAAATCGTTAATAACGCCAACAGTTCGGAGTATGAGGATTCGGAAGAGTTAGGTGATTTATCACATGTCACTGTTTTAAAAGGAGGTCTGTTCCCAGACCATAGGGTAGATAGTAAAAGTGCTCGTAATATTAATAAATTGAAACACGAATATTTTGAAAGATACGTAGACAAGAGAAGGAAAAGATATTTAAATACAAAAACTAGTGATGAACCAAAAAAAGAATCAGATTTAGAATTAGAAACAGATAGTTCATTTCAATTTCAAACAAGTACACTAGAGACTCCAACGAAAAGATTTAAACGGTATATTAATATTGAAGAGTCTGACAGAGAAATGTGGACTCTAAAACCAACTACAAAGGATGGAGAATCAATAAACGAAGTTACTAGTGATCTTCTTAAAGTGCTCCCTTTAGGATCAAATATTCACAATGAGACTGAAGATGACAACGAATTTAGTAGAGAAATGGCAGTGATACCTTTACAGTATAATAACACAAATTCAACTGAATTCAATAATATTTTGGACAAACGCGACAAACGGACTAATAGAAAAACTGACAGGTTGAACCAAACGACAGCAGCTGTACCGAAAACGTAAGATTTAATATGTTTCCTTTAATTTTATATTCCAATTTGGTTTTTCAAGTAGAGTTAGAACAGAATCGTTTTTTATTTAAATCTCAGCTAGGCTTGAGCCTTTGCACTTCGTTAGAAACTTATAGGGAATATATCGGACTGCCCCGGCAACGCCCTGATAAATCTTAATAGCTCAAAAAGGGGTAGAGTTTCATTACCTAACCCCATATGGGTTCTCCCATCCTCATCTGGATCTACTAAAACTATTTTAAATGTAGATAATGGAGATACTCTTTGTTAGATATACCTACTATAACAAACATAGTAATATCTGATTTAGTCAAAATACATAGCATTCGCCTTAATTTCAGAGGCAGAGAAAACAAAGGCAGATTACGCCAGCGACAATCAGAATCCAGCGCAGACGATGACCCAGGCCAGAGTTCTGAAACTAAGGAAAGTGTTGAGGGCAGTAAAGAAGGAAATCAAACGGAGAAAGTCAAGAAGGGACGTCAGAAGAGCCCTTGCGAGCCTATAGAGAGCGAGCCTTACGTGAATATTGAGATCGTCAAGTATGGACGGGACCCGAACAATACATTTAGTTCTGGTAAGCAAATAGTAGCTGGAATTTTCGCAGCTTTAGTATATTGTTAACGTATTATCATGATAATTGAAACGCTAACTAATAATAAAATCCACAACGTTAACTAATAGGTCCTTAATCAATAGTTTTTTGTTATTGAACACTATATTGTAGCAATGATTTGATTGTAATGATGGAGTCCTTTGCCCAGTTCTAGGACAGTATATAAGCTATTTACTTTACCTAGTTGATATACAGAATACAGATATACCTAACATATGAATGACTATTGCAGGAACAATCGTGAGGGTCGCTTGTGGTAAAGGCTACGGACTGAACTTAGAACCGAACGCTACAGCCAAATGCGTCCGAGGCAGGTGGAAGCCTGAAAAGCCCAAATGTGAAATATGTGAGTCCAAACAGCTTTTAACTAATAACTATGTTTTTTATACTTATCTAACTAAGCGCTTCATGTCATCATTTTTACTGCGCACTTGCAGGGAGTGGAACTCTCTGCCGTCGTCTGTGTTCCCAAAAACTTATAACGTGATTGCCTTCAAGGCGAGAGTTAATAGGCATCTTCTGGGGCAGCTCGCTCCACCGTAGACTTCATCTACGCTCACCATCAGGCGAGATCGAGGTCAAGAACTGTCTTATAAGAAATAATAAAATAAAAAAACTAACTTTTACCAAATCGGAAAACTTTGCGGGCGTCGCTCAAAACGTACCAAAATTGCATCGACATCGAAATCGGAATTTTAACAGCCTCTGTGGTCTAGTGGTTAAGACCACCGGATTAGACCCAGAGGACATGAGGACCCAGAGGACCCGGGGGGACATGTTTGTGCACTCGGTTTGGTTAGTGATACGGCGACGATTTGTTTGTCCGCTTTGCTAGCTACAACCATCTAATCTAAATATGTCGCCATAACATCAATGTTTGTAGCTTGGTTGTGTTCCAGCAGCTAGAGATAAGATAGGCAGTGCCTCACTAGTTGAGGATCCCGGGTGAAGTGCGCTACCATCATTGGCCTTATCATCACTTAACATGATTATTGTATTATATATTTATTATTATTATTATTATACATATATTGAGATCAAGGCACTGTGCTTACCCGTAAAATATATTTAAAAAAAACTGATAGTATTGTATGGTATGTATAGGAATGCAATTACATGCATACGAAAAACATATTTTTTAATATATTACGTATTTAATTTATTTAGGCTGTTTTGTAAAGTTATGATTCAATTGAAAGGTTTTCTGTATATTAGCTGTCTACGCACGGTTTGACGGTGTCTGGGTAAGAAACAATTTGGTGATGAAACCGTGATTGAAACTCATTGTAATGCGCATGACAATTGCATTGTGAAAGAGTTTGCTGTTCCTTGTCAACTGTTGTCTACCAATGCCCTGTTATGCTTCAAACCTTCCAAAATAGCAATAGCAACACTGGAATTCAGGAAAAATATATTATTGGAAGCGCTAGTTCAGAATAATATATTTCGCCAGGAAACATCGCTCTTACCATCAATTCAGATGAATGCAAAGCGCCTTCTGCCTTGTAGAAGCTAATACAACATTTCTCCTTTTTAAATTGTCCATTGAATTCAAACTTTAATCCGAAAGCAAATGGTCCTCTTTCTTTAATGATTTTGAAATTGAAAATATTACTTTAGGTATTTTTACAACTACTTTTAACTTATAATGTAGATGTTTTTATATAATATGAAAAATAACAATTTGTGGTAAGAACCGTGTTGAATTAGCTCTCTTTATCTCAAACCAATTGCATTCCTCTACCGTGCAGTTCCCTTCCAGTGCCCTGCCACGTGCCGGCGACGGAGTATGGCATATACACGATGCCTTCCGACCCTGGGCACCTGATGACTGCCAGCCAGGTCCTCGGCACTCCGGGGATGGGCCACGGCGAGGAGAAGGAGCTGAATGAGACCGACTCAGTGCCCAATGGCCAGGTCATACACTTCTCCTGTGAATATGGGTGAGTCTGGAAGCTCTTGTAAATGTAAAATTTTCGTTTATGGTATCTTTTACAAAATTTAATGGTCAAAAAAATTTTTTGCTATGGTAATCTATATAGGAATCTTAGTAGGTAGGTAGGTAGATGACGATGAAATGTTTATGTGCTTACAGACTGTGGGTTCTGATCAGCACTTTTATTTTTCTTCTCGAAGATACAAATCAATTTGTAATCTTTATGAAAGATGCTCATTAATAATTGCATTACCTTGGACATCATGATTTCAGCAGTCATAGTTTTGGCCGTAATAATATCGACCGTCATTAATTTGGACATATTAGTTTTGGTCTTCATTACTTTGGCTGTCAGATACAATTTGGACATCTTAAATATTGCTATCATGACTTTGGCAATCATAATTTGAGTCGTCTTAATTTTGACCGCCATAAATTTGGCGGCGGCAAAATTATGAGAAAGTTCACTTAATTTTCATTCATTTCGTTCACTGTTGCAGTTACAATGTCCAAGGCCCTACAAATCTGCGGTGTTGGCTTGGAGAATGGGCCGTGACCAGCATGCCCGAATGCGTTGCAGGTATTATATTTTTTACACTTTCACACACACACACTTCTTCTTCACATTAATTAGAAACACTTTACAACCGAGACATCTGTAACGTAGCTTCTTTATTTTTGAATCCGTTATTTTTTTGTTATTAGTTGTTGTCTATGACTTCTTACATTCATTGAAATACCATTTAACGCCGGACAGATTCATAAATTAAATAATGTGTAGCGTCAGTTCACCGCAGTTAGAACACGTAGTCCTCTCGATTTTTCTTATCATTATTAGCGGCCGCCCGCAGTTTCACCCGCGTGGTTCCCGTTCCCGTGGGAATATCGGGATAAAAAGTATTCTATGTGTTAATTCAGGTTATAAACTATCTGTATGCTGAATTTCATCCAAATCCATCTATCCGTTGCAGCGTGAAAAAGCAACAAATATACACACATACACACAACTTTCGCATTTATAATATTACTGTGATTGTCTGCTATACTATTATTGATCCTATTTTTAAATTATTCGTATTTTTCAAAACACAGACAAATTATCGGAAATTACTTTCACTTGAACATGCTTTGCCTCTCGCAACTATAAAAATCTCGTCTCAGCTAATAGCTACTTGCCAGTAAACGCCCACAATATGAACGGACAACATAATTGTTCCGTGCAGTGTGAGGCTGTGTGGCTCAATGACTATGAGCCCTTCGATCGAGCTTATACATTGTTTTTGATGGCCTTTCTGCGATAATGATCTACGTTCAATTGTTTCCCACTCAGCACCCTGCGAGCTGCCCCTCCTCCATGGCGCCAGTTACGAAGCCGGGTACCGCGCTGGTCTGACGGTAGCCCACGCTTCCTCCGTCAACATCGCGTGTGAAGCAGGCCGAGCGCCGCCTGCCACTCTCAATTGCCACTTGGGGAGGCTGCAGCCAACCGTGCACGACTTCTGCAGGCCACTGGGTACTGTTCTCTACCACATAACTAGCAAAGCATGCCGTAGCATATTCTCAATACCGTTAGAGCAGTCACTCCTTCACCGCGTCTGCTACGGATATGTCTGTAGCCCATGTGTCCTCCGTCAACATCGCGCCTGCCACCCTCAACTGCCACTTGGGGTGATTGCAACCGACCATGCACGAAATCTGCTAACCGCTGGGTACTGTTCCCTCCAACATAACTAGCATAGCATACAGTAACATGTATTAAGTAGCCTGACTGCTGCCTCTTCTCTACGATGCCAGCTACAAAGCAGACTACCAGACTAGTCTGACGGTGGCCCATGATAAGATTTCTTCTAAGTCTTACCACTTATAATCAAAGTCCTACTGGGTAGCCACCACAAGGATATCCAAGTTTGTAAGATAGCTGATAAGATGTAGGAAAAGCGGTTTTCTGTCATGGTTTTTTTTTAAACACGAAATTCGTACGCCGAAGGCGAATGCCAGCTAGTAATAATAGTTAGCATCTTTTAAAGCACAACCAGACGTTTAAGTAATCATATTTTATTTTTAAACAAAGTTCAGTTGGAGCGAGAACATCTACATAATCATTTTTGTAGCTTTAGACCTCTTCTTCTTCAAATATATTCTTGCAAAATTATTAAAAAATAACACAACTTCAAATAATTGAAACATTTGCAGCCAATCTATCAAGACCTCGTCCAACGTCGGAGTTCCAAAGTGGTTCAGACATCGTCAGAGAAGACATATCAGAGCTAGAGCCTGATTTAGATGGGAAAACTGTTACGGAATGCGGACCACCAGCTAGGTAAAAGAAAGTCTTGAATTTTATTGTGCAGACATCCCAATTTTTTAAACAATTCAGGAAACAAAAAAAAAGCGAAATATGATTGGTACTACTTACATCTTGACTATTATTACTAAGATCTTAAATTTTGATGATAAATACGAAGCATTGTCCATTCATAGGTTTTGTATCCTTATTGAATTTATATAATAAAGGTCAGGCAGTAAGTTGATGTCAATTTTATCAATGCGCTTTCATTGTAGCTTTTGTGTGTTCCTTTATTAACATTGTACGACATCTCATTCCGAGATACCACATCAGAGTCATGTGTATTGGTCTTAACTTTTCTGGTGTCATTGGAAATTGATACTTAAACCATTGGAAATTAAATCGAATTGAAGACACTAGGAAAGTAATCAGTGACCTATGTGCTTTGAACGCATTTATTTTCATTTTTATTATGTTTGATGTTTATTTTGCTGTTGTCTCGTGTATTGTAAGCATTTGAGCCAAGTTGAATTCAAATATTAGGTCAAATAAGATGATTTGAATACAACTTGACTTCTATGTTAAATGCTACTACCATCCGTTAGAGGGTGTACCTAAAGCGTGACAAAAAATAATGTTTTTTGCAAAGAGTCTGCATTTCTTATTTGCTGGCTGGATAGACTGAAAGGAACGCAGGCGTTTAGGGATGCGAAGCCCTGGTGAGAGCCTTATAGGTTCGAAATTTTGCTTATTTAAACTCTTCATCGTATGTCTGATCATCATCAACAACTTCAATAGTTTCACTGTCATTATGACCACCACTTTGTTTGGTAAAATCATTTCCTGACTCTCTTTCAGCCACATTTTATTTATCGTCTCTTGATCAAGAAGTTTTGTTATTTCTCATTATAGGTAGGTTAAATCCTCTGAAAGCAGGGCTTAGTTGACTAGGATCATAACAAGTTTTTATGTTCGACTGCTGAGTCAGCTGTGTATGGCCGTGTATATGGCTTCTTATTGTCTTGGCCTAGATTTGTTTTTGTTGCTAGTTAATACTTCCTTTCTGATTGTTTTCGATGTCTAGTGCATGTTTTTGTTCGTCGAGTGGCGATTTTTATAGATTCTCAAAATGTGTATTACATAAACTTCCTTTTAAATCTCCAAATCTGAATAATACTTTATTTTTAATAATTTCAATACAATAATGTAATGTTATAACGTAATTGAATTTAATAACTGTATCTGTCAAGCTGCTAAGTTAAAGGGAGATGGTATATTTTGTAATTTAAAACTCTTTCCTTAATTATTTTTTCTTATTTCTCTTTGGCTATTTCTACATAGCTTGTTACACCACAAACTTTATCTGTGATGTTTCATTAGGGTCCAGGGCACTCTGATTTACCGTGACGGAGCCGAAGTTAATGGAACCCTTGGTATGGAGGGATACCCTCACGGCACGGAGATCACGTTCAGGTGCATAGCCTCGATAATGGGTGAGAAGACGACGTGGAAACTGATCTGTGAACATGGGGACTGGGTCGGCAAGAGTTTCAACTGTGGTGAGTTCAGAAATACTTAAAACCTTTTTTCTTATCATTATGAGAATTAAAATCCAAATTTGTCTCCAGATCTTGAAAAAAAGTGTCCAAGGCTTTGCTGTTTCTCATTCTATGATTAAAAAACGTAATATTTACCTAAATGTTTAATTTATCACCGTTCTGGTTGTGCTTATTTAGAATCATATTTAACTTATTGTTCCCTGATGCTACTGTAGCAATAGAATTTAGAATAAATCTACATTCTATATATATATCTATTCTAAATTCTACATTACTACAAATTCGACACTCAGAAGCAATAGTGGAACATTTTCATGCTTATGACGATGATGACATTAGTCTTACTGTAAAGTACTTACAAACTCCGCTGGCTCAGCAACCCACAGTGGAACTTGGCTTCCGACACTATAAGACACTTCTATTTCCCTACTTCCTACGTTGTACCCTCTCAGACTACACTAGTAGAAGAACTTAATCCTAGCGTTGTGTCTTCCTTGCAGAAGAGCTGGAGGCTCAGAGCGAGGAGTTGTTGAACAACAACAGCTGCACGTTCAGGAACGAGGAGCCCCACGTGGTGTCTTTCTTCAACGACCTGGAGATTACGGAGACCGTAGACTTCCCGGCCGGAGCGGTCATAGTATCCCGGTAATATGTCCTGTTTATATACACGAGAATTTATTGACTTTATAGAATAGTAATAGGAAATCTGACATCTGTATATATCTCAGAAGATATCATTTGGTTTTTTACCATACCAATCTAATTTCCATGAGTTCCCTAGGACCCTATGACCCTATGATATGTAAAATAACCCTATGACCCTATGATAATTAAATATAACGCTAATAACAATTGACGCAGAGAAAATGGATGACAATCAATTAAATATATTAGTTACAATGATTCTTAAAATGTAGTGGCAGATCGAAACCAAGAAAATAAGAACAATATAAAATACATCAAAAATATTAAGCTGAGGAATAATTATTGGTGTAGTGGTAGTGTTATATTATCTCTATCTTGTCTCTATCAACCTTAGGTGTTATCTTTCAGATGCAGTGATATAGGGAAGTACGCAATGACGGGCTCGCAGGCGCGTAAGTGCATCGGTGGCGCATGGGATGGCGCGAAGCCTACCTGCTTCGGACTGAACCAAGAGAACGACTATGCCAGTAAGTAGTCGATGATTATTGTATTGTATCCGTACCTTTTCCTTTGTTTTACCAGGGAAACCCTCCAAGGGCCTCTCCCATTTACCAATTTAGCCACAAATATGTGGACAGGAACTAAGCTTCTCCACTGAAACTGTTCCATATTGAACTCGATTTGGCTTGTTCAAAGCCTGCCTGGCTAGCTCCCACCATCATATATAAGTCTGCTCTGTAGCTTTAACGACAATGTTGTACTGATTACGGAATTTGACGTTTCCTGATGGTATAAGCAGCTATGGCTGCTGCATATTGTATGCAATATGCAAGTTTCAACCCTCAAAACTGTTTTTAATTCTGGACCTGGGTCCAGCCTAATTCTAAAAATATCAAATATAAATAATAACAACACAAACAGCTGTAATGTTAGTTACTTTTTGTGTTTCGACAGTAAGAGGTAAGGATAACTTATCTCTATAAGACAAGTTTTAACCGTGGTCTAGTGGCTAAGACCACCGGTTTAGACCCAGAGGTCCCGGGTTCGATTCCCAGCGGGTGGTACATGTTTATGTACTCGGTTTGGTTGGTGGTAGAGCTTGTTTGTCCACCTGGCTAGCTATAGCTACTACCATCTTATCTAAATATGTCGCCATAACATCAATGTTTGTAGCATAGTTGTGTTCCGGCAGCTAGAGATAAGATAGCCAGTGCCTCACTAGTTGAGGATCCCGGGTGAAGTGCGCTTCCATCATTGGCCTTATCATCACTTAACATCAGGTGAGAACAAGGCACAGTGGTGCTTACTCGTTAATATAAAAAAAAATAAAAAAAAAACAATTGTGGTTGAGGATTTCGAATAAAGTTTCCACCTTCAACTTTATCGTCATTTGTTACCGTTAGCTGAGATCAAATGACGCCTAAGAATAACGGAAAGTTTAAGAATATACAATACTAAAAATATTTAAAAAATAACAAATTCTAAAAAAACTAATTTTCTTCGAAACATCATCAAAACAGAAAATTAACTTCTAATTCCATAAAATCGAATATACAATTACAACTAAAAGAAAATAAACACAATCTTAGAAACAAATTTAAACTACATTTAGCAAAACTGCGTACAAATTACGGGAAAAAAACCATTCTTTCAGAGGGAGCACAGTTATTTAACAGCTTGCCAAACAACATAAAAGAGTGTGATAACATAAATACATAAAAACTAAGCTTAAGGCACATGTCCATTTATTGTAATAATAGAGTTGTTAATTCCATAAAATGTATAGGCATTTTTATTTCTGTTTTACAATTATATAAACTATTTAGACTTTAGACAAATATTTTTAACAATGTTTTAGTTACTTTAGTTACCTACTAATTGGGCTAGGTCCCGGAGGTTTACTCATACTTATAATTATTTAAACTTAAGTGTGTAATTTCTTATATCTCATTTTAAGTGAACTTCTGTAGTTTTTATGAGAAATAAAGTTCTTTAAACCTAACTACAACGACATATCTCGATACACCTACAAAAAGCGCTTTTATTTATCATACCTTACAGTTGATAATCACACGGCATATAACCAATAAATCATCCAAGCAATCATAAACTTCCTGTATCTTGTCCCCAGTGGAGAAGCCGCCCACGATCCTGTTCCGCCACTCCCAAGGCCCGATCGCACAGACCAACGACGGCAAGCTGCTGGTCTACCCGGGCACCATGCTGCACATGGAGTGCCTTTGGATGAGGCGTTTCGGCAACCCCAAGTGGAACGTCACCCATTACAATCCAGAGTGAGACCTTTATAATAATCCACGGACTTTTAACTTGTCTACGAGATGGAGGAGTATCAACAATACTTGTTAACGAATTATGATCATAAGCAAAGCTTAAATCTAGTGCAAAATGTACGGGTTCTGCATTGGTACTTAGCGGTTTTTGTCATTTCACTATCTGAGTACCGGTTCCGGACGGGAACTGATGCCCCGCCTGACAAGTACCGACACCATATTCAGGTAATCACCGCGTACGAGAGCGACGTTGCTGTTTGTTTATCTATCTTCTTTACTACATCTGTTTTCCTACTCTAACGTAAATAACGACGGCAAGCTGCTGGTCTACCTGTGCACTATGCTGCACATAGAGTATCCCTGGATGAGGCGCTTCGGCTACCTCAAGTGGAACTTCTCCTAATACATTTCAAAGTAAAAGCTTTATGGTTATCCAGTCACGTCTACGAGGTTTCAAAAAGAGGAGCTGAGAGAGGGGCTGAATAAAGTATGCTGTGCAGAAATACATGGTGTAAGTATATGATGTAAATATGAAATATGTATGGAAGACATGTGACAGATGCTGCTGGACAATTCAACCTTCAAACTTCAACCACATCACCACCACCTTCGCCACACCACGCTGACCAAAAGTTGCTTAATCTTTACAATATATTTGTTTGACAGTCCCGAGCGCAAGTACACTGAGGGTTGGACGACGGACCCGGGGCGGGACAGCCAGCTGGAGTACCGGATCAGCATCATGGGCGCGGTGAAGGAGGACTCGGGCATATACCGGTGCGAGACGCCCGCCCGGCAGATCCACCAGGTCGAAATCATCGTTGAAGGTACAGTACCTTATTACTTTTGTATATATTTGAAAATGTCTTGGGTTCAAAATGTCTAGAGCATTGATTACGGATTTTGACGTTTTCTTCAACCCTCAAGGTTCAGCTCAATTCTAAACAAACAAATAAAAACAACTTTGAACTAATAACTGTACTGTAACTGTTAGTCTGTATCATGCCATTCTTGGGCAAAGGCCTCCGCTCATTCCCTTCACTCCTCACGATTTTGCCAGTTCTTCTCAAGGCATCCAGCTCGTCCCGCGACCGCCTTCGTGGTCTACCACCGCGTCTCAGATTTGGCTGATTTTGCTTATATAGCTTCAATAATCCAATTTGACCAACTGTATGACAATTAATGTAATCAGACGTTAATTTACGGAAATCCAAGGCAATCCAAATGCAATGGATGCAGTACGCAAGCACCGGCCTCATTTTTGTGTGCAACTATAGGACGTTTATAGACTGATGATGCTGGTTCGTTGCCCGCAGACGTGCACTGCCCGCCGCTGCCACTGCGGCGCGGGCTGGTGGCCAGCGAGGCGGGCACGCGACTCGGAACGCTGGTGCGCTTCCACTGCGCCAATGGGAATGCGCTGCTCGGCGCGCCCGCGCTGTTGTGCCGCGCTTCAGGGAACTGGAGCGCACCGCTGCCCGTCTGCGAGAGTAAGACGCTCTTACCTACTGTATTTTATCTTTTTCGTATCGGGTGTGAATCACTTTAAATAAGTACTTTCGAAAGCGCATTGGGAATAAGTTTATATGCGGAGTTACACAAACAGCTTGTGTGAGGCATATGGAGAGGAAACGGAACTTCCACTGGAGCACGATTGTGCCTCACTAACTGTCCTCTCTATGCCGAATCGCAAGATGCTTCTTCACACCCCGTTAAGAACCGTAGGAAGACGACAGGGAAGGAGGATTTGCCGGCTCAGTAATATTCAAAACTCCCCTTTATCTGTATGATCAGGCGTAGAGTGCGGCGAGGTGGTGCACGACGGCCCCCTCGGCGCGGGCGAGCGGCGGCCGCGCGTGGCGGTGGTGTCGCGGGGGGTGGGGGGGCGCGCCGCCTTCTCCTGCCCCGCCGGGTGGGCGCTGAGGGGGGCCAGCGAGACCGTCTGCCTGCCTGCCGCGGATTGGGCCAAGCCGTTCCCTGTCTGCACAGGTTCGATATTATTATGGTGTTATTAAAACATGCGTACATATACATAATAGCCTATGACTGGCCCACTGCTGGGCAAAGGCCACCATCATTGAAATCAAATTATCATATGGCAACAACCACGCTTGCCAAATGCGGGGTGGTGATCTCACAAACTTGGGTTATGCATCGCAAAAATCTGAAATATATTTTGCTCGGGTATCGGGCCGAGCACTTTGCCACTCGTCCGCCGAGGCGTTAAATCATGCACGTGCAGCATAATTTTACAAGGATTATTCTTATGTATTATCTAGATTCGTTCTACCCAGGTTGTTCTACCCAAGTGGGGATCGAAAAAAATGCTGTGAAGTGAAATGCTGTGAAATAGCTCTTTGAATTGACATACTGTGAAACTCCTTGTAAGTCCTTTAGTTCTTAACGTATCCACACTCGTCAGAGGTGTCGTGCCCCGCGCTGCCGCCGCCGGGCGCGGGCTACGTGCTGGGGCGCGCGCCGTACCGCGCCGGCGACGTGCTGCAGTTCCACTGCAACCCGGAGCACACGCTGCACGGCCGGCCCATCCTCGTGTGCCAGGACAGCGGCCGGTGGAGCGACAAACCGCCCACGTGTGAGTGCCTTTTGATTCCTCGACAACCACAATCAGATATGGATTTGCCTTCATCAACCTTGTGAGATATTACAGATACTGAAGTAGCATAGACACTGGGATACCACTGAGGATCCCAGGTAAAACTGAGTCATGGTTACGTGTTCGCATAATCCTAACGTCCCTATTGAAATCAGAACGTTCGTCTAGGAGGAGCTTGATGGCGCTTGATGGCTCAGGTTAAGCAACTTTCGCAAAGACCGGTCATCGGATGGGTGACAAACATTTATCATTTCGAGCTCCTCCGTGCTTCGGAAGACACGTAAAGCCGTTGGTCCCGGCTGCATTAGCAGTCGTTAACAACCACCAATCCGCACTGGGTCCGCGTGGTGGTTTATGGCCCGTTCTCCCTATCCATCCATAGGGAAGGCTCGTGCCCCAGCAGTGTGGACATAAAATGAGCTGATGATGATGATGATATGTTCGTCATTCGGTCCTCTTCAGTGTAGGGTATTTGATGAGTTGCCCATGAACTGAGCCTTACTGCGATTAGAATATGTTGGGTTTTCCCATGACGACGAGACCTCTTCCTCCTAAGGATTAACATATTGTCTATCTAAGACTAAATACATTGAAACGTAAATTACGAGCCGAAGACGTAGTGGTTTGCCTTCATCTCACTTCAAATGGTAAGTCACTGCAAATGGTGTAACTAGTCCAGGTAAATTTAAAACTCTTGCGGAGCGTGAGATAGGCATCTCGGTTACGTGTTCGCTTGGCCCGAGGTGTGTGCCACGTTACCTAAGCAAGGGACCATCTCAATCAAGTCTTAATGCCAAATCAGATGAGCACACGTTCTTCATTCGGTTCTCGTAGTGTAGTATTTTGTGAGTTACCCCATGTACGCACAGTCTACCAAGAACTACGCACAGTCAAACAATGATTACACCAACATAACATGAACGTAGTCAGAAAATTTTGTAGGGTATTAAAATGGCAGTAAACTTGCATTCAAAGTAGTGCAATTTCTGGTACTATTAGTTATTCTGTGGTATTTTAGCAACACTTTCTTACTTTCAGGTGCACAAGCTTGTACTTACCCCGGTACCACGATATCGGGGCGGATGTCGTCAGTGAAGTTCTACTACAAGATTGGGGAGACGGTGACCTTCACTTGCGAACCTGGGTACCGGCTGAAAGGAGCGCCGATGCTTAGGTGCCTCAAGTAAGTGAAGTATCTTGGAATTTTAACAATTATTACGAATTGTCTTTTTTCAAATTATTACGAACTTAAGAAAATTTCAGACATATTTGAATTTATCTTCTACTTAATATTTATAAAATAGTAAAAAAATTTAATGCCTACCCGACCCAGCCAGATAGGCATTTAATTTTTTCACTATATTTTATAAATATTTAATTCAGCTTAAGGGGGTGCCGCGCGGATTTTGAAAATTTACGCGTTTTTAAGTCACTGGTGCGCTGAATAGGTCATATACATTTAAAGGACTAGTGTAGGTTAGCTTGATCCTTTCACAAGGTCATGGTTGTCTCGGAATTTGAAACAAATACCCAGAAACTGCATAAACAATACGTAAAATAATGATATCTAAAAACTTGTTTCTTCAGAAACTTTGTAAATATAGCACAAATGAAACAATGATCCGACATCAAAATGTTTGTATTGATATTCCGCAGGCCACTGTTGTCTTATTTTTCTATTAAAAAATATGACTATGAAAATATTAAGACTTTTATTATTTTTTACCCAAACGCCTATGATTTTACGAAAGTAAACATTGCTCTGATTAAATCACCAGCCTACTCTGTACAGATATTAGTGTGCGTGCGTATTCGTAGTCGTGCGCCGTTGTCACACCACTGCCACGCGCTCGCTCGCTATCATAAAGAAACTTGAAACTCGCAATTTTGCGTCCGTGCTGCACCCCCTTAAGTGCAGCAATTAGCACTTAAAAATACAAAATAAAAATTATCTTCTAATCTTCAATCTTCGCAGTTTTCTTCCATGTTTACAAGAACAATTTTTTATAAAATAAGGTCACAAAACACAATGCCATCTTAAGCAACTTATGAGAGCGTCTTAACTTTAAAGATCACCTTGGAGTTTAATATCTAATAAACAGTGATCGGAAT